>OW240922.1:79515737-80125932 GCA_933207985.1 Pelobates cultripes
CTTAGTATTAATAAATGTGGCTGAATGACCAATTTAGATCTTTCAGCCTTTTGGTAGATAGCTCCATAATACCGTGTGAATTAGGGAGTTATCTACTAAGCGGCTGCTTATTTTATGTTATTTTTAAGTGATTTCCCTATCCACATTTGTTTGCAGGGCACTTGTCCTACTCTTACCCCCACTTCCTTTTGCAGCCCTCTAGCCCTTTCCAGGAGCCATTTTTGTGGGCACAATTTTGGGTCCCCATTGACTTCAATGGGGTTTGGGTTCTGGGTCAAGTTCGAGCCCGAACCCGGACTTTTTTTCAAAGTTCGGCCGAACCCGCCAGACCATAACATCCAGGTGTCTGCTCAACTCTAATGATCACCTGGCCAATAAAATGCTTCTCATTCTCATACCATGAGGCAGGCATATCAGCAGCACAGAATGTACAAGGCAATGTGTAGATTGCAAAATTCCATCCAATTTTGGCTCAAGCCAATTTAGGTCTGTGATTAAGTCTATGATTTAGTCTCACTTAGGAGCTAAACAGATACGACCACTACCTGTATCATTCCTTTGCTTTCAGTAGAACTATTTAGAATTAAGTATGAACATTACTAAAGGAGTGCTACACAATATCTTATGTATACTACTCTATGTGGTATTCCAGTCCAACTACTGAGTAAGCTCCCAGTGAGGTTTGATTCACATACTGTGTGTTAGGAATTAAGCTGCAAAATGTAAATGATAATGCCTTCAACTAGTCATTTGTTATGATCAGGCTAATTTGCAAACCACAAATCATAAAGAGAATCAATCTAAAATTAAACTGAGGAAGGTGGTGATAAACTAGAGGTATAATGCAGGTCTATTTTCAGAAATTATATGGAGAGTATGTCACAGAGCATCTTGAAACACCATGGGGTACAGTTTGTCTGGATGGAATGTTAGTAAGGATCTAGGCTCCGATTGTTGTGCTTACAACTTTGGAATGGAACCTTATTGTGGGACTAAACGGTTTGGTTGTAGTGGAAGAGCCCCCGTGAATTGTAAGGACCTGTAAACCACATTGCAAGACTAATGTAAAACAAACACCAACAAATGCAAAAGTATATCCCTAAATCCGAGCATATACTACACAGCTGCAACTCACGTACGCAAACACACTGCTTTCATATACCGCATGCTATAGACAAATACTATACTACTTAACTCTCATGAATTTCCACACTGAGAGGCAAGTGTGATCCAAGGAGATATCTGACTGCTATTCTGCGGTCAAGAAATAATTATTTCCTTGTTTGTTGCAAAATTGGAAGCACTTCAGACTGGGTTTTTTTGCCTTGTTTTGGATCAACAGAAAACCAGACATGAGAAAGGTTGAACTTAACGGGCACATTACTCTTTTTGTCTTTGTAACTATGTAACTAGGCATAATGCTATTTCTGTATTTATATGAACCACCTCTACATTGATACTATATATCTGGATATGTGTGACAGCTTATGGTTTCAAATGGTCATTAAAGTGCTTGTGGACCAGAGGTACAAACAGAATATTGCCAGTCAGAAGATATCAGTTCAGGACAAAGGAAACTTGAGACATCAGAGTTTAATTATGATCAGGGAAGGTGCCAGATGATGTCAGGGTGGCACACGACACTGTAACAGGCTCAAAACATCTTCAAGGAAATGCCACAGGAACAGAAATGCAGAAACTCTGATCTGACATTGTCTTCAGTGTCCAATCTCCAGAAAAAGAACAATGGAATGGTAAGAGAGAAACTGGATAATGTAAGCCATATTAAAGATCAAGAATTGACACTTGTGTATATGCTAACTTTTCTCCCATTTCATCTTATGTTTCTTATATTTACTGTGTATATATATATATATATATATATATTTTTTTTTTTTTTTTCTTAAACATATTGGTAAGGCAGATGAGGGCCAAAGATAAATATAGAAATAACATTTGCAATTTCACTAGCAAAATATATCGATGAAATGTTATCACCCGTTATGTGCATCAGATTCTTTCTAGAGGCACTTTAAGAGAATCAGTAGAACATTATAAATGAATAAATATTACAGCTTCAAACTGCATTGGAATAATTAGCATATTTTCCATTATTTTTCTTGCATGTTTCTATATCGAAACACATATGTAAAATAGCAATTAGGGCACCCAGAAATTTCTATTTTGATTCTCGTACATTATTTTGGAATTGACAGGATTTTGGCTCTTTTAGAATAGCTACTATTAACTAAGAACAAGCTACACATTTAATATTCTGTAAAAGATGCCCTTCATAGTTAGGGTGTGTACTAATAAGCAAACAGTTCCTTCTCTAAATATGAATTTCAATGAGGGTGCAAGGTTTGTTTCTCTGGTACATGTAAAGTCAAATTTTATTAATCTTCAAAGTTATGTACATTTTTTCCACACTCCTGACAGAACTGAGGAAACTTTATATTGCATATGCTATTTTGGGCTCTTCGCTTTCTGTTGCATGTCTCAGCAATATCCTTTTCAGGAAGCACTCATTGGAACGTGTGTAACAGTTCCAGGCCTGAAATATTCTTTTATTCTTTAGAACATAATACCTTCGAGTTTATTCACTAAATAGCAAGTTCTGGTGACTTGAGAGTAAACTTGTATAACTCTCATTAAAAAAAAAAAAAAACTATTTTGCACTATTGCATAAACCTTTTTTTGTATGTGCTGGTGTGTGTCAAGGTGTCAAGGTGTGTGTATCTGTGACACACAGATACACACGCACACAGATACACACACTGACACACAGATACACACACTTTGACACACATTGTGTATTTGTGTGTGTGTATCTGTGTTTGTATGTGCCAATGCGTGTCAAAGTGGGTGTATCTGTGTTTGTATGTGCCAGTGTGTGTATCTGTGTGTCAGTGTGTATCTGTGTGTGTATGTATCTGACGCACAGATGCACATAGTGACACACAGATACACAAACTGACACACAGATAGATACACCTTGACACATCCCTTGACACACAGTGTGTATCTGTGTGTGTATATGTATCTGTGTGTAATTAGAGATATTGATTTCCTGTAGTTCATATAATATTCCTACAATAAACAAAAGTGCATTAAGCATCATTCATTTTGTTACATTTATAGAAATTAATAACATCAAACAGTACTTGAAACCACATCAAAAGCCATATTAATGGATGCTATACTTGTATCTTTGACATGTTGCCACTCCAAGTATTCATTTGCATATGTAGACTCAATAAAAGTAATTTTATTTTTGAAGAATTTAACAAATAAAATACATAAAAGGAATCCAGGTTCGTAAAATAATAGCACAACCTTGCAAGATAAAACATGAAACTAGTCCAATGTACAAAAAATGATTATAAATATATTAATTTAAATTTTTTTATATTTAAACACATATTTATGAATATTTACACACACAAAACATGTGTAAGGCACTCGATGGCTCTGCAATATAATTCCTTCCTTATGTGCTAAACAGTCAAAAATTACAAAGCAAAAAAGGAGGTGACTCACAGGACTTCTTCATAAATATACTACTGCTTTTATTGAAGAAGACTATGCGCAAGTGTAAAATAAAGATTGACATTTCGGTCATCACTGGACTCTTTTTCAAGATAATATATATATATGTTTAAATGTATTTTATATATATATAAATATACAGAAGGAAATGTGGTTAAATCTCAAAAGAGCAGACATCAGATTGATATAGCACCTTCTAGAAATGTGTTGTTGCTTGTACTGTAACTAAATGTTCATTATTTACACAAGTCAGGTGTTTTTCAAATCTATCACATTATTGTGAGTAAGTGTGAGATATATATATACAATTTGACATCAACAACAAGAATCCATGGATCCATCCTACATCAATCCTGCTTTGTGTTAATAATTCAGCCTAATAAACAACGCATTTGGCCACTTAATATAAAATAAGCGATTTGTAAATGCTAATGGCTGACATCCCTTAATGGCCATATTCTACTCATTGTCAAATTACGATTTCCAGCAGGATAACACATGATGTCTTATAGCTCATGTCTACTTTGGCCTTAAATTTCAAATTCACTTTAAAATCTCACTTTAGTCATTAACCCTGAGAGTAGTGTAAATCTGCAATAACTGCGGGATTCTATAACGTCAGCATAGGCCAAAATCTCTGTTTCCATCACCTTGTTTAATCCATGTCACGAAGAGTTCAGGATATTCTGTGGATGAAAGGGACTTGATATGTTTATCAGTATCAGTATTATCGACAGGCAAGTGTCTCTTATAAACTGGCTACTGGCCTATTTAAAATATAAGGATTGCGCTATATATTTATATATATATATATATATATATATATATATATAGATTTCATATGTCCTCGGCACTCACCCCTCAAGTTATTGAAGCCTTGGTGCCACCAAGTTGAAGCAGAGAGGTGCACTTACAGGTCATGTTCAAACGTGTAATTTATTCAAATGTTATTCTTGGATTGTCCCGATCAACGTTTCGACCCCTCAGGGTCTTTTTCAAGATCTGTTTCAACATATATATATATATATATATATATATAACGCTTTTTATATTGTTAATACAAGGTTCAATGCCTCTCTGCTAAATGACATTATAATTGTATGCTAGTATATTATAGTATATTAAAATGTTCAATAAAATAATTAAGCAGATGTAATTATGAATTTATATGCAGGCTAAAAGTATTAAATAAATGTTCAGAAATGTAATTCTTGTAAAGTTCATTATTCCATCATGTTTATAAGATTGTATTTATAGCACCATAGAGCAGAATGTCATAGGAACAGAATAATTTATAATGTAACCAGTACATTTTGCTTTGAATCTCTACTAACATTTATTTCATTTAAGAACGTCTTTGCAAAATAAAATAACCATATTGTCCTTTCATTAATGTGAATTTGTTTACCAAATTTGTTTCCAGGTTCAAACGAGAATGTTATGCTCATTTGGAGACTAATTCTTGATTGCTTTCGACAGAATTCATTTGAGTTAACAAGGTACAGCAATTTCATGTTTGATAACATTTCAACATAATGCAGCAAAGAATTCTTTATTGCCCCCGTTATTTGTATCTTCAGGGCCTTGCAAAAGATTGCAGTTACATTTAGCTATCTGCGTTGATCATACATTGAAAATGTACTTTGCATAACAGCTGCAAAAACAAAGATTCACTGACCTGGCTCACATCTGCATTGTGTTCTCGAAATCTTTTCATCTCTGACAAATTTATTTGCATTTATCATTCCCAGTCTTTAGATCTACATTTTTCATTCGTCTCTTTTTCTCTATAGATTGGGAAGGTTTTTTTGTTTTTTTTTCTTCATTGTGGCAAGTTCAATATTTTTATAAGCACATTTGTATGAGCTTCACAATTTTTTTTTTTTTGTGTGGGTCTAATGGAAAAACTGCATGATGCTAGCTGTCGTTGAAGCATAATTTTTCACTTGAATAAGTCTTTATAAATGCTGTGTTTTGTGTAATATGTGTTTATCTATGTTGTGGTATAAAAGTACCATAGTACACAAAAAAAAATAATAATAATGAAAAATATTTTATAAAATGCAATTTGTGGTAGAAGCATTAATTATACAGATAAATAGCAGCTGAGAATAAAACATGGTTACAAATATCAGCCTTATTTATTAAATTTATCGCATATTAAATCTGAATGGAAAAATAGGCATAAAAATAGCTGATCTGGATGTCTAACTTCGCCATGGTCACAAATTGGCCTCAGGTTCGCGATATTGATTGTCTACAGAACAAAGCAATACAATGTCCATATTGTATCATGATATTGTGGATACATTTTGTGAATATTACTGTGTTTGTTGTTGTGTAATAGAGTGGAGTGTCAGTGTGCATAAATAGAGGATGTGTGTGCATGTTGGTCTATGAATGTTGGTATGCATGAAAGAGGAGTAAATGAGGAGTGTCTGCATCAAAGTACGGTTTTGTCAGCTTATTGTGGAAAAACTGGCAAGTATAAGTGCTCAATATATATAATTAGCAGCAAATTATCAACAAGGCGTCTCTCCACCCTTGTGGAGTGGATAGTAAAGATAACAGACAGGAGGTTATCAGCGCTTAAGATTATATATGCATACGATACAGATGATATTTTTACTATATGAATCTATAATTACAAAGCAAGAAACAGATTATGGTGCAGTACAGTAGATGTTTGTGAAGGGAGTAAAAATGGGGAAAAGTGCACACTCACACTTTTTAGAGCTGTCTCAGCTCTATTATGAAGGCCTGGATGGAATAATCCCCGTCTATGGATTATAAATGGAAGGTCTTTGGAGCTTGTTTTCAGGATGGAGTAGGTATATGTGAAAAAAGACAAAATAGGAAATCCAATGGTATAGTATATGCAAACAATTGGTATTGATGGAGGAAAATATCCTACCTATAATAGAGCTGAGACAGCTCTAAAAAGTGTGAGTGTGCACTTTTTTGCCCATTTTTTATGTTTTAAAGGGCAGCCAGCTGGAAAGCACTGGCCAGCCATCGCATGGTTAACTCTTTGAGCCACTAAGACATTTCTGTTTTTTAACGATCACACTAGCATCCAGTGGTCAAATAGTAAAGTCTGAATAACACACACACACTAAAAGAATTGTCAAATGACAGTTTTTTATTTAATGATTTGTCCACATCAGTGATATATGAAAAAAACTACTTTTACGTGTCAAAGTGTCAGCAATTTATTGTCCAGTATGTGCCTGATAAATTAAATTATATCACCTCAACCCATATTTTCAATGAAAAGTATATGTAACGGTTTTAATATTGGAACCGATAATTTAATTATTAAATAATCTGATAAGCCTTTAAAACAGTGTCTGGTTCTATGGTTATTCAGAGCGATTAAACAATCAGATTTAATTAAGGTCTCAATTGAATACTTTTGCATTAGTTTTTCAAATATTTTAATATTTTTGGCTCAACTTTTAAAATAGTTAAATTCTTAAAAAATTGATGCATAAAAATATATATCGAAAACGATGAGCTCCGGGGTAATACAGCAAACACCCAGCTTAAAAGCTGATTTTCTGAGTCTCAACTCAGCAACCACATTGCCCCTGACAACCATGGGCAGGAAGATTAAAAAGCTGAAGCCTGAAAAACTGAAGCCAGGCATGAATATTAGCGATCTGTTCCGCCAAGCGCATGGGGAACATGGGCCAAAAATGGCCACCGACCTGGGTGAATACTTCGACTCTGAGGAGCTGTCCCCGGATGATGAGGGAGACAGGCTGCCTTTGCCACAACAACCTCAGCGGAAGCCCAAGACTAGCAACTGCAGACCGGTGACAGCAGACATGCTGGAGAATATGTTGGGGGCCCTTCAGAGAACCATACAGGCGCATGTGGCCCTGCTCCGCACAGACAACACAGACCTGATAGACCGCATAGGAGTAGTGGAGGCCACCTCAGAGAACCAAACCCAAACTATAGCCCAGCTTCATCTAGACATCCAAGCACTTACCAAACATCAGGCAGCCTATTATCTCTGGTTCGCCTCCATGGAGGACTCGAGACGCCACAATAATCTGAAGATCCGGGGAATCCCGGAAAGCATATCCACGACAGAGCTTCTACATCTCCTCTGGAGACTTATGGCTCAACTCCTGGAGCCCAAGCAATCCAAAAATATATTCCTGGATGGATTCTTCCGGGTTCTGAAACCTAACAGAGTGCCAGAGTCGGCTCCCAGAGACCTGATAGTGTGGTTTCGTAGTGGAACAGATAAGGCACTAGTGCAAACAGCAGTAAAGGGGTCTACCTCACTCAATTTTGAGAACATGGCCCTCTCTTTTTTTGTGGACCTTACCAGCAAGACACTTCACTGGCGCAAAATGCTACAACCCCTCACAGCATTGCTTCGCAGCCACAACATGGAATATTGCTGGAGATCACCAAGAGCCCTACAAGTGAAACAGGGAGACGAGATACACTCCATCATGGATATATCCAAAGCAGTCGCACTCCTCACCAAGTTGGGCCTGCCAGGGGATGCACTACAACTGCCTAGCACTCACGATATGAAGTCTGCAACTCATCATTGGAACCTGAACCTGAACGCTATAACACCATTCTACCCAAAGGAACATGAGCCCACAGTAACTACCGCGGCGATAACCTGAGTTGGACAGCAGGTGATGAGGACTCTTCTCCCTGTACGCACAGGACTTACATGCAGCTCGAAGTTAGTTAGACCACACACAGTTGCTCCCTTTTCTGTCCTCTTTTGGACTTTAAGTTTTTCTTTTTTGGATTCTCCTGTCTAGTGGCCCACATGCCTAAATCACGGCTGAGACAGACTCGGGCCTTTCTTGGCCATAAGCCAAGCCTTAGCAACTTACCCCCCTGCCTCCAATCCCATGGACCCCAAAGACCGGCAACAACAGTGAGAAGGTGTAATCCTAGCCCCAGCCCCTGTCACCTGAAGCCCAACACTCGTGACCTGTCATCACTAGCCCCCCAGCTGGCAGGCAGATCTGTCCCCTATATATGTACCTAAGGTTAATATGTTAATGGTTATCTCTATTGCATTCCCATACTGCTCATGAAACTCAGAATAGTGCTGCACCTGCGTTGGTCACCTGGGACCTCCTAAAAACAAAAATGTGTGCATGTATTCCAAGAGCCGGGACGTTATTATACATAGTATATACTCACTGTTTGATATAAATGTCGAGGCTCTGTGAGCCGATTAAACCTTGCTGCACAAAAAAAAAAAAATAATAATAAAAAAATATATATATATATATATATATATATATCAACGTATCAAAATATATAATAATTTGAAAAAAAAATACTTTTATCCAAAAACATTAAATCATTTAACAAATCATATTCAAAAATATTAAAAACCAAGGTCTTGATCAAGAACAGAGTATACTTCACCTTATGAAGATTGACAGAGATCCCCCTCAACATCTGCTGCTCTGCTACGCAATAATAAATGTCTTTCCACATTGAATTATTAAACAGCACTCACAATTAGAATGTTAAAAACTTAGCTATACCTGTCAACACACCACACTGGAAACAACCACTCCTACCACATGTGTGAAATAGCAAAATTTAGTAGAGCAAATAGAATAATTTCTTTATTCAGCAACAGGAGCCATAGGCCAGCATAATAACTGAAGCCATACTGTCTCAGAGACACAATTCACACATCTACTGTCTTGGCATCTTGAACATCACTTCATGGAATTCAGTCAAACTTCTAAAAAGGGAGTCATGATTTGTATTTGTCTTGCACTCCTATACCTTACTCTCCAATCTCAAATCCCCCTCTACACCATATTTATAAAAATACAATTTCTATTTCTATGTATACATTTTAATTTGTACTACAATGCTGAATTGATAATCTGTTGTATCTAAAAATTATAAATAATAATATGTAAATAGAAAGATGTGAATCTTTTTATACATATTTTTTAAGTAAGCTTTTAATATTTTATTATTAATTTAAATGTTTCATTTCACACACTATGATCCTGATTTGTTTTATTTTTATATTTTACTGTGCAGCGTAGTCATGTAACAAACAAAGAATATAATGAAAGCAAAACAAATACCAAATGATTTTGCAATAAACAGAAGTATCAGCCTTTAATCTGCAGAGTAGAAAGAGCTTCTTTCCTATGCAAAAACAGATATCGTGAAACATAAAGATGTTTTTGTTGCACAACACACAGAGACTATCATAAAAATATTTGTCATTCTGCTTGTAGTAACATGCATATTAAAATACTCTTGGGATATTGAGGTCATGTACAGAGTGTGTAGATCATACAGAGTCATTCTATCTTGAAACCAGCACTGCACAGAATAAGTGTCAGATGTTCCTCTGTCAGCATGCATGTTCTATGCCAGGGGTAACCAGAACTCCAGATATTGTGGACAACATCTCCCATAATGCTGACAAAGTATCAGGGGAGATGATGTCCACAACATATGGACTGTCACATTTTACCTATCCCTGTCCTAGTCCATTTTGGATACACAGTTCCAGAATATGAAGCAATCCCATTTCATCCAATCACCAAGTGATTCCAAGGTGTAATGAGATCAAGCGATATAAAGCCAACACAGGTAAGTGAATTATCTGGGTCATCTTCATGGATCAGACCACAGACTGTTCCGAGTCTACATCTGCATTTGAAGTGTGACACCTGTTATCAGGAATAAAAATTCAGTTAGAACACATGTCCTAGAGGCATAGTGCCATAAAGGGTTTTATTCTTTGCTTCATCATCATTGGCTATCATTTCATCTGAGACATAATGGGAGTACTACCATATCCTGTAGTAGACCTGAGGAGTTAGTGAAGGCAGCAGGGAATAATCCCACCTTTAGTCAGGGAAGGAAGAGTTGGTGGGTGACCAGTTAAACCTCATCTGAAGAATAGAATATTGTGACATATGAGAGGTGTGACAGAACCATCTGTCTGCTTGTATTTTAGTTGCATTCGTCTGTTTGTTTCCCGTTCGTATGAATGGCTGATTTCTATAGCCCAGCCATTCGAATGACTCTTTTCCCGAACAAACCTGCCGAACGGACGCCCACCCAGGAGAGAAGTGTGCTGCTGGTTAACCTATTGATCCCAATTAGAACGTTGTGGTTAACCGCAGACACTTCTCAATTAAACCGAATTCAGGGTGGTCGTCGTTCGTATGTCGACCACGAGGCAGCGGCCATTTAAAACCACGCGAAAGCCCAGCGGTGTTTAGCTCTATTTTTATGGAACAAAAAACTGACACTTTTTCTGCTGAACACCGCTGAAACAACGGAACGCCTGGCTGTCTCCACGAAAGCATATGAATACCGGCCGTTCAGGAGGTTTGGAGCATACGAAAATACTTAACCCAGATAGCCTTCCCATGGAGTCATTCGTATACCGAAAGACTGTAAGAACTTTGACTCCATGGCGATTGAACTATGTGTGTGGGATCTGAGCGCTATTCGCTAATAATATGCACTCAGATCCAGGCTATCTGGGGATATGTGATACGAATGGGAAATGTTCGGTTATTTTAAAGTTATGCATTTTTATGTCTTTTATGATTTTATATTTAAGATGGCGACTGGCTTTGTCCTGGAGATAATTGAGTTACTTGGTAATTATCTCCAGGGCAGAGGGGAGGGAATCATAATGCACTGTGGGTAAAATCTGTGACTGTGTGTCTGGAATGTCCCCATATCTGTCTGTCATTTAAGTCTCCCATTTGGTCCCCTAGGGGAGTGTCCACCAAGTGGGAGACCTGCATAAATACGGGCAGGTAGCCCACAGTAAAGCCAGATCCTGTTTGACCCTCAATGCAGAGCTTCTGTCTCGTTATTGGGGGGATTTCTTCTTCACGTTTAGAGACTGCTGGAAGGAAACGAAAGCCGCTTGGTGGATATTGTTGTTCGGCGGCTAGCAGCAGTTCATGTATTGCCGTTCGGGAGTTTGGAGCCGTTCACGGATCCCGGTCGGGAGATTGCCGCTTCCCCTGCATTTGGTTCGTGTACTACAGGTTAGGCGAACGGAGTTACTGTTACTGCAGACGGGGAAGGTCTACTAAACGGCGGTTTTGCTTAAAGACACTGGAGGTGTCTTAACAGGAGGTATCTTTGCCAGAAGCTCAAGGAAGCAAGGTGAAAGGGCCCTACGTTTGTTCCAAGTAACGTACCCGTGGTCAGTCTGATTACCCTTCATTATGAACAGATCCTGACACTCGGCTCATACATGCATGTATTACCATTGACTTACATTGCTGCATGTTAAACATCCTACTGGCCCAGCGAACAACCTATCAAATGTGACCTATGCCCTATATATGCCCACAACCAACATGGAGGTTGTGAGCACGTCCTGAGGAAGCCGTCCGGCGAAACGCGTTGACGTCACGCAGGGGGAGGAGCCTACAGACCACGGAGTTTGAAGCAGTCTCTCTGGAGATCGGCGTTACACAGCTACACTTAATCCAGCCGAACCGGGAGAACGCTCAGCAGTGCTGCCTGCCACCCTGTCATTTCAAAGTGTTGTAGTGAGTAGACAGAAGTCTGTCATACTCACCATCATATTCAGTAAGGGGCTAACCACCCTCTCTTTCTTACCTCCTATTTATGTATTTTTAATCCTGCATGTGGCAGATAATAAATCATTGTCATTTTTTTCTATTTGAGCTTCTCAAGCCAATTATTGCAGAGATGACTCTTTATTTATAAACCGTTGTATATTAATATTTTTATGCAAACTATCTGCACTATTATTGTGTTTTCTCTTATATAGTTTGTATACACTTTTTTATTTGCTGTCTCCTAGTGGTATTTTGCTCCACTCACTATTACACATTACTATGTGACATCCACCTGTGAGTATTCCTCTATAGACATGACAGGAGCAATGAGCTCTCTACTTATAAAGTAGTCATTATAAGAATTCTGGGGAAGGTGTGTAGCTACTGTTACAACCCAAGAGGTGTGTGGAAATGAGTTGGTTTTACCACTGCCACCATTAAGGCAACAGTTGAAATACAACCTCTAGAAAGTCATCTGAAGATTATCTGAGTAAAAATTAAAACAATACTGCAAGATGCGAGAGGAAGTCAGAAAGTAAAGGAAACTGTTCAAAAAATGATTGAAGAAGATTGATAAATTAATTTTAAAAAATATACACGATATTTAACTATAATCTATCTTAAATGAACTTGTGAACTTGCTTATAGTAGACTGGTTCTCTTTGTATTCATTTTGTTTCCTGCCATTTCCTTGCCATGACCATTGTCTCTTTTATGGAACATTTCAGAAGCAATTTTCATTAGCGGTTATTGCATCCACACGCACAACACTCATGACATCTATTCATTGATCATTACTATAATCTATCTTACAAGTTAAATAAATTAAAAAACAAACTAGAAAAGCTACAATTTCTGGGGAAATTATGTGAAGTGTTCTTGCCTCCACCAGTAGTCTACAACTGGAGTGGGCGGAGTAACTGTTATCATTTATATAACACATTTAATTGCAACGTTGTTGCACAGTTACATTAAACCATACATTTATAAAAACATTAGCAGGTGTTCAAAAGGCCCTGTCTATGACATCACTTGCTGCTGCAGCTTGACACAGGTCAGAGTATTTTGGTGGTTGCCATCTTCAAACGGTCGTATCTTAAAAACTATAACTCCTACAGTGAAGAGCTTTATATTGTGAGAATCACAAGACCCAGACCTACATTTTGATGCATAGTATGTCTCTGAAGTATTAAAAATGAAGGCACAGTCGCAGTTTAGAAATTGCACTTCAAATTTGAGCTTTGTAGAGTGATGTTTCAATGAATGGCAATGGACAGCATTAGTTGCAAACAAATGATGATATTGTGAAAACTATCAGGACTATGGCTTAGCCGTTGACATGTTTAGTGGCAGCAGGGATAGCTGAACGTTTTGATATAAGATTTGTGGGCCTGAAAATAAGGGAGTGGTGGCAGTTTAGAAATCATGTCCTGATTTTTCAGCTTTTGCCAGCTCCCACTCTAGCTTTGCCATTCATTCCTATGGGACAAATTTCGCCACAAGAACGACGATATTCTGTGAACCATTCGGCGAAACGTTCCACAAAGTAATAGCAATCCGATTGGGAACAATCTGCACGTTTTGGTAAATTTTTGTCTATGTAGTGTAAAAACTGTGGGAGGCGTTAGGGTGGCAAATGTGGCTATAATAAGAATAAGAATAAGAATAATATATATGTGAGATAACATTAAGTGGTCTTGCTATGCAAGAACACTTAAATAAAAAACTAAAAAGTCCCCAGTCATGATGGAATTACAGGCCTTTACTGGTTTGCTACTAGCACAGTAAACCACCAACCTTAAATACAAAACAATAACAATGGACTAGATTTATCAAAGTATTCTGTTCTATAAGTAGAGCAATCACCATGGAAACCAGTGAAACAGGCACACTTAATTAGTGGCTCCTCCTCTTTTCCATTTTTGCAATACTTTTTAGAACGTAACAATTTGAGAAATGTTGCCAATTGTTTCCAAGTCAGCTACAAGTGTGTGCTTGATAAAAGGCTAATTTTCTATAACTCGTAAAAAGACAGCTATTTTTCTAGCCCTACCCATCCATTTACATGTGTTTGCAGTGTGTTACTTTGCAACAAACTTGTCATCAGTGAACAGCCATTTTGAAAATCTTTGTTAAACATTTGTGCTATAATATTTTTAAAGAACATCCAGTGCTTTTAACTTATTGGCATCACATAAATAAATATTTAGAATTGTGCTGAACTATTTTTCTTTTCTACCAGTCCTTCCAGCCATTATCTTCAGTTACACAGCACTACTATACCCGCAGCATTAGGTTTTGTGTATTTTTATCTAGAACACAGACTGACCTTAATTAACATTAAGATCACAGAATAGCATTGCTCAGCATGAAAACACAAGGACTTTGTACTTAAAAACTAAAAGCAGACAGTCTCTTCAAATTGTTATACCATTATAGCAACTGTTACTGTAAATCTTAAAAGCACTGTTTTGGTTTTACAGAAAATAAATATAATTGCATGTTGATCTGTTTAGTCTAAATAAAGTTGTACAGATAGATTATTCCAACTGCCAATTATTGCTGATGAAAAAAAATTTGAAAAAAAAAATACTTCTTAAAAGGTTTTATAAATAAGACTATATCAAGGCGCCCAGATTATTTTCCAGTGTGCAATGTGTGTTATTTAAATAATTCATTATTAGTTCTTTAAAGAAAAAAAGAACAAAACCCGCCTTCCCAAAGAACAAATGCCACAACATGCATGCATATATAATATCTCAAAATAGAATACATTGCAGAATATCACAGTAACTAAAGCCAAAATAAAATGAACTTGCTTATAGTAGACTGGTTCTCTTTGTATTCATTTTGTTTCCTGCCATTTCACTGCCATGACCATTGTCTCTTTTATGGAACATTTCAGAAGCAATTTTCATTAACGGTTATTGCATCCCACACGCACAAAACTCATGACATCTATTCATTGATCATTACTAACATCACACAATGTCTAGAAATCTGGAAACACACACACGTGATTACACTATAGAGTAAGTTGTGATGACTTTGGAAGCAACTTGCAAAATACATGTAAAATGAGGAAAACATTACCAACGCTACTGTTTAATGAAAAGACCTTAGTATCAAATGTTTATAAAAGGGTTGCAGAGGGTTGGTTTTGAGGTAATAAAAGATATATTGACTGGATTTTATTTTCAAAATTAAAATAGCTTAGCTATGGTCACCCTTATAGCTCAACAGAAATAAAATGGATATATGCAATATTTAAAGTTTTAAGCAAATAATTTGTTTAATTTAAAAACTACATGTGATGCAGTTTTAAATAACAACTTTTAGTTCACTATTGTGTTCTGCAAGAATCTCACCTGTGACGGCTTTTAAGAGACAAAATATGCAGGAACTGATCCCCACTTTTGTAACGTGTTAGGTTGATAAAGCATTAAAGAATATGCAATACAATTTAGTGTGAAATTATTCAAAATAAAACCTTATCTCTAAAGATTCTACCCATGCACATCAAGTGTCAGAGGCTTCATAGGTCCTCCCTGATCAAAAAAAAACACTCCACCAATTTTCCACTTTTGATCTGGTTTAGGACCAATAGGAGTTCATGACGTAAGTAGTGTATCCCCACCCACAGTTCCATTCATCATGTGCACAACCTTGTGTCAACGAATGCATGATCACTGGCTCACAGCCCTTAGCCTGCAGAGTTGTGAGTAGAGACAACTGACCATGCATGTTTGCCATAAAAGGAAGTGGCATAACATTGGACAGCCAATGGAATCACGTCAACAATAGGCCTCCCGTATTATGAAATCTAGCAATCGGTCTCTTCCTCAACTCCACAGCTCAGTATTGTCTGTGCAGCAATATAGGCAAAGACTGGAGACTATCTTACATCCCCTGCATGAATGGTGGGGAGGTAAGCATCAGCTTGGCACAGACTGTAGACAACCTCCAGGTATACTGTTTGGGGAAGGACATCGACTGTAAAATGGAGACCTGTGGAGACACACATGGGAGGAGAGGACGAGAGATGAATTTTCAAGGAATTCTGCAGATTTTATCCAGCATCCAGCAACCGGACATCAGAAAGATGACTTCCAAAATTCAAGCACAACCATCTCACTGACATCATATATCTCAGTGGTCCCTGGTAAAAATTCAGTCCATCATCTAGCCCACTCTCTGAAAAGCTTGTGCATTCCTAAAATGTAGGATGACTAGAACATAGAAACCATCAGTTTACACATAGCTATATGTAGTGATCACCTGAACTGCTCGCTCTGCATGCACATACCTGTTGCTTTGCTCTTTGGGGAGGTTGAAGCAATCTGTGGAGTAAGTACAGCTCACACTACTGTTATAAAAAAACAGAGAATATGAGAACTCTGAGAATGGACTAATGCTTAGAGTTCGTCTAAACTTTTGTAAATTATCAGAGTTCTCATATTCTCTGTTTTTGTTGCAGTGCTTTAACTTGGCTCTCCCTGAGTTAAAAAGGGTAATCTAGACATTGACCCCATGCTCATTGTGCTTAGAGGGGTATCCGCTACAACTCGCTGATGAGGCCCAGAGAAGACAAAAACGATCATCCGGGGTTGCTGTATCTCTTGTACAGAGATAACTTGTCGGCATTTCAGTTTTGGATTGCCCTTATGGGTGAAATTAATCTGCTATGCCATGGAACTGGTTCTCTCTGTAATGGCACAAGTGAGCAAAAATTATTTGAGATCCCTTCGTGGATTTACCGAAGGGCAAGCTACTTGGTTCCTCTAAGCTTTTGTCCTGCTCAGAGTTCTCATGTTCTCTGTTTTTGTTGCAGTTATCTAAAAAAAGTGAAAGAAAATCCTGCTTTGCTGTGTTAGAGCCAGGAAATCTGGCTTATAGCTGCAGCAATTTGTCTTACAAGTCGTTGCACTTATAAAACACACCGCTTAGAGAAAGGGTGCAGTATTCTTTCTGCACCATAAACTTTACAATCAAGTTAAACTATCATTGTGCTTACAGTGACTCGAACCGTTTATTTATTAACATGAGAATTTAAAGTGAATTACAAATTGTATGACACAAAATTCTCTGTTACCTATGCTTTCATTTTGTCTACTGTGGCCTTAAATTCAAAATTCAATTTGAATTTTACTTTGAATTCTCTCTTTAGTAAATAACCCTGTTAATGATTACATTTTAATGTTAATAAACTGTAGTTTACATTTACATTTTTGTTTAATTTAACCCTATTCCCATTAGGCTACAACTCTATTTAAGTAGTGTCCCAACCACCTCTTGTTTCGATGTGCCGAATGTCTTTGTGTCTGATCCACCTATCTTAAAGAACAGGTTCCAGCTGATACAGTGATATAAAAATCACGAGAAAACAAGATGTGCAATAGATACCCTGATTTAATAAAATACATAATTATTATACAACAGTCTTTATTTACCACTTTCAACATTTTTAGTACAAGTAGCAAACACATATTTATTGTATAAATTATTTAAATAGAAAAAAAAACAAAAAACCTTGGATTGAATTGTATTCCCAGAAGTGCGTAAACTGTAACAAGAATCAGGGACTACAGCAATGTAACATCTATTGACTTTGCAACTTAATCCCATTATTTTTAAAACTGCTGTTCTTTCGCGAATGACCTCTTAGCCCGGTGTATAATAAAACCTATTAAGAGGGTGTAAGTGGTGGATCTAGAGCAAACGGATGATTAGTATCTATATTTTCCTATTTGAATGGCTTGCTCTTTGTAATAAAGTACTGTGTACATTGGCAGTTTCACAAAATAGGAAAATCAATAAATAATACATATGAAACTGAAGATAATGCCTTAACCTCACGGTTCTGAAACAATTTCTTTTTATTGTACGAAATGCCCAATGGCTATTACAGCTTATTGTGGCTTGTAAATTGCATTGCAATGACTTCTTTTTAAAGGGCGTGATAGAGAAACAAAATTCCTTTCCTTCCTTTTATAGTGCTCTGTTAATGTATTCAGTTAATTAAGGATTAGTTTGGCCCTGTGGCAGTGTTTCTGACTGCGGAATATATTTTTCCTTCTTTCTGTTCCTTGCAGAGAAGAATATAATCATCTTCAGGTCACAGTCTGTTTATGTCAGCAGTGTTCAAACTACAAATGCTTTCATAAATTTATCAAGCGAAAAATATTGCAAACATTTCATTTCCTTTGATACAGACATAAAGAAAAAAACTCTGCCTTCATGGCAAATTCTTGCTCATATGAATCACTAAGCAATATTTGCTTTAACTTTCATGCACTTCTGCAAACTAACCATTTTATGTCTGGTCTTTAAATTTAGTCGAGATCGAGGTTTCAAATGATATACTAACTGTTTATATCTGAATATGCAAAAATTGGCAAATAGTTGAAGGGAGTACACAGATGTCCACATCGGCTCAACAACAATCTGTCATTTTTGCTTTTTAAAAACAAAAACAACAAAAAAAAACACCCACACACAAAAACTCATTAAAAACCACAAGCTTATTATAACTCCTGACTTATTGTAAGAAAACATGGTATCAATTTTTTTTATTTTTTTTTCCTTTCCGTCCACAATCATGTGAAACTTCTAAGGAAGTATTTCTTAATTCTTACATCTGTTCTGAAGAGCTCTATATAAACTGTGTTGTTTTTGTGAAATAACATATAAATAACATATAACAAAAGCTTAGGAAAAAATGCTAATGCATTTATGTGACACAACGGCAATGGAGATATTGAAACATTAAAGGACCACTATAGTGCCAGGAAAACATACTCGTTTTCCTGGCACTATAGTGCCCTGAGGGTGCCCCCACCCTCATGGCCCCCCTCCCGCCAGGCTGAAGGGGGAAGAATGGGTTAAATAACTTACCTTTCTCCAGCGCCGGGCTCCCTCTGTGCTGGAGACTCTCCTCCTCCTTTCCTGTCATCGGCTGAATGCGCATGCGCGGCAAGAGTGAGAAGCGCAGAAGCGCCTCTAGCGGCTGTCAATGAGACAGCCACTAGAGGCTGGATTAACCCTAAAGTAAACATAGGAGTTTCTCTGGCACTGCTATGTTTACAGCAGAAAGGGTTAATCCTAGATGGACCTAGCACCCAAACCACTTCATTAAGCTGAAGTGGTCTGGGTGCTTATAGTGGTCCTTTAACAGATATAGAAGTCTCTTCTCTAAAAGGATTTTACTGGTGCTGCTCAACATTAAAAAAGTATAATTCTTACAGAATATAGGATAAAAAGGCAAATTTATCACAACACAAATATCAAAATGTGATCATCTCTACTATTTTGGTCTAAATATTCCAAGTTAGTTGTTGACACCCCACAATTCTTGGTTTTGTTAGTCACCCCAAAATAATCTACAAAGTGAGATAACATTTAAGTTCTTTTCACAAACCGAATAATCATGGCAACTACAGTATAGATACTGTAGTTGCTGTTATAAAAAAAACAAAAAACTGTCATTCAGTTGTCATCATAGAGGACTACAGTGGGAGAAGGACCCTACTTTTTTGTCTTTTTTTTCATGACTTCTGTATATTTACGCAGAATATAAAGATACATTTCTTAGTTGGTTTTCAAGGTTATGTGTCCTGTACCACAAAAGGTACACTCTTATTTTGATTGTTGCTTGTTAAACACTTCACAATTCACTACTTTGTGAATAGATACCTAATTAAAAGGGATTCTTCTCAGATTATATTTCTATTGCAAACTTTATCGCTGGTTATGTAATGTTTAACACTGCATTTCCACATAGATAGGATTTCTATCATTACAATACAGTGAACTTACTGTAATTAATAATTTACTGAAATACGCTACTTTCCCCTTTTAACTTTTTTTAGTAGTTCTTAAATTTTTCATACAAAATATTTTTATCTCATATAGATTATATCATCAGGAATACTCCTTCAGGTTTAATTCATCAACAGCTGTAACAGAATTTCTAATGAGTTGGTTTTATCTCCAGCTCATGTAGGAATAATTAATTCTATGCTTTACAAACAGCCTTCTGAAACAGTTGGAGCTTACTTATTAAATGTTGCAATGAAAGTAGCAGAGAAGGCACGCCAATAGCATAATTATAGCTTGCACTCCATTTCTTTAGATAACACATATTACTCTCAGCAAACATTATCTTTAATGAAATTAATTGTTTTGGAATAAGATATTACATTGATGATGTCTTATATAAATAACATTTTGGTTTCTTAACATTCTTTTGAAAGGTCTTCCTATTTGTCTAAGGAGGAAAAAATGAGTTTCATCCAACTATTTCTTCTATCATTCAAAGTTGATTAAAACAAAAAAATTGACTTCAACAGTACAAATTATGCCTTCAAAAAAACCAAAACATAGCATAATGGATAAAATCTATGGTATGAAATTAAACAGGTGATGTGCAGGAACCAATTGAGGTGTAGAAGTATATTGTATGTTCAATCAAATTAATGTGATGAAGGGATGGGAATGATATTCAAATGCCATAAATCTTATTGGTACATCCTATTAAATGACCACTCCACAAATAAAGCATTTTAGCATGCTAAAGTGCTTTATCTCTCTGGAATTTGTCATATTTGTGATATTTCATAAAATTGCAGATTTAAATAGAAATCTGAACTTTTATAACTAGTGCAGAGACACCTTCCTAGCCGTCACTCTAAATAACATTTTAATTGAAATGGGAAGAGCAAAAAAACCCAACAAAATGTTTAAATGGACCACAGTAAGTAATTTAAGTCAGTTGCAGGTGTTATGTTTACCAGTAGGCCATTTCTATTGCACTTGATCGGTGAATCCAATGGCTCGGCAATGCACCTATCGCCCCATTTTCACACTCTTTTTGTTTTTTTCTGACTTTTTTGCCCTGGCTGATATTCTGCCAAGTGGGGCATCACATAGTGTGAGTGTTGGACAACCTGAAGAAAAATGTAAATTTTGAGAAAAATTGTTGAGTGAAAGCAAACTTTTCTGCTATACTCAGGTAAATGATTTTTAAAACACTTAAAAAGAGAAATATTTCATTCTATATAATACTATTCTTAAACCCTCTTTGCAGGTTCATACTAGTTAGGTCTGGGCACATTCTATTTTTCGACTTAATAACCAGCCATTTGGGCTTTCTAGTCATGCTATGTCTCAAAGGCCATGGGGAAATGCTCCGAAATACTAAAACTGGTCATGGTGATTTCCATGTGCAATCACCCAAGATGCTTTAGATAACGCTATAACCAAACCTACATTTCTCCTCTCTGGACTCTGACTACAACATGCAGGAATCAGCAATGGTGGAAGAGCAGAAGCATAATTCTCCTTCTAAGGTACACAGAGATACCCCAGCAATGAAGGGTGATATCCTAGACTTACTGACTTCCGCAAGTTATCTCATGTGGACATAGCAGTCATCAAGTAAGAAATTAAGACCATCATTAGGAGAGTTCAGACTCTCGAGGAAGACGTCCCAGACCTATGTAAAACTTTTATGTAAGATAAACTTCAAGAATCTGATGCAGCCCTGACTCTGTGAGTTAACTCCCTGGATGACAGAATCAGTATAAGGGACAAATGCTCCATTTTATCAGATAGAAATGTGCCCCAAGTTTGCCTGCCTGGCAGACCAAGGGTTTAGCTTACAGAATCCCCAAGTTTCGTATGACACCTACTTCTGCTCCATGGGACACCATGATTCATTTTCGGACACTGTGTCAAACTGCATTGAATGTCTGCTGTTGAAGGAAATTATTACTTACCTTTCAAGAGTAACAGTTCTTTTTCTTTCAAGACCAAAGTCAATTTAAGCTACAATGGAATTAATCATGTGTTCATATTACTAAACTCCCCCGAGACTCTGCTATTGAATACCTGTGGGGCCTGCCAAGGTCTCTTATTGCTGAGAAGGATATAACATCTGTCATGGTGTATTCCACATTTCTTAAGACCTTCGGCCTATGCCCCCATATACTTCAATGGCACTGCCATTCTACCTTCTTGGGATATTGACACTTTTGCTCCATCTGTCCCCCGATCTGTGTCTGACTTAGGCTGAGCCTACATGTGGTGCTGCCACATGTGCAGCAGATCTGTCAAAGCTTGCAGTATCCCACACTGCCTGTGGTGAAAATCCCTTTATTATTTGTGTAGTGCTGCTTCTTTTGTTTTACCTAGTCTTCTATTTATTTATTTTTTACTGCCATTATATATTTTCTTTCTCCATTCAACTCCCCCACCCCACATTTTTGTTGCTCGACCTGTGAATATTCTTCAGAGACAGTCTGAGCCTTACCTGTAAAGTCTATATATGGTCCACCTGTTTTTTATGATGGTTATCCATAAAGTTACTCATGGTTTCTAACATCATGCCTTTTCTAATTAAAAAAAAAAAAAAAAAAAAGGAACGTATCATATTGTGTTTTATATGCTATCTTATAATGTGTAATTGTATGGGGTGCTATGATGACCTCTCAAATAAAATAAAGAACTAAAAAAAAAATGAATAAAAAGGAATGACTATAACTTGAAAGAAAGAAAAAATATATACATATATAAATTCTTCTTTATATAGAATACTGGGACTTAATTGAAATTGACACTAATACAATATTTATATCACATGCATCCTTTATTTCCTAACATTCTGCTCAGCGCTAATTTGGATTTTTGATCATGACTTTTTTTAAATGATATGCTTATTTTCATAGCTTTCATAGCCATTCTCTAGTAATGGAATTATTGTCTCTGTAACCAAGCTAAGCATAAATGATAGATTATATTTTTTTATTAGAAAAGTTTGATTATATGCAATGGATAGGCTATTTTTATTTTACCAGTTTCTTAACTGACTTACAATACAATATGAAAAAAAGTAGAAATTAGAAAATAGGATGTGCTGATTTATATTACTATTTTCAATATACATAGCTTTGTATCAAACCAGCGTCATGCCTTTGGACCATCCATAGCTTTATGCAATATATATAAAATTCTTTAATACAAGTTTACAAATGTTTTGATACACCTTTTTCTTCTGCACAAAACTTGTTTTCGTTGATTAAAATAAAGCAAACTTCTTCTAGGCATACATTGTATTTACTAAATACTTTAACATGCATGCTCATAGCTAGAATGCTCTACTGAAACACACTCATTTCAGTAATAACTTTATACTCCTAGTATCTAGGAAGCTTTCACCCCAAAGTAATTTGGAAATCTCCAGGAGCATAAAAAGATACAACTGCTAGACATTATTGGAAACAAAAACATTCTAATACATTATATCCCGTGTAAAGGGAAGCTTACAGCCATTAAGAAAAATGGAAGTGTGTTCTTATCACAGGGGCCTTGACCTGGAAATTCAATTTGGACTGACAAGGCAAATTAGAACTCAATTAACTTTGAAAGTTTTCAGTCCCAATTGAGAGACACAACTGATTTGCATGATTACTCTATTTGACCTGTGCCAGTTGCTCTGGTGATCAAAAAATCATTACTTTGCTGGTAAAGTGAGTAACAGGTTTTCTGTTAATTTCTTCCACTCATTTTCTATGTGTAAGTCTCTTTGCTAATACAATTTAATTTTTTTTTTTATAAATTGTGACTTCATATTCATCATTAATAATAGACTTGGAGATTTATCTTGAGCTGAACTGAAAGTCATCCAAATTTGGACCATTCGGGTGATCAGTCGAATTGTCGAACTCTGAGTCAAAATGTAGCTAAATCGTGAACCAACCAAAACATGCATATTTGTCTTAATTTATGATTTTGATTTCCGCATGTGGAGACAGACATCCCAAGAATATTGCTGAACTGAAACAGTTTTGTAAAGAGGAATGGTCAAGAATTACTCCTGACCGTTGTGCACGTCTGATCTGCAACTACAGGAAATGTTTGGTTGAAGTTATTGCTGCCAAAGGAGGTTCAACCAGTTATTAAATCCAAGGGTTCACATACTTTTTCCACCTGCACGGTGAATGTTTACATGGTGTGTTCAATAAAAACATGGCAACATTTCATTCTTTGTGTGTTATTAGTTTAAGCAGACTGTGATTGTCTATTGTTGTGACTTAGATGATGATCAGATCACATTTTATGACCAATTTGTGCAGAAATCCATATCATTCCAAAGGGTTCACATACTTTTTCTTGCAACTGTATGAAGTAATTGTATAGCAAGCCTACTCTGTGTAGTTTGTCTTGTGGTTGGTTGTTTTTTCGTTGTTGTTTTTTTAAGGATGGGGGATTGGCAAAAGGAGGTAAATAACTTACATAATGAAAATGTGCACTTAAATATTAAAATACAAAAATACAGGAAATAAATGATTTAACACACAACTCATTTTACCCATTTTAGAACAGTTTTCATCAAAGTGTATGATGTACTGGAGTTTACAATATAAAAGATTATGACTAGTATACTTGTTCTAATTTTCCTTTTCTTCAGGATTTGCAAACTGAATATAGTCAAGTACATTGAAAAGGACAAACACATCAAGTGTATTTCTAGTTAAGGAAATTTATGAAAGGCTGTTAGGAATAGCCTGGTGTATCATACATCACAAAGAACTATGTCACAGACTGGGTCAACAGTGTGTGATAAGGGTTATCATATTCTAGTTTCCATTTTTGTATTCAAGATTCAATAAAATGGAATGCTTACCCAATGGAAGATAAAACAATTCTTCTATCTTTTATCCTCTAAAATTACTGTTTATTTGTAACTGGGACTGTATGATTAAAAAAAGTCTGATTTCAGAAGAGAAAAGAATGCTTTACAACAGGGGTAGGCAACCTTTGCACTCCAAATGTTATGGATGACATCTCCCTTAAAGCTTTGCCAGCATTATGGCTGTAACGCATTATGGGAGATGTAGTCCACAAAATCTAAAATGATTGAGGCTACTTATCCATGATTTAGAACATTAAAGGTATACTATAGGCACCCAGACCACTTCAGCTAATTGAAGTGGTCTGTGTGCAATGTCATAGGCCTATTATTAGTGATGTCCAGAACGGTTTCGCGCGGACTCATCATTGAGTAAACTTTGAACCTGTACCTCACAGTCAGCAGACACATTCCAGCCAATCAGCAGCAGACCCTCCCTCCCACCTCCGGGACAGCATCCATTTTACATTCATTGTGAAGCTGCATTCTTAGTGAGCTGTCCAGGAGGTGGGAGGGTCTGGGAGGGAGGGTCTGCTGCTGATTGGCTGGAATGTGTCTGCTGACTGTGAGGTACAGGGTCAAAGTTTACTCAATGATGAGTCCGTGGCGAACTGTTCGTGGCGAACACTACCTATTATTACTGCAATTGTACTCATTGCAGTTATTAAGAAACTGCAATAATAATCTTGCAAGGTTAACTCTACCTCTAGTGATTTCCTACGCCTTACAGGTCCTTAGTGGACTTTTAGTCCGCTAAATAACGCTTTGCATGAGGACATCCTGCGTCACCCAAAACCCCATAGGAAAACATTATACAATGATTTCCTCTGGTGGAAGTCCTAATGCAATAGCTGCAAATGTGCATTAGGTCTCCCTTCCCCTCACCCCATTCCCCCTGTCAGCTGAGTTTGTCGGTGGAGGAGTGGAGACGGAGCCTAAACAAGCGCTAAGTATTTTTAAGGACAGAAAAAGTGTTATGCTCTTTTTAAAATATATTTATCTTTGCAGTTTCAAGCATGTTATGTGAGCAGTTCCCCTGTATAGTATTTATTGACCTTTATTACGCAGGGATATTCACTAAAGTGAGAATTCTATTTGAATTTTAAATTAAAGTCACCTTTGCTTCCTATTATCCTGGTGGTGGCAGCAGTTAAATATGTACATTTGGGTGGCAGGGAAAATGTGTTTCTTTGCTTTTGTTTGCACTGGCATCTTTCTAACAAAAACAAGATACAAAACACAGTTCTAATATTTAATATAAAAAAAATCTTTAATTTACATCTGTGCTTGAATAATGTCAAAACAGAAAAACTAGTTTTAGCATTTCTGATTTTAAATAAATTAATTTGTCATCTGTCTTCAACACTCAAAGAGAATATTGTGAAGAGGAATAGAATTTATAATTCATAGAAAAACAAGATTAACAATACTTACAATAAAATGTAAAGCAATAAAAGGCATTGAATCCATAAAAGATGTTAAACCTGTATTTTAAATATCACTTTCAAAAGCACTCAGAAACCATAAACAAGTAGGTAACAGACAAGCACAATTATGCAACTGATTTTGTGAAGAAGAAGAATAGCTACTAATACATAACATTTTATGTAAAATGCTTCAGGTAACATTTTATGGTTTTTAATGTGCTCTTCACCTACTCTGCTGAATATAACAATTTTATAACTAAATATAGAATCTAGGACATTATGTTTGTTAAGCTTGATTGCCCAAATTTTGCTGAGAAATAATAATTTTACTTTCTCTTGACAAATTTTGCCCCATATACAGTTTTACGCAGGGCCGGGATTTTAGGAGCCCTTTGCGAAAAATCTTGACAGCACCCCTCCCTGGTCACAACCCATCGTCCAATATTTTCCAACATTTAAAACCTCCCATTCTTATTAACCTCAAAACAACCATACCTCTGTATAAAGGCATAGTCTTACAATGCCTCGATATAAAGGCATGGGCTTGCCCTTGCTCCTATATACAGGTATATGCATGTTTATGTCTCCATGTTACTGTGTTCTACACTTTTTAAAGAAAAGGGAGAATAATATCCATTAAAAAACTGTTGTGCAGGGATGAAAATTAATATCCATAACTATAATGGTTTTAAAGGTCATTTTTCACTCCTTATCCTTAAATAGGCAACCCATCGTAAGGGTACCAAATTAGAAGAGCCATCTACTACACAGTGCCCCAATGTGGGCCCTAATGTGGGAACCCCAAATCAGGGTGCTATATTAGGGTAGCAAAGAGGGCCTTAAATTGGTATCCTAAGTAGGGCAATCACACATCAGACTACCAAGTTAGGAGAGAGATCTTAAACAATAATTGCCAAATATATTGCCACATTAAGGCGAAGATATACAGTCCTTAAAAAAAAAAGTGTCAGGATGTCATGTAATGCAGATTCTTTTTTTTTTCAAGTAAGTGCACCTAGAAGCACGTAGAGTGTGTTTGCATGTCGGAGGGCTGTAGAGATTGTGTGTCTAGAGGCCGCAGAATATATTTATGTGTGTTGATAGGGGCTGTAGCGTGCATGTGTGTGCATAAAGGGGCTGTAGAGGGTGTTTATATTTGGGTCTGCAGTGTGTCTAAATGTGTATAGCGGTTGCATTATATGTATGTATTAGGAGCTGCAGTGTTTATAGGAGCTCTTGTGTTTATGTATAGGGTGTACAGTATGATGTTTGTACAAGAGGCATTGTATGTGTATAGCAATTGCAGTGTGGAAGGTAGTTTGTCTCGTGATGTATATGTAGAGGGATTCTGTGCAAAAAAAACCACACATTTCCACCTCCCTGTTTTTAACAGGCACACACAAACACTGATGAGCCTGACTTATGAAATGTCTTTATCAGAAGCGTGTCCCAAGATGGGCTCCATGTCGCTCGAGTTCAACACCTGCTTGAGGTGGCTGTGGGTGATTGACAGCTTGGTGGATGTGGAAAGTGGCTGTAGGTGATTGACCGCTGGGGGAATGTACAAGGTGGCTGTATGTGACTGGAGGTATGAGTAGGTTGTGCAGGGGGGTGTGGGTGTCTGTGAGGTATGGAGGAGATGTGCAGGGTAACTGTAGGTGAGTGAGTGCTGGGGGAAGGGCATGGTGACTGTAGGTGAGTGAGTTCTGGGGGATGGGCATGATGTTTCTATGTGACTGTACGTGAGTGAGAACTGGAGCGATGGGCAGAGTGACTGTGAGTGAGAGCTTGAGGATGTGCAGGGTGATTGTGAGTGACGGATGTTGGATATGCATGGTGACTGTAACTGAGAGATGCGGAATGGGGAGGTTGACTGTGAGTGAGAGATGGGGATTGGTAGAGTGACTGTAGGTGAATGAGTGCTGGGTAATGGGCAGGGTGCAGGGTGCAGTTTTTCCCGATCAGCCCCACTGCCAGGGTAAAACTAAAAAAAACACGGGTGTCAGAGGGAGAAGGCTGACCTGGCCAGAGATTCAGGGATATGCTCATGTTTCCAAGTTCTGTTGCTCTGAGATTACAAGCTGTGCATGCCAGCACTTCAGTGCTCAGTTTACTTACAGCAATTTGTGGCAGTGCTGTTGCTGTGGGCTGGCTCAGCTTTCTCCCTGTCACAGTTTTCACCATGACATCCAGACGTGGTCGCCCCAGAGGTGCCTTACAGGAGAATTGAACCTGGATCCTGCTGTGTCCTGGGACTGCTGTCTTGCCTCTAAGCCACACTTCAGTCCTTGAGTTACAGGGGAATAGAACCTGGATCCCTCTGTGTCCTGGGACTGCGGTCTTGCCTCTAAGCAACACTTCAGTCCTTGTTTCAGCCTGATGTTTATCCCTGCCTTCTCTACAGCACTGGTGGCTGGACTTTTCCTGTGGCTTCTCCTGTCTATGCGAGCCCACCTGAAGCAGATCGTCAATCAGCCAGGTATAAAACTCTGCCTTTCCCTGAGGGCAAGATCAGTTCATTGACTCTGGTTCCTGTTATTGTTTATCTTGATCCAGTGTACTCCAGACAGCTTCCGACCTTGGCTTATTTCTTAGTTTACTCTGACCTCTGGCTTCCCCTGACTTTGACTTTCCACGACTACTCTTCTGCTTGCCCTTGCCTGTACTGTGACTTGGAGCTATATTCCTGCACAGCCCGTGTGCACAGACTCATGGCCCAGGTGGCTTCTTACCTGGACACCTTGGTCTGTGTTTATTTTCAATGATAAGCGTTTAACTCTGCACGTAACATTCTGACATAATGAACTGACCATGGAGTCTGCAGAGATATACAAGCTGCTCACCTCCCTTGCTCATCAAGTGACCAACCTGTTCCAGACTGTTCAGGAGGTGCAGACAGATGTATTGGCCTTTGAAGGAATGGTACACCCAACCCTGAATCCTGCATATCCAGAGCCCTTTGTAATAATGCCTGACAGGTTTGATGGCTCCTGTTCCTCATTCACAACATTCACGATGGATTGTGAGCTCCTGTTTGCTTTAAAACCAAGGGCTTATGCCACCGACTTTGTCAAAGTCCGCTCCGTTGTTAATCTGCTTTCCTGATGGCTGAAGGCATGGGCATACCAAAAGCTGCAGGAGAAATGTGCTGTATTGGATGACTGGGAGTCATTTATAACCGCGATGGACTCTAAGTGCCTTACCTCCATGAAAGCTACTCCCAAGTCTGCTCCAGGTTCCTGCAGATCTCAGGTACCTAGAGAAATAGATAACTCCATCCTGTTACAGTACAAGTGCACCTTCAGCGACTGGCCTTGTCACCCTGACTGTACCCAAGTAAGCCATGAAACTCCACTGGACAGGGAGGAACCCATGGAGATCAGATTCATCTGAACTAGGTTGCCTCCTGAGGAAATAGACCGTAGGAGAGTCCATGGCCTGTGTTTCTATTGTGGAGAAAGAGGGCACATCTTCTATCTCTGCCCAACTCGTCCACCTAGTGCAAAAGCTCTTCTATTGGGTACCTTACGGACCTGTGTTGCACTATTATGTGTTTTATTCTGTATTTTCTCTAGGAATATTAACCATTGTCATCTGTTTTAATAAGAAGATACTCCACCTTATACTGTATGTAATTTTAGTTTGTTGTAAGGGTAAAGGGAAACTCACTAAGGTGTTTTGAGCATCTTTTATTTTCAGTGTGTCTCACTGGAATACTGTTACCATTTATTGTTTGTTACTATATTTTAAAATTTGAAGCAAAATGGCTTGTAAGAAAAGTTGTTGTGTACACTGGATAAATTACTAAAACAACTTTTTTTTTTATACCCATAAATGCCCATAAAAATGGACTTTTGTTAACTTTAAACAAGTCTTCAAGGAGACGAACAATGTACAGTAAAAATGTTTATACAACTTCATCAATACATAAATTATTGTTCGGAACAATTTGCTTAAAAGAAAAGTCACAGTAACCCAACACTGTATAATTAAAGTGGCCTTTTAATTTTTTTCTACATAATCATGTTGAGATTATCTCTGCATACCACAGTAAGCCTACAGAGTCCTCCGAGATTAGGTTTATACACTAAGCTGATCAAAATGACAGTTGAAAATTATGATCCTATTGCTTTATTTTTTCAGAGTGTACATTCTACTAGTTTTGTGATTTCTTCTAAACGCAATGAGTGATTTAAAAGTTAATAATTATTTTCTATGCAGAAAATATATTTTACATTTTAGAATAGTTGTGGCCTATGTAAACTCAATATTGTTTGCCAGCTTAAAAAATGCATGTATTAATCAAACCTCTTCTCAAAATTAAAAAAAAAATATCTGAAGTGTTTAAAGGTTTAGTCTGTTTACGTTATCACCAAAATATACATGTTGTGTGGACACAGACCCACACTTTTTTTCACTTTACAAACACACATGACTTTGGTTCTTCCTTTTTGACAGTGCCAGATGTTCTCTTTGTAAACGTAAGCAGAAATGTATTGTGCTTAAGGGCTGCCTGGCTAACAGAAAATAAATCAAGCATATCAATTTATAATGAAAGAAGATGCTATAGTGTGCAACGGTTTAGATTGTAAGCTTGCAGGCAGAATTCTCAATACCCACTGTGTTGGCTTGGTTCTGTCGAACTTTATGTTAGTAAACACTTTACTCACTGTATCAAAGCTGCAACATTGTTTGTGCATATAAATGTATATTTGGTGCAATATAAAAAATAAAAAAAAATAATATCATCCATATTTCAGTGGTTATAAAGCACCAGGATTATTCAGAATTCTGAGAAAATTTTAGACACACTTCGCTGAAAAATTCTCAAACTCCACTATTTTATCATCTCAAGAATTTTCAAAAACCAGAACTTTTGGAGAATTGACTAATAATTGAAAGAGGTGTGATAGAGATTTGGCATAGCTGGAGTAATGTTCTAATTTAGATATATTCTCCTAAAGTTGATAATTTATTGCCTTGTCAGTTCAACTTGTTTCCCAGTCAATTGAATAAACTATTTTGTGTATTTCCAAATTCTTTCTCTTAAATATAAAATACCACAAATACAAATATATATATATATATATATATATATATATATATATATATATATATAAAATGTGTGCGTTTTATTTTTTATAGAATTGGTCACCACAACCTACATTATATTTTGAGTTTGATCATTAGTAAAGTCAGAATCACAACACGTGTCTCACAGCCTCATTAACTAAACTGTTTTGCATAAATATATACAAACAATTTAAAATCTGACCAGCATAACCTCAGATTGCAAAATTATTTTAATTAAATATCTTGGAAAATGTGTTATATTGGAAGGGAAATTAATATGCTACTTGTCTATATTCAAAATTCTATTTTCAGAAAATCAGGTCATAGGCCACATTAAGTAATTTCTAATAAGGTTCCTGGTAAGGCAAGTGTATTTTTCACATCTGATCATATATACTATTATAGAGTATTTTACATTGTGGTTGAACACAGGAGTGGATCCAGAGCCTAAATTCAGGAGGGGCACTGCATATTCAAAAATGGATATAACATAAAAATGAATTCATATCGATTAATACATATAGCTAAACACAGATACCTATACCGACAAACAGCTATATAAAACCACTACTCAGTGGGAGCATTTGAATTTTTAAAGGGACACTCCAGACCCCTAAACTACTTACGTTTGCTGAAGTGCTGTATTTTACAGAAAGTGCAGATTTCAATAAAAATTGGCATATTTATAAATTAGCCCTCTTACAAACCTAGGCTTTAAAGGACCACTATAGTGCCAGGAAAACATACTCGTTTTCCTGGCAATATAGTGCCCTGAGGGTGCCCCCACCCTCAGGGTCCCCATCCCGCCGGGCTGGATGGAGAGGAAGGGGTTAAACCTCGGTGCTGGAGAATCTCCTCCCTCTTCTTCCGTGATCGGCTGAATGCGCATGCGCGGCAAGAGTAGCGCGCATTCAGCCAGTCTCATAGGAAAGCATTCTCAATGCTTTCCTATGGACGCTGGCATCTTCTCACTGTGAAAATCACAGTGAGAAGTGCGGAAGCGCCTCTAGCGACTGTCAATGAGACAGCCACTAGAGGCTGGATTAACCCTAAAGTAAACATAGCAGTTTCTCTGAAACTGCTATGCTTACAGCAGAAAAGGTTAATCCTATAGGGACCTGGCACCCAGACCACTTCATTAAGCTGAAGTGGTCTGGGTGCCTATAGTGGTCCTTTATATCAGACAACAGGCCTTTTTACTTCCTGGTTGGTTAGCTCAGTGGCGCGAACCTCAAGAGGCAGGCAATTGCAAAGCTTCTCATGGAGCTGCATTAGGACAGCTGTGTTTGGACAGCCACATAAATCATGGGTGGGGGTAGAATGGGAGGGTTTGCAAGACAGCAGTCAAGAGATCTGCAGCTTTTCCAAACTGTTTTCAGATATACCTTACTGAAACAATGCATAATTAAATGTATGCATATTGTTGTTGAGTGTATAGCTACAAAACATTGATTTTTATTTATTTATTTTTTGTTTGGGAGGTGAAGTGTCTCTTTATTATTTGCTTGTCTCTATAAATTTCTGGAAGGCCAGACACAGTCTGGTACAGCTGAGGTTCTACAGTTTCATCCATTTTTCCTGAGGAGACTGGATGAAAGACTTAAATTACTGAACAAAAAGCTATTTTGTATACTGAAATCGAATTACGTAGAACCATAAGGAATGAACAGGGATTACAATGTCTCTTTTTATGAAATACTAATATGTCTTTTTTTTCTTCTCTCTCAGCAGTAAACATGGCTTAACCAGAGTGATCATCGCATTAAACATGTCATGTTAATCTACTGGGTGTCCCAAATAGCAATAGTTCAAGTATTGATTATGCGGTTATGTATTTGACATTGTAGCTTGCTTTACATTATTCTGCATTTATAAATTGATGTATTGGGAAGTATTAAACTACACTGAACAAAATTATAAACGCAACATTCTAATTTTTGCCCCCACTTTTAATGAGCTGAACTCAAAGATCTAAGACTTTTCTATGTACACAAAAGGCCTATTTCTCTCAAATATTGTTCACAAATCTGTCTAAATCTGTGTTAGTGAGCACTTCTCCTTTGCTGAATAATCCATCCACCTCCCAGATGTGGCAACTCAAGGTGCTTATTAGCAGGGCCGGATTAACATAGGGGCTGATGGAGCTGCAGCTCCAGGCCCAGGCCCAGGCCCACGGAGTAGGCCCATTGATTTAAAAAAAAAAAAAAAAAAATGTATTTTTTTTTTTTTTACATTTTTTTTAGTTTATTTTTTAACACACTACTCTTAGGGATTCCATCTGGCTTTTATTTTATTGGCACAGCCAGTATTTGAGGCTGCCTGGCTGGTGCCAATATTGCAGTGATACTGGCAATACAAATGCTGGTATTAGTATGCAATACCAGCACTGGCCAGTAGGGGTCGCTGTATGTGGAGACAGGCAGGGATAGGAAGTTCCAGCATATCCCTCCCTGCCTATCTATACTCACTGATCTGCAGGGGTGCAGCTACAGAGAGTCCAGACAGCAACTCCCACCCTGCAGAGACAGCCTACAGCTCAGGGAAGTAAGGGATGGGGGAAAGGCTGCAAGGAGACATACACTGAGACACTAAGGGACACTGGGAGACATTATGACACAGACACATGGGGACACAGTGTCCCCATGTCTCCCAGCCAGTGTCCCTGGTGTCTCGGTGCCCTCTAGTCTCCCAGTGCCCCCTAGTCTCCCAGTGCCCCCAGTCTGCCAGTGTCTCACTGTCCCCATGTCTCCTAGTGTCTCCATGTCTCTCAGTGCCTCAAGTGTCACAATGTCCCCATGTCTCCAAGCTAGTGTGCCTAATGTCTGTGGCCCTGGTGTCTCAGTGTCCCCATGTCTCCCAGTGCCCCCATGTCTCAATGTCCCCATGTCCCTCAACCAGTGTCTCTAGTGTCTGTGTCCCTGGTGTCTGTGTCTCCATGTCTTCAAGTGTCCCCTATTTTCCCATTGTCCCCATGTGTCCCAGCCAGAGTCCCCTAGTCTCCCAGTGTCACTGGTGTCTCTGTGTCCCTAGGTCTCCCCGTGTCCCCAGGTCTCCCCGTCTTCCTAGTGCCATAGTGACATGGGGACCCTGGGATACATGGGGAGACATGGGGCATTGAGACACTGTGATACATAGGATCACTGGGAGACCTGGGGACACGACACTAGGCAACACTGGGAGACATGGGGCACTGAGACACTGATACATAGGAACACTGAGACCTGGAGTAATCGACACATGGGGGCACTGAGTCATGAGGGCACTGGGAGACATGGGGGCACTGGGAGGAATCCATCTATACAGCAGAATCAAACTAAGTAGTTTTTGGTGATTTTACAGCATTTTCTCTTATGTCACTCCTTGTGATTTACATCATGTGATGTCACCCATACATATTTAATTATGCAAATTGTTTTTCCAAGAAAGGTGGCAACCCTAACTACTTTTCACATACTCTTACTTAAGTATGGAAACTTAAGAGGGATGTATGGGAACAAAACTTGTGTGGACTGGCTGACAATGAATATAGTTAAAGGGACACTATAGTCACTAGAACAACTACAGCTTATTGAATTTGTTCTGGTGAGTAGAATCATTACCGTCAGGCTTTTTGCTGTTAACACTGTCTTTTCAGAGAAAATGCAGTCTTTACATTACAGCCTAGTGATAACTTCACTGGCCACTCCTCAGATGGCTGTTAGAGATCCTTCCTGGGTCATGGCTGCCTAAAATGCATCCAAAGATTCAGTGTCTCCTCCCTCTGCATGCAGACACTGAACTTTCCTCATATAGATTCATTAATTCAATTCATCTCTATAAGGAAATGCTGATTGGCCAGGGCTGTGTTCAAATCATGCTGGCTCTGACTCTGATCTGCCTCCTTGTCAGTCTCAGCCAATCCTATGGGGAAGCACTGTGATTGGATCAGGCCACCACTTCTAATGATGTCAGCAGACTGCTTGTTTTTATGAGTCTAATAGCATGCAGAGTTACAGCTTCAGGCTTGAATATAGTAAGATTTTGTTATATTTATGGAGGCATGAGTGGCCCAGGGGGGCTAGATGGTGGTGTTAACACTGTAGGGTCATGAATTCATGTTTGTGTTACTGACCCTATAGTGATCCTTTAAGGTAATGCTGACTTTGGTCTCTCTAACACTGTGGCATGTTCCCTTTCTTCTACACTCACTACATACAGCTTTTCTCTGTCCCAGACTATATACCAGGAGCTTCTGCCTGCTAGTAAGAAGGCAAGGAGACAAGTGGACCAGCGAGTGCTAGGGGACAGTCCTTAGAAAGCGTTGAGTGAGCGCATAATTAGATGCCTTTATGCCAAGCTCAGGGTGCTGTCTGCATAGTATGCGCTTAGTTGGCCAGCTGCATGATTGGCAGGCTGGCCTTCTAATTCTTTGGGCAGACATGTCCACTTTTTGGGCATGTTCGCCCCTTCTGGCAGGTTATGTGATTTGTGTCAGTGGCACATCCTTTTACCGTGCCCATTGACTTCCTGCTTGACTGGACACTGCTGTTAGGGGTTATGGATTTACTTGAAAGATGAAAACATAAATTAGAGAGATATTAGCATAGGGTATGTGTTTTCTTATAGCTGCTGTTTTCTTTCTCTCCAGGACCATCTCCATCAGATACATGACGCTTGGGAGTGTTTTACTGTTTTTGGTCGATATGATTCTGTAATTAGGCCCGTCATAATTGTCAGCACCAGGCCCACTGGGCTCTTAATCTGGCCCTGCTTATTAAACAGCATGATTATTGCATAGGTGTGCCTTAGGAAAGCAGTGGTAGTCTTGGGGTGTGTTTGGGGTCGTTAACATGTTGGAATTCTGCCCTGCAGCCCAGTCTCCGAAGGGAGGGGATCATGCTCTGCTTCAGTATGTCACAGTCCATCTTGGCATTCATGGTTCCTCCAATGAACTGTAGCTCCCCAGTGCCGGCAGCATTCATGCCAGCCCAGACCATGACACTCCCACCACGATGCTTGACTGTAGGCAAGACACACTTGTCTTTGTAATCACCTGGTTGCCGCCACTCACACTTGACACCATCTGAACCAAATAAGTTTATCTTGGTCTCATCGGACCACAGGACATGGTTCCAGTAATCCATGGCCTTAGTCTGCTTGTCTTCAGCAAACTGTTTGAAGTTTCTTGTACATCATCTTTAGAAGAGGCTTCCTTCTGGGATGACAGCCATGAAGACCAATTTGATGCAGTGTGCAGCATATGGTCTAAGCACTGACAGGCTGATGCCCCACCCCTTCAACCTCTGCAGCAATGCTGGCACTACTCATAAGTCTATTTCCCAAAGACAACCTTTGGATATGACGCTGAGCACGTGCCCTCAACTTCTTTGGTCGACCATGGTGAGGCCTGTTCTGAGTGGAACCTGTCCTGTGAAACCGCTGTATGATCTTGCCCACCGTGCTGCAGCTCAGTTTCAGGGTCTTGGCAATCTTCTTATAGCCCAGGCCATCTTTAAGTAGGGCAACAATTCTTTTTTTCAGATCCTCAGAGAGTTATTTGCCATGAGGTGCCATGTTGAACTTCCAGTGACCAGTATGAGAGAGTGTGAGAGCGATAACACCAAATTTAACACACCTGCTCATTCACACCTGAGACCTTGAAAATGGCTAATTGGGCCCAGTTTGGACATTTCCACTTAGGGGTATACTCAATTTTGTTGCCAACAGTTCACACCTGAGACCTTGAAAATGGCTAATTGGGCCCAGTTTGGACATTTCCACTTAGGGGTATACTCAATTTTGTTGCCAACAGTTTAGACATTAATGGCTGTGTATTGAGTTATTTTGAGGGGACAGCAAATTTACACTGTTATACAGGTTGTACACTACATTACATTGTAGAGTGTCATTTCTTCAGTGTTGTCACATGAAAAGATATAAAATATTTACAAAAATGTGAGAGGTGTACTCACTTTTGTGAGATACTGTGTGCATATATATGTATATAAAATGAATTATTATTGTTGACTTCTGATTATCTATCAGCATATCAGAAGGACCAACCAAAAGCCATGCAGCCAGCAAGTCTCTGAAAAATACCACACTGGGCCAGAGGAACCTTATTTTATCATGGTCCTTGGCCCCCTGTTGTTCTCAATCTACACTGCCTCCCTTGGTAAACTCATCAGCTCCTTCGGCTCCCAGTATCATTTCTATGCAGATGACACGCAAACATATCTGTCCTCTCCTGATTTCTCACCAACCTGACTTGTGTCTCTGACTGCCTCTCTGCTATTTCCAACTGGATAGCTGCTCATTTCCCTAAACTGAACCTGTCCAAAACATAGCTTCTGGTCTTCCCTCCCTTAAGTGTTGCTACTCCCTTGTATATGTCCCTCCAAATCAATTGCGCTACCATCCACTTTACGTCTAAGGCTTGCTGTCTAGGTGTTCTCTGTGACTCCGACCTCTCCTTCACCCCTCTTGTCCAATCAATCACCAAATCCTGCCACTTCCTTCTCAAAAACATTGCGCAAATCTGAACCTAGTTAACACCTGATATGGCAAAGGTGCTTGTCCATACTGCTGTCCTCTCTCACCTTGACTACTGTAATCCGCTTCTCAGTGGTCTTACGTGTTGCCAACTTGCCCCGTTACAGTCTATAATGAATGCGACGGCGAGGCTCATCTTTCTGTCTGCCCCGCACCTCCCATGCCTCCCACTTTGTCAGTCCCTACATTGGCTTCCTGTAAGACATAGGACTCAGTTTCAGATCCTGATACTTGCTTACAAATTTCTACACAATGCTGCTCCGACCTACTTATCCTCACTAATACACAAATACTTCCCATCGAGGCCACTATGCTCTGCCGGTGACCTATGTCTAACCTCTGTTCATACTCTTACCTCACCTTAAAGACTTCTCCAGGGCTGCACTGTTCCTATGGAATTCCCTTCCCCAATCTGCACTCCTTCAAAAAATCTTTGAAAACGTACTTCTTTAGAAAAGCATATCAATTAAACTGTGAACAGCTTTCCCTCCCCGCACCCTGATTCTTCTCCTGAAACTGTCATCAAAATAAAACACTAAGCCCTCAATGGCTTACCCTAGCAACCTACTCTTCTACCCTACCATTACATTATGTGTCACTATACCCCACCCCCTCTGGCATGCAAGCTCAATGAACAGGGCCCTCGATCACTCTGTCCCTGTGCATCCAACTTGTCTGGTTACAAATACATGGCTGTGTTCCATTGTACAGCACTACAGAACTTTTGGGCGCTTTATAAATAATAATAATAATAATCATCCTTTTCCTGTGATCTGGCACATTCCTCTTGCATGAAAAGCCAAATAAACCGTCCAGTGCTGTAATCAGTTTTATCATCACTATTAGGTAACCACTTCATGTAATTATTGCAAACAGCATTTATCAACAATATTTCTACAGTGACACAATGAATCATGGTATGCTGTGCATGTGTCACGACTGCTAGTGTGGTCCAACACGCAGAAACTATGTAAACCTATACATAGAAATAAGAAAGGAAATAAGAGGACAGAACGTAGAATGGCCAGACTAATACGTTAGAGACAGAGAATGGTCAAAGGGAAAGCCGAGGTCAAGGAAGCCAGAAATACACAATACCATTTAAACAAGACAAGTCAGGGGAACCAGGAATCGGAATAACCAAGATCAGAATACCAGAATATCAATATCACAGGGAAAAACGCACTCTCAGGAAACCAGGAACAGAAAACCACGACAGGGCAAGGTACTGGGGTGAATTAGGGATTTAAATATCCCTTTCTAGGCTCTGATTGGTCAGAGGGTGACCTCTGACCCCAGAACGTGCGTGTGCGATGACGTCGTGACGTCTCGCGCAAGTTCGTATAATTTTGGGGGGTAGAGCCATGGATGGACGCGACCGCCATCTTGGATTTCCCAGGGCGGCGTGGAGGAGCGGGTTCCCGGCTTGCTGCTGAGCAGGTAAGCTCAGTGAGTTGGTGCGGTTATGCCAGTCGGGCACGGACACACATGGTGGTGAGCCGGGGGCCGTGACAGCTTGTCAGTGTCTATTCATAAAAACAATTTTATTGAATCTGTATATTTTGTAGATATATTATTACTCAGTATGTACTGATATATGATTGATTATGGTGACGTTGGCAGTGTTGTGTTTATTTATGATTATAATTGGGAATTAGGCATGCCTTCTTATTTTGTCTATTTTCTAGATATGGATACACATATGCAAACTATTGTTATTATAACTCTAAGTTCAAGAAAGGCCATCTAAGGACCATCCAAGATGTAGTTCATTAATGAAGTGGCGGACGACTCTTCACTCTATATTGTATTACAGGATTGATGGAACTAAGGTACCCTCCAAGTAAGTAGGTGCTCTCCTCAATTTAACTATATACATTTTGCATTATTGGCAGGGTCCAATTAGGTAAGCAACCTTCAAGAAAATGAATATGGTTAAAGTATTGCAATAATAGCTATACCCCAAGAAATACTTCAAAATATCTACTTGTTAAAATACACCTTATTGATTATTTTATTGAAGGAAAAACTATGGGCTCACAAATTATTAATCACTCTAGAAGAAAGCTCCAGAGGATCATGGGCCATTTCTTGACTACTTATGAAGGGTTGCTGGCTGGATTTCGTTTGCCACCATTCACAATTCTTCTTCAGAAGAAATTTAGAATCAGAAGGAATTTAGAACTCTTCATAATCATAAAGCATGTCAGCTTGCATCTGGAGCTTGTCACATTTGGGACAGTTTTTATAAACGTGACAATTTCAATAGATATTATGAGGGGCACAAACACCTCTCTCGATGTCAATCAGAAATCTAGGGAGTTTTTATTCTACGTCAGTTAGCTCCATGGAACCAGAGCCTTCCTGCCATCCTCCCTTCTCAGAGATGTAATCCGGCTCATTGAGAAGCATTAGAAAGCCACAAGCATACTTTGATTGGTGTATTCCCCAGCACAGACTAAAAGCTGGAGAAAAAAAGGGGGGGTGCTTGCAAAGGCCGCAGACAAAAGATTGCAATGAAAAACAAATACATGAATAAACACATAAATGTTTTCATTGCGGGTACGCCTTGTAAATAGTAGTATTTTGTTTATTGCCCTCTATGTCCCTTTAGGCCAGAAAACTTGTACAATGTTACTAAAGAATGCAATTTTTTAAACATCTCAAAATTCCTTACTGGAGCAAGAACACATGAAGACCCTCATCAATATTCATGACATATATTGTAATTTTTTTTGGGGGGGGGAAATTGGACATTAACAGTGATTATATTCATAGATAATTGATTGTGGAATCCCCAATTGGCTATTAAGATCAACATATTTAATTATATCTAATGATAATAATAATAAAAAACACAATGGCACAAACAATAAACCAATTATTTTTCTGGGAAATAGAAGAACAACAAATACTTAAACCTGTTTATTATGTTTCAATGCAGAACATGGAAACAATTTCTACAGATCAGTTGCCACTGCAGGAATTTTAATTGTTTAAACCTGTTCTAGTATTTTTTTTTTTTTTTTTTAAGAGGATGAAATCTGATTTTTATTATGCTACAATGCACTTTTACCCTTTCTTTCCACGTATCCGTACAGCTGAGAGAAACATTAATGTTCTGAAAGGAAATGTGTTTTTGGAAATCTTTACAGAGCTGGGGAATAATGCTAATTTGCCTGTTAGAACTGAATATTTTAAGCAGAAAAGTAACCGTTTTAACAAGCCGAACTGCGGTAACATTTTCTGCTTGCACAAGAGACTGGGATGATTCCGATTGATAAAAACTAATTCCAGATCATCTAAGGCAGATTGCAAAGTATTGTATTGTTATCAACTATTTAAATGAATACTATAGTGTCAGAAATAGAAACATGTATTCCTGACGCTATAGTGCAGACGTGTCTGTTTAAGTGACCGGTCCACTCTATTTGCAGTATAAACGTTATTTTACTCACCTTTTTCCCCATGCCTCACGGGTCTCGCCATGGCTGGCCTACCTGGCTCCACTTCCATGGCTGAGATCGTCAATCTTGATAATGACAGCCAATCCAATGCTTTCCCATAGGAGAGCAGTCGGGTGCTAAAGGGCATGCGTGGCAAAATGCAGTGATGTGTCAATCAACATGTCCTCTTAGAGTTGAGTGGATTGTGTGCCATTCTCCCTTTAATAGTCCTGGAGGGATCAAGCTCCTTGAGTTAGGTGGATCCACCAGGCATATACTGGATCGCAGAAAGACCTGTTGATATTTGTGAAGCCTTTATTATTTCTCAAGTAGAGTTATAAAACAGTTAAACAAATAAGATATTAAAATCCTTGGAAGGCTCTCTTCCTCTCTCACAGTCTTGTCTCATATGCACAATGCGTTTCTCTCCACCTTTGGAGCTTTGTCAAATGCTAGCAATGTGCGCCAATGACTGCTCACTGAAATGGCCAGATACCCAAATGATATTCTGTTATTGATGCATTTACATTCTGACTGATTGAAAATCTAAATTTTTGGTCAATTTGACATTGTTTCGACTCTGTATGCAAAAATCTAATAAACACACATTTATAAACACAAACAGATGGGACATTCTGCTGAACTGCTGAACGCTGTTGGAGAAAGTCTCACTGTGCATCTAACTTTCTCCACTATAAATTTATGCTGAGCTCATACAGCTTGGCTCTTTCCTCTGCAAAGTTAATTACTTCAATACCCTCATAACCACACTCTCCCGCGAACCCAAACGACTATTTCACACATTTAACTCTCTTCTTCGCTCTGCTGTTCCTCCTCCACCTACTAACTTGACCGCCTCAGACTTTGCAACTCACTTCACTGACAAGATCTCTACAATCAGAGAAGAGATCTCTCATCTTTCTTCTTCCCCTTACAATACTTCCTCTAACTTCACTCCCTCTGCTGTTCTATGTTCATTCGCACCCGCTACATTGGAAGAGGTTTCTGCTCTGCTCCAGTCATCCTGCCCCACCACCTGCTCCCTAATTCCAATTCCCTCGCATCTCATCCATACTCTGTCTTCTTCTCTTTCTCCACCTCTCACTAAAATTCTCAATATTTCTCTCTCCTCTGGTATATTTCCATTGCCCTTCAAACATCCAACTGTAACCCCAATTCTAAAGAATCCCAATCTTGACCCTAACTCCCCATCAAACTATCGTCCTATAATGCTACTGCCTTTTGCATCCAAGATCCTTGAAAAAATTGTGTATGCGAGATTGACAGACTTCCTCGAATCCAACTCTCTGTTAGATCCACTTCAGTCTGGTTTCCACGCTAAGCACTCTGTGGAAACGGCACTGACCAATGTATCCAATGATCTACTCGCTGCAAAATCGCGTGGTCACTACTCTATCCTAATTCTCCTTGACCTGTCTGCGGCTTTTGACACTGTTGATCATCAACAGCTTCTTCTCATCCTCCGCAATATTGGTCTACAAGATATTGCTCTCTCCTGGTGCTCCTCCTACCTCTCCCAGCGCTCTTTCAGTGTTTCTTTCTCTGGCTCTGCTTCTTCTCCCAACTCCTCTCTGTTGGTGTCCCCCAAGGTTCAGTCCTTGGTCCCCTACTGTTCTTCATCTATACTGCCTCCCTTGGTAAACTCATTAGCTCCTTTGGCTTCCAATATCTTTTCTATGCAGATGACACGCAAATCTACCTGTCCTCTCCTGATCTCTCCCCGTCCCTCTTGACTAGTGTCTCTGACTGCCTCTCTGCTGTTTCTAACTGAATGGCTGCCCACTTCCTTAAACTAAACTTGACCAAAACTTAAATTCTGGTCTTTCCTCCCTCAAGTGTTGTTACTCTTGTGTCTGTCTCCCTCCAGGTCAACGGTGCTACCATCAGCTCCACCACGCAGGCTAGCTGACTAGGTGTTCTCTTTGACTCCGACCTCTCCTTCAAGCCTCATGTTCAATCTATCACCAAATCCTGTCATTTCCATCTCAAAAACATTGTGCGCATCCGCCCCTACTTAACGCCTATTGTGACTGTGTCACATATTCATCCGCTTATAAAAATGTGGTTAATGGCATTTACTGTCCACACAGGAAAAGTTGTGCCGAGCAGCAACCAAATCCACAGAAGGGTTAATGCTGAGCAGCAATTATGCAAATGGGAACCCGGTAACTGCCTTTGGGGTCAAAGGCCGGTTACAGCCTATCAGATCTAGAGGAGGGGTATTTAGGCCCAGTTCTCATCCTGCTCAGTTTGCCCAGGCTTTCAGTACGCTCCTTACTCGAACAGCGCATCTGCAACCTGCGGCTTCTCCAACTGTGTCACCTCCGCCTAATGTACCTCCTGTAGTACATAAGGCACCTACTATCTCCCTATCTCCTCCCCTGCATTTTGATGGTAATATTCAAGAATGCCGGGGATTTAGTAACCAAATTGAGTATTATTTGGAGGCTTTTTCCCACTGACAGAGCTAAAATTGGTTACCTGATGAACCAACTTAAAGGTAAAGCTTTAGCTTGGGCTAATCCGTCATGGGAGAGTAGTGGTAGCATTGCATACAATTACCAGGAATTCCTTGCGGAATTTAAACTTACATTTGAACCATTAGGCAGGGAGGATGACGCCTCCACTGCACTAATGCATATTAGACAAGGGAATCTCAGAGTATGCCATAGAATTTCACACCTTGGCTTCCGAGGTAGACTGGACTAACAGCGGATTAATCTCAGCATTTAAGAAAGGATTATCTGAGACTATGTTGGATGAGATTGCTGCCAAAGAACTACCAAAAAAACTCAATGAGTTTATTACGTTTATTATGCTAATTGATAATAGACTCAGAACCTGAAATAAAACCAGACGTATGGCTTTGCCATTAGCACCTCATTTTTCCAGACTGGTTGTTCCTGACCTCTCTATACAGTCCGAACCCGAACCTATGCAGTTGGGGGTCACTAGACTGTCCGAGGCAGAAAGACAACATAGGAGAAGAGAGGGTCTATGCATATACTGTGGTGAAAAAGGACATATGAGGAGTACTTGTCCCATAAATCCGGAAAACTACCACACCTAAGAACCTTAAGCGGACAGGTCTTAGGTGTAATGGATACGTCCTCTGGGAATAACAATAATAGATTTCTCCTTGATATTACGATCATAGTTGACGAAAATAACTTTTCATGCAAGGCCCTGGTGGACTCAGGTGCAGCAGGAAATTTAATTAATGTTCATTTTGTTAAAACGAATGCTATACCTATCAAGGAGAGAATATCACCTCTGGCCGTTGAGGCTATTGACGGGAGACCACTCTCTCAACCCTTAATTACCCATGAAACCTTGCCCATTAACATGTCTATTGGTGCCTTACATAAGGAAGATATAATATTCCAAGTTATTGCATCTCCTTCTTGCCCTATCTTATTTGGCTTTCCTTGGCTTAGTAAGCACAACCCTCATTTTGACTGGGCTAATGGGGAAATATTGGAATGGGGCAAAGATTGTAATGGGAAGTGTATGTTAAACCTCACCAAGAGAGTGGGTACCATTAAATTACCCACTACTATACCTCAAACCCCCGAAGTTCCCATACAATACACCTCACCAAGAGAGTGGGTACCATTAAATTACCCACTACTATACCTCAAACCCCCGAAGTTCCCATACAATACTGGTTACAGGTTAAGGCAGTATTTAGTAAGAGTCAGTCCAATATCTTACCTCCTCATAGGTCATATGACTGCTACATAAATCTGTTACCCAGCGCTATGCCACCTAAAAGGGCTGTATATGCCTTATCGCCACAGGAGAGTAAAATAGTGGAAGAATATATCAAAGACTCACTAAACAAGGGCCATATATGGAAATCATCCTCACCTGCTGGTGCAGGCTTCTTTTTTGAAGAAAAGAAAGATGGAGAATTACCTCCATGCATTGACTACAGAGCATTAAATAAGATTACTGTTAAGAATGCCTATCCTATTCCTCTCATTTCTGAATTGTTTAATAGACTCCAGGGTGCTAAGATCTTTACCAAACTGGATCTCAGGAGTGCATACAATTTGGTAAGAATCAAGGAAAATCATGAATGGAAAACGGCATTTAACACTAGATGCGGGCACTATGAGTACATTGTTATGCCTTTTGGGCTATGCAATGCACCGGCCGTATTCCAGGATTTTATTAATGATGTACTCAGGGATTATATTTATTCATTTGTCCTGGTTTATTTGGATGATATCCTTATTTATTCCCCTGACCTTCAAACCCACCAGAAACAGGTCAAACAAGTATTGCAGACTTTGCTGGAAAACAAACTTTATTGTAAATTGGGAAAATGCTTGTTTGATCAGACTGAAGTACAGTTTTTGGGGTATAACATTTCTGCCTCTAAGAAACTAGAGACTGTTATACAGTGGCCAGTACCTAGCGGACTAAAAGCCATCCAAAGATTTATTGGGTTTGCGAACTATTACAGAAGATTTATCAAGGGGTTTTCTTCTGTAATAGCCCCCATCACCAATATGACACGTAAGGGGGCTAGTAGTACGGTATGGTCTGAGGAAGCTAGAGAGGCTTTTGAACTTCTTAAACAAAGGTTTGCTTCTGCCGACATACTGAGACACCCTGACACCAGCAAACCCTTCATATTGGAAGTCGATGCCTCCGAAACTGGGGTAGGGGCGGTTCTTTCTCAAAGGGAGAGTCAAGACACCCCTTTGCATCCTTGTGGTTACTTTTCCAAAAAGTTGTCTCCCGCTGAGCGCAATTGTGATATTGGCAACAGAGAATTGTTGGCCATTGTCCTAGCGCTTAAAGAGTGGCGACATCTTTTGGAAGGTTCCAAGGAACTCATTTTGATCATTACAGACCATGAGAATTTGGCTTATATAGGAGATGCTAAATGTCTATCTTCTAGACAGGCTTTAACTTCCTTATAACTTACAGACCTGGTCCAAAAAATGTGAAGGCTGATGCCTTGTCTAGACAGTTTGATACTGAGTCTTTACAGGAACACGAGACATCCCCTATCGTGCCTCCTGAATGTATCATCGCTTCTACTGTTCTTTCCCTGTCTTCTCCCTAGCTTGGTGCTATAATGGAGGCCCAGTCTCAGGCACCATGCAATAAACCACTGGACAAATTGTTTGTTCCATTAGGTGAAAGAAAGAATTTGCTGGGGGTGTTTCACGACAATGTGACTGCTGGACACCCAGGTATCAATAAATCCATATCTGCGATCACAAGATAATTTTGGTGGGATTCCCTTAAAAACAATGTGAAGGACTATGTGCAGGCTTGTTCAGTTTGTGCTGTTTCTAAGTGTTGCAACCACTTCCTGTACCTAGTGTTCTTTGGTCCCACTTGTCAATGGACTTCATCGTTGAACTTCCAAGTTCCAATGGCTATACCCCCATTCTTATGGTGGTTGATCGTTTCTCCAAGATGGCTCATTTTATTACACTTAAAAAATTGCCATCCTCTCAAGACCTAGTTCTTATCTTTATACGTGAGATTGTCCGACTGCATGGCATTCCACACAATATTGTGTCTGATAGGGGCTCTCAGTTTGTGTCTCGGTTTTGGAGGGCGTTCAGTAAACAGTTGGGCATTGAATTGTCTTTTTCCTCTGCTTACCATCCCCAAACTAATGGCACGGCTGAGAGGGCTAACCAGTCATTAGAGTTATATCTGCGTTGTTTTGTAACTAGCACTCAAGATAATTGGTCCGAATTACTACCCTGGGCCGAGTTTGCTAGGAACAATGCCACCCATTACTCTTCTGGTCACAGCCCATTCTTTGTTAGTAACGGTCGTCATCCTACTGTCCTGCCAGCTGTTTTCTCTGAGACAACTATCTCTGCTTTGGATCACACCTTTCTTCTATCCGTGATACTTGGACCAAAGTTCATTCCGCTCTCAAAACTGCGGCTGATCGCTTCAAGTTCTATGCGGATAAATGGCGGGGTGCCAACCCTGTTTACCAAGTGGGTGTCAGGGTCTGGTTATCATCGCGCGACATCAAATTGAAAGTTCCTAGTATGATGTTTGCACCCAGATTCCTGGGCCCCTTTCGTATTTTTTGGAGGATTAACCCTGTGTCATATTCTCTGGCCCTCCCGGCCTCATTACGTATTCCAAATACCAAGAAAAAGGAAACTCAAAAGGCTGGAAAGTGGGAGGGGAGGAAAAGACACTCCCGTATCCCACTGCCGAGCCTCCAGAGTATAGAGGTCACCTGGACTGGTAAAAGGGGGTAACCCTGGAAATTGTAGAAAAAAAGGAAGAAAAAACCCCAAAAAGGGATGTCTTATATAAAGACCGCCCAGAGGGTAAAAACCCCCTGGGCGGTCTTTATATAAGACATCCCTTTTTGGGGTTTTTTCTTCCTTGTATTCCAAATACCTTTCATGTGTCGCTACTCAAACCTCTTGTTTGCAATAAATATACTGTCTCAAGTGTCCCTCCTCCTCCTTTAGTTGTTTCTGGACAGGAAGAGTATGAGGTCTCTTCCATAATTGATTCCAGGTTTTCTCGGGGCACTTTACAGTACTTGGTGGATTGGAAAGGTTATGGACCAGCCGATCGTTCTTGGGTTCCAGCATCTGATATACATGCTGGCCGCAAAATTCTCTGTTTTCACGCCAAGTTTCCTCTCAAGCCTGGTCCTGCCCGCCTGGTAGGCGTTCTTCAGGTGGGGGGTAATGTCACATATTCATCCGCTTATAAAAATGTAATCCTGACACTAGTAATCCTGACACTAAGGTGTTGGTCCATTCCACTGTCCTTTCTCGCCTTGACTACTGTAATCCGCTTCTCAGTGGTCTTACGTGCACCCAACTTGCGTCGTTACAGTCCATAATGAATGTGGCGGCGAGGCTCATCTTCCTGTCCGCTCGCACCTACCATGCCTCACCCTTCTGTCAGTTCCTACATTGGCTTCCTATAAAATATAGAGCCCAATTTAAAATTCTGGTTCTTGCTTTCAAATCTCTACATAATGCTGCTCCCACCTATCTATCCTCCCTTATACACAAGTATGTCCCGTCTAGGCCCTTACGATCTGCTGAAGACTTACGTCTATCTTCTGTCCGTAATCCCACCTCTGATGCTCGCCTTCAAGATTTCTCGAGGGCTGCACCGTTCCTGTGGAACTCGCTTCCCTCCTCAGTTAGATGCTCACCCAGTCTCCACTCCTTCAAAAAAATCGTATCAATTAAACTGTTAATAGCTCTTGACTGATTCCTCTTCTGCAACTGTAACTAGTCTAATACTATCCTAACCTTTTTGTGTCATTTTACCCCACTCCCTCTAGCATGTAAGCTCATTGAGCAGGGCCCTCAACCCCTCTGTTCCTGTGTGTCCAACTTGTCTGGTTACAACTAAATGTCTGTTCGTCCACCCATTGTAAAGCGCTGCAGAATTTGACGGCGCTCTATAAATATCATAATAATAATAATAATTGTTTCGACTCTGTGTGCAAATATCTAATAAGCACACATTTATAAACACAAACAGATGGGACATTCCTTGGTAGTTATGTTGTGTCACATTCACTTTTTATGTTCTCTTCTGACATTTACCTATTGGTGCCTCGTTTGCTTCAAATATTCTTTACTGCACCTCTTCCTTCATTTTATTTTCCTAGTTAATTTGTTTGTTTTTTTAGTGAAAAATTGCTATAGGCGTTAGGTACAAATACCCAATCCTTTTGCAAGAAAAGGGGACTGTATGGGTAATCATTAAGGGGCAGAAGCCCTGATAAATTTGAACAAAACAAACCAAATAGAGATCCAACTCGCAAAGAGATGGAGTCAAATCTCCAGAGATTACCACTAATATAAAAATGCTCATTTTAACAATACTATAGTGATATGATTAGAGATAATTTTAAAATAGTCTTTATTAGTAATAACTGGACACCACTGCTACACATACACTATAGTGAAAAAAAATATAATAATAAATAACATGAAAAAATAAAAAGTGAATAAATGTAAATTAAAATAGGAGGGAATTCCTATAAAGAGTACTACGCTTAATATCATACATATGACAAGTTAGTCTATATATAAATACATTTTAGATTAAGGTTTATATCACAATTTAATGAAGGATATGTCTTTAAGGATAACAGCAACTCCTTATATTGAGACACAATAGATACTGAGCTACCTGAACTTAGATACTTGTAGTTATATTAGCACCTGAGTAAACAAACTATTAACCCCTTAAGGACAGTGGGCGTGCTATGCCGTCTTGGGTACCCGGCTCTAAAAGGCGGGCGGCATAGCGCATCCATGCCGTTCAGGTTACTTACCAGGTTACTTACCTGCATGCTGGCGATCCCACTCCAACAATCGCGATGGGGGGACTTATCTGGCATTCCAGAGAGTCCCCCTGCTACCGATCTGGCCCTCCTGGACCATGTGATTGTGAGGTCCTTGCGAGGACCTTAATACCATATCGATGGAATAGCTGTCCATAGCAGTGCCAAAAGGGGAGTGCCTGGAATGACAGGTAGTCCCCCTGCTGCCTGAAATAAATTAAAATAAAGTTTTAAAACAGTGTAAAATAAAATAATATATACTTAGATCATATATATATATATATATATATATATATATATATATTATATATATGATCCAAGTAAATATATATACACTTACACATACATACACTAAGTGTATTTTAATTTTAATATTTATATAATTCTCTATATATATTAATATCAAAATACACATAGAATGATATTAAATATATGTATATAATTATATATATATATATATATATATATATATATATAATATAAAATAAATATATATACGTTAAAAAGTTAAAAAAATTAAATTAAAAAATATATATGTGTAATTTTGTTCTAACTGTATTTTGATATTAATATATATATTGATATAAAAAAACACTTAGAGCAAAATAATATATGTATACATCTATATACATATATATATGTATATATGACTATATATATATACACACCTATATATAAATAAAAATAATTTTTAAAAAGTATATATATTTATTTATGTAATATTTTTACATAATTAAGTCATTTTATTAAGTACAATTTACGGGACCTGCCTGATAACCCAGACAGAAAGAGAATTGAATTTGCTAGCACTATATTTAACAATGTAACTTTCCAAGACACCATAAAACCTGTACATGGGGGGTTCTGTTTTACTCAGGATACTTCGCTGAACACAAATATTAATGTCTCAAAACAGTAAAATGTATTACAGTGATGATATCATCAATGAAAGTGACTTTTGCATTTTTCACACGCAAACGGCACTTACACTGACATATTGTCAGCTCACAAATCTTGGGATACGTTTCATGGTTTCGAAACACTAATATTTGTGTTCATCGAAGTCTCCTGAGTATATCAGTACCCCTCATGTACATGTTGTATGGTGTTTTCAAAAGTCAGAGAGTCAGATATAAGGCTTGTGTTTCAGTTTTTTCACATTGAAATTTGCCACATTGGTTATGTTAGGTTGAGACAGTATGGTAGCCCAGGAATGAGAATTACCCCCATGATGGCATACCATTTGCAAAAGTAGGCAACCTAAGATATTGCAAATGGGGTATGTCCAGTCTTTTTAGTAGCCACTTAGTCACAAACACTGGCCAAATTGAAATATTCCACTGGTTTTAAATGTTGAATTATTCCATAGGTGCCCCCCTTTTGATTCATAATGCAGAATAGTTAAATCTGAGGTGGTAATGGTAATTTTGCTTCTAGATTAAAGATCTACAAATAAGCATAAACACAGAATCCCACCATTACCACCAACAATAGATATAAATAGTAGCTATAAAACAAAACAAAAAAACATAATCGACTGAATCCTAGAGGACAAGCAACATCATTATTCAGTATAACAAGTTATTACAGCTTTCATTGCCAACAAGCAATTTATCCAAATATGATGAATGTTTTGTGTTTATAATCAACCTATAATTCATTACTTACACCAATCCCTGCCTCACAGGCAGGTGCATTTCTGAAACCTTTATACTCCATGAGGAATTTCTGTAACTCAGCCTCTTACATAATTATTGTGAAGTAGCAAGCACTGTCAAAAAGAATAAGCAAAATATAAAATAAAAATAAATCAAGACTTGCAGGTCATGGTGAATAACAGCCTAATAATTAAAAGTTAATTAATAAGCCAATACCGTCCATGTATTTTCAATATCAACCATAAATATATTATGAGTAATCAGGAAATTACTGTCCTATTCTGTAAAAAACATTATTCAGGGTGTGATATTCTCACAAATGGAAAATAGTGCCCATTAGCTGTTTAGTGAGACAGCAATGATGAATGTTAACAGTTCAGAACAACACAATATAGATATAGTGAGTAACAACTGTAAAGGAGGGCTATCCTATGACCACCATTCATTTTAGGGGAAGTTACTGGTCATAATAATGTTGCAAGTAGAATTATGATAAAAACATGTTTTGTAATTTACAAATACAAAGTTCTGTAAGTCAAAGTTAAAGATGAGTAATCAGAAAGGAAGAAAACCATTTCAATGAATTTTTTTTAAAAAGACCCACCACAAGGTAGGCAGTGTTCACTTGTACAGTAAACTGGTACTGGCAGTAACAACTAGGAAACTGCTTTCTTGTTCTGCTCCGTCTCTCAGTATTACAAACGTGATGCTTATGCAGATGTTGCCTTATACCACCACTAGTAAGATGACTCTTCATTCGAAACCTACTCATTCCCTCGCTGCACAAATTTCACTTTTCAAGGCAGCATTCTTGGAGGCACTCAAAGTTACACCATACTTTGCTGGTACGATACAGTACCCGCGACCCTATGTGCTTAAGATGCAGGTTGATTTAAATTGGTAAGAGTGGAAGCTGTTACAACTAGCCTGTACACTAGTACTTGGTTGAATAATGCTAATGGAAATGTTGATGGTGCCAGTACAGGTGATATTGATGGTGGTGGTATTGGTTGTAGTGGTGGTAATGGCAACATTGACAGTGGGTGAGCTACTTGTACCAGCAGTAACATTTGCAAATGATGTGACAACTGTCTCCATTGGATGAGGTGATTCTAAAACAGCTACAGATGGACTTAGAGATGGTTGAGAAGATGCACACTAGCTGCCGGAGAAAAACCTGGGCTTCTGCCTGACCTCTCCAAACTCTCCTCTTATAATTCTAATTGACTTTGGCAGCAACACCTGTAAGACAGTCTATCTTACCATTGGCATGTGTGGTGTGGCATTTGGTTTTAGTACAGAACCTCAATATCACTAATAAAAAAAAAAATCTCCAATTCTAACAAAATAATATAATTTTATTCTCTTGATTCTTTACTACCAAATGACTAACAATAAAGCTGTTGGGGTACATGTGGCATCAGGTTGTGTGGTCACTCCTGTCATACTTGAAACCTATGATGCCACACACATTCCTTTACTGGCAATTTTATGGACACGCCAAATAATTCCATAGGCTTTTTCATTGGGTCATTAGGAGACGTTGCATTCTAAGGAGATTACATGTATCAGTCAATCACCGACATATACATGTCACAATCAGAAGCAAACGCTCATTGAAATTGGAACAATTGCTAGACGCCAAAGAAAACATTTCTAAAGTAGACAGATAATTAATTTCAATTGCTTCACTTTTATCAATAGCCAACTCTGAAACATGGTATTAACACAAACACAATATATAAACTTTGAAAATATTTCCATGTCCACTGAAATATGTTGCTAATGTGAGGTCTGTATATTTATAATTGCTAATGTATTTTATGTTATTCTTAGAATGTCTGTGTGTTTTGCACAACTAAAAAAAAATAACTCAAAAATAGATTAAACTTTTAGTTCTAAATAGCAAAATACCAATATTCCTAATATTTTGACAAAATGGTAGGGTGTTGTAAAAAATATATTGCAAGGAGTAAATTACCATTTAAAAGTTAAACTTATACAAAATTTGATCTGCTGAAAAAAGTTACACATTCTCAAACTGCTAAACAAAAGCATCTATTTAAAGAAAGTAGACACTCCAGTACATTTAACTAACTAATTTCCATGGGGTAATTTCACAGATTGTGTCTCACTATTGTAAAACCTCCAGATTTGTATTGCTCTATCAGGCATAGGCAACATTCTGCACTACAGATGTTTTGAACTACACCTCCCATAATGCTTGGAGCATTATGGGTATAAGAGCATTCTGGGGGATGTAGTTCACAACACCTGGAGTACCAAAGGTTGCCTACCCCTACATTATATCATATGTTGACAGTTGCCAGATATTTGAGAAGTAATAGGGTCAAATTACACACATGCCAATTTCTGTTTTCCAATTTTACCAAGTTAGACCCGATTTTAAATAGCATTTTTGGCAAACGTCTATGTAACTATATATCTGACTTGTCACAGCATGTACAATGACAATGGGCATACATGGTAAAGAATTGCTTTTTTAGTAATAGCCTACAATTCCATGAGTTATTTTGTATTTAATATAGTTTTACCTTTATTAAGCAACATTTCAATTCTCAGTTGGTGTGACAAGTCGGCAAATCATCTAGGAAAATCTGCAAGCACATATAGTTCACAATGCAAACATTATTATCTTTTCGAAAAGCAAAGTAAGCTTACAAGCAACACCAAAAGAGACATCAGTAGTCTGAAGAGTGAGCAATGATGTCAGTTGAGGTAACACTAGCTGTCTATGGATTTAATACATTTTTCTTAAATTACTTGCTACATTAGTGGAAAATTGAAATGTCATTTAGAGAATATTTATTTGCAGTGAACTTACATGAATTTATCATTATTGCATTAGTGTCATTCATGCTTAACATTGCAGAATATTTTGAGTAAAGAGCAGACCATTAATTGACATCTATGTTATTAACCTCAAAATGCATGGCTTACCATACAATTGCAGTGTCCTTCATTGTGATTTGTTGACCTTGGAGATCATATCAAAGTCCTATTTTAGTGTTTGATTTAAAACGATGGTCATCCAGCTATTTACAAAGCTTTGCAAACCTGTCCATCATCTTAAAAATATTACAAACAAAACTATGATTCAATAGTTTAAAAAACACACATTAAATGTGTATGGGTCAGAATTTTATTCTGATAAATTTATCACCGCCTCCTACAACACAACAATTAGTCCCCTTACCACCCCCTTCCTCCCCCACAAACATTCACTTTACTAAAAGGACAGTGCCCGAGGGGTGGGAAGCCCAATCTGGCATCTTGCTTAGGGCCCTGGGCAATCTTAATCACACTCTGTACCTAATGTAAAATCCTTCACTGTCAACCAAAGCCAACATTTCCTAGTATGTAGTTGTGAATCTATTCTGAGGAACCTTATAATATAATTTTTACTATTGAATATAAACATACTGAGCATTTTAGTCATTTTTCTTTCTGTTGATAGACTGATAAATAGATGTATGTTTTTACTATCCACCTCAGGATTTTAAAAACAATGAAAAATATTTCATTTCCAGTAATAAAAGTTTCCGCAGTGGATATAAGTGAATAGCATTGTTATCACTTTAAAAATAAAACAAAATTAATGTAAACATAAAAACCTCGACTGTCCACTAAACAGCAAGTTGTGGCCCTAAATACTTGATTGTAAAAAATCTGACTGGGATATTTTATTCAACTTATCTGTTTTAGGCAAGATATTTCAAGTACTAAGTAATATATATATTTTTATTTCTCTTTAATGTACACGTTATGTGGAGCTGCATCATTTATCATCAAGATTCCATTATTTCCTTAAGACTGATATGACAAACATTAAAAAATGAGCAATGATGCTTTTGATAGTGAGTAATGCTTAGTGCCAAGGAAACAAGATGAAGTCTCAATTTTGCTTCCTATAATTTTGAACATGAAGCTATATTCACATAATACAAATGAGTCTGCACAGAATAGATCATTACATAAATATTGGTGCAGATTGATTAAACTCTGTTTAACAGAGTGAGGACAAATCTAACAAAATTTAAGATTTCCTCCAATGAAACAAAAGAAACTGATGTTAATCGTCAAAGCTTAATACATCTAAATAGCCGTTAGATTTTATTTATTTAAAAATGATATCCAAGGCATGCAAAAATTTCATGTTATTATTAGATTGACTTATTACAGAGTTATTATGTAAATTTTATACACACAGTTTATGCGTTCCGGTAAACAACATTGAAATGCCAGCCATAGATTGTATAGTTAATGCAAAACATGTGTTCTAGAGCTGTATGCTTTCAATTATAAAGAAATGTTTTTCACTTTTGATATTCTGCACATGTAAAATGTTTAAAATATATATTTATTGTAGACGTTTAGCATGATATGCGCATAAATAAAATCACGACTCGATCATTTTTTGAGCGTGGGAGCACAGCTTAAAAAAAAATATGCATGTTTAAAATTAGCAGTAACTATAATTGTTTCTATGTAACAATGTTTAACTGAATCCTGAGAATTGGAACATAAATTGCTGCAGGGATTATACAATGTCGGTCGTTTTAGGCTAATCTGGCAATGAAAGAGTGTAGGATGAAATTTCACTTTATAATTACCTTTATTTCCTTTAAAAATAATTTCATTTGACTTTCCCTTGTTTATTTTTTTTTCAAATTTCATGTATGCTTCACAATTAAAGGGGAAGTAAACTATTTTTATGAATCCCTTACTGCAAGCCTCCTGCTTACTTGGAAATTGCCCTTCTAAAGAATTGTAGTTCTTTATCAGATGGGTAACTTCCTGTTGGTCACCCCTGCCATAGGTGGAAGTAATCAATCATCTTAACAGAGTCAACAATTTACTTCTTTTTTTTTTTTTTAAATAAAAAAAAAAATGGATAACTCGGAGTACCAGAGCACTGGTGAGATTTTTTTTTTTTTAATTTTATTAGCAACAAAAAGTTGTTACTGTTACTTTATTAACAACAAAAAGTCAATGTGTTGGCCCACTATGGGTGAACTTTTTAATAATAAAAAATAATCTACAAATACACAAGAAATAAAGGACCATACACTTACCTACACTCCCAAAAGGTGAATACCGGGGGCGGACTGACCACTCAGGCACATTGGTCATGCACCGAGGGCCCGAGACAGCCAGGGGCCCGGCCGCACAGCCATGCTCCAAGAAGGAGAGATTAGAAATCTCTCCAACTGGAACGTCAAAATAAAAAAAAAAAAAGATCTCTTCCTTTAATAGGTTGTGGGGACCCCGATGGAGCGCAGGGCCCCAGCACGCTCTGCACATCCCTACCCCTCATCCTCAAATGAGACCTGGCAGCTTCACCAGCTCTCTCTCTGCCAGGTCTCCTCCTTCATGTCCCACACGGCGCTCTGTGTGATGGGAGAGGCAGGGCTAGGAAGTGACATCACTTCCTTTACTCTTCTCTCACACAGACCTCTCACAGCCAGCAAGGGGAAGAGGAGCGGCCTGGGAGAGACCAGAGGGAGCAAAGAGAGGTTGGAAATTTGGCCTTCAAAGGGCCTGGGATCTAATTTTGCCTGTGGGCCCCAAATGCTCTCAGTCCACCCCTGGTGAATACCCAGAGTAATTCCAATCGAAGAGTATGGGTTACATGGTTACATAGCTACATAGTTGAAAAGAGACTTGCATCCATCAAGTACAGCCTTTCTCACATATGTTTTTGCTGTTGATCCAAAAGAAGGCAAAAAAACACAGTCTGAAGTGCTTCCAATTTTGCAACAAATGAGGAAAAAAAATCCTTCTTGACCCCAAAATGGCAGTCGGATATCTCCTTGGATCAAGAAGCTGTTAACCCACTAATTAGAAATTATATCCCTGTATATCGTGTTTTTGTAAGTATTCATCCAATTGCTGTTTAAACATCTGTATAGACTCCGATAAAACCACCTCTTCAGGCAGAGAATTTCACATCCTTATTGTTCTTATTAAAACCTTTTCTTTGCCTTAATCTAAACCTCCTTTCTCCCAGTCTAATTGTGTGACCTTGTGTTCTATGTATAGCCCTTTTTATGAATAGTTTTCCAGACAATGGTTTGTATTGGCCCCAAACATATTCATATAATGTTATCATATCCCCTCCGAGGCACAGTTTTTCAAAACTAAAGAGATTTGATTTTTTTTTTAGCCTTTCTTCATAACTAAAATGCTCCATTCGTGTTATCAATTTTGTAATCCATCTCTGCACTTTTTCTAGTGCTATATTATCCTTCTTTAGAATGGTTGCCCAAAATTGTTAACAAATATGTATGAGGTAAAATACAAACAACTGTTATGGTTCTCATAGAAAAAAAGTTTGTATTAGAAAAGAGGTTTAGCAAAAAAAGGGTTTGTGAAAACACAAAACTCAAAATAAATCTGAGTGGCAAATTATTTTTAAATTCCATTTCAGATCTCTAGTTCCCTGTAAATTGAGCACACAACAATTATTTTCCTATTAGGGTTATTCACTTAAACGAACACTGCAGGCATCAAAACAACTTCATCAAAGTGATGGTGCCAGTTGGTCTGCCCTTTCTTATCTGATACGGTTAAACCGTAGTTGAACGGTTTAACCCCATAGTTTGACTCCACCATTCCCCCAGCAGCATCCAGCTTCAGAAATTGACTTTCAGAAAGCACAAAGTGCCGGCAGGCAGGGGTGTCACTGATTGCCTAGTCAGCTAACACGCTAAGTCAATCACTAGCTACCCATTCATAAAAAGGTACATAAACTGAGTAGCATGGGAGGGAGAGGAGTCCAAAGGAAATGACAGAAAGGAGAGAGTGCACACTAATAGAGCCAGACTCTGGATGAGTGCTTCCTTTTTATTTAGAATGATGTACTTCAGGTTAATAAAAACCTACCTGCCCCAGGTGCCTCATTTCAGGGCTCTGCTAGATTTGCAGAGAATCTAGGAGGACAGGAGATCTTTAGGGTTCATCTTATCACAGAAATTACTAGAGCTGGCAGCTCTTGAAAAAGTCCCCCATGTATATACATTTTTATTTTTCAATTTAAAATTTCATTTATATACACACTTTCAGAGAAAAATAGGTTTTAAAATATTACAATAAATTTAATATTTTATACATTGTTAGTAAAACCGTATTTTGTACATTTATACACTGACTACAGTCGAAATCAATAGATTACATACATTGACCTCTTTCTTACACTTCCACATAAAGCTGCTACGTTACCTAATGCATTCAATCAGATGAATGCATTAGAAGGTGAATGAAATATATCAAATGAACCGTGCCTCTCCAGCCAACTGCTACTACTGCATAAGATTCTGGGGACAGTATATGATTGCCCAAAGAAGTGGGCACTGAGCATATAGCACAAATAACTATTTTATATAACTTTTTGTGCATATATCCTAGTGAGTGTACATTTGGTTGTTTTATATTTTTATTGTTTTTTTTATGTATATACATTTTTATTTTTCAATTTAAAATTTCATTTATATACACACTTTCAGAGAAAAATAGGTTTTAAAATATTACAATAAATTTAATATTTTATACATTGTTAGTAAAACCGTATTTTGTACATTTATACACTGACTACAGTCGAAATCAATAGATTACATACATTGACCTCTTTCTTACACTTCCACATAAAGCTGCTACGTTACCTAAGGGAGGTTGTCATTGGGGGAGGGGGGTTTTAGGTTTTAAGACTAAGATATCTATTCCAAGGGGCCCAAATCTCCTCATATTTCTCTTTAGATACTTTATTTATTGCTATACCTGCTTCCATCCTGCATTGATAATCCACTTGTACACAAATATCTTGCCAATCTAACGGGCCCATATTTCTCCAATTTCTAGCCATAACTAGTTTGATTGCCGTAAAGATGTGGATCATAAGAATTTTTAGTTTTATATTGACCCTTGGCATGTCTAAATGAAACAGGAACATTTGAGCCGAAAATAACAGTTTGTACCTTCAAAATAAGATTTACCAGATCCGATAAAGTAACTTTCATAAGTTTCAACTCATCACAGTCCCACCATATGTGGGAGAATGAGCCTAATTCCCTGCCACATCTCCAACAGTCTGGTAGAAGTGTGGGTTTAAATTTATGAAGACAAGTGGGCACCAGATACCATTGATATACAAGTTTAAAATACACTTCCCGTATGTTTACCCCACGGATATATCTTTTTACTAATTGTAGGCCCAAAAGCCAATCTTCAACCGGAAAAGAAGCAGAACTAGTCGAGTGAATTCAATCAGATGAATGCATTAGAAGGTGAATGAAATATATCAAATGAACCGTGCCTCTCCAGCCAATTGCTACTACTGCATAAGATTCTGGGGACAGTATATGATTGCCCGAAGAAGTAGCCCCCTGGTGGGCACTGAGCATATAGCACAAAAAACTATTTTATATAACTTTTTGTGCATATATCCTAGTGAGTGTATATTTGGTTGTTTTATATTTTTATTGTTATGTTAAATACTACACTATTTAGTGTATATTTCTTTACCTCAATGTTTTTCTTGTTATAGGATATACTTTATACACACACACACACATATATATATATATATAAATATATATTTATTCTGAGAATATCCTGACCAGATTTTAAAGCCTTTTAAGGTAATATTGATATTTTACATTGTATCTTGCGCATAATTGTGAATTTGTACAGTGCACTTTCTTGCGCCAAAGACAATATTTTGATTTAGAGCAATTAGTATATTAGAGCATTAACAAAAATGATTACCTTGGATAAATGGCAGGTATATGCAATGTTTGCTAATATCATGTGATTAAATCCCAATCACGATAGCTAAATATGTAGCTTTATTATTATTATTTTAGCCATTTATATAGCGCCAACAGATTCCATAGCGCTTTACAATTTTATGAAATGGGGGATTTAATTTTTATAAATCGGACAATTACAAGAAAACTTACAGGAATGATAGATTGTGGAGGACCCTGCTCAAATGAGCTTACAGTCTATAGGACGTGGGGTATAAAACACATTAGGACAGGAAATAGCAATCAAATAAGGTGGAAGTGAAGCTGGAGGAAAGGAGTAGAGTGCTGCCCTTTAGTAGAGAGCAATAGACCGGTATGTGAGGTAGTGGTTACTCTGGGTGGCCATAAGCTTTCCTAAAGAGAAGGGTTTTAAGGCATTTCTTAAACGATTGAAGACTAGGGGAGATTCTGATGGCGGTAGGCAGGCTATTCCATAGTAAGGGAGCCACCCGTAAGAAGTCCTGCAAGCATGAGTTGGGCGTACGGGTGCAAGCAGGGGACAGGAGAAGGTCGCTGGCAGAGCAGAGAGACCGAGAAGGGGCATACCTATGGGTTTGTGAAGAGATTTAAGTGGGGATAGAATTGTTCAGTGTTTTATAGATATGGGTTAGCACTTTGAATTGACTCCTATAGGATACAGTAAGCCAATGTAAGGATTGACAGAGGTGTGAGGTGTGAGAGGACCGACTAGAGAGAAAAATCAGTCTGGCGGCAGCATTCATTACAAACTGTAGCGGGGCAATACGGGAAGACCAATTAGGAGAGGGTTATAATAATACATGCAGGAATTTACTAGAGCATGGACAAGCTCCTTGGTAGCATCTTGCATAAGAGAGGGGAAGATGCTGGCTAGGTTTTGGCAACACACTGGATGTGAGGCTCAAAGGTGAAGCTAGAATCAAGTATAACACCAAGACATCACGCTTGCACGGATGGACTGTGGAGACCACTAACTTGAAGGGTAAGAGAAAGAGGAGGATCAGTATAAGGAGGAGTAAAGACAAGGAGCTCAGTTTTAGAGAGTGAGTTTCAGAAAGTGGGAGGACGTGCATTCAGAGATGGAAGAAAGGCAAGCAGTGACACGTTGCAGAATGGCAGGGTAGAGGTCTGGGGAGGAGCGATATATCTGGGTGTCATCAGCCTACACGTGGCAGGGGAATCTAAATGAGGTAATAAGTTTGCCAAGAGAGGCAGTATAAAGAGAAAATAGAAGGGGACCAAGGACAGAACCTTGGGGAACTCCAACCAAGACAGGACGAGGGGAGGAGGTATCATTAGAAAAGAAGACACTGAATGAGCATTGGGAGAGATAAGAGGAAAACCAAGAGAGGACTGTCAGGATTACAGAATGATCCAGCACGTAGAATTGTGTAACACTGAGGACTGATAGGTAACGTATACCGGACCTTAGAATGGCCGGACTAACGTAGCAAAGAATAGTCAGGAATACCCGAGGTCAAGGAAAACAGAAAGAGACACAACGATAAGGAAAAGCCAGGAGTCAGGGATGCCAGAAAACAGGGAAGTCAAAAACAATGCCAAAGTCAAATAACCAGAATTACCAGAATCAACAATGTGCTCTCAGACAACCACAAGGGAAACCACGACAGGGCGCTGAGCAGGATGAGAACTGGGCCTAAATACCCCTCCTCTAGATCTGATAGGCTGTAACCGGCCTTTTACCCCAAAGGCAGTTACCAGGATCCCATTTGCATAATTTCTGCTCAGTATTAACCCTTCTGTGTATTTGGTTGCTGCTTGGCACAACTTTTCCTGTGTGGACAGTAAATGCCATTAACCACATTTTTATAAGCGGATGAATACGTAACAAGGACAAAGTCACAGAGACCTAGTAATTGAAGAGTTTGAAGAAGGAGAGCATGATCAACTGGGTCAAAGGCAGCAGAGTGGTCAAGAAGAATTAGTATGGAGTAGTGGCCTTTCGATTTAGCTGAGATTAAGTCATTAGAACTTTGATAAGAGCAGTCTCTGGAGGGTGGAGAGGGCGGAGGTCAGTAGCATGTTGATTTATGAACCTGTATGCTCTTGAAGCTGGATTAGTGTGGAGTATGCAAGTGTGTGTGTGTCTACATATATATATATATACACAATGTCTTATATAGTTCTTTTTCAATATTCTCGTTTCACCTTTATTGGATCAATTTATATACATACATATATGCAGCTATATACTTGCATGCCATGCTCTGCTGTTTTTTTGTTGTTGTTTTTTTTTTTTTAACTAGCTTATTGACTCTTCTATGTTTATTTACTTTTATTGGCTATTCTCAGCCAATCTGAACCTTTCACTTTCAGGGACATCTTCTGCTATTTATGACACCCCACTCACCCCCCTCCCTCCCCTTCTCTAACATCTGTTGTTTTAAGTGTTCAACTCTATCAGAGTCATCAGTATTGCTTCAGACCTGAGGAAGAGAGGAAAACTCAAAAACTCTCGAAAGTTTGTCTTTGAAATATTATGTTAGTCCAATAAAAAGGTAACATTGCATACTGCAATACTCTGGTATTTTTGGGGTGGTGGTGGTGTGTGTGTGTGTGTCCGTCCGTCCGTTCCCCCACACCCCCCACAAAGTGGCTACAATAGCTCATTTGGAGACTATTTACAAATCAGCTTTTTTGTATACATTTTATTTCCTTTTGGATTTCAATTCAATACAATTCAGAACTTGGTAACATTTTAGCCCGATCATGCTTCTAGATGTTTTGGGTAATGCAGGTCTGCTCATTTCTAGTAAGTGAGAATCTAGTCATATTTTATGTGTACTGGCTGAGGCCAATATGGTTTGGAGGAGAGTTTCTGAATGCCTCTACTCCAGATTAACAATAATAGTCCAGTATTTTATTTTCATTTTTTTTTACAATCCCCATAAATGTGTAAAACGATTAAAGGGCCCTTTAACCCATCTGTTTATCAGGTAATTATTAACATGATATACATTTGCTTGATAAAATATGTGCTGACAAAGTTCCCTGTGTGATGAGACACCTGTGGTTTTAATCATTAAACTTGGAATTGTTCCGGTACAAACTGCAATTCGTCTGAATTTGGGCAAATTGGCTGATTTTTGCAAAGCAGTAATCATTAAATAAATGGCTTGCAAAGAATGGGAATGTTTGTTTGATTTGACATTTAATGTGCATTTAGCGCATGTGATGCACGTGGTGCCAAACAAAGAGATGGTTGATACGGGGGGATAACTAATGTCTGGAGACAGCTACTAAATGTTAAGTTCATATACCTGTGTATATTTTGTAAATTTTGAGATGAATCTTTTTGAAGTTGTTTCTCATATTACACTGGAATTGAATTATTAAATTCCAAATTGAAATAAAAATGACAATTATTTAGGCTAAGATGGAAGACTGTAAACATTCTCGATTTTGGCTATAGTCACAAGTAGGCTTTTTTAGCCTAAATTTTGCAATTCAGATTTTAAGTTGCTACAATTCACAGTTTAATGAATAATCCATACTGTCAAGTTTTCTCATATAAACATTTATACTAGAGCCACAAAAAGCTATTGTAAGTATACTGCAAGTAAATAGAAGTGTGGCAACAAATGGATATCATTTAGTTTCTTGTTTGTCTGTGTCAAACTTGCTGGTATGTTTTGCTTAACCTTTGTGCAATGCAGAATGCTATACTTATAAATAATCATATACTGAGAAAAATTAAGCCATTTATTGCTGCTTCTATAAGTAGGGCAGTTAAATACACATCGTGGGAACCACTGAAAATAAATCTTAAGGCTGCAATGTAAAATGTTGTACGTGAAAAATTTTCATTACACATTCTAGTTCCTAACAGGGTTATTTACTAAAGTAAGAATTATTAGGATTTCAAAGTAAACTTCTAATTTTAGACCAAAGTAGCCAAATTAAAAGAATAGCCAACTTGGGTGATTTTTACAGTTCAGCGATTTTGGCTTTGAAATCCACTTTGAATTCATAACAATTGCCACAGTTATGAATACCCTCAGGGCCGGTGCAAGGATATTTGGCTACAAGAAAAAGGAATCTTCACCTGTGTCTCGTAGCCCCAATTTTGAATTACTTAACCCTTTAGTTTTTCATATCTTTTCTCTTCAAAGTCTTGCTCATTTCTGTGTTACACCCCCCTTCAGTGTGTCTCTTATAACCCCTCTTGTGTATTTCTTACTTCCCCACCAGCCCCTTTATGTGTCTCTTTCTTTCCCCCAGCCCCTTTCTGTCTCTTTCTTTCCCCCAGCCCCTCTTCGTGTCTGCCTCCCAGATAGACATAGATATACAGGCAAAAATACATATATGCACAAAGACACAAACATACAGACACACACACACACAATCATACAGACATAGTTATTCAGGCACACAGTCACAATGATATACCGACACACTGTCATTAAAGGCACACAAACAAACAAACACAGACATACAGGTGCAGACATGCAGGTACATAGTCATACAATCTATACCCTGTATGTGTGTTTTGATTTTTACACATGTTGATACGTATTGTTCCATAATATCTAGAATTCAGATTGTGATGCAAGAAAAATGTTTTCAATTGCTTTACCCTTATTTTTTTTCGCTATCCACAGTAGAAATGTTGGTGCCAATTTGCACATTTTTTTAAAAGTATAGTTTATCAAGAAAGTGTATTTGTGAAGTGCTCTTCGCCATCCATTAAACATTAACTTATCACTGGTTTTCAAAACACATAGTGTAATACTGAAACTATTATCCCAGAGGAAAATGCAGTGCTAAAGCCTTGAGTTCAAAATAGTCATTTTGTCAGCAGGAAATCACATTCCAAATTGTTATAAAGGCTATTTTTGGACAGAGAACAATGTACCACTGTAAAACCTTTTAATTTTTTTTATTTTTTATTTACACAATCATTCGTATTGTGAAAATGTGTATCCTGCAATTTGATTTATGCAAAACTGGAACTACTGAATAATTTTTATTTTTTTATTTTTTTAAATAGAATCACAACAACATAAGTACAAAAATAGTATCAAACTATCATTGTTGTTTATCAAAAATGACTCTGCAGATAACAAAATGAATTCTGTATTTTTGTCAGCACATTGCACTGTAAAGGTATACAAGTCACATATTTATAGAACACAAGGAAATATATCTATTATGTATGAAGCAAGGTTTAAGCTTTTCTAATAAAGCACCAGTAAACGACAATTCGGGATCAATCTAAAAGACACAAATAACATAACAGAATCCAAAATTTATTGAAAAAATAAACAATTATTGCTGCTAGACAAAAGTATTGTACCTGGGACGTTTTCTTATTTACTCTGCGGTGTTTTATTTAGGCTTTGTGCCTAGTATATTTTACTATTTATACTATTTATACACTGCTTATTGTCCCTGTTTTTATTGTTTATTTGTTCAATAAATTTTGGATTCTGCACTTTGTATCCTGTGCTGCTTTCCTCAAGGATATCGTTTTAGCCTTTTTAGGCACCCTCCTGCATATTATATAGAGCCTGGGAAGGCTCTAAATCCTGTGAGTTTTACTCTACATAAGGGGTCTATCATTATATATATATACATTTTGCATGCACTATGTTATGTTATTTGTGTTTTTTATATTGATCCCGAATTGTCATTTCGTTTACTGGTGCAGTATTTAATCTATTGTTTTATATTTTATCTCTAAGTGTTGTGGGATACATTTTTCACCGCAGCAGCAATTTTATATTTCTGATAATTGGTCAGGACAATACACCTTGATTTCTTTGTCTTTTCTAATAAAGGCCTCAAATTAATAATTTTGGATAAACTTTTCAAATAATTTAATATTTTTTGGATTAGCTTTTAAATATTTTCTTTCAAAATATTAAAATATTTTATTTAAATCATCTTTAAAAAAAGAAATATATCAAACTAATACAAAACTGAAAGATGTTTCATTATATAAAATCATTTCAAACATTTATCAAAAATATTAAATAATTTGAAAAGCGTATCCAAAAATATTAATTAAGGCCAAAACTTTAAAAGCCCTTTTAGGCATGTTTGGTATGACATGTAATTATTTTTACAGTTCGTTATGAATGGTGTCTGGGTTTTTATGGTTGTTGTGTTGTTGTTTGTTTTGTTTTTTTTCTTTTTATTCTGTGTAAACTTACTATTTCTGCCCCATGCATTGTTTTACTTTTTGCACCTAAACCACGAGACTGTGGTTTCTATAAGTCACAGTTCAGGTCTTATATTGCTATACTGGTGCTATACTATAAGTATAGTGAAATTACATTCAAATGGCAGAATTAAAGCTAGTCTATAATCCAGAAAAATAATATTCTTCTTTTCGGGACTATAAGGTCCTTGTTTCCAACGCCAAAATGAATGCTGATGTCTTCCATCTTATTGTCCAATGAGATGTAGATGCACGGCAACATGATCCATTCCTCTCCTCCAATCAAATGATCACTATAAGAACCATTGATTGAAGAACAGAGTCAGACTCGGTTATAGTGGTGTAGGCATCCTTTAGTGGCTGTCAGTAAGTTGTAAAAATAAAACAGCAAGTGATTAGATTGTGCTATTAATATCTATAGATAGCAGCAACCTAATAGGTTTAACAACTCTAAACACTAAGTGTTCAGTAGATATAACAAAATAAGGTACGCTGTGCCACTAGAGGTGTCTTCAGCTCTGCAATGTTAATATTGTCGTATCTACAAAACATCAATATTTTACATTGCACAGCTTAAACTACAGGGAAACAAGAACCAGGCCACTTCATTGAGATAAAGTGGTCTGGGTACCTATTAGTAATCCTTTAACCCCTTATGGACAGCGGGCATTCTAAATTGTCCTAAACGCCGGCAGATGGCATAGAATGTCCCCGCCATCCTTTGGACTTACCGGGTCTCCACCATTCCGAGCCGGCGGTCGCGATCCTGGGATCTACCTGATCTGGCCCCCTCCAGCCATGTAATCATGAGGTCCTTGCGATCACATGGTTGGAATAGCTGGCTTATGCAGTGCCTGTAGGGGGCCTAAGGGGAGAGACGCATTGTGGTATTTTAATTGCTGTATTTTATTAAAGGTATTTGGCCACTTTCAACTTGTGAGTCAGCCATTTTACTCTTTTATTTATTTTTACCTGGCACCAGAGTTTTTATTGTTCCAGTGAGAATTTTACTCCAAAGAAACCTTGGTGGGAATTATACCACTCAAGCTTTATCAATTGAGCAGTCTGCCTGCTCAATAAAATGTGAGTAACCACTTGGTATTCTATTACTTCACCTCTGGCTTTTATACAATAAGCACTATTATTGTTTCTTTTACATTTCATACGGCCCTTGTACCAACAAGATATCCATCCACTACAAAACTTCACGTATCCCATAAGTATGCCATCCACACTAGAGCTAGTCTTATAGCTCTGGAAACGTGAGTAGGAACCTATAGACCTCTAAAAAATAGTACTTAGTACCTGTTGGGATATACTGCACCATTATTTGCTGTCTTTTTATTTTTTTCATATAAAAAAATTAATAAATAAATTTAAAAAAATAATAATAAAAGTAAAAAAAATGATATACCAGTTTTAATTTGTATTGATATTAATATACATATATATTAAATTCAAAATACATTTAGAATAACATTATAAATACATAATTTGGCCAGTGTTTGTAACTAAGTGGCTACTAGAAAAGACTGGACATAACCCATTTGTAATACCTTGGGATGTCTACTTTTGCAAATGGTTTGCCATCATGGGGGTAATTCTCATTTCTGGGCTACCATTTGGTCTCAAAGGCAATGTGTATAAACTGAAAAATGTAACATGCTATATTTGACCCTGTAACTTCCTGTACATAGGGGGTACTGTAGTAAACAGTATAATGACATTCACAGTTAAAATGTCAAGTGGAACTAAAGAAATAACAAAATGTATTATTTTCTCCCATGTTTTTATTTTTTATTCATATTAAATTATGTTTCATAGCTAAATATTTTATGTTAAATTAAAGCACTGTTTCCCCTGAATAAAATGATATATAATAAGTGTGGGTGCACTTAATATGAAAGAGGTGAATTACGGTTAACCCCTTAAGGACACAGCTTCAGAAGCTTGTCTTACGCTTAATGACACAAGCAATTTTTGCATTTTCTTGCTGTATGCGTTCAACTGCAATTTGCATCTCTCTCGTTTATTGCACCGACACATATTATATACTGTTTTTTAAAGGACATAAAGGGCTTTAATTTGATGTAACATATATATATATAAATGCTTATTAATTATTTAAAAAATACAGAAAAATGCAAAAAAAAGAAATTTTGTGTTTTTTGTACAGTTTTTGCAATAATAATGTGTGCCTAATTAGTGCAGGTTAAAGAAAGTAATTAAAAATAAATTTATTTAGTTGTTCTGATTTACAAAATATATAATGTGTCTGGGATTTAAAGTTTTTTTTGGTAGTTACAGGTCATAAAGCACAAGGAGTAAAATAAACTTTTAATGTAGAGCGATTTTAGAATTTTGTATGTTTGTCTTGTAAGCTTAATAGCCATAAAAGAAAACAAAATTGCCACACAAAAGTATATATTTATATAAAGTAGACATCACAGGCTATTGTCCTAAGGTTTTTTTGACACTTTCTAAGTAGCCATTTCACCGCCAATCTCTGCTAAATATTGGAGTAAAATTTAGTTTTTTGGAGTTTTTGGCACACAAACTTATAACAAAGAACTTCCCATGTATATTTTGTAAAGTTGGTGTGTGCTATTCCTGTACAAAGTTTTATTTTGTGTTCAGTTACTTCTGCTGAGTACAACGATACCCCCATTGTATGTCTTTGGCACTATTTCGTGAAGCTACAGTGCCATATAGGAGACCTGTCCGTTTCAACATTTACAGTAGAATTTTGAGAGGCGGATTTAATGGGCCTATGCTTCAATTTGGGGTATTATAGCAGTTTGACTGTTCAAAAAAAACCCACAAAGGCCTACCATTTATAAAAGTAGACACTCCAGGGTATCTCATATGGTGCATATTGTGCCTTAACATGCCCCCATTTTTTCACCAATATATGCCAAAGTATGTGGTAAAAAATAATTTTGGGCATTTTTTACATACGGATTACATTTTTGCTGGGCATTTTGTACATTTCATATGTGCCACTAAGTTCAAACCCCCAAATTATGCTCAGCTAAGTCTTCTGAGTAAAACAATATGCCCAATGTATGACCTAGACACTATTTTGTGAAGTTACACTGCTATAAAAGAGACGTAACAAGTTAAGGTTTTTTTTTTTTTTTAAATTCTTTATTTTATTTGTGCATAGCTTGAACAATCATGTTTGTACCGCCACAATAGCAGGTGCAAGCAGGTTTGAAAACATACATTAACATAGGTATGGCATTGTAATACATAGCACAGTTTTTTATATATTCAAGATAGGAGACATGTTAAAGGTTAAACAATGGATCATAGTTACACAAAAGAAATCTGCCTGTCTCAGAGTTTAGTAATGTATTATACTGATTAATCTCACAGCCTAGGGACTAACATGCTAGCTGAAAATATCTGAGGCTTGCTTGGTACATATGGTAACATCGCTGCTCTATCTAAACTTAGAATTGGCATGCTGTGTCACGAGCTACCAGGATGTATACATGCAGTATAATCATATTTGCATTTTAATCTATGAATAACACACAAGCTTTTGCAAGCTAGTCTCGCTTAGCTGTTAGGTTACTTATATTGAATCTGCGATTCACTGCCTGATAGCAGGCTTGAGAGATGGAACAAAGGCAAAAACTCAAAGCATAGTTATAGTAGATTAGGTGAGGAAGACAAATATGCTAGGTAATATGGCACGGTTGGCGTTTGCTTAAAATATAAAAAGAAAAATTATGCCACTGTGCTGAACAAATAACCCTGGGTTCCGAACAGAGACTCCTCTCCCAGAGGAGTGGGGAACTTGATTTTGATGGTTGTTGGTCAGGTGGCAGAGAGTAGGCAGCCCCAGTCCTCATGCAAAGAACAGCCAACTCCCATCACTGGCAGGTCACAGTTCTGTGTTTTTCAGCTCTGTCCAAATAAAGATGCTTTGGTGTGGCTTGTCAGGTAGTGTCAGACGGTTGCGGGTGGGAGCTGGGTATGTGTGAGGTCTTCACACTGATCCTCGGCTGTCGTGATAGCCTGAATACCCCTGTATCCGCTTGCCAGTCAGATGGTCTCTGCTCAAGGTCCTCGGTGTCGATTGGAGCACCCCAGGTTGGGACACAGGATAGGTAGATTGCTTTACTGATTTCTCCCTGTGTTGCCCGTAGTGAGCGCCAAGAGCCCCTAGGAGGGGCCGCCCTCTCCACAGCGTGCCTTTCAGGCTCAGCCGCCATCTTAGGTTGCAAACAAAGTCCCCGTTCGGGGTAGTTCCCCAGGGTAGGCCGGGATAACCCCCACCGGCCCAGAGGGGGGGAAGCAGGGCCATCACCCCATTGTGTTAGGGGACCTCCGTGATGCAGCCAGGTAGGATAGCAGGGCAGCGGCCGTCCGCCCCACTCACCACCCGGATAGGTTGACTAGGCCTCGGTCTCGAAGCTCCGTTTTCGTGCCAAACACGGGCCCAGAAGCGGGTTACCAACTGATCTCCAGTCCTAGCACCTCATAGTGCAGTTGCCTGCCGTGACTCAGTGCCAGAAAGTGCGTTTTGGGGCCATATTGCCCGAAAATAGCGGGAGCTCTAGTGCCATGCGTCCACTCTGCTCGGCGGTCCGGCCCCGCCCCCAAGTTAAGGTTTTTAAGTGTGAATTTTCATGGAGGGTTTTGATGCGTCCGTGTCCCACTTTGGAGCACTTGGGCAGGCTACATATTACAACTACACCATAAAGGCATACCATTTCTTAAAGAACACATCCCAGGGTATTTCAAAAGGCATATTTTGAACCTTAGCGTGGGATAATTTTTCCGCTAGCTTGTACCAAGTGTAATGGTAATAAGCGTTTTTTTGCCTTTTTGACACACAAAGTAAATTTGCGCAGTACATTTTGCAAATCTTATGTGTGCTACGACTGTATAATACTTCATATGTTGCTCAGCTATGTCGGCTGAGTACATCAATACCCCCGTATGTACCTTTGCCAGGTATATGTGGACATCGGAGGGGCACATTTGGGACACAGCCATTCCAGTTCATTTCAAACTTAAAATTTTTACACTGTTCCCATGTCCCATTTTAGAGTATTTTACCAGGCTATATAATCCAAATACCCCATAAAGCCATACCATTTCTTAAAGAAGACATCCCGGGGTAATTCAAAAGGCATATTTTGAACCTTAGCGTGGGATAATTTTTCCGCTAGCTTGTACCAAGTGTAGTGGTAATAAGCATTTTTTCTGCCTTTTTGACACACAAAGTGAGTTTGCGCAGTATATTTTGCAAACCTTATGTGTACTACGACTGTATACTACTTCATATGTTGCTCAGCTATGTCGGCTGAGTACATCAATACCCCCGTATGTACCTTTGCCAGGTTTATGTGGACATTGAAGGGGCACATTTGAGACACAGCCATTCCATTTTTTTTAAACTTTGAATTTTTACGCTGTGTCCATGTCCCATTTTAGAGTATTTTAAAAGGCTATATAATCCAATTACACCATAAAGGCATACCATTTCTTAAAGAAGACATCCCGGGGTAATTCAAAAGGCCTATTTTGAACCTTAGCGTGGGATAATTTTTCCGCTAGCTTGTACCAAGTGTAGTGGTAATAAACATTTTTTCTGCCTTTTTGACACACAAAGTGAGTTTGCGCAGTATATTTTGCAAACCTTATGTGTACTACGACTGTATACTACTTCATATGTTGTTCAGCTATGTCGCTGAGTACAGCAATACCCCCGTATGTACCTTTGCCAGGTATATGTGGACATTGAAGGGGCACATTTGAGACACAGCCATTCCAGTTTTTTCCAAACTTTGAATTTTTACGCTGTGTCCATGTCCCATTTTAGAGTATTTTACAAGGCTATATCATCCAATTACACCATAAAGGCATATCATTTCTTAAAGAAGACATCCCAGGGTAATTCAAAAGGCATATTTTGAACCTTAGCATGGGATAATATTTCCGCTAGCTTGTACCAAGTGTAGTGGTAATGAGCATTTTTAAATGTATTTTATTACTTTGTAAAACTTTTTTTACTTTGTAAAACCCATTTTTAAACTTTTTTTTTTACTTATTAAATGTTTTACACTATCTTAACTTTTTTTACACTTTTAATTTTTTTTCTAAACTTTTCTTTTACCGTTAACCCCTAACTAGCAGTAAGCAGCACTAACCGTAAATTCCCCATTTTCCCATAACTCCCACCCACCCCAGCTAGCAAAATATTTAATTATAAAATATTTTAATTAATTAATTAAATAAATGGAACCCCTGAGGGTTAAAAAAAATAAATAAAAGTTAATCCTCAGGGGTTAAAAAAATTAGATCACAGTATAATACTGTGATCTGTATTTTGATCACTGTAGGCAGTGATCAGCTGGCAGGGAAGGGGTTAATTTTTATTTAGACTGGGTAAAGGGGGTGGTATTTTTTTTTTTTTTTACTTAAACGTTACTAAAACATTTAAAAATTTTTTTTTACCTTTTTAAAGCTTATTTTAAAACTTTTTTTAACGTTAACCCCTAGTTAGCCTAACACCAAATTCCCCAATTCCCCACTAACTTCCACCCATCCCAGCTAGCTAAATATATAATTTTTTAATATTTAAATTAATTAATAAAATAAATTTAACCCCTGAGGGTTAAAAAAAAAATAATTAACCCTCAGGGGTTAAAAAAAAAAATCAGATGACATTAAAATGTATACCCTGCCAATTGATCACTGTAGTCAGTGATCAATTGGCAGGGAAGGGGTTAATTTTATTAAAACAGGGGCAGGGGGGGTGGGATTTAACTTTAATTTTTTTTTTTTTTACACAGGGAAGCAGATCAGCACTGATCCGTCTCCCTGCACTTCACACAGAACCCGGAAGTGCAGGGAGGCGGAAGGTGAGTATGTGGAGCACATGTGCTCGCTCTGACATGCTGTCAGAGCGAGCACCGGTGCTGGGGCAGCCCGATCGGGTGCTCCCGGTCTGCCTCTAATGCAGAGGCAGACCGGAGCACCGTTAACTCCGCGATTGCCGCGATCGCGGCGATCTAGGGTTAACTTAAGAAAATGACGGAAATTTTCCGTCAACGGTCCTTAACTGAAGGACAAGGTTGACGGAAAATTTCCGTCCACGGTCGGGAAGGGGTTAAACAGACAGATAGTCAAATTCCAGGTTTTGTTTACGTTTTGGTTTGATCACAACATGTACATTTGGCTCAGTCCTTAAGGGGTTAAGGCTAAATAAACCTGCCTATTACTATTGCCAAACAAGCTATGCACACCAATTATTATATCCTTAATTTTGCTATTTGGATTTTAACAAGCTGCAAATCAGAGTTTAGTGAACTAACCCTATACAGTTTTTCACTAAAGCTGATTTTTTTTAATGACATTAAATTCCAGTGGTAAAATTGAGGTTAAAATAGTTGATCTGGAAAAAAATCTCTCTCATCGCAGTTTGACAAATTCTAGCCAATTTTGCATTTCATTCGTTCGCTACTGTTTGGAATTTAGTGAAAACCCCTTATTCTGTTGAGTTTTGCATTTCACATGCTATAAATTGCACATTTTATCACTCCCAGCCAACTTACAATCCACAGCAGTGGGCGTTGTTACTTTTTTAGTGGCTAGATATTATCGTAACCAGGCCATTTTCACATGTACAGGGCTGTAGACTAGGACTGAAGTAGGAACGAGCAAAATATGTGCTCATTACATTGACTAATTACTTATCTGACTTAGTAGTCTATATTTTAAGTTTTCTATACCATAAAATGTCATCAATGTTTTACTATTAGGTTATATTTTTGCACTTAATTTTTTTTTATATATATATAAATATATATATATATATATATTTTTTAAAGCTTTTCAGGGGTCATGTAGATATTACAGCTGTGAATTTAACGTAGCCAGATGTGTTTAGGTGGTTAGGAGAAAATTCACCCGTTCTACATTTGACATTCCAATACAATTAGGTACTTGCGATCCTAAGAGAAATTAAACCAGATAGAGATGAATTTGAATCTGTAAACTGTTAGAACGTTGATGTCATAAAGTACAATTGTGAATTACTGCTAACTAAAAAGCTGGTTGATACTTTGTGATTAAAGTAAGTACAATAATGGGTTTTGATGGGAAATAGTACTTCAAAAAGATTTCAAGGGATTAATTTCACACATATATATCTAAAATGAATGAAAAGAGAATGCCATGGAGTATTATAAATAAAAATTTAAAAATCAGACATCTGTAACATTTTTATATTATAAAAGTCATTTCTTTAACTCACATCTGTCTAGTGTTTGTGTGTGAATTAGTTTTCTTTTTATCTTGTATATGAGGAGTGCTCACTTTGCATTAACAAAAAAGTGACATTACTCACAACATTATTCTGAGTGATTTGCACTACTTAACGGGAAATGCTATGTGGGTTTTTTTTATTTCCTTTCCTACTCGTTATGTCAGCCTTACTGCCCATTGTCTACAGGCTTAATTCTTTATCTTTCAGAAGGGTTCATGAGTCCGTTTATTAGTCATTTGAGCTTCGGTTAGAGGTGAAGAATTATTCCTGAAACAAAAAAATTGGTTTCATAAAAAATATTACAAAACTAGTATGTGTGTGTTTGTCACCGAAAGTATTTCGAAATTATCTTGGGTTTTACTTTGTCTCAAAACAAATTTAAAATTTAAGGTGAAAATAGCGGAATTCGAAAAACTTTTTAAGTCAGCTATTCTTTTAGCTCCTCTACTCTGGCGTATATTTGAAATTGACTTTGAATTCTCACCCTGTTAATTTTCTATTGACTGCGCAACATGAGATAGACTACTGGTTTCCATGCAGATTGCTCCTTCTTCAGAATAGCACCGATTTCTACCTTGATTAATTTCCCCTCTATATTTATTTTTTATGTTCTTTAACACTCAAAACATTCTCCTATATATGATCATATTGTTGCTGTTGTGTATGGGGTTTATTTTCTGTTTGTTTGGGGGGGGTTGTGTCTGTGTTTTTACATAAATTACCATTTGAAATTGATTTCATTAAACTCTTTAGGACGTGGAAGTAAATTATAAACTTTTAACTTTTTGCTGTCCGCTTCTCTATTCTGCAAAGTAATTGAAGTTGTTTCAAAAGGTAAATTACTACTATCAAAGTTAGTTACGGAATCCATTAGTAGATATTCCAGCAATAAAGCGCTCCTCACACGTCACAGGCCTCAAAGGGACACGCTTGAACAATAAAGCACTTTAGCTTGATGAAATACTTTGTATGAAGAATGTGTCCTCTTTTTTTTACATTTTACAAAAACTGCTAATTTTATTTGAACTTTAAATCTTTATAAATTAACCTTGTCCTTCCCTCCTCAACCTCCTCCCCGGCTGTCAGACAACCATTCCTGTTACTTCCTGGTTGTTTAGCTCAATGAAGCTAAACTCAAGAGGCAGCAATTGCTTAGAACACGTGATTTACAAAGACTTCTTTATGGGACAGCCACAAAAAGTCTAGGCTGGGAAAGAGGGCGAGGACTAGCAAAGGCAGCAGACAAAAGAACTGCAGCTTCTGTAAGCTGTTTAAGATATACCCTCAATGAAAAAAAATGCATACTTAACCCCTTAAGGACCAAACTTAAATAAAAGGGAATCATGACATGTCACACATGTCATGTGTCCTTAAGGGGTTAAATATATTTGTGTTTTCTTTGAGTGTATATGTACTAAAAAGTGCTGTTTTTATGTATTTAGTCATTTTAATTATTTATTTTTTTTAAATGTATTTAGTCATTTTAAGTAAGGCAGTGGAGTGTCCTAGGTGTCTGTAATTGTTAATTTAAGTCCAATCAATGTACATAGACTTGCAAACAATATAGGATACTTTTTAATATTCTTTTTTCTTTCAATGAACAAACTGTAACTTTATCGTCCTGCAAAACAGCTGGAAACATAGCAAATCTTTTCTAAACATCTTAACTCCTACTGAAAAATAAAACTGCATTACATGTGGTATACAACTTACTTCCTTTTATTCATCCTGCAATGCTTCCGCTTGCTGCAGTTGCTATTAATCATATATAACCAGTGTCATCTGTATTGTAATGCTGTTCTTCATTATGCACGTAAACATACATATCGCAAAATCTACATTCTCAAGAACCATATGTTTCATAAGCCTATTTGAGAATTTGATGCTTGAGTACCTATTGTCTTTAACTTTTGCTTGTTCTTTTGGCATAATATATGTTAGTGTATTTTGCATTGTTTAAATTTCTTTTGCAGAACTACCCCAATTAAATGTTTCACTTGACAATGAGAAATGGTAAAGAATATTTGTCTCTGGCTGATTGAAAGAGGTTTAATGTTATATTTTATAAGCGTCCAGTTTATTCACTGCGAGAGCATCAAACAATATTGTAGATTTTGATAAATATATTTTAATGAAACTAATGATGTCGTAACTGTGATGAAATTTCAAAAGCGCAGTAAATGCAGATATAACCCTTCGATATTTTAATTATTCTGTAATTATGTACTGTGCTTAAAACACATTACAAAATATATATGGATGGAAAAAAACTTTTTTTAAATAACAATTGTAACACTTGCACAAGTCTGCAGCAGACAGACCCCTTATTGATCAGGAAAATGTTTTACAAATCAGGAGCCACTCTGCCGAGGCTCGGTCCTGCCGGTATATGTTATATATAGTTTAGAACCCACAGCTGCAGTTCCATTCACGAGATTTGATATGTGGCACCACTCAAGCTAATAAAATCTAATAGTATCCACACACTGGCTGCTGAAAGCCATCCCCTTCTTCCCCAGCAGAGGCTTTCTGTGGCTGTCTAATCACAGACTTCTCAATGGGTTATGTTGCTAACAGGGATATTGAAAAAAAGTTAGAACTGTCAGGAGCTATAAGTGAATTTCAAATTTAAGGGAAAAATAGTCGACGTGGAAGCAACTATTATGCCTTAAATATAAAATTCAGTTTGAATTCCTGACAATGCTTACTTTGGTAAATAACCCAGTTGGCAGGGATGGATTTTCCATTAGGCAGAGTAGGAATCTGCCTACAAGCATCTGACCACCAGGGGGCTCCTGTGTTTGGCACTTGTAGTGTGCATTTGTGAGCTTATGCTGTTGTTAAATATGATTATGTTTTAGATGTTTATAGGCCTGCAATGTCTAGTTAATAAATTCAGTATACTTACTTTATCTTCCTTATTTTGGGGTTAGGTAGCAGGTGGCGTCTTAGAATTGTGTTCCTACAGGCATCTGACATGTAAATCTAGCCCTGCCTGTTGGGCTTTGCAAGGCAAGTCCGTTTTTAGTAATTGTCTGCCTCTTGAGTTTTGCTCTGTAGAGCTAAACAAACCAGGAAGTAACAGAACCTTGCCTGATTGACAGATAAGCAGTGTAGCCAGGTTTATTCTATTAAAATCAGCACTTTAATAAAATGAAAAATAAGAGAACACACTGTGTACATATAAAGCACGTCAGCCAGCTGAATATATATTGCTGTAAAAAAAATCTGTCTCAAAATGCCTTTACTTATTGTGTTTTATTTTACATATGTGCATCTTGCAGCAGAATTTAGAATCATATCACCCTATTGCACTTTTTTACCATTGGTGGGAGATTCCATCACACATATTTTACAATCTAATGTTTATTTTTAAATCTTTTTATAAATGGAATTTTTATTTATTTCATTTTAGAATCAGACATCTTAAAAAGTTTAGTCTTATTTTCCTACACTATGACTGTGTAAAAGTAATTCTCATAAAGCATGTGTTTTTTTTCTCATTTTTATTCTCTCTCCTTCACTTCCTCAGCTTCAATATATCATGCAACTGTTATAATTATTTTGTTTGTCACGTTTTGGTTTTTGGTTTTTAGTTCAAGGCACAAATGACAGTAGCTGATTTATTTCCAAACTTTGGGCTTTCTGTTATAATGTTTTTGTTCTTACATAAACTGTATCTGATATTACTGCCACATACAGCTGTATTTCTCACACACCACTTCTAATTTGGAGAGGTGATTTCACAAACATAGGTGTGAATGTCTTGCAAATACTTGCAAGTAATGCATTTGAGAACTTTTACGGCTACACCCGAGGACATATACTGTGCTAATCTGAATTTTGACTGAAGTTTTGACAAGTTATACCATATGACCATTAAAGGGACACTATACTCACCAAAACAACTTTAGCTTATTGAAGCAGTTGTGGTGTATAGATCATGCCCTTGCAGTCTAATTGCTTAATTGTCTTGTATTTAAGAGTTAAATCACTTTGTTTTTGAAGCCTCTGCATGTGACTTACATAGCCTTCCTAAACACTTCCTGTAAAGAGTCATCCAATGTTTATACTTCCTTTATTGCAAATTATGTTTAATTTAGAACTACTTTACTTTCATCTGAAAAGGAAACCATTTTGCTTTCATGTAGGCTGTGTCAGTCACAGCCATGTGAGGTGTGGCTAGGGCTGCATAAACAGAAACAAGTGATTTACTCCTAAATGGCAGTGAATTGAGCAGTGAAACTTCGGAGGTATGATCTATAGACAAAAACTGCTTCTTTAAGTTGAAGTTGTTTTGCTGGTCCCTTTAAGACCCTATTTCTGCAACAGATAATTTACTATGTACCCTTTTAAATGCCCCATAATGAAGGGATTAAATGGGATAATTTAGAGATTTATTAATGTAAAAATATAATAATTCATTGTCTGTTGGTGCACTTTGAGATAAATGAGCCTCCCTTTAAATAATAAAGTAGACACACACAGTTCTACTTGACTCTTGACAGATTACATGCATTCTTTTGATTAATTATAGATTGAGTGGGACATATTGTGTAGAATAGCTTCTGGAGTTTTTCTTTTGATATCAATTATTGAGTGCTTTTGAGTACACTAAATAGAAATCTAGAAAACCACACTGTTTTTTTGTGTGTGCTCATTATTATGTTTAAAAATTAGATCAATGTACTTGTGCAAGCCATACATAAATCTATCAACCATAGATAAGCATTGAAAGTGATGTATTAATTGCATTTTAACAGTTCAGCCTAAGTCAAATCTGTCCTTGAATCAGTGTTGTAAAGTAGTTTTTGTATTTTGTCTTTTGTATTTTTTTGTTTGTTTATCAAATGTAAGTTACCAATAATTGTAAAGATAATATTATATCAATGCATATATTTATATTAATGCATATCAGTCAGCATGAACTCTCTTTTTAACAAGACTTTACATAGAGCACTCTGTGTTATATAATAATATATGGTATATTGTATAAATACTCCCATTACCATACCCCTCCCCACAATTTCCCTAAATAACACAGACATTTACTAAGCATAGCAGCTTATTCATTTTAATAAGTCTTCTGCTATCAGCCATCAGCAGGCTTGACTCCCCAAGATGACTCAGCATTCAGTTATTACTTAGATGGCAATAGCCAGGACCACAGCCAACGTGATGCAAACAATGAGCTTTGCATTACACCCTCCATTCCCCTAAACAGGTTAGCTTCCACTTCAGATTGATAGTCCTAGCAGTTTGGATGTATACCATCCACGTTATCACTCTCTAAATCTACGTAACACACCACATTATCTCCTATGTGTCTGATAAAATGGGGAAAAGACATATTCAGCTTGTGCCTGTATCTTTCTAGCGTGGGGAAAGGATTGTCAACAATGATGAAGAACAACTTTGGACCAAACCAGCATAAAATCTGGCAGTGACCAAGATCATGGTATGTATCAATGGTTCATTAACACTCACACACACATACTCAGACACACATACCCTTACAGACAAACATACACTTAAACACATACACTTACAGACACACACACTCACAGACACACACTCAGACACACACACTCAGACACACACACATTTACAGACACACACATACACTTACAGACACACTCACATACAAACACATACACACACACTCAGACACACACATATACTTACAGACACATACACATTCAGACACACACACACACACACATACATACACTGAGACACACATACACTTACAGACACTTATACACACACACACTCACTTATACACACACACACACTCACATACAAACACACACACTCAGGCACCCACATACAGACATACACTTACAGACACACACACTGAGACACAGATACACTTACAGACACATACGCATTCAGAAACACACATACACTAAGACACACACATACAAATTATTAATAATTAATGTCCACCCAGCCTCCCTACCTGGAGAGATGGCGTGACCCTGTCCCTGGGGTCCAGTGGGGCTTCAGTGCGGCGGGAGGCAGAGTTCCTGTGACACGCGGCGAGGGAGCTCTGATCTCTCTGCTCTGCTCCCTCACGGGCTGTCTACTGATGCCGGGAGACGGAATATGATGTCATATTCCGGCTCTTGGCATCAGCAAATGGCGCGCGAGGGAGCAGAGCGGAGAGATCAGAGCTCCCTCGCCGTGTGTCACAAGAACTCTGCCAATCACCAGGGGGTCCATTAGGTGGTCAGTGGGCCACCTCTTGGCCCCCTATGACAGGGGGAACAAGGAGCGGGTGGCAACTAGGCAGCCCATGGTTGCAGGGGTTGTGGCTGTGGACGGGCCCCCTGCAGTACGCCACTGTTCTTGCCATTCAGCACCAACTGCCATATGAGGAAAGCACTGTAAAAGCAAAAGGAGAATGCTACCCAAAATCAAAGGGCCTCATACATAGAAGAACAAATTTGTGGCAAGATATCCAAAAAGCACCATAGCAAGTCGATAGTAAAAGGATGTCAAATTCTGCCAACTGAAAAGTGTAATAAAAAGGACAGTGCCAATAATCCACTTTTTGCAGCAACATAAAGCTTCCTTGAAGATTACATACCAGACAGATACAACAAAGTTGCCTTCAAGCACCCAAAATCTAAAGCAATACTACTTTGCAAGTAATAAAAGGAGAGCCATTGAGACCTGACCTAACGAACAAATCCATCAGGCTTCCAAAAAAAAGATTCCAGAAGGATTCCAGGCATGGCCGTCCGTCCTCTTTTGCTTCCGGAGCAAACTCAAAAAACTGGTTCCACTGAAACTGGAAGAGAGAGCCAGCAATTACAATTAAAGCAGCACTGGACAGGATAAGATTTTATCCAGATATTATATTCTAAACTTGGCAAAATTACACACAAGGCAAGCCAGCCTCTTGCACATACAAGAGCTGTGTCATCAGTCCTCCTGCATGCAGCACTCATGTCTGTCCAGCCCTGATCACATAACCAATTAGAAAAATGAGAATTAAAAGAAAAGTCCCTTCAATAGTAACCATAAAAAAAAAGAAATTATAAAGAAGTTCATTAGACTGCAATAGCAGTGAAAACATTAGTGGTTATGGTGTTTGGAGTGCCCATTAATCTGAAAATGTAGTGCTGAGAAGAGTTACAGTGAGTTTGTAAATACATTTTAAGCTTGGGTAGACAGAGCAGTTCCAGCCTTTGGGAAGAATATGTTTTCATATACTGGCTTTTGTATTTGTACTCCATGTTAAATCGGTTTAAGGAATTTCTATCTTTCTCTTTTAGGAGAAAACTGCAGGCATAGCCTACAGCCGAATCTTTTACAGCAGAGATATTCCAACTCATGCAAACACAGTTTAAAAATACACCTGTGAACTCAAGTATAACACTAAAAACTACTATACCACGGAACAAAAAAATAGCCAAAGCTAAATTAATAAACAAGTACTGTTTAATTAAAGAAAATAAAAAGACAAAATCCCACAATTATAAATTGATAGTAATAGAAATGGTCAGAAATTAAATGTTACAATTGAGAACTCTAAACAGCATATTAATATCGTACATAGTTACATAGCCGAAAAGAGACACTCGTCCATCAAGTTCAACCTATTATGGGTATTTGATGGCCCTGAAATATACCTGCTTCCCTTTTCTCTAAATGTATATGACTTTATTTTTTTTTACTACATTAACAGTGTAGTGAATTTCAGAGTAGCCAAATTGAAAGCATACACTAGTTAGCCACAACATTAAAACCACTGACAGGTGAAGTGAATAACATTAATTATATAGTTACAATGGTACCTGTCAAGGGGCGATATATTAGGCAGCAAGTGAACAGTCAGTTCTAAAATTTCATATGTTGGAAGCAGGAAAAATGGACAAGCCAGAAGATCTGAGTGACTTTGACAAGGGCAATAGCTAGACGACTGTGTCAGAGTATCTCAGAAACAGCAAGTCTTTTGGGGTGTTCCTGGTATGCAGTAGTTAGAACCTACCAAAGGTGAAACAAGGAAGGACATGTGGTGAACCTGTATCAGGGTCATGAGAACCCATGGCTTATTGATGAATGGGGGGAGCGAAGACAAGCCAGTATTATCTGATCATACAGAAGAGATATTGTAGCTCAAATTGCTGAAAAACCTAATGCTGACCATGTTAAAGATGTGTCAAAACACACAGTGCATGTGTGCAGGTAGTGGTTATTGTGTGGAGCGACCCATTATACCCACAAAACCCGCTCCCCCCTCCTCCACCAATTAAGACCAAGAAACGTAAATGTGGTATAAACAGGCCACAGCTTTATTTATAAATAACAAGCATAAATATATAAACCAATTTTAACTATCCTTTAACATGAGCATGATGTAACTCAAACTCGTCCTTGCCAACCGGACCATAACAACTCTAGAGTACCCCCTTCCAGGGGACCTGCCCTCCCCCCTCGTCCAAGATAACTGGCCTTCACCTTGGTCTTCCAATTCCCCATGCCAACACCTGGCCGCCTTTCCTGGCACGGAGGGCACGCCCAATTACCAAAACATTTTCCGAGGTTAGGGGAGGGACCAGACCCAGCATTCCTTCTTCCAGAGTACTCCGTTTCCCAACTGGTTCGGCAAGGACCATACCCGCCACTAGCACCTGCTGCATTTAAGCCTAAATCAGCGAGCGCGACTCTCAACCAACGCCATGGCCTGCTCCAGCGCATCCTGCAGCACTAAATTAAATAAATCTAACCCCACGTCGGTCAGATGGACCCTGTCCGGGTGAAAATAAATTGCCGCCTCCCGTTCGAATATTCGGTGTCGCACAGTGACACCTCCGACTCCGAGCACAAATTTGGACACTCTCTTGTTGATTTTTACCCTGCAGCGCTCAATAGCCCCCTGATCCCGCACCCTCCAATAGTTCATGGACACTATCCCTGACCAAACTAAGCAAAGCTGCGGGAACAGGACTCGCAAGCGCGATAAATCACGTCTAATCAATTCTCCAAGACCCCATGCAGGCAGCGCCCGAAGATCATTGCCCCCTAGATGTACCACCAATACATCAGGGGCCCCCAAGAATGTAGCCAGCTGTATGACCTCCGGCAAGAGCTGGCCCCATCGCATGCCCTGGAACCCGAACCATCGGACCTCCGCCAGCTCCCAAGGTATTCCAAGACGTGTCCCACCCGGGCGTACCCCTGCCCACAGGTGGGCCCAGTATATATATGAATGCCCGATCAGGCAGATCCGTCGGCCGGGCCCTGCGGAGAAAACACAAGGGGGCACCTATCAGACGCGTAGGCCGTACATAAGACCGAAACCTCCCAGATTCCCACCTACCAATCCTCTGAATCGCTTGGTCAGAGAAACCTAGCAGAGATGCTTCCGTTGCCGCCCCAATCCAGAAGGAATGACCCCCAAAATCCTCGCTCGAGATTCCAAGCCGGTCCAGCGCCAACCGGAATACCCTGAGGAATTGAAAACGAGACAGGTAGGTACCATCCTCGTGAATTAACAGCGGGCCCGCGACACTCGGGCGTATAGAGCAGTAGGACTGGCATGCCAAGACGGGGCAAACAGCCGAATTGGGGATGGTGTGGGGGGTAACCCATAAACCCTTTCCAAGAACGTCAGTCTTGGACCGTCGCAACAAGAAACGCACTGCACCACTCATGATGAAAACATAGTGGAACAACAGTCCTCCTGGGGTCCCCCTGCTTGGGCTCACTAGTTCCCCGATCCGGAGGGCCCCAAAAAAGGCAAAAGTGAAGGCTACCAGAAACAAACAAGCTTCCGGATCATGATAACAGACCTGGGGTAGTACCGAGGCGATCCCCAGCAGCAGCGCCCCTGAAATCGGCCTCAGAGAATCCCGCACTCGAGCCTAACCATGCAATCTTTTGTAACATCTGGAACCTGAGTTAGGTTGAACCAAAAACTAATGCCTGAAAGCTTCCCCGACACAGTAGCTGGGGAACACCCGCAAGCCTCCCAGAACCAGAGCAAAAGCAACAAACCCTGGACCCTTTCGGCAGAGGAAGCGTATCCTCCGTGATCCTGTTCCAGCGTGACCCAATCCCCCCAAGCCTTACCATACCGGACCCATGTCGCCTCAGACAACGAAGACCGTATCCATTCCCTTATTTGCTCAGGCCAAGGGACCATAGTTCTCTGGGACAGGAGAGGCCTTCCATATCTGCTCCCGGAACGGCCGCCCGAAACACCTGCCATTGAAAATGAGAGAGAGCGTCAGTCGTGGTATTCATAACACCTGGAATGTGCACAGCGCGGCATGTCACGTTCAGAGACAAGCATCGTAAAACCAGTCGCCGCAAGAGCCTGACCACCAGAGGGGAGGAGGCCGTTAAGTTATTAATGGCCTGTACCACGCCCAAGTTATCACAGTGGAACACGACTCGCCGGTCCTTGAGCTCTGTCCCCCATAGATGAACCGCCACCAGGATGGGGAAGAGCTCCAAGAACGCCATGTTCTTGGTCAGGCCTGAGTCAACCCAAGACCCGGGCCAAGATTCCACGCACCATTGCGTCCCCAGAATAGCCCCAAAACCAGATGAAACCGCAGAATCTGTAAACAGGTGAAGCGCTGCATTCGAAACCTCTGGCTGCTGCCAATATGACCTACCATTGTAACTGTCTAGGAAAACAGCCCAGACTGTCAAATCCTCCTTGAGCGCCTTGGTCAAGCGGATGAAATGGAACGACTTGGAGATGCCAGCCGTGGCGCCCGCCAGGCGCCGGTTGAACACTCTGCCCATAGGCATGATCCGACAGGCAAAGTTCAGCTTGCCTAAGAGGGATTGAAGTCGTTGTAATGTAATCTTCTGCAGGGAGCCCGCCTCCCGTAACACCCCCCGTTGATAGTCCAATTTGTCCGCCGGGAGCCGACATTCCCCGATAACAGAATCGATCTCGATCCCAAAAAAGCACAAGCATGGGGAAGGGCCAACCGTTTTCTCGGGTGCCAGTGGCACACCAAACCCACAGGCCACGTCTGCCACCGATTGCAAAATGTGTGCGCATATCGGGGAATGTGCGGGACCAACACACAAAAAATCGTCTAACTAGTGAAGAAGGGAGTCGTAACCAGACTCTGTTCTCACTACCCATTCCAGAAAGGAGCTAAAACATTCAAAATAGAAGCAGGATATTGCACAACCCATCGGGAGGCACATATCCACGTAGTAATGCCCCTCAAAAGAACAACCTAGGAGATGATGACACTCCGGGTGAACCGGCAAGAGGCGAAAAGCCGACTCAATGTCGGTTTTTGCCATGAGTGCCCCGGGACCTGCGGCCCTGACCATACAAACTGCAGCATCGAATGAGGCGTATGAAACCCGGCACAGTTCTGCCGCAATGTCATCATTTACAGAACCCCTGTGGGGGTGCGATAGATGATGTATGAGCCGAAATTTTCCCTGCACTCTCTTGGGTACGACGCCTAATGGCGACACCCGGAGATCATGGAGAGGCAGGTCCCTGAAAGGGACCGCCATGCGGCCCAATGCTACCTCCTTGGCTAACTTTTCCCTGACCACCCCCGGGTGTTCAGCGACTGAACGCAAGTTCCGGCATGTACCGGACGCCAGCCGAGCCCGGTGGGGAATCCAAAAACCATGCCTAAAACCTTCCATTAGTAAGGTGGCCGCCTTTTTATTCTTATAAAGCTTTAGCCACGGTTGCATCGCGTCGACGTCCACCCGCGTCTTCGCCCTTAGCGCCCATGGCATCACCTTTGTCGCTAACCCTGGAAGCGGGGTGTGACCCGCCGCACCCAGAGCACTCATGTTTGAAACAACAACCTGAACCAAATTTACATTGCCCGTCGTTATACTGCCAACAACAGCCTGTTCTGCGCTGACTGGCCAACGCTGTGGGTGAGGACCCCGCGCTGGCCCCCCTGAGAAAGGACGCGAGGCCCCCTTGATGCGATGCCGGGCGGGTCATGATGGCCAACCACAAGCCGATATCCATTTGATCCCAACCCAGGGAAAGGTGAACTGCTAAGCGTTGGCGGAACTGCTCATCATAACGCCACCAGCCTAACCTGCCATAAATCCGGCACGCATTCCATATCATATCCTGGTAGCAAAACAGGGAAGAGCATTTGTTGGGAGTCTTTTCGCCTATTACACTAGCCAGGATAGAAAAAGCCCTGATCCAATTTCCAAAAGTTTTAGGTACCTAAACTTTTCCTTATCCTTTTCTGACTCCTTCGCATCCGAATCGACCCGAGGCAGATCATCCATAGGGAGGAGAGAAAAGATTTCCACAAATTCCCCTTTTTCTACCTTGGCTCGCAATTCCGGAGTCAAATGGAGGCTCAGCAGGCCAGACCAGCACATGTAGGCCGCCCCATGCGCAGCGAGTGCAACCCCTGACCCAAAGATCGCGGCGGCTTCCCCCACGGACCCCCCGGGGGGCTCAAGTTCCGCTGTCAGGGGAACTGATTCCAGGGGGCCACTGGGCCCTTTAGGGGCAGCCGCCGAGGGCGATGACGTGACCCCCGAGTGATTTGCCCCCCCGCTAACTGCCCAACCCGACTGAAGTTGATCGTCTAGGGCCAAGGGGGTTGGAACCCCCAGACGAGGGCCCTTTTCAAGAGAATGCAAAACATTTCTCATGGTTTGTGGTAAAAAATCCCACTCAGGTATGACCACTGCGCCAATACCCCCCGACCCAGACCCTGGCAACCCAGTATACTCACCGGCAGAATCTGGATGCGAAGGCCGCTGAGGCACCATAACCTGCCCACCAGGTTGCAACGGCCCTACGGGAACTGCGACCGCAGGAGGAACTGCACCAGTCACAGCATCAGGAAACCGCACCGTGAGTCGACCAGGGTTAATCTGTGAAGACAATATAGGTGAAAAGGAACCCAGCCCACCCACCCCAGCCATCAAGGCACCTGGGGAAGTGGATGGGAAACCATCTGCGAGAGTGCCTGGAGAGGTAAGTGTCAATCTGGTGTGAAGGGGGGCAGGGAATCCAGAATGGGCCCCAGCTGATGGGGCAGATAGATCGACAGGGGCAGGCCCAGGGGGTCCAGAAAGGGCCCCAGCCATGAGGGGGCCAGCTGAGGAGGAAGGGAGAAGGGTAGGGGCAGACCCAGGGGAAACAGAATGGGCCCCAGCCATTAAGGGACCAGATGCAGGTGGAGGAACACCAAAAGTAGTGGTAGGTGTAGGCCCAGGGGAGACAGAGTGGGGAGGGAGAGCAGGGGGGGGGGGCTGCTGTGAGGATTAGGCGATCCAGGCTCCCTGCCACGGCCCCCTGAACAGGGCTCATAATTACATGTCCTACACTACTAGACAGACCAAAAATGACATGCCATTGCAGCCCTGGCCATGACACAATTAACAGGATTTGATTCCTACTTGCTGGGACTGAATTTTCACTTGCTATTAGTGAGAAGGTGATTGGACATTTCTAACCCTGATGTAGTGTTCCTAAATATTAGTGTATAATATATTTGTGTTAGGTGCTTAAGATAGTACAGTGTGAAATACCATGAATAAACGTAGGATAATAAAAGGGGGGAGACAGAGTGGGGAGGGAGAGCAGGGGGGGGGGCTGCTGTGAGGATTAGGCGATCCAGGCTCCCTGCCACGGCCCCCTGAACCCCCCACCCCCTAGAGACAGCCCTGCTGACCTGCGGCCTACTCACCTGTCCAGTAGAGGGAGTTACCTGCCCCGGACCACCGGAGATCCTGTCCTCGCAGAGCGGGTAGTTGGTACATGCTGCACCACCCGCGGGCCCCTGTCCTGTGGTCTCGCGGCCGCCCTCCTCATAGCCCACAAGACCGGAGGGGGTGGGAGGTCTGGAGCAGCATTGTCCGCATTAGCCCGTCGTGCGGCCACCTGCCGGCTTCCCCGAGACCCGCTCGGGGAAGAGGTGCTAGGAGCGCGGGAAGCAGCACCGGCCGCGGCCGCAGGGGACCTGGCGCGCGGGACGGCAACAGGGCTCCTGCTCCTGCCCCTCACCCGACCCTCCCGTGAGGGGCTAAACCAGGTAGGGGGCACCTTGGCTGCTGGAAGAGGGAGCAGCCACCACAGCAGCACCCTGCAGCCGTGCCAGCTGGGACTGCAGGTGCCGGCCCCCATCTTGAAGGGCCTCAGCCCGAAGGGCAGCGAGAATACCATCTATATCCATGCCCTTGGCCGTGAGACAAGCAGTGGCAACAAGCAGCGAGGAGAAGATGTTACCAGCCGTTATTTCTAAGATGGCTGAGGTAAGGGGACAAAATGACTGCCATTTATATGACCCCACCCAACCTCTAACCTAAGTGACACCGACACCTACCACACACACACATGCCTCCTATCTGGCTAGCTTTCAGCCCACCTCCTCTGGGCCTTTGCAGTTTACTGTGTATGGGGCTGCAGAGCTCTGCTGGGAAACCTTGGGCATTCATGTGGATGTTACTTTGATACAAACCACCTACCTTGAGATTGTTGCAGACCACATACACCCATTCATAGCAAAGGTGTTCTCTGTTGGCAGCGGCCTATTTCACCACGATAATTCACCCTACCACACTGCAAAAACTGTTCAGGAATGGTTTGAGGAACATGTCAGAGAGTTTAAGGTTTTTCCTTTTATACCAAATTCCCCAGATATCAATAAGATTGAGCTGGAACAACATATCCGATCCATGGAGGCTCCAACACTTGCTGAACGTAAGGGATCTGCAGCTAATCACATGGTGCCAGATACCACAGAACACATTCAGAGATCTTGTGGAGTCCATGTCTTGACACATCTGAGCAGTTTTGGCAGCACGAGGGGGACCCACACAATATTAGGCAGTTTGACCTTAAATTTGAAATTCTGTTTGAATTCTCACTTTAGTTAATAGACCTGTAAATCTAAAACTGAAATGAACAAAGGAGCAGATACAATGCACAGTGTATTAAAATAATAAAAAAAATTGTATGCTGTTGTAAAATATGTGCTCATCATGGAACCGTAGGGTCAATGTGATTTAGAGACATGTAGTTTTGTTTTGTAGTTTAGTCCCCGTCTAGGGAAAGAAACTGTGTACCATTCCTTGTCTCTAAGTGTCATTGAAGATCTGAAGTTTATAACTTATATTGTTAAGAAATAAACACTATAATATAGAGCAGGGCTCATAATTACATGTCCTACACTACTAGACAGACCAAAAATGACATGCCATTGCAGCCCTGGCCATGACACAATTAACAGGATTTGATTCCTACTTGCTGGGACTGAATTTTCACTTGCTATTAGTGAGAAGGTGATTGGACATTTCTAACCCTGATGTAGTGTTCCTAAATATTAGTGTATAATATATTTGTGTTAGGTGCTTAAGATAGTACAGTGTGAAATACCATGAATAAACGTAGGATAATAAAAGGATCAAGTCGGTTGTGCTGTGCCGAAACCGACGATGAGGTAGGCCTGAGAAAGAAGAGGGCCTACCCAGGAAAAGAAATAGAAAGGAAATAAATGTTAAAATGTGGTGTGGTGGGAGGGTCATTCAACGCTGACCTCGAACGGTAAGGAGCCAGGTAAGGGGAGTGCCTTAAGTAGGCTAGGGGTAGCAAACAATCACCTCCCACAAATCCAGACAAATTGCCTTAATACTTGTGTTAGGTACTTAAGATAGTACAGTGTGAAATACCATGAATAAACATAGGATAATAAAAGGAGCAAGTCGGTTATGGTGTGCCGAAACCGACGATGAGGTAGGCCTGAGAAAGAAGAGGGCAAAAATTAAGTAATCAAATTTATTAACAGACAACCAATACATATACATTTTATCAACCAGACATGTTTTTGAAAGCATCCCTTAATTCTTGTACTGGGTTCGGTATGTACCGTGAGTAAGCGGATGACTTCCAGCGCCCCAGTGTTTTGATAACATGAGTTGGGATGTTGACACTGGAGGCTGTGGATGTGGCTCCTATACAAAAGGAGTGTACTGAGTATTTGTCTGCGTTGAGGCCCAGTTGTGTGAGCAAGGACCTGACGTAGGTCATGAAGGTTGCAGTGGTGAGTACTGCACCTTGTAGTTGTAGTAACGGTTGCGAGGGCAGTAAGTTATGGTGCTGTATGTAGGCATCAAGAACCCTGACGGGACACCATCTGTTGTGCGTGGGATAGTACGGAATGTTTACGGGTATGTGCTGACTGGTTTTGGAGTGAGGTAAAGTCAGGATGTAATGATCCATATGTTTTGTCAATGTGGGAATAGAGGTGGAACAGAGTGGTTTGGGTCGTGGAGGTTGTAGTGAATTCTCTAGGTCGTAGAAATCTATAGAAAGCGATGTATATTGCTATTTTGATGATAGAATTTGTATTGGTGTCAAACGGTTTTAAGTCAAGCAGGTTAGATAATGCTTTGAAGATATGGTTATCTATGGTTAGCCTCTGGGCTGTATATGTGGGTTCTGATTTCTGAATACCTCTGAGTATGGTCTTAATTTGGTGAGAGGCCATGAAACTGTTGTTATTTGGGTGTAAGATTAGCATGTGGTGTTGAATGCCAGTGAGATAGAGTTTGATGGTGTTATATGACATTTTGAGTTTAAGGTGGCAAAAGGAAGCAAACCCCAAAAAAGATGTTATAACAAACGGTTGTATGATGTTATGTTCCAGAAGGAATCATTTGAATAGTGTGAAAGCCCTGCTGTATGTTTTGTTTGTATTGTTTGAAAGTGCCAATTGGGACAATGTCCTGCTATGCTGCATGATGATGTCTAGTCCAGTATGAGTTGTTGAAATGTTGGAGTGATGGTGGCTGTGGGCGCTGCTCAAGGGAGTGCTTGATGAAACTCCTGAAATTTAAAGCGAGACAAATTGTCAGCAGCTGTGTTATATACACCTGGAACATGGAAACAACATAAGAAGAAATTATGACAAGCTGCCAACCAAGTGAGTTTCATAGCAAAATTTAGTGACCCTAGCAGGGACTGTAGATCTTTGCGGTTGCAAGTGCCGAGCTGTAGGTAGTTGTTTATGTAAGTGAGAATATTCTCTATCTTATCGTATGGTAGGCTTGCTTGCATTGTGGCAGAGTCTAATTGGATACCCAGAAAAGTGATAACCGTGTCTGGCCCCTCTGTTTTCTTTGGGGAGATGGGTACACCTAGTTGCTCAAAAAGCTTAGTGGTAGCTTTGAGACCAGTGGGAGGCGAAGTATTCTCCTCGACCAGTAGGAAATCGTCCAGGTAATGTAATACCGTAGGGCATCTGGCTATGTTCAATAGTAACCAGCATAATGCTTCAGCAAATGTGTCGAAAATAGCTGGGCTAGTTTTGGACCCAAAAGTTAACCGGGAGAAAAAATAGTAGTTCCCGGACCACTTGATGCCATGCAGGTGCCACAGTGTGGGGTAGATTGGGAGTAATTTAAAGGCGTTAGTAATGTCGGTCTTACTGAGCCAGGCTCCAACCCCTGCTTGTATGATAGCTGTAATGGCGTGATCTATGGTGGTGTATTGCAGAGAGAATTCCTCGGAGGGTATAAGGGAATTAAGACTGGGGTTGGCCGATGAGTGGGGTGCCGATGAGTCAATGATGAGTCTCTGTTTTTGGGAAGATTTCCCTGTGACAATACCAATGGGGTTGGTGCGCCATTCTATGAATGGAGGAGTTCTAAAAGGCCCCAATACGAAGCCCTCATCCACTTCTTGGGCTATGAGGGTGTCAACCGCTGTGGGGTTGTGTTGGGCGGATTGTAGATTAGGGCATTCCAGAGTTCCGGCTGGTATGTGTAGGATACCTGTGTAGAAGCCTTCTGTTAAACCAGAAATAAGAAAGTCTACCAGGTGTCTAGTTGGGTGCTGAGACATAAATGCTGTGAATACTGGCATATTAATGGACGTTAGGTAAGGCTTGGAATACATTTTATTTGGACACATGGTCTTTGCATGTGCCCTAAAACATTTTGAACAGACATGCAATAGTCTACATCCACTGTAATTACAAGACCCAACATCCCAGTTTGTCTCTTGACAATTTCCCTGGATCCCCAGAGGAACTAGCTCCTTGCGTGGAGGCATGTCCGTCCGCCGTATTGGGACAAAAATTTGTAGTATGGGCTGTGGAGGAGCAGTATGCACAAGCTGGTGTTCTTAGACCTGCAAAGTGTCTGCAAAATATGACGGTATCAATCGTTCCCCAGTTGGATCGTGTTCCGTACTGGGAGAAGGCTCCAGACACTTTTGCAGAAAAAGACCTATGGTAGTCATAGAAGGCTGAACCACCATATTTGTTGCCCAAGTCTACCAGCTTGTGCATATAGAGATCAAACTCCTCTCTTCTGTTGGGATAGACCGCACAGATGACATCCCTGTAAATACCAAATGCTAGTACAAATTCAGGGATAGTCAGTTTCCTGTTCAGGCGGGCATCCCTAGATCAACAGATACATCATCATAAGCATACGTCTTATTTTCCACAATATCCTGGGAGGCAATCAACAGGGAAGCCAGGTTGACGTCTTTACCTTCCAGGATATCCCTTTTAATGTGCTCAGGTATCATGTGGGTCGGGCTAACTTCCTGGTCATCCAGGGTGATGGCTGGAGCGACTAATGGCAAGGCTGGTGTTTGTGCCGCAGCTGCCGGTGGCCCTGCTAGAGTGAGGTCCGTGGTGACCGACTCAAGTTTCTCCAGCCTGGAGTTGACCTTGCTCATGGACGCCATGAGTGAGGATAACATGGCATGTATGTCTCCTGGGTTGGACTGGCTAGATCCTTCCCCGTCATCCATGTTATTTGTCGATGTGCGTAGCAGTTTGAAAAGTTCTGCTTTCCTTGCTGTAGCGGGGTAGGGGATTTGTCGTCTCCTTAATTCCGTGGTTATACGCGGGATCGTCCAGGATCTGATTGATGCTGGACTAGCTAGCTCTCCTCCTTGTGTGGGAGTGACAGCTCTAGCCGGGGTGCTAGGCAGGGAGAAATCCTCTACCCCTTCCTGAGACATACTATAAATAAAACAATTAATTAGTATATGAAACCACCATATAGCTAGCTAGGCCGAATGGCGAAAGCATTATACTTGTTTGGTGACAGGTGAGGCCCTGCTAATTGCCAAGCGGCTTGAGAGGCTCTATCTATGCGTTGGCGCGAGGGGTTATTGAGGCCACTCGACGTAGTGGCAGGAGTTTTAGGCCTCTTGGTGACTGTAAGACAGAAAACGGAGGAAGGGAGTGACAGGTTAGGCCCTCTCTATGCAACATGCGAGGCGGCTAGCTAATGTGTGGCCCGATGGGTGTTTGCCTCTGGAACGTTTGAGGCGGGGTGTTGGCCTTGCGGGACCACTAACTGATGGAGACTGCCAAGACGGGGTAAATACCTATTGGGAATCCTGTGACCCTATTGCCAGTACTCTAACCTAGGGGGACGAAATGAAATGTATGGTAGAATACCATATGAGCAGGTGTACGTACCTGGTAGTATGACAAATTCACAGGAATAAACCATGTGGAGCAAATATATATAAGCTTGACAGCCTAAAATGGGTAAAAGAGAGTAGTATGATGAGTGTGGATTGTTGAAAAGAACAGACTTATAGCCTGTAGCAGCAATGTTTTGAAAAAATTTTGATACCATGGGAATAGATATGAGTGGCTCAGAAATGTTTGCATGCTTAAATAAGACATTTGAGGGAGGCCATAGCCTATGTACAAACAACATATGTGTTATGTGATAATGGTGTGTAAGGGAAACATGAAATGTAGGTTATATATATATGTATATTACTGTCCAGGAAACGTATGATTGGTGGGATCAGTACGTGTGATTCAACCCGAGTATGCATGAAAAGGAATTAAGCCTTATGTGTCATAGTCATGACAGAGAAATGAGGCCTGTAACGTAGGCTGAGTTAATTGAAATGAAATGGATAATTATAAAAACTCCTGGCGTGGGAGTTCAATGATCCGTACAGAAATGTAGCTGGTTTGATAGAAAGGAACATGGATGAGGTCATGGCCTATTTTACACAGCGTTATGTATGATATGTAGTAGAATAACCAAAGGCAGGGATACCCAAAATGCTTAAAGTGATGTAAAGTGATGTATATATATGATATATTTGTATTGAAAAGACATGATTGGTTGGCTCAGTACGTGATTGAACCCGAGAATTATTGCTTGAAATGAACCTGTATCCTTTTGTATGTGTCGTAGTAATAACACAGAAATGAGGCCTGTAACATAGGTTGAGTCCATTTGGATGGATGGTAAGTAATGTAGACCCATGAAAGCGTGGGAGTAAAAAATGGTCTATACAGATAAGTGGACTTGGTTTGTATGGACATAATACAATACTGAAAACATTTAAAAAGTAATAGAAATAATCTATCTATTTAAACAAGCAATTCTTAACCGAATGTTATGTACACACGAAATGGTGAATATAATTCATGAAAGGATTATGCGTAACACATAGAAATAAAGCCGAAAACAAATGTGAGGGAAACACAGAAGTTAGAACGAATAGTTTAACCGTATGAACTTATGCGAACTGAAAGCGTGTTTGAGCGTATATGAAAGTTGCCGAACGGCAAAACAACCGAATGATAATCCGTTTCAATGTAACATGGAATAGTTTATATGCGAAATGACTATTGTACGAGTAAACTGTTCAGCCGAATGGCCATATGAATGAAAAACCCGCGAACGGCTTGAAACATTCGTGACATAACCAGGGAAAAAAACGTAAAGCAAGGACCCGTGCTGTACCGTACGCCGTGTGAACCGGTTCTGACTTACGGTTTAGGAGTCCCTGGGACGCGATCTACGACGAAGACTGGAGTCAGAAGAAGCTGGACGGGCGGAAAGGCCTGAACAGGATTCCTGGACACAGCTAACGTGGTGAAAAACCTTGTGGATACTGAACCCAAGATGGCGTCTGAGAGAACTCGGAAGTGGATCCTCATTCAACGCTGACCTCGAATGGTAAGGAGCCAGGTAAGGGGAGTGCCTTAAGTAGGCTAGGGGTAGCAAACCAGCACCTCTCACAAATCCAGGCAAATTGCCTTAATACATATGAAAAATTATCTCATTTATCAATCTGATAATGTTATTTGGGTGAAATGTGTCAGGAGTACATCAACGCTATTCACCCATGAATTACCACGAAATGCCATTTGTAGTTGTCATGTTATCATGAGTCTTTGCTTCAATCTATTTTGACAATTTTGCTCCATCATAAAAAAAACTCTTGGGTTACTAACATAATATAAAACTTTTAATTGCACATATCACAACTTGAGACTTAAGATAAATACTGTTGCCATTGAATCAACCTTCTGATTAATACTGATTCAACCAGCAATGTTTGGCATGTTCTTTCAAGGCATGCATTTATATTAAAATCTGAAAGTTAAGCAGTCATTGAAAGCTATTTAGGAGAAAAGCGGTAAAGAGCTTTAAAAATGATTTGCACATTATGCTTACAGAATTACTACCAATGTCTACATCAAGAGAAATTAACAATTATTTTAAGTCCTAACCCTATTTTTTTTTTTTTTAATCTTTCAATACCATAGGATCAAAATAAAAAAAAAACATTCTGGTGTAAGGGACACCGTGATTAAAAAAAAAAATCTATAATTTGACTGAACATAATAGAAATGTTGCAATATAGACTCATGTTTTTAAAAAATTCTATATGAGCAATCATTTTAGACATAGACAAAGCACAAACATTCCTTAAAAATCTAAAAATAAATGCTATATATGAGAATTTATTGATTACCAGGAATGTATTTATAAATCTGAGCTCGCCGATTACATAAGTATTGAGATAAAGAATAAAAGTATTGTGAGTTAAAAGACCACTTTAGATACCATAACAACTTCAGAACAAAAAGATATGTACCCTTTTCACTTAGTTATTCAATGATGCTCTCAGCCTATCAGCAGCATCTAGTCTGAGGCTTGCTGATTGAAGCCTCAGACCTTCATAAGAAGTTGTTGGGCAGAACAAGAAAAGCATTGCCTTTCAGAAAAACCATTTGGTGCCTTCCAAAGATTTTAATATTCTCACACATATCCATTCAAGAATGCAAGTACATTTATATCAATATATAAACATATGTATATATTGAAGATACCTCGAATTAAATCAAATAGAGTGATAATGTAGAATAATAGTTACATAGTTACATAGTTACATAGCTGAAAAGAGACTTGCGTCCATCAAGTTCAGCCTTCCTCACATTTGTTTTTTGCTGTTGATCCAAAAGAAGGCAAAAAAACCCAGTTTGAAGCACAATTTTGCAACAAGCTAGGAAAAAAATTCCTTCTTGACCCCAGAATGGCAGTCAGATTTATCCTTGGATCAAGCAGTTATTACCCTACATTGAAAGATTATATCCTTGAATATTCTGTTCTTGCAAGTATGCATCTAGTAGCCGTTTGAACATCTGTATGGACTCTGATAAAACCACTTCCTCAGGCAGAGAATTCCACATCCTGATTGTTCTTACAGTAAAAAAACCTTTCCTTTGCCTTAGACGAAATCTTCTTTCTTCCAGTCTAAACGCATGGCCTCGTGTCCTATGTAAAGTCCGGTTTGTGAATAGATTTCCACACAATGGTTTGTATTGGCCCCGAATATATTTGTATAATGTTATCATATCCCTCTCAGGCGACGTTTTTCTAAACTAAATAGGTTTAAATTTGTTAACCTTTCTTCATAGCCGATATGTTCCATTCCTTTTATTAATTTTGTAGCCCGCCTCTGCACTTTTTCTAGTGCCATAATATCCTTCTTTAGAACAGGTGCCCAAAATTGCACAGCATATTCAATATGGGGTCTTACCAGTGATTTATAAAGAGGCAAAATTATATTCTTGTCCCGAGAATGAATGCCCTTTTTCATGCATGACAATACCTTACTGGCCTTGGCCACTGCTGATTGACATTGCACATTGTTGCATAGTTTGTTGTCTATAACAATTCCCAAGTCCTTTTCATGTGTTGTTATCCCTAATTCGCTTCCATTAAGGGTATACGTTGCTTGTGTATTCTTTACGCCGAAGTGCATAACTTTGCATTTTTCAACATTAAATTTCATCTGCCATTTGAGTGCCCAGTCTCCCAGTCTATCTAAATCCCTCTGCAGCAAAGTAATATCTTGCTCACATTGTATTATTTTACAAAGTTTTGTGTCATCTGCAAACACTGAAACATGACTTTCAATGCGGTCTTCAAGATCATTTATAAACATGTTAAATAGAAGGGGTCCCAGAACAGACCCCTGAGGGACACCACTTGCCACCTCTGTCCAGCTTGAAAATTTACCATTAATGACAACTCTTTGTACTCTGTTTTTAAGCCAATGTTCTACCCAAGAACAAGCATTTTCATCTAGACCGATTTCCTTGAGTTTGAACACTAATCTATTGTGTGGAACTGTATCAAATGCCTTGGCAAAATCCAAAAAGATCACATCCACGGCAACACCCTGATCTATACTTCTACTTACTTCTTCGTAGAACGCAATCAAGTTAGTTTGACATGACCTGTGCTTCATAAAACCATGCTGATTTTTGCTGATAACCATGTTCTTCTCAAGGAATTCTTGAATATTATCCCTTAATAACCTTTCAAATATTTTACCAGCCACAGAAGTTAAGCTCACAGGTCTATAATTTCCAGGCAAGGATTTTGAACCCTTTTTGAATATAGGAACCACATCTGCCTTCCTCCAATCCTCCGGAACACTTCCTGAAAAAAAAGAATCTTGAAAGATTAAAAACAGAGGTTCACTTATTTCTACACTTAGTTCCTTAAGTACTCGTGGATGGATACCGTCAGGCCCTGGAGCTTTGTTTATATTAACTTTCTTTAGTTGCTGCAGCACCTTGTCTTGAGTTAACCAATTACAATTATTCTGCAAGTTTTTAGTAGCAATCATTTGCACATCTATTGCCATAATATCGTTACTAAGTCTCTTGCTGTTTGATGGATGTATTGATCAGTATAAATGTAACTTATAGATTATTACGGGGACAAATATTTGAATTCTAAGCATACCATCAATGAAATATATTTCTATGTACAGCTTAGCATTCATTTTGACAATTTTTCCACTCTATACATCCGTTATGGCCAAAAACAATTGGGCTTGAAGATCAGTGAATTGTACAAAGACTTAATCTCTACCTTGATAAGTCTGATCTCAAGGTTTTAAGTTTCGCAAGCTGTTGCACACATGATAATATCTTGTCTGTACAGATCACACAGGACCCTCACCTGATCTCTTTTTCTGTATATATGAAACATAACCACACAAAAAACGCATTTGAATTTTTATTTTTTTTATTTTGCAAAGAACAAAAATCCAACAAGCTCACAAGAACAATGTGAATAAAGCTATGACCATTATATATGATATAGCAATTGAAATAAAAACATCTAAAAAAAAAAATCTCTTCTCTTTAATAAAATATATATGAGAGATGTTCAAAAGTATATAGAAATATGGAAATACAAACATACTATGAATCCATGGAAACTGGAATAATTAATTCCAATGCAAGCTTGTGTTTTGATCCTTGTTACAAAATGTGCATCACATCTGCTATTTGTCATATTTTGCTAGAATTCCTGAAAATATGGAATTCCAGAAGACCCTCTCCTCCCCCTCCCACCCCTCCCCCCCAGCTCTTGTTCTGCAATTGCAAGAAAATAGTCTTCAGCATTTGGCTTGGACATACTGGAGAGGTCAGTGGGAAATTATTACTATCACCCTCTGCTTCCACGCCACAAACTCATTAAAGAGGTAGGTATTTCACTTCTGTAACAACCACCTTGGGTCGGTTTGCGCTCCTCCTCTGCTCTTTATCGATTTGTCCTGCTTCAGGACACTTACCCAAACAGAGAAAACCTCCTCCATGACACCAACATTCTGGCTTCGTTGCCAGCATGCCGGTGTCTGAATGGAGTCACGTCACTTTACACCGTTCATGTAATCCCTAGCCAGCACTATCAGCACTGGCTAGGGAGATACCATAGCAACCACCGTGCATGCAGTATGGTTGCTATGGGTGGAGAGCACAGCGACTTCCTGTGGGAGGTCTACTCTGCTCTCCCTGGCTACAAATTCCTTGTCATTGAGTGTCTGCTGGAATTAAGTGACAGGTAGGAGAAAAACCTATTTTTAAATAGGTTTTTCTACAAATCTATTTATTTGCTAGCAAAACTGCACTGCACACACTACATGCACTGCACATACTGCATGCACTATACACACATTACATGCTCTATACACACACTACATATACTGTACACACACACTGCATCCACTATACATACACCCAATGCATTCACTACACATATTACATACACTGCATCCACCATGCATACACACACACACACCTACACTGCATTCAATACACACAGACACTGCATACACTACACACACTGCATCCATTATACACACACAATACGTTGCCACACACACACACACTGCATACAATACACACAGACACTGCATCCACTACACACACTGCATAACATAATGGATGTGGGTGTGGTTTTGGTGAGTGTGTGGGCATCATTTCATCGTTGGACCCAGGCAGCACAATCATTTCATCCAGCCCTGTATGTAGGATATATTCAATGTATTTGAGGGCAATTTGTAAGCTATTTCTTTCGTAACAGGTTCACTTTAAGGTCACAATCCAGTAATCAGAAAGCCAACCAAATGGGTCTAGATAGTGTTTTGTCCATATATTTTAACCATGGGAATAGAGCATACAATACATCACACAACAAAGAAATATAACTCATTGTTTTATTGTTTCATAAATAAATTTTAAAAAAAACGTTAAATGTATTTGACTATGTCAAAGATCTGGATCAAGAAAAAGATGATTGCAAGAGTAAAGTGAGCTTCAATATGATAACTGATAACATTGTACCAAAATAGCTATTAAGGTATGGAGCAACATTTCACACAGTATTATTGCACAATTTGTACAAACAGGATACGTCAAGAAAAGTAATAAAAATAATGAAGGTAAGCTATACAATCCTCAGAGTTGCATACGTTAAAGCAATATATGAAAAGTACAGTATACACATACCTTTGCACTTTATAAACATTTCATTGAAAAATGATAACAGGTCGCAGCTTAATCATTAATAATTCTCAAATATTCCACAGTGTTATATCTACCCAGAGGATAAATATTAACAAAATAAAATCTGATCATGAATATATGACTGCAATTCAGTGTAGCTTAATGATTTGTTCATTTCAGAAAATCTGTTGTTTTCCAGCTGTTTGTGCCTGGGATTGTAAAACGTTGTGTATGAAAAGCAAGCTTAAATAAATCATGTTACTAATGCAAGATAGTATTGACTGGTTAGTGTGAAAAAAGTGCATTGGTTGACATTTATTTAGGATTATGAAAATCTATAAAAAAAAATAGAATATGGGTGCGCCAAGAAATATATCTAACATACACGTAAAAAACAAGAAGAGTAAGCTTTAATAGAAATGTGTTTTTTGTTTTTTTTAAACCATGTAATTAGGGCGATTCTCATATGTGGAACAAACATAAAATAACATAATATATAAATATGTATATGAGACAATTCTCATATACAATATATACATATAAAATAGCACATATAAAGCCGACTCGGTTTACACCTTATTAGATAACCAAAATATAGTATACTTGTATACAAATTAACCACTTAATGGCAACAAAACAATGTGGATAATACAAAAATGTATACACAGTATAGAACCAGCTATATCAGTGAAATTGTCAAAATCACCTAAACAATGCAAATCACGCCTGGCAATGTAGAAATAGCAAATTGCATTTAGTTCTGAGAAGTCATAAAGAATAGTAGGTAGTAGGTGAAAAATATAAAACAAATAATAAAAGGTAAAATGAGCTCTAGGGTTGCTACCTGCTGGGGGTACCAGCATAAGAAAAGACTCTTCCAACAACCTTCAAAGGTCCTTAGTATAATAGATTCCGGTGAATGAAGAGAAATCGGAACGGTACAGTCAGTCGTGTCTGCACTAATATTCAAACAATATTCAACAATCCAATATAATGAATCATGTTACTAATGCAGGATAATAATGACTGGTTAGTGTTAATAAAGTTCATTGGTTGACATTTATTTAGGGTCAAGAAAATCCATTCCACTCGTTGAATGTGTATGTCTTAAGTTAATTGGCACGCAACTACCTTATAAAGAAGTCACACTGTTTCTGTTTTTGATATTTTGTTTTGCATTAATTTCGCCATATTTTTTTTTTTTAACTGCAAAAGAAAGCAGGTATAAAATCAAATTCTACTAACTCAACTGGATAATATATGTTGCCATTTCAATTATGTCAGCTGACAATATGATTTTTTGATTGATTCTTGCATGGTTCCTTATTTTCTTGTATGATGTTTCAACCTTCCATTGGGTTAAATATCCTTGCAAGGTTCACTCACAATGTTTAATACAACACTCCAGACCCCTATAACTAGCTGAAGTGAGGCCTTAAACGAAACTCAAACATGAGGCCCTACTAACACCAAAGTGAAAGTGTTTGTGGCAAAGCTATGTTTCCTGAGTGTGTGTGTGTATGATGAATATCTTCAGCTGGTGACTGTGACAAGGTGAGTAAAGTAGTACCAGTGGCAAGGAGAGCATGACCGGGCAAAGAGGGTAAATGGGACAGGCTGGGGGGATTGTGCGATAGAATGAGGAAGAGGGAGTATGACATATTTTGATGAGGGAGTGTGACAGAGCGAGAGGAGACGTGTCAGGGCAATTGTGGCATGGTAGGAGGGACGAGTGTGACAGAATTAAAGGGTTAATGTGACAGGGTGAGTGTGGCTGAGTTGACAGGATAAGAGGCATTAACCCCTTAAGGACACAACTTCTGAAATAAAAGGGAATCGTGATGGAATATTTCCATCATGTGTCCTTAAGGGGTTAATGTGACAGGATAGGTGTGGCATGGTTGGGGGAGATTATGACAGAGTGAGAGAGGGAGAGTGTGACAGAATTAGAGGGGTTAATTTAACAGTGAATCAATGCTATCCTATCGGGATGCTGGAAGTCCTCATGCAAGTCGGGATTTAGAGGATGCTGGAGTTAAATTCCGTGAAACAGCAGGAAGTGCCTCTACTGACAGCCACTAGAGGCAGTCTTAACCCTGCAATATAAACATTGCATTTTCTCTTAAACTGCAATGACTTACATTGCAAGATTAAGGGGATATGGACACTGTACCCAGACAACTTCAATAACGTGAAGTGATCTGGGTGCCTATAGTGTCCCTTTAACAATCCACTTTAAGAGATGTGCTTTAGTTGGAACACAAATGCAATGGAAATAAAACCAAATTGAAAAGGGAATTCTAACATATATTAATAATGAGTATATTTAATAATTCCATGACTATTTCTTGTGATTTTAAAATCTTAATTCTAGAATGGTATGCTTGTCTGTTAAAATGTAATGTATTTTTTTTTAAATGTCTGAATCTATTGAATTGTGTTATAGCTCATGTGGTGTAGAATTGTTGAACAGAGATATAATAATCAAAACACAGAATACATTTCCAAGGTGTCAATAATGTATCAAGTCAATATTGTAGAAAATAAATTCCAGCAGCTTTTAATATTTTGTTTCTGAAAAATGGGTATCTAAGTATTTCGATTTGATTATATATGTTTTTCTTCAATTATAAAGACTATAATGCAAGGCACATATTGCACTGGAATATGGTCTTTATTCTATAACAGTATTTTTTTATCCTGTGCTTTGAGTTATTTTTCCCTGACCTTTTACTTTTAAAACTGATTCAGCTGCTGAGGATATCAATTATGGAGTGGATGTTTTCAGTATGAGGTCTCTTGGATTTTCTTTATATTGAGAAACATATGAATACATTCTGAAGTGCTTTTAAGTGTGCATTAAGTTAATAACACATTAGCTTAAATGGTGCAATGAACGAGGGCAAAGGGCATATTTCTAAAACACAAACCACTGAAAATTGCAGAATACATACATATATAAAAACTAATTGGTCACTATTGATCACATCATCTGCAATTTCAATGTCACGTGATTATTTCTTTAGTGAGAAAAAAAATCAATTTTGCACAGTCTCTGCGGAAATCAAAAAGGTTAATTATTTTTTTTTACTATACTCACTGCAGTAAATTAAGTTGTATCTTTACGTTTTTTCTTCAAATGTTCTCAAAATAGCATTTTCTTGCTGTTAATTAGTAATGAAACCAGAAGCGGATTTTTTTTATTGAAAATGCCTTACTTAATGTTCCAATCTCAAAATATCTTAATTTTTTTTTCATTTTTTTTTTTTTTTAACTTGACGTTGTAAATCAGATTAATATTAAGAGGGCAAAGCATACATGAAGTAGTTACATTTATAATATTGAATAAATATGTTTTGCTGAATAATAAAAACATATTAATTGACATCCATTAGCAGTATATTATTATTGCATATCCATAATTCGTTATGAATAAATTAACCAAGTGCACAATGTTATCTAGTTAGCAGTTGGATATATAGAAGATAGAACAGACAAAAACCTATCTTTAGTTAGCCTGCAAGATTATTATTACAAAGTCTATTGAATACCAAAAGTGTTCTGTGGATAAAGTCTGGTAATGTTTTAACTGTATCATCTATATTATATTAAAAAATGGTGCAAAGTTTCTTTAAGACAATTACACTATTGAGGGATTGTCAAACTTAAAAGGTAATAAAACTAACCTTTATTCCATAGTTGGCCCCGATCAGCCTCTTTGGCTGACATAATCAGAATTGATGATCCAATTGATGATTTCACAAAGGAAAGCAATGGATTGTCTGAGATTGTCAATTCTGATTATTTTAGCCAAGGAGGCGGAGGCAGGGGTGGAGGCAGGGGCGGAGCCAAACCACACCCTAGCTAGTCAGCTTCTCCTCATAGAGATGTATTGAATCACATTGTGCAGCACTAACCCAGGAAGCAACTCTTGCAGCCGTCTGAGTGACTACCACTGTAGGTGTGTTCCTAGGGAGCAATGTACTACTTGTAATATGTGGTCTAGCAAAGCATTGCAAAATCAATAGCTCCCTGCATACTGAATTAATTTAAATCTCAAAGTACTGTTGTGCAAGTAGCCTGCCACACCTGCCTGCAGTCTTTACAGAAAGAGTTACAGGGCTACTTACTAAAGTGAGAATTTAATGGAATTCAAAAATAATTTCAAATTGAAGGTCAAAGTAGTTACACTGGAAGTGAAGCTGAGTGGGAGATTTTTTATGGTTCAGCTATTTTGATCTTAAATTTTAAATTTACTATGATTTCCCTGCAATTCTCATTTTAGTGAACAACCCTGCATATGCTGAATAAATTTATAGGGTTATTCACTAAAGTGAGAATTATTAGGAATTTAACCAGAATTTCAAATTTAAGGCTAAAATAGTCAAACTCAAAAATTCTCCAAATTAGCCATGCTTCTACTTCGGCAAATTTTACATTAAATTTGAAATTCACTCTGACTTCTTGACTGTTCTAAATGTATTGAATAACGATGCTAATGAGTAGAGTGTAATTTTTAACAATGCCTATGCTATGGCTAGTTCCATTTTCCTGAAATGTTATCATTATTATTATTCATTTATTATTTCCAAGCATTTCTACCTTCAATTAGGAATACCTCATCTGTCTAGACACAGCCCCCCGACAGATTTAAAAAAAGGAAAAGCCTGCCTACACAAACTCCCTTCTTATTCCTTCATATATTTAATAATATATTGTTACAGAGATACCATTATTTATACAGTTATTAACAAGAAACTAAGGGATAAAATTAGCAGGTGTAGGCCAAAGCCGATACAAATTGTAAAATGGAAAGGCTAAGACAAACAGGGATGCCTTAATATTTATATGCACTTATATATCTTTTTTGGGTTAGTTGTAACCAATTGAGATATTGATAACACAAGAGAGTCCACTATACTAAACATTTATTTGGAAATACAGTATATTAAAACACTACAATACATACTATTTACATTACATACTGAAGTAACACTAAATTAGATAACAAATGACCCCATCAACTATAGTACATGCCGATGTACAATAACTAAATAAGCCCCCAGTGTATACTTACTGCAACACAACCATTGGGACAAGATGAAGAGGCCTGAACACCACCAGCAGGAAAGCAGACACTGAACTAAAGAGTTACACATTGTAAACGTGAGTAGGGGTGTCACTGTTTAGTATATATACTCCAAATGAAAAACTGCATGCATTTAATTATGCAATTTTTAATTGAGGTATATCTAAAAACAGCTTGCAAAAGTGGCAGCTCTGCCTTTGCAAGCCCTCCCCTTCTTGCCCCACCCAGACTTTGTTTGGCTGTCCAATCACAGATTTTCCAATGCAGCTCAATGAAAAGTCTTTGCAAGGCAGGTGCTCTGAGCAATTGCTGCCTCTTGAGTTTAGTTTCACTGAGCTAAACAGAACAGGAAGTAACAGGAACTGTTGTCTGCTTGAAAGCCAAAGGGGTGTAAGCAAATTAATTTATAAAAGTGCAATTTTCTATTTAAAAATGCATTTTTTTGCAAAATAAAAAAACAAGGAAACACCCTTCGCACATAAAGCTTTTCAGAAAGCTGAAGTGCTTTAGGGGTCTGGAGTGTCCTTTTAAACAAGCCAAGGGCAATCAATCACTATAATACTAAACAGGCTGTATTGAGGATACCAAGATAATAATGTCACTGGTGATGGGGTGATGTAGTTGCAATAGGTAATGTGACAATTATTATGAAAATATCTAGTCAAGGAAAGTATCATTATCTCAAGGAAGATTGTAGCAAAGAAAAGAAAGATTGGTTACTTATTCCTGTTATAGAGCGAAGGCCAGCAAAAGCTAGAATGAATATTTAAAAATGCCCATACATTTAATTTTGTTTTACATCTTAAACAAAGCAAACATTAATTACAACGAAAAAAAAAAAATGCTTAGCTTACACTGCAAAAAAAAACTGAATTCAGGTTATATTTTTTGGGACAACAGCCATCAAAAACTGTCAGAAATTCATTAATTCTCTCCACTGAACAAATCCTTTCTGGCTCATCTGGGACTATCTAATGTGCTAATATAACACCACAATGTTTTGTGCTTTTAATTGAATTTCACCTAAGCATCAGGATACAAAAACAAGTTTACAACATTGATTTTTAATCATGCTGAATCACATTCCTACATGTCTAAACTACCAGCATATCAATATTCTTTTTTTGCTATTTAATTTGGCTCATTTTTCTTCTTGTAATATACATGCCAAGGATTGTTTGTGGTTTTTTTTTTTCTTCCTTGCTCTTTTTGCACTAAATTGAGATATATCTTTTTAAAAATATATGGGCAGCCAATAGTTTGGTATTTTAACAATTCCTGAACATATTAATACTTTTTTTATTTATTCATTTAAAATCAAATTGTAATTTAGACTGGGCCCGGATATTCTATCTTCATGTATCCATATATGTTGATCCCACTAATTGTATAGTTTGTATAACAATTTACTATTCTTCTTCTCTACCGTCTACCTAGCAGCACTACATAAACTGCAAAGACTCTGAACTAAAAGTTAAGATCGCATTTTTAACAAAAGAACGTGAAATATTGCTTTACATATTACAAGTATATGCTGTAATGTTATTGAAGCTGGTAGTTCTTTGCTTTTATAAAAAGGATTGAAATAGAGGAGTGGTAAATGGTGTATGACCTACAAAGCATATACACTGTCCATTGCATTAAAGAAACACTATAGTGCTAGGAATACAATAGTGATAATAAATATCAATATAAGTTCAATACTTTTAAAAAGGTGAAAATATTATAAAAAGGTAAAAACAGAAATACTGTTTAAAGTTTGTCTTACTAGTCCTTTGTAATATTTTCACTTCCACTATCCAACAAAATGTCGGTCAGTATAAATTTAAATATAACCTACTATCCAAGTAAATATCAATCAGTATCCACTTCAGTGAATGGCAGAAACACATTACCTTAAATATCAAACAAAATAAATCTGTGACTTATTGTTAAGCTCTCAAAATAGCAGTTTAGGTGATAAGTGCTCAGTGCCTGCTACCGCTCCCCTCTGCACAGCGCTGTCCACCAGTCTCTGTGTCCAGGGATCAGAGCTATGAATTAGGCGAGTCCCTTTGTCCAGAGCTTACACCACACCGCCGCTCACTTTAACACATTTTGCCTGATTACTTGAGCTTTATCAAGCTGAGCAGCCCTCAAACCTTTTCCTATATTTAAAGGAATGGTTAGCCTGTCTGCTTAAAGATATACACTCATAATTTTTACAATACCCCGTTAAAAAGTATCACTCCAATTGCAATGCAATTTCTAAAATAATGTATAAATCATTCACATAATAACCAATTAAAAATATATATACCTTCCAAGTATTGCACAACATAACAAAATGTCTACTTAAACAAAGAGATATCCCGATATTAATTACTATATCCATAGTGTTAAAAATAGTTAACTTACAGATAACTATTCAAGCAAAGTCTATTTTATAATTAAGATAGTTACCTGTGAATCCTAAAAAATAGTCTCCCGATACACATTTAAGTACATAAGAACAAGTGTAAAAATAGATCATTTGTAAAGACTCATTACCATAATTCCCATATGAACTATAAAAAAACAACTCATGCATAACAATCCTTCCATGTTAATTATTATAGGACTATACAGGTTAATCCTATATAAGCTATATAAATAAAGAATATACTTAGTGGAGACGCAAAAGGTCTCTTAATGATGATCACCATTAATGGGGATCATGAAAACTAAAATGAAAAATAACATAGTAAAAACTATATACAGAGAAGATAATAAATATATAATAAGCTAAAAATGTCTAAAGAAATATAATTCAATAAAATCTCCTACATAATGAATCTGTAGGAAATTAAGAGTAATCTTAAAAAGGGATTATTGTTAAAGAAAAAAATCTTGTATGGACTAATGATGAAGTAGAACAAAAATAATATATGTTACAATGCAGTATACAAATATAAAACTGTAGAAATAAAATCCTTTAAAAATGTAATTAATTAAGAATTCACGAACCCCTATACTATCTAGTAATCCATAAAAATATCTGATTGGACTAAATAAATACTGCAGGAATGTCTAAAGTTCTTATTCTGCAATTGTTTTTGCTTTAAAAAAAGTATTGGACTTATATTGATATTTATTTTAGCGCTGATATTATTCTATAGAATTATTGGAAAATCTTGTAAAGGTTTCAGCTGCTTTTATTAATTCAGGACAATCTGTAAGTTGTTTTTGAGCATCCTGTTTTACTTTATCTTATTGCCTATAGAATCTCAGATGATAATTGGTGGAGGTTCTCATGGTTTCTAAACCTCCATTTTGTAACTTTATCTACATAGGGCTTCAAGAGGTGACATAGCTGGAGAGTAGCAGTTAGCAATATCTCCTTTTCACTTCTCTTCCCCAATTGCCACCATTCAAGCAAACACGTCAACTTGGATGGCTCTTGCAAAAATATTAAAAACCCTCTAGTGAGGAAGAGCCGATTTAAACATGCATTAAAGAAAACCAAATTTTATCTGTCATTAGAAGCAAGATTTTGAGAAATATAGACCTTGAGTAGTTCACACATTTTACACTTAATTATAGACTTTTCTAACATATGATTGTAGTCCATTGTATTCTTGGATGACCGTTTTTTTGTCATCTTCTGCTGCCCAACTAGTTTTTTTAATTTGTTCAGAAAAAATTACATATTTATTCTAAGATTGTGTGCATTTGTCATGCTAAGAATGGTTTGCATAGTACAAATTATGTTAAATAGATTTTTTTCTTTCTTTATACTTTTCTTCCCCTCCCTGACATTACACTATACTACTATATAGCTATAATCTATATTACTACTTGCAAATTAATGGGAAGCTGATTGTGTATATGCAGCACATTTTCAAATACCTCTTACTTACATAAAGTAACATATATGCCATTGATTTTATAGGTAAAACATAGAATTAGCCATTTTCTGTTTAGTGAAGTTTTTACTAAAGTTAGTTTTGAGACTGAGCCTGATCGTACTCATGTCAAACTATTGTCAGGTTCAGCCTCTCTGGGCTGCATACGAGTCTTTATTGTTTTTGGGAAAGTTGAGATAGATTTTTTAAAACCTGTGTGAGTCCACTGAGAGATTTAAAGCCCAAGTAAATTCTAGAAATGCATAAAATTCTTCATGAGTTTCTTAATTTGACTCTACATTGCATATGATAGCATTGTAAATTAAACTAATAACTCCTGCATTTAACGCGGAGGCTCATCGGAGCCTTTTTGATTCTGAAACAGGCCAGGAATGCGAGCTTTGAAGTGGTCTTCAGGGTCCCCAAACCATGGAGAGCTCCAGCTTCAGCCTCAAGGGACACCGTGGTGAGATTCTGCACGGGCGCAGATAAGGCAATTATCCTTGCAGCCCTCGAAGGGAAACACCATATGATTCAAAAATGCAACCCTCACCTTTTATGCTGACCTGTACAGGGACAAACTGCAATGGAGACGTTCCCTCCAACCATTCACAGCACTTCTGAGGAAGAGCGACATAGAATATAGATGTGCTCACCAAGGGCTCTAGAAATCCAGCGGAAAAGCTTGACCCACACAGTTACAGACCTGCAGGAATCTGCAGCCTACTGCCAACACTCACCCTACCCTAACTACTCCAGGGTATGCAGAAAAACCCACCACAGCTCACCATTGGGACCCAGCGAGGATTACGCTGCTCATTCCACAAGGAAGAAAGCCAGAGGCTTACGCAGCAGGCATGACTTCAACCTTGGAACTCACAACCCCTACATCTCCTATACCTCCTAAGGACACACAACAGTTGCAGTTCGAAGTTCCTTATGATTATTTTGGACTCCAACTTTACACTTTTATTTTTTGGAAGCATCCCAGTCAATCCTGGGCACCAACTGCCTCAGAATTCGAGACTCTTAGCCTAACAATGATTGGCCTGGTTTTTTAGCAAACTTATGCGGGCCTGACTCACCCCCTGACGCCACGAGATCCTGGAGGTGTAAAACCGTACACCGCTAGGAAGAGAGCCTAGATTAACAGGGCTACATATGTGGCTGAGACATGGGCATAGGGCTCATGCCACAGCGAGATACTTGCACGACTCATAACAAGAGACACTAACCAGAAATAACCACTTGACAGTAATTCCATATTCCCACCTACGGGCTGACTGTAACTCACAGGTTCAGCTCTAATGCATGACCAACCCAAACGGACCACAAACTGACCACGACCCCCTGACATAGACCATTACGCTCTTAACCCCTTAAGGACACATGACGGAAATATTCCGTCATGATTCCCTCTTATTCCAGAAGTTGTGTCCTTAAGGAATTAACATAGAAACCCCTACTCCCAAGCACTGCTCACTGATGACAGACAGCATGGAAATGCGCACACCGAGATAACTGAACTCGTAAAAATTTCTGAAATGTTCCTGTTTCTGCTAACCCATTCATGCTTCTGAGTCAGTTAAAAATAAAGAATTTAAATGCAAAAATTAAACTAATTTTGAATGGTTTATCAATAACCATCATAATTTACATTTTTTTCTTGTTTATATAGATATATATAGCAAATACAACACTGAGATAAAAAGGTGTGCTTTGTCAGCTAAAATAAGTAATTCAAACTCTATGATCACCAGTTTATCCATAAGCAAAGCTACTAGTTGATACATTTCTATCAGACAGTTTTCTCCATGTAATGCTTGTTTATCAGTATCACTTGAAAAAGAGGGTGCAAGAGATAATAATACAAAAGCTAAATAAAAAGAGACACTCCATTGCGCAAATACAAAATAATAAAAAATAACTGCTTTATAGATATATCCCAAATGAAAACATGCATACATTTAATTATGCATTTTTTTCATTGAGATATATCTAAAAACAGCTTGCAAAAGTTTCAGTTCTGCCTTTGTAATTCCTCCACTTATAACCCCGCCCAGACTTTCTGTGGCGATCCAATCACATACTTCCCAATGCAGCTCAATGAGAAGTATTTGCAAGGTGGGTGCTCTGAGCAATAGCTGCCTTTTGAGTTTAGTTTCACTAAACCAGGAAGTAACAGGACCTCTTGTCTGCTTGAAAGCCAAAGGGGTGTGACCATTTTCTATTTCTTTTGAAATCTGCACTTTTTGAAAATGAAAAAAAAAGGACACATTGTTCACACATGCTTTAGATATCTCTTTAGAGGAACTCTCTAAGCACCATAAGCACTACAGCTAGCAGTTTTGGTAACAGGAGTGCCCGGGCATCCTCCTAAAGTACGTAGACAAAATATTTGAAAATGGTTTTACAGCTTACCTGGCATGCATCAGACACAGGACATAGCCTCAAGGAGAGACGAAAGCTCCAGTTAAGCTCAGAGACACCTGGAAACTATTAACCAATAAGCGATGTCCCACACCAGCTCTTCTAGAGGAGATGGCTGGCTCCCGGTGGACCAGAGGTAAGTTTGCAAATTGTTTAAGTACTGAACACTCCTGGCACTGCAGTTGTTATGGTGCACAATGTATTCCTTTAAGCAATGAACATCAAGTCTAGAACTGAAGAAATAGGTTTTGCAGAGCATAAGGAAAATTGTGATTAACTGTAACAGTCTTTTATAATACATCTGTGTGTGCAGAGTCTTTGTTTTTTTTGTAATAATTCCCTATATATATAAAATCACCTACCGTATTGTATTCACTATTCCCTACCCTGAACGTCATTCTGTCATGTGATCTTCTAGTAGAATTCATTACTCACCTGTGACTGAACACCCTACTTGCCTAGTTCCCGTGTGTGTTCAAGCTCTGTGTCCACGATTAAAAGCCGTTCACAATGCAAGAAATGCAAAAAATTTGGAGCTATACGACAGTGGCTATCATTTCTGGACAGCGCTTCACTTTGTTAAATCTGTTGCCAGCTTTGGAAGCACTGCCTAGCTGTGATAACCACTGTATGAAAACAACAAATGCTGGGCAAAAGACAGGAAGGTATTTTTTTAATTATGTAGGTACAACAAGGAACAAGGTACAACAAGGAAAAATAGAACTAAAAAAAATATTATTTTGAAAAAACTATTTAACTCTATAAGGATGGAGGCAATTGTACACTGCAACAAACCTCTTGTATTTTGTATGATAAGTTCGTTTGCACACTCCTGAAGTGCTAGAGGCTTGAGTGATTATATCACGTTCGCATAGTATGCTAGTTTGTACTCTCCCAAAATCATAGCAGGTCATGGTAAAAACCAAGTGCTCCAGTAAAAACATAGTAAAACACACCCAGGCGTCTCTGTGTTTGGGAGATAACTGATTGTACTTTGCTTAACCAAATTATCTCCCAGGCACTAGAGGTACAAAATATAAAACATTAAACACCCTAAAACAAACAATATTAATAAATCCTATATCCCTGGATAGCCTGGATCTGAGCGCCTAACGTGTCCAAATAGCGTTCAGATCCCAGGAATACAGACAAATCGACAACGGGGTAAGGTTTTGACCGACCGCACATGTGGAGTCTGCCCAAAATAGTTCATGAGAAAAGTAGCGGTCGGTCACTTTCAGAAGTCCCAAAATGAACAAAATACTAAACGTTTCCCCTGGCTCATAGGTAGCGATTGTTCCTCTAGTTTGTGTGTAACTTTTCACCGAATAACGCTCCTGGCTTTTCAAAAATAGAAGGAGACGTTCGGCCAAAATCACCGGTGTTCGCGAGGTCGAGTGTCCCCATGTACAGGTATGGGGTTTTGGAATGTTACAGGGTTAAATATATCGTTTGTAAATTAAAGTCTCTGGAGTTTTTGACTGGGTTTTCAGGCAGGTGACCCAATACATAATTATTAAAATCCCATAATTATGTAAAAACAATACTTTTACATGTATATTAATAATTATAATTGTAATGATATTAATAATTTTTATTTTGATGTATATATATATATATGTATATATATTTGTGGTCGGAAAACTTTAAAGTAGTATGTATCAATTAGTGGTGGTAATGAGTAGGTTGTGGTGTGCAGAAACCGACGTATGGGTAGGCCTGTGAATAAAAAAGGGTCCACCAAGGAGAACGGACTAATTCAATTAAATAAAGTGGGTTGGATGACCTGAAACGGAATGGACGTAAACATATATATATACACTTCCTTTCTCCCCTAGAGAGTATAATTATATAACCATATGGTCATAATTTTTTAAGACAAACTCAAAATTAATTCTTCAATTAAGAAAGATGAACGTAATAGGGATGATTCATACATGGAAATCTGAGCTTGTCAATTGGTATCTTGATTAGTTTAATACATGTTTGGTGGATTATAGCAAAAATCGGGGGAGGGGGGAATGCAAATTTATTATACATTTATATTATGAAAATTTACTCACATAATGTTAGAGGGTTAAATACCCCCCATAAATGCAATATGCTTATGGTTGAAGCTAAACAAATTAAAGCCGATATAATTTGCGCCCAAGAAACGCATTTTGTAAAACTCAAAGCCCCAACATTTGCGCATGGGGATTACCCAATACAATATCATTCTGCTCATACATCTAAAGCAAGGGGTGTATCTATTTTTTCCATAGATCTCTCTCATTTGAAATGCTTAAGACAAAAATTGACAACCAAGGCAGATATATAATAATTACATGCAAAATCAATAACACAATGTATGTAATACCAAATGTGTATAGTCCTACACTTCATACATAGACCAAATAGTTATATGTGGCGATCTGAACCATATCTTTGATTATAAATTAGATTTACTTCTCTCAAAGAGAGAAGTTTACTTTAGGGTTGCTGGTACATTACATGAACTTCTAGGGGGGGTTTGTTGTTAGATATAATTTTTCTCCTCCCTGATTTTGGATTTCTTTCCTAGGGGTTAACTCCCATTAAAACTCAGCAACCTGACACACTGTCTCTACTATCTCTTTACCTTATGAAGTATTTAATTTGACTAACTCAGATAATACATAAGCTAAATATTCACATGAATCTCGACAGCTGTGCCCGGTACAGTATAGAACTAAATGAGAATTATACGATGGTCTTGATAAACAAAGGTATATGATTACTCTCTCAACTTCTCCTTTTTTCTTTTGTTCTTCTTTTTCCTTATTTACGTACTTATTTCTTTTTATGAAAATTATATGTTCACAATATTGTTTATGAATGATATATTGAAGAAATTGAAGGAAGGCAAATTATCTTTGAATATATGTATTGATCTGAAAGGTTTAATCAAAAAAGATGTATTTCTTAAAAAGATGTATGATTATGATAATTGTTAATCTTATTGTTACATTTAATTGTGAACAAAAAATGTACAATTAAAAAAAACACACACACATATGTATATATATATATAAAAAAAAATCTGGCAGATCCAACTCATGTGATTGTGGTGTCATTGCGATCACATTGCTAGGACAGGCCAGATTGGCTGCAGGGGTGCTGCCTCTTTTGTCAAGCAGTACCCCCAGATCAGATCCAGCGAGAAGTATCAGGGCTGTAGGGTGGGAATGCTCATTAGTACATGCCATACCTCCCTAACAGTGTGAAAGCACTCCTTTTGTCGGATGGCATAGCATGCCCTAATGTCAGGAAGGGGTTAAATCAATTTTTTTCCCTTTTTAATTATATTTTTATCATAAGAATATGCAAGCACGCAATCTAAAATTGGGCTTCTAATAAAATATTCCTTGCATTAAAAAATGAATAAATAAAACTACAAAATCTTATTGTGAGCCTTACATTCCACAAGCTTTGCAGATTACATAAGTGTCTGTTGAAAATGATGATTAGATCTGAAACAAACGTTTGTCAGTGCGGTAAAAATGTGGAAGTTGCTATTGAGAGCTGATAAAATATATAGTCCCATTAAAAAAAACTGAATTTGAATTGAAATTATCTACAGTGTATAGAAAGGGAGAAGCTGACAGAAGTGGCAAAAACAGGACAAAGCAGACATATAAAATGATGAGGAGAACATGCAAGCATGAAGGGGAAGACCTGAAATATTGTAGGGCTGGGAAGGTTAGCAGAACTAACACGAAGGCCATAAAAATAAAATGTAGAATAAGCTGATTTAAAGCATGGTGTGATTAAATAAAAGAATACAGAGAGAAAATACATGTAGAAGGAAAGGGGGCAGATAAACATGGAGATTACATAAATGAGTAGGGGCAGAGAGATTGAGATACCCTATATGAGGAGGATGGGAGAGAGGCAGTGTCTGGTCTACACTGATGGTTAGGCACCCCAGTTTGTTACATAGTTCTTCTAATTTTTGTGGACCACAGCACAGGACCTGCAATGCATGGATACATTTCTTGCCAATCATGACTGAATTGTCCACTAGGCCATGGTCTATCAAGCAGTTTGGGCAGTACATGGGTCAAGTACTGACAGTGCAGTATGAAATCTGTTTGGAAATTAACTTGGTTTTAGTTTAGGCTGTGCTACAGCACAATAAGTGAATTGTCAATATTCTGATAGTAAATTTAAGGGGTATTACTAATATCCACGGGGTCCCGGTACAATAACAATCCACCTACTTTTTGCCTCCCCCTTGAGGAATAAAGATAAGCTGGATGTGTGTGGTGGGGGATTGTAATTAGGGTGTTTGTTTTAATGTCATATGACTTTGTGGAGTTGACTGATTATGATTGTGAGGTTGGCTGAATGTAATTGATTATGGAGTTGGCTGAGTGTGTTTGTGTGAGGGGTTTGTGTGCGTTCAAAAAAACCCTTTTGCTTAGCTTTTTGCAGGGAGGGTAAATAATTCTTGGTGGTCTTCCAATGGTGCTGCTGACTGCATCCTTGGTGGTCAGTTGCAAGTATGATCCATGCTGACTACATCTATGGTGGTCTATTGGGGAGTGTGTGGTCTGCACTTCCAAAAGGCACAGACCACATAAACTCTCTTTCAGTATGGCGCTCACTAAATGAATCAGACAGAGGTTTTTTTTTTGTTTTTTTTATTAAAGTGAGAATTCAAAGTGAATTCAAAGTGAATTTCAAATTTAAGAGTCGCCAAACTGAATGTATTGTTGACTAGGGGAATTTTTCCAATTCAGCTATTTTGATCTTAAATTTAACATTCACTTTGAATTTACATTTTAGTGAATAACCCTGCTGGTCTAAAATATTCTAGATGTGACTATAGCTCAGTTGGGTAATTTTACCCAATAGAGCAAAATTTACCTACATTTTAAAATTTTCGTTTAAATTCCGTACAATTCGGTGTTTGATGAACAAACCCTAGAGTGTTGCCATGGTAATCCAGTGGCAGTGCTCTGATTCATTCTCTGAATTCAAGACCCACAAGGGAAAAGTTAGAATACTCCCTTTTTAGGATATTGTTGAATGGCAATGTATTAGAATGGGTTTTTAATAGTTATGCCTAGCCTGGCAAAACTCCAGAGCCCTGTCACAAACGAGGTGATTGTGACTCTGGTGATTCTGTCACTGGTAAATATGTTACAATTGGAATTAGACGTATATCAATACAGCAGTAATAGCTACCTTGTAATGGGAAAGTATGGCATTTACACAGACAGGGTTATTTACTAATGTGCAAATTCAAAGTGAATTTCAAGTTAAAGGCAAGAGTAGAGTACAGAATTGTTCAAGGCTCTCTGCTCCATTCCTCTCCCTCTGTGTGTGCTGTTAGAAAGTAAAGTGTAATGACTTCCTCTGAGAAAAACATGACTGTGTAAGGGAGCAACCAATCTCCCAAGCAGCTGGTCCAATGTTGCATTCAGTTTGCTTTGGAGAGAGATTCCTATCTCCTCAATTGTAGCACGTAGTAGTACAGGGTCCTGGCGCTGGATAGGTCCCATGATCAGAGAACATGGTCTAATGCCGTGATGTTGGCTCTGAGTGTGACCTAATGAGCCCACACAACCCTGTAAGCTATAATGTGGGCCCCACCATATGCTCCATCGTTCATAGTTCTTCTCCTGGTCTAGACCTTTCTATGCTATTTGGAAAACCTGCTGATTTTATGCATAACATCCCCAAAAACATAATAGTATCTAAAATCACTTCCAAACTTTAATTGAATAACCCTTTATTGAACCAGCATTATACACTGTAAGTCTTGTTTCTCAACATTCTGACAGTGTTATCTGACACTGCACAGTAAAAAAAAAAGTCACTGAACCTCAGAACCAGATACTGAACCAGAAACTAGATGTCTGTTTTTAAATTCCTCCATTTGTTTACAAACAACACAATAAAATAGGCTCTTACTTACAATGCCTTTCCTGTCAGCTGGTAGATGGTGCAATCCTCTAGTCTTGTTAAAGGCATCCAAATGACCCATTACTGTGCTGTAATCAATCATACTACTTCTATTGGGCAACCATTCCATGCACCCACTACACACATCACATCAGTTAACCATATTTTTACAATGAAACAGTAAAAACACATTATATTGATTGACAATATTTTTAACATGAACAATGAATTTGCCCACTTTGCATGATACTGAATCATTGTGCTGATTGCATCTGTATATTTTGTCTGAGCTATGGCATTATTTATTCATTATGCTTATATAGATTTATGTTGCAACGTTTTAAACACATGTCAAGCAGCACTACCCATCCCCCATGGTCCTTTCCCTTCCTTTTATATATAATCACTCTGTCCCTTTCCACGTAGCTAAAAACACATCTAGTTACTTAAATATCTCTGATTACTGGATTTGCAGTCAGTAATAGAAATTCACAATATTTTATTTTATGTATTTGTTTGCTTTAAATCCTCTCAATAATGCATTACAAAGGGGACATAACCAGGCATCCTTGAACTGATTATTAAGGTTAATCCTAATTAGGGCACACTATTTAGTATGTTTTCTAGGCATTTGCATTGAGTGGTTATATTTTGTATGTTATCTTAATCCTAAATAGATCTGTCCCTATTTAACTTCTAAATCAATAATACTCTGACTACTTTCAAGGTTCCTTCTGCTAAGCTGGGCTAATATAAGGTCCCATGTTCACTTTAATGTACCCTAATATATCCAAAGAAGGCCATGAAATGTAATGTGGTGCAGCTATTCATTGTTAGAAATCCCATCACAAAATTATGGTATGATTAACTTTTAAATGCAATTTTAGTTATTTAGCTCATTCGTGAAGCATATTTTATTTATAATTTTTCTCTTACTCGTTTAGTGCACAAACATGTTTTATACACTGTTAGAAATTTATTTAGCGTATAAAACTAAAGTCCTTAAAATCATTTAATAACTCCCTATTTAACATGAAAAAAAAAATTATTTTGTTTTGGGATAAAAAACAATAAAACATATGTTTTCACAGTTATAGGTCATATACCAAAAGGAGTGCACTTCTGTTTGAAGGCTAAATGTATTGAAATATATATATATATATATATATATATATATTTAATTGATTTATTTAAAAAAAATATTCAGTCCTTGATATTTGTATCTAAACAGCATGCTTGTTATAAATTTCATAAACAATACACAAGATCCAGCACATACTCCTATCTACTAAACAGCAACTTCAGTGTTCACAGATTTTATTAGTTTTTTTTAAAGTTTTTTCTAAAGGTTTTTTTTTTTTAAAACACCTAATCTAGGCAAAAAATAATGGGGATTTAGTTACATTATATGACCATACATTGCATAAGCCTGCCACAATGTCAATGCACCCATCTTTGGCAGGTCCTACTCTCACAGTCTAATGTCTGCTCTTATGTGAATAACTCACTTACTTGGGGAAAAAATTCCATCTGGGGGGGTGGTTGCACTCACATGAACATGCTTAAATGGGGTGCATAAATTTCATAACCTATTATTCCAATGCATGTGTATTTTGCTAGATCCACCAAGTGCCGAAATGCCCCTAATGATTACGTTTGATAATTGCTGATGCAATTACAGGTGTAAATCTGGTAATTTTATTCTTCTGAAATGTTAGCACTTGGCCTATAACTCATCTTGGGCAGGCCAGTTTGGGAGATAAGCATGTTGTCGTTGTTGTTTTGTGTGTTTTTGATGGAGGGAGGTTTACTGCACATCTGAGACTTACCCTTTAATCTTTATTTCAAGTACATATGCCCTGCATTACAGTAATAATATAGCTATTTAGGAGGAAAAGGGACAGGGCCTAGATTCACCTCCAACTCTTCTCCTCATTCTTGATCGCAATGAGTTAAGGACAGACATATACACCCCATTAGCCTCTGAATAGCGAAGGGATAAAGGGGTTAATATTTTTTAAGAGGGATTGGGGACACTTATACTGTGAAAACCTCTCACTCACAATATTAAGGATTAGTTTATCATTTTTTTTCCAAGGTTTTTTTGTTTGTTTTGGTTTATAAGGCAAGATGGGTAAGTCAAGTTAACTTCAAGACGTCTGAGTGTGAATGAGAGAAACAATTTGTGCCCTTAAAAAAACTGAACCCTTTGAATGCTGAATTATAGAGTGATCAAGGGTTTAATTATTTATTTGTTTATTTTTTGTTGTGTGGGGAGCACTTAGTGGGAGTCAGTATTGGACAGATTATAAACAACACTCAAAGTCTCCCAACTCATTTATTATGACTGTAAGTGAGCAAGACAGCTGTAGACACATAACATTACTATAATGTGTAGCTGTCAGTATTTCCTGGCATGAAGTTATTGTCAGAGTGATGCATGTTGGGAAAATTCAGTAAATGCCTGATACAGTCCCAGAGCTGTCAGTATAAGCATTTATCCAAAAGTTGCGACTTGCAACAGTGTGCTGGGATAGTCACTCACCATCCTGGGACAATTTTTTGTCAATGTTTCAGCAAGTCAGCCATCATGAAGGGGTTAAAATAATCGATGTTATCATCGTTCCTTTATTATTTCAACTATGAATAATAAAATTCTTAAACATTAATGTGAATGCTTTGTTCTTAATGGCATGCAAAGTTCTTAAATAAGCTAAAGTTATTCAATTATTTAGTTTTTAGTTGGGGCAGACAATGTATGTGGTACATACTTTATTGTCATATACAATGACTACAGTGTATTTGTGAGTTATTGAAATTGTTTACCTGCCTGATCCATTAAAGCTGATATTATTCAACAGCGTTAATATTTAATGCCAGGGTAGCTCTTGGAACAGATTCTTCACTTCGTGTAGATTATGTATGAGTCTATACAAGCATATGCAGAAAATGTGTTTTTGCATGTGAAAATATAAAAGTTTTAAATCTCCATTTTATTTTTAATGTGTTTTTTTTTTCCAAGAGCTAGGTTGCCGAAAGCAAAATGCTAAAACATTACAACATTTCTCAAATTTCTTTTGTACAGATAAGGTTGCTAAACTTTCATATAAATAATAGTCTTTGACCTCGAGCCAAAATGCAAAGCTATTATTAAACTGGAATTTAAATTCTAACCACACACAGGCTTCGGATGGTTTTAAGAGCTTTAATGTGCTTTTTAGAGACATCAAGATTTATGCACCTGGAAATTGAAAACAAACGTCTTTTTGTTTAGTTAAATAATATGCAGAAAACCCTGAAATACTGGAAAAAGTTGTGAATTAAGTTACCATATAATTTAATGGCAATAATTCCATTACAGATGTTAAATAAAAGTTGCAAATTCCACACTATCGTAAAAAATATTAGGTTAGTTTTATGTTCGTCATTTCATTCTATCTCCATGTAGCTATTGTTGTCTTAATAAATTATGAAATACTGATTTTAAATGCTTTGCTAATCAACTCATTCTGAGTGTTTCCTGACCATTTTTTTAGGCAGATATTTTTTTTACATTAATATTGCAGCATGACAGCTGAAATGTAATTTTCATTATGTGAAAATAAAATGTTTTTATGGAAGGGAGGTCATTACATGGCCACATACCATATATACGTATAATAAACAGATGTTTAAATCTTTGCAATGTTATCTAGGGAGGTTGAAAAATGGTGTAAGTCTTTTAAAGAAGCTATCAAATCAATATAACAACTTATACTGTTGGTATAGGTTATGGGGCAAATATAGGTACAATTTGCAGGTTAGACTACAGTTGATTATGCAAAGTGTTTTAAGTTTTTTTTATCTTTTATTCTTATAATAATTACTTTTGTGTCCTGACTTAAGTCTTTGGGAGTTGTATTCCAGATGGTAGACTTCTATAGAGGAATGTTGACAACTGAACAACAACTCATATAATATTTGAATTGTAATGCACAGCCTATGGGATGAGATTAGTTGTGCTATAGAAAGTTGAGGATGCCTTTTGACTGGCTGAGCCAGCTCAGGACCTGACTGATGGGTAGATAACCACTGCCCCACTTTGACAAAGGAAATATATTTAAATTGTTCTTGACAGCTCTCAACATCTTCTGGTTTCTGACCTACTACATGTTTCTCATTCCTTGTCCTTCAGCTTACATTCAAAGATAACAAAATCTAAAAAAAATATTAATTAATAAGCTGCTCTCATATGTTCTAGATTGAATACATTTAGACAGGTTTTAGAGATCGTTATGTAACGCATTAACAGATCTTCTTCCAAATGTCTTGCATCAAATTGTATTAATATTGCACCCTCTGGGCGTTTTTGCACTAGAGTGGTATTAACATCAGATAGAGACTTGCCAACAACAGTAATCTATAGTGAACATAGTTTATGAAAAATTGTTTCAGTTTGAACCTGCATGCAAACATTTAACACAGCTCCTCTGTTTAACATTAATATGCATGCACAAAATAAAATGCATATAGAAGAGAACATGGTTGTGCACTTGAAATGCAGTTTGTCAAAAGCAGTTTATGCAAACTGTCTTCTTTTAGACTTTTATAAACAGAAGTGGAATTTATGCTATGCAAGATATTTAACAGCTGCAAAATAAAGATGGAAATGTTATTAGTTTTTCCTTCAAACCATTGTACATTATATGATAATTGACTTGGAAGTGCCATTCTTTCTATCCCTCCTCTCAATTTATGCATATATACTTTAAGCATGAACCATTCCTTCAAGGCTTGCCGAGTTGACTGCTACTGCAACAATAGTTCGGTCTCCATGTGCATCTACCATTACATTAATACTCAGACATGTATCAGTTTGGATCCAGGACACTACTAAAACATTAATATTATTATTATTTTTTATTTATAAAGTGCCAACAAATTCAGCAGCGCTGCCCATGGGTACAATTGGTACATGCAAAAAGACAAAGGTACAGTACATCTAAGAGACAATTCAAAAGTTGACAAACAAATAAAGGAGGAGATGAGGACTCCATTACCATGGAAACTTGCAATCTGGATGGATCGGAAGGGAATAAAGAAAAAAAAAGAGTAAAAGAAGATGGGGCCTAGGTAATGGGTAGCGGCATTGGTAAGGGCTTTGTAGGTCATGGTGAGAATTTTGAATATAGTTCTACTATTAATTGGGAACCAGTGAAGGGACGGGCAGAGAGGTGCAGCTGATATGGAGTGACGGGTTAGTTAGATTAGCCTGGCACTGAATAGTGTAGAGTGGGAAGAGAGGAAGGCTAGTCGGTATGTGTTTATAGTCAAATTCTTTACTATCTAGGAACTACAGAGAACATAATATCTTCACAAACAAAAATATAGATGACAAAGTCACGAGGGAGTCCTTATGTCTAAAGACGATGACATTTTAGCTTCATCTAATTATGATACGAAATTATTCTTAACCAAAGCTTTGAGTATTAAATATTTGGGAAAAAGACACTTTCGAGCATTAAATATTTCCTTGGCTATGTCTATACCGATTAAATGCATTTTTGACAGGTGAAGAGTTGTACTTGTAGTGTGAAAATGGGATGAGTGTTCTTGTGCTTAGTATTCTTCAACTTAACAAAACATATTCAGATGTTTAATAAAGTTCATGGGAACCATACCTCCATTCCCGTTCTTTATCAGATCACATAAACTGTGTTATCTACTAAAGTGAAATTTCAAAGAGAATTTCAAATTTAATAACAGAGTAGTCGATCTGAAAGCATAGCTAACTTAGATAATTTTTCCCCGTTGGCTGTTTTTACCTTAAATTTGAAATTTGAAAAAGATTGAGATTTATTTGGAATTCACTTTGAATTCTCACTTTAGTGATTAACCCCAACGGGATTTGTGAAATGTAGTCTATGTAAAGAATTTGAGAGAATATAGGTTCTGAAACTACAAATACAATTTAGTTCAGCTCTAGAAAGTTAACTTTCTCAGCTATTCGAAGTGTATCATTGTCCCATATGAGACTTAATAGCTTTATAACCCTCTGTTAAAGAGACATCTACTGGATCATCTGTCCCTTAAATAATGTATACTGTGTTATTTATCATCTTAAGTATATTTGTATTCCCCTGTTGTTAACTGAAGTTAGAAAGCCGTGTATATATTGTTCTTGAACCATTTCTTTCTTTCTTTTCTCTTGCATTACTGTTTACTGTTCTTCTAGAAGTATTATTTGTCTTTTTTGGTTTAATATATTATTATTTTGTATTTATCGTTCTTGTGTTTTTGTCTCTTGACCTGTTATAATTCCACTCCTTCTTTATAAATGGATTCCCTGTGGCTGTGTGTTATTTCACTAATATTTTATATTTTTGTGTCTATTTATTTCTTCGTTAGTTTGTGCTCAGCTGAAGTGTTTATTTCAAATGATGAAAGTAACCTTTTCTGAAAGGTTTTATGTGTCAAGCAGTTCATCTTACTAATTTACAATTTGTTTTAACAAACTCCTGTAGATCAGAACATCAACCAATTGAACAATAAACTGTTGCATTCTAAACATTTATTTCAAAGGATTAATCAAGGCAGCTGTTGCATATCAATTTTATGTATTTTAGCATGCCAAACCTGGACTATGATATTAAATGTAATGAGTATTTAACAGTTTCTATATTGAGAGAGTAAATAAAATTGGATTTCCAATGTTTTCTGATTGGAATCCACTGAGCTATAATGAACTTATTAAGGGCATATTTGTTGAAATGTATTAATCATTACAAATAAGCCTGATCAAGGTTTCAATTGCATATTATGCTATAGTAATCAGAGACTTTCCTGGCTGCACTTCAACTAGCAAGCCCAGGTCTGCATTCATAAAATTCGTAAAATGCTATATGAAATAAAAAAAATAAAAAAATTAATTAATAATAATAATAATTCAAAAATAATAAATAATTAAAATGATCCAGATGAGTAAATACAAATAGATTCCCCAAGTATAGAAAAGGCTAAGATAGATATAAAAACATGCATATCACCGCTTCTAGTGGTCCACAATCCTTAGGGTAGGAATTCGGAAATTTATCCACTGAGTAGGGAATGGACAAACAGCAACTGGACGTAAAATAAAAGTAAAACCTGAAAATAAAACAATTAAAGGGATCAGAATACTTCCAACGGGTTTCTTCTTTCAGGAAATATCCTATTCTATTTTGGTTAACATTTACCAGATATTCTGTAATTTTTGTGGTGACTTGATTATCCTTTCAGCAGGTCTCAGAAAGGTGGAGATAGGATGCTAATTAATATCCTTTTATAAACACCACTTGATTTTTATATATAACCATCTCACCCCCAGGTGTGCGCATGCATGCACACACACACACACACACACACACACTATTTCAGTTGTTTTCAAACATAACAAAGTGCAGCTCTGGATTAACAAGTGATGAATGACAATTTATACTTATGACTTGCACTTGACAGATACAGGTATTTCTGGAATTAAGGTGCATATTTTTCACCTTTTTTTACATACGGTATGTTTTCAATCTTCTATTTCTCTTTTTATTTTCAGATATGTTTTTGTTCTGTCTATTATATCTATCACATAAATACATAATAATAAGATATATATATATGTATATATAGATTAGGTCTAACATTTTCCTTATGCTCATAGTAAATATCCAATATGCTTCTTTCTCAGGTAGTAAACATTCATCACCTTCTCCCTGTAAGGGACATTTTATTTAACATACTTGAAAACACAAATGTCTAGGGGCAGTAGTGAAAACATATATTTTAGAAAATGTTTGTCCCTTTTTTACGATTAACGACTATATAATTCATACAATCTCTTACTCTGTCTTGTAGTTCATGCCTTGTGTGGCCACATATTAAAAGCCATGCAGTCTGCATGTAAAACAGCAGATAAAAACATTATTCCAACTCAAATGACAATTAGTTACATTATTCAAAGATAATACATCACAATGTTTTGGGACATTTTTATCGCCAAACAATACTAAAGATTTTTAATCTTTCTTGTTAAAGGAACATTATAGTCACTGAGTTAAATCACCTATTTTATGCAGCCCTAGCCACACCTCCCTGCATGTGAATAACACAGCCTTCCTAAACACTTTCTGTAAAGAGTCATCTAATGTTTACACTTCCTTTATTGCAAATTCTGTTTAATTTAGAATTTCTTATCTTCTGTTCTGTTATTAGCCTGCTAGATCCAACTGGAGTGTAATTAAAGTTCCATTAATAGAGCAGGAGAAAAAAACTTTTCAATTAAGTTACATCTGATTTAAAATGAAAACCATTTTGTTTTCATTTAGGCTGTGTCAGTCACAGCCAGGGGAGGTGTGACTTTAAAATAGTAGTAGCTCAAAATTGGAAACCAAGATTTAAATTGGACAACTATATGTGAACAAATTTCCTATCAATACAGAATGGAACGCAGTTTTTTCATAACAAAAGGTACAGTGGAAAAATACGAGAACTATTTGGAACCTTGGAAGAACTATATAATTATGTACTCTTGACAATATATAGGCATAAATATTATATTCAAATTACCTCTTCCTATCGTGCATTGACATTGAGTTTGATATAGATTTCCCCCTCCCCAGGACACCCATGTATGAATGGAAGTATGTATGGAAGATATGCATGTAACAATATTTGTATTGCATCAGATATTGTATTATTTTAATAGAGGAATTTCACACAATGTTTAACAAGTGTATATGTTCATTAAATATTTATATACACTTAAATATTCATCACCAATTTTGCCAATTCACATATATTGTATGAATACTATTTATGTATGAAAAAAGAAAAACAAAATAAAGATCTATAAATAAAAAAAAAAGAAAATGAAAACCATTTTGTTTTCATTCAGGCTGTGTCAGTCACAGCCAGGGGAGGTGTGGTTAGGGTTACATAAACAGAAAAAAAAGTTATTTCAATCCTAAATTTCAGAGAATTGAGAAGTGAGACATTAGAGTTATGATCTATAAACTAAAACTGCTTCATTAAGCTAAATATGTTTTGGTGACTATAGTGTCCCTTTAAGTATCCCTTACTGTATTCATGACTGAATATTATTTTAAACTTCATACAACCACTCTCTATATCTTACAATTCTTTTCCAACTATCCATAATTGCTTTTTTTCAAAAGCAATATTTAATTGATTTTAAAGATCCTATCTAACTATTATAGGCTCTTGCCTAGCAATTATTCTAGTTATGAGTTACAATTTGCTAAATAGCTATGTAGTGGAACCTTATCTATGTAAACGCAAAAACTGCCATATTGGAATACCTTTTAAGAAATGGTTGTGATGGCAATAGGAATTTCCAGTAATAGAAAAAAGTTCCCTTTATGACCCTCAAATCCCCCCCAAAAATAAAGTTTCACCATGTTAACATGTACATCTTAAAGACAAGGTTTTAAAATGAAATCATTGTCTTTTAATATCTTGAGAAATTATTCCTCTTCATATGACCAGTCCTATATAACTATTATATCACCCTTGAGACTTTTAAATAATATATTAGCCTAGAGCTCAAATACCTATTCTTAAAGATGAGGTACGCTTATAGTGTATATATTTTGGTGAATGATGGGGCAAATTTGTCTCACACATCTTTAAATTAGTGCTACTCCTCTAACAAGCAATAATAAAGTAGTGCTGAATCAGTTGAAAAAAAATCCATTAATTGCATTGTATACAATAGTTATCCAAACTGAATTAAAGCCCCTTTCGTAGAGTATATACAAGTGAACAAGTTACGACACTTCCAACTCAAATCATTTCATGCCAACTCCAAATAGTTTTTTGCATGTTTTCATTCTTTTAAGTTTGTTTTTTTCAGATTACTATTGGCATTTATATAACGTCAGCTTATTCCGCAGCGCTTTAAAATAAAAGGGAAATTTACCAAATGAGACAATAACAAAGTGTAACAGGAACAATAGGTAGTTGAGGACCCTGTTTAAACGAGCTTAAAGTCTAGACTCTAGAGGCATATTAAATTATGGCATAGGATTCACTAGGCACAAACCAGATAAATTGTATTGGTTCTCATAGGACTAGTCAATGGAATAAGGTTAATTAGTTATTAAACTGCTATAGTAGTATTTGTATTGCTTGAATACTTTATGTTGGTGAAAAAGCTAGTTCCAAGTCAGCAGTAACTATTGTCATCTTGTGGAATTAACCCACGAACCCATCCGTTGCCCAATAAACACACGACACCTGTATAATGGATAAGGGCAACAGCCACAGCTTTATTTAACAATTTGAACCAGCATTAATACCAACTGTCAGCTGATGGGGGTGATTCTTCCACCAGACAGATCTCACATCCTTTTCCCAGAGTCCAAAGCAGCCTGCCTTCCGCCTTCAGCCCAAGCAGGCTGCGACTCCCCAATCCGACTTTGCACTTGCCTTCCCATGCACTGGCCAGGTATTCCGCTGTGACAAAACAAAAACAGAGACAACCTGACACCGAGAAACCACCAACACAACCACTTTACCATGAACATTGAAACATCTCAGGGAGGGTGGGAAAAGCTCCTGTTAGTTATCCACCTTCCTTCTGAGTGGCAAGGGCCCACCCCCAGTCTCCCTTATATCAAGCTCCCTTTTGCTACATATGTATCCCCACTAATCCATCCCCCATTCCTGGGCAGCAGTCATGTCTCTCCCTTCCTTAGGCAGTCCAGGGAAACCCTTGACTGCTGAACCACGAACCTATCCGTTGCCCAATAAACACACGATACCTGTATAATGGATAAGGGCAACAACCACAGCTTTATTTAACAATTTGAACCAGCATTAATACCAACTGTCAGCTGATGGGGGTGATTCTTCCACCAGACAGATCTCACATCCTTTTCCCAGAGTCCAAAGCAGCCTGCCTTCAGCCCAATTAGGCTGCGACTCCCCAATCCGACTTGGCACTTGCCTTCCCATGTGCTGGCCAGGTATTCCGCGACCGTGATGCCAGCCTCCTTTGTGCTCCCCCAGCATCGCGCCCCCTGCCGCCAGCGCCTTCTCCATCCCCCCTTGTATTCCCACATTGAAAATATCCAAAGCGATTAGGCTTAAATGGACCCCATCAGACCGCATCAACTTGCTGTTGTCCCCTTCTAATTCCACATGCCGGACCACGATGCCCCCAAGCTGATGCACAAACCTTGCCACCGTCATGTTCAGCTTGTGCCTGCTGCGCTCCAGCCCTTTTGCATATGGTAACAGCTGCCAACAGGGCCTGGGGATCACCTCCGACCACACCAAAGTCACGTCCCGAAACAGCGCCATGCAACGGGCGAAATCATCCTTCATGTCATGAATTAGATCCATTGTCCGGACCCGGCCCAGGTCATTCCCACCTGCATGAATGACCAATATAACCGAACTGGGAACAAACCTGCTCAGGAAACGGCACTCTGAATACACCTGGCTCCACGACAACCCCCGAATGCCCCTCCATCGGACCTGAGCTTGGTCATATGAAAACCCCAGGTTGCGGCCAGAAGGGCGCTCCTTCGCCTGCCTCGCTGCCCAGTAGATGTAGGAATGCCCTAATATCCATACATAATGGGGAGGAGAACCTAGAACGAACAAACAGAAACTGAAACTAGGAAGGACCTGCTCCCCACTCCGAATAACTAAACACTATAATAAGTGAGGCCGTACATACAACTGGAACCTCCCAGAACTCCATCGACCCAATTTTTGCACTGCTGCCGATGAAAAACCCATCCCACTAGCCTGCGTGCCTGCCCCAATACAGAAGGAATGGGCCCGAGTACCCCTGCGGTACCACCAGGGATTCTCGTAAGTCCTTGCCAAATTGGTATCGCGTCAACGGAGATCCGTCCCGACGCACCAGCAGAGAACCCGTGCCTGCAGGGCGAACCTCCAAGAATCTCCTAAACAGGCGCACCGGGCAATACTCCCCGCCCGCTGCACCAATACACACCCATACTCCCTTACCCCTTTGATCCATCTTGGACTTCCGGATATTAATGTCTAGCCCCCTAGCTGCCCATCGCATGTCCGACAACAGCAGCTCCACCCAACGGCTCGCGGCCACCCCCTCCCTGATCCGAAATGCCCCAAAAAAGCACAAGGAAAAAGCGACCCCGAACAACAATGCTTCATACTCCAAGCTACACACCCTCCGCAGCGCCGCCAGGAGCTCCCACAGAAGCCGCACTGAAATAGGCCTCCTCTGATCTGGGACCTTCCTACGTCACCACCCACGTAGGGCTCTCTGAATACTAAATTCCCTGGTAATGTCCCTCCAGCCCAGGAACCTGAATAAAAAAGACAGGGCCGACAGGGCCTTCTCCGCTGCGGCACATGACCGCCCTTCCTCCAACAATTGTTCCAAAAACAGTAGGGTTACCTCAAAGCACCCCGAGTCCGACGCCAGGCTACTTTCTCCCATCACCAACCCGAGCCACTTCAACCATACTGCCCGGTATGCCTTCCACAAGGATTCTGACAACGACTCCGCCACCAGTCCCATCAATCTTCGGAACCGAGCTCCCATAAAGACTGTGGGCAAGGCTGCCCTACCTGATCTGCCTCTGGTGCCGCCTCTCGGAAACGCTGCCCGTGGAACCGAGAAAGCGCATCAGCCACGATATTTTTAACTCTCGGCACATGACATGCCGTAACCCACACATTATGCTGCAAACTCAACAGGACCAAGCGCCTCAGCAACGCCAGCACCGGCGGCAATGCTGACAACACGATTGATCAGATGGACAACAATCATGCTTTCCGTGTGGAAATCAACCGTTCGGTCCCGCAGATCCTGGCCCCACAACTCCATGGCAACTACAATCGGGAAGAGCTCTAGGATGGTCAAATTGCGCATGAGATCCTTACCTTGCCAACTCTCTGGCCAGGCCTCTGCACACCACCGGCCCTTAAGTATACCCCGAAGCCGAGGGAGCTGGACGTATCCGTGAAGAGTTCCAACACCGAGTTCCCCACCGCTGCTCGCAGCCAACACGACCGGCCGTTGTACTTCTCCAGGAAGGAACTCCACACTTGCAAGTCTGCTTTGAGCTTTTTGGTCACCCGTATAAAATGATACGGTTCCCGAATCCCCACCGTCGCCAAGGAGAGCCGGCGACAAAAAGCCAGACCCATCGGCAAGACGCGACATGCGAATGCCAGGTGACCCAACAGCACCTGAATTTGCCTCAACTGCACTTTTTTTGCCCCTTTTACCAGGTCCACCCACTGAAACAGGACAGCGACCTTGTCGTCTGGCAAACGAAATATCATGTTGGTGGAATCAATTTCCACCCCCAGGAATTACAGCACCTCAGCTGGGTGCTCCATCTTCTGTTCCACAACCGGCATGCCAAAATCTGCCACCACTTCCCGAAAAACCCGCAGCAGGTCCCCACATGCCCCGGCCCCCCGCTTGTCCACAAACAAAAAATCATCAAGTAATGTGTCCCGAAACCGTAACCCTAAACTTTAATTACAACCCATTCCAGAAATGACGCAAAGGACTCGTAATAGGAGCAGGAAATAGCACACCCCATCGGAAGACACATGTCATGGTAGAACCGACCTTCAAAGTGGCAACCGAGGAGATGATAGCACTCCGGGTGCACAGGCAACAAGCGAAAGGCCGATTCAATGTCGGACTTCACTAACCAGGCTCCAACCCCCGCTTCCCTGACCAATTCCAATGCCCTGTCGAATGACGCATACCGCACGCGGCTGAACTCCTTGTCAATGCCGTTAACCGACTCACCTGCAGGATACGATAAATGGTGACTCATGCGATAAGCTCCCTCCTCCTTCTTGGGGACCAAACTCAATGGCGACACCAGAAGATTCTCAAACGGAGAGCAATCAAACGGCCCAGCCATCCTCCCCAGTCGAACCTCTTTTTCCAGTTTTATTTCCACAACATCTCTTCCCTGGCATGAACTGAATGCAAATTGGTGGCAAAACGCGGCTCCGACGAGGGGACAAAAGGAATCCAAAACCCCGCCGAAAAAACGTCCGCCAACAGCAACTCCTCCCACCTCTTAGGATACCGTGCGAGCCACGGCGCCATCCTCACCACGTTCCAGGCCCTTTGAAGCGGTCTCTGCAGCCCCCCTTTTGAAGGCACCTGTTTCCCTTTTTAGAAACAGCACGCCGCAGGATGTGCTCCACCACAGGCCGACTGGGGGTCATCAGAAGCAACCAGAGGCTGCCATCCTGCATCCCGAAATCCAACTATCTTCTCGCACGTCTCGCTAGGGACATGGATGCCCAGCGGAGCCAACTCGCACCCAGGGATGCTGGGACGGAAAGCACTCTGAGGCGCCTCAGGCGCGGGCTCTGTCGCAGGCACCCCTCCCTCCTTGCGCAGGCCCAGGCAACCCTGCCACTAAAGCCCTGAGCAAGCGCAAAACTTCCCCTTGTGACTCCCTGGAACCCCCTAGGCAGGCACCCAAACTGCCCCACATGCCTGTGCAGACTGACTCACCATAAACAGGAAGGCTGCCAGGCACCCGGTCTTCCAGCTGCTCATCTCGCTCCCCTGAGCTGTCCTCCTCTCTCATGGCCGGTTCCTCCTCTGTCCACAGCCGACCCCTCCACAGGCCGCCATCCTCCGCTTCTTCCAGCCGACCACTACCTTGGCCGCCGTCCCCCGACCGCCTGAGCCGACCGCTCACCCGGTCACCTTTGCTCCACGCCTCCCAGGCACTTTCCAGGCCAGCCTGCCCAGCTCTCCAGACCGGCTTGCCAGGTGCAAAGATGGCGGGGCCTGTGATGTCATGTACGCGCCCCGCGTCGCCTCCACTGACGCCTGTCTTCCCACACGACCGGCACGCTCTGACGTCAGTTCCTGCCTCACCGGAAGAGAAGCTGGACTCCTGGAACGCGCTGTCCTTCTGCCGCCATCTTGAGCCCACTGACCGTCCTCCATTTCAGGCCGCCCGCCAGCATCCCGGGTAGGTAAGGGGACACCTCCAGCCGATCCACCTGCTCCGTCCGCACCGGTCCGTCTCCTTCTGCCGCCACTCCGCTGCACTGGACTGGGGGAAAGGTGCGTAAGAGGTCTTGGCCTCCTACCGCCATCAATCATCTGTCAGGGCTCCACCACTGCATCCCCGTCGCTGGTCCCCTGCAGGCCGGCCATCACTTCCACCAGTGAGCTGCAGCCATTCGCCGCCAGGTACGCCTGCAGCATGTCCATCAGTGCCTCCCTCGAAACTGCCACCAGAGACAGGGCTGCTGTACAGCATAGTTACTCAGCTGTGATTTGCAGCTATATTTTTGTGATTATTTGTGGAAATTGCACCTTCCCCCACTATTCTGATGTGTGGAGGTTGTTATACAGATTGTTTATATGTATCTATGTATGTATGTGTGTGTGTATGTGTGTGTGTGCATTTGTATGTATATATACAAGACTACAATTAGGGAGCCTTATAGATGATTGGATTTATTGTTGCTGCCTTCACAAACACCACAAAAGTATTTAAATATATCCTTGAAATGTATTTTAGACCGATTTATATTATAGAATAGGCTTGTCTTCTAGAACCTTGTTTGATTTACCTGTTGTTTAAGGTTAACAAGGGAGAAATGAGAAAAAAAACAAAAAACTCCCATATCTATTTATTTTCAAAAGAGCAGAGAGCAGTGTTTGTGGTATCGGTTAATGTCACTTGCTGCAACACATAACCCTGCTTTATTCATTATGGTGTCTCATTTTACAATGATGGCATACAACAGGGTTAGACAACTTTTGGCATTCCAGATGTTGTGAACTTCATATCCCTAAATGCATGGCAAAGCATCATGGGAAATATAGTCCACAACATCTGGAGACTGCCTACTCTTAACCTACAACAAAGTATGTATCTATTTCACCATTTTAGGTTCTAGAGTTAGAGCATTATAGTCTTATATTCCTATATATATGAATATCCAATTTTACTTCTAAACCAGAGGGTCTTGAAAACCAATTTTCAAAGGTATGTCATAGCAAATTGCTACACAAAATATATATTAATTAAAGAAATTAAACAGCTCTGCTAGGATTACAGGCCTCAAGCACTATATGTGACACCTCAGCTCTAAATGTAATTTATTAGCATATTTCGGTCCTAGGTTTTCATTGTATAATTCATAAGTAATAATGTTCAATCCATCAGGGAAAAGCTGTTACTTTCAATTTAATACATATCTGGGATCAGCCGAGGTCAAAATTGTGATGGTTGGTGATAGGCCAATATATTTTATACAATGCAGTTCAGGAAGGTTGAGTTCTTACATAGTCACATATGTTTTATAATGTATTTAAAGCATTTTCAAACAAAGAAATATATTGCTAGGAAAACAAAATTTAATGACACAATACTTATTTAATATAAATTACAACGTTCCATCACTCACTTGCAGAGCATGTTCTTCCACCACTTAATTGTTGAACAGTTCAACAAGTATATAGCTTGGGGCAGGAGAAGCCTGTTTTGGATATTTATGTAGTGTTTTTATTTATATAAAAATTATATATATATATATATATATATATATATATATTTGATTTTCTAAATTACATTTAATTTTTTTACACCAACTGAGGCTTTTCTTGGCATGTAACCTCACTTAGTATATTGTTATTAAGAAAGTAAGAAGCTTGAAAAAGACCTTCTTAGGTCGAAAAGTTGCTGCTGGACATTTGGGTCCAATACATTTGTCTATTTAAATCTTTGTTGTGCCTGGACCTTTTCTTCTTTGACTACAAACAATGACCTATGGAAGTGATACTTTATATAGAACATAATGTTAATTATGGACCATACTCCATATCAAACAATGGTGAGTTCAGACGTTGATGATATTGATGCTTGGCATAGAGGCTGAATATGTGTAAGACTTAGTACAAGTAGAGCAATGACCATCTACGCATGATTTTGCCAAGCTTAGTTACCCTACCGGTATGGAATGAAAGTCCTGTTTTTATCTTTCAAAACAGGAAGACTGGTAGATTATTTATATGGACCCATGTATTAGTTTGCATCTCTCATATATCTCTAAATTCAAATTCCCTTGCATTAAATAAAATAAAAGTAAACAGCTAAGTATATTTCACATGGGGCAGTATAATACTTGCATGCATTTTGCCACCAGTTTTTCATGTAGGATTTGGTAATAGCTTTTTTATGCATATTTTTAAATATATTGAGACTATAATGATGCTGTATTGTGCACAGTGTTTGTTCCACTGAAAGAAAAAAAGCCAACTGTGTAACATCCTTTAACAGCAGTGTATTTGCAGCGAGGCTGACAAGGCATTTGCCTTGGGCGGAACTTTCAGGCGAGTGGCAAAAAAAGCCACTTCCAATGCCCTGGCAAATGCCTCCTGTTCTGGGGGGCCCAAGAGCTGTCCGGCTGGCCACCTCAGGGATTCCCCGAGGCTGGTATCTACCTTATGCAGGAGGCGGGCGGCAAGGGAGCCCTCTCCCCTGAGCTCTTCTCCGCTCAGCTCCCTCGCGCGCATCGCAGTGATGTCAGAGCCGAAATATGACGCCACTCCGGACCTGGCATCACTAAGAGGCGCTCAAGGGAGCAGAGCAGCTAGATCACTGCTCTCTCGCCGCCTGTCTCCACTCTGTGCCTGCCTGCCTTACTGACCTTGCACCCTTGCCTACCAGCTCAGCCAGCAACAGCCCCACTGGACCCCAGAGAATAATCCACTCCAGCACTGCTAAAGCTAAGGAGGTTGGGCGGATTGAACTTTATTTTTAATTGTGAGTGTGTGTGTGTTTGACAGTGAGTGTGTTTGTCTGTGTGTCGGTTAGTGAGTGTGTTAGTGTGTGTGTCTGTTAGTGAGTGTGTTAGTGTGTGTCTGTTAATGAGTATGTTAGTGTGTGTGTGTGTCAGTGTGTGTCTGATAGTGAGAGTGTGTGTGTGTGCCTGTTAGTGAGAGTGTGTGTGTTTTACTGAATGTGTGTCTGTTAGTGAGTGTTAGTGTGTCTGTTAGTGAGTGTTTGTGTGTGTGTGCCTGTTAGTAGGTGTGTTAGTGTGTGTCTGTTTGTGAGAGTTAGTGTGTGTCTGTTAGTTAAAGTGTGTCTGTCAATGAGAGTGTATGTATGTTTGTCAGTGAGAATGTATACGTGTTTGTCAGTGAGAGTGTATATGTGTTTGTCAGTGAGAGTGTATTGGTGTTTGTCAGTGAGTGTGTATGTATGTCTGTCAGTGTGTGTATTTGTCACTGAGTGTGTCTGTCAGGGTATGTATGCATGTTTCAGCATGTGTCAGTGTGCGTATTCGTGTCTGTCAGTGTGTGTATGTGTGTCTGTCACTGAGAGTGTGTGTCTGTCAGCTAGTGTATGTATCTCTGTCAGTCAATGTGTGTCTGACACTGAATTCACACATATCTGTCGGTAAATGTGTTGTATATGTGTTTGTCAATGTGTATCTGTCAGTGAGTGTGTCCCAGTGTTTGTGTGTCTGACACTGAGTGAGTGTGTATGCATCTCTGTCAGTGAGTGTGCATGTGTGCCTTGTCAGTGACTGTGTATGTCTCTGTCGGTGAATGCGTGTCTGTCAGTGTATATGTGTCTCTGTCGGTGAATGTGTGTGTGTAACTGTGAATGAGTGAGTGTGTATTTCTGTTAATGTGGAAGTTTTCAGTGAAAGTGGGTGTTGGTTAAACAGTGTGTGTGACAATGACTGTGTATCTGTAAATTAATGTATGTATTAGTGAGGGCATGTGTCTGTCAGGAAGAGATATTTGTGATATACACACTACAGTCTTTTATATTTCAATAGTCAACTGTCTTGTTTGGAACAGTTTAGCAACAAACCACTTAAAACTACCCACATAAAGGTATAGGTAAAGGTATATAATTATATAATTTTGCAGGTATAGGTAAATGTATATAATTATATAATTTTTTAATATATTTTTTTTAAATTAAAACTAAGCACTTCTTTTTTTTTTTTGACAATCTTTATTTTTCCATTTATTTTATACAGCACGTTTAGATCAGTACACACAGTCAAACATGTTCATCTCCTTATACAGGAGCCAGGTAGTAAAAGTAACATACTCCAGATAGGCCCCCCCAACATCCGGAAATTTGACAGAATCTTAGCATTTGAGTTAGGCTAGATTTTAGACTGCGCTGGTATATCTGCGCGGCAAACAGGACCGCAATCTCGGGACCCCCGGAGAGCACATGTGACCCATGCGCCGGGTGGGGCATGGGATATGTGGCTTGTCCTTTTGCCTTTTGAACGGGCATTCTTAACTGCATGTTACCCCTGCCACCGTATACAAGGAGGCCCTCTAGTGGGTTCGCCCCTGGCCCATTATTCCCTCGGTACCCTCCAACCTCCTACACTGGGTTGATGGTTCGTGGGCGAGGTCCGTCCGCTGCCTGTTGCCTTCCAAGGTCACCGTGCCCTTTCTCCTCCCTTAGCGTAAGTGTCCTGAGCCCCCTAGGGGTCAAATCAGGTGCCATCGCCTGTATTGAGTCTGAGGCCCAGGATGAGCCAAGTGTGTGAGGCTGAAGGCGCCAGAGGACCTCCCCTCTTACCATCCGGATGCTTTGTTAGCCCCCATCCCTCCACTCTGACCCCCCTCGTCCTGTACGATACCCATCCGCTCCCAAGATATTCCGAAGCTTCTCCAACCCGCTATCTCCCTATGCCTCCGTGGACTAGCTCCAGTCCTTGCTTTGTACTTCCAGCCCCCATCCCCAAAACACTCTGATTGCTAAGTTAGGGGGTGAGTGAGTCTGTATGCCTACTCTCGGGTAAGTGTCTCCGTGCGTCATCTGTCTGGGAGGGACTGAGGGGCGTGTGAAGGGAAGTCATAGTCGCCTGGATGGGGAAGTGTGCCCCCCCCTAAACAGGGAGGCGCCCCGGCACAGTCAAGTCATTGTGGGTGAGGAAAGCCGTACCGGTGCGAGAGCGCCACCTTCCCCCGGCCGGGCTCCCCCCGCGGCCCCCCTGGCCGTGTACTCCGTCCAAGGAAACCATGTGAGCGCACATTTATCCGAGCGCCCCTGCAGAGACGCAGTCATCAATTCCATGTTGTGAATCGTTTCCACCCTGTCAATCCATTGGTGGAGCGAGGGGGCTGCCTGACTTCTCCATAGCATGGGGATGAGGGATTTTGCTGCCGTGAGAAGGTGTATTACCAAGCCCTTCTTGTACGCGGAAATAGGCATGCTCGTATGATTCAGTAGCATTGGCAGCGGCTGGAATGGGATGTCCGTCCCAGTGACATCTTTAATCCCTTTATGTATCGTTCTCCAGAAAGGTTCGATGCGGGGACACGACCACCACATGTGGATCCCAGAGCCATCCGCATCTCCACACCTCCAGCACTCTCCTGATAGAGATTCGTGGACATGACGAAGAATGTCCGGAGTTCTATACCAACGTACCAGTATTTTGTAGTTGCACTCCTGGAACTTGGAGCAAATGGTCCCCCTGTGCGTCAATTGAAAGATCTTTTGCCATTCAGAGGTAGATAGCTCGACCCCTGCTTCCCTCTCCCACCGTACCGTGAACCCTAGTGGGGCCTGGTCTTCACAACTCTGCAACATGGAGTAGAGTTGCGTTATGCCATGGGAGAGATGCTGTCTGGCGGCACAGATTTGTTCGAAGTGGGACAGTGGGCGGTGGAGGTGTGCCTTCCCAGTTAGTGAGGTTACATAGGTTTTAAGCTGGTAGTACCGGAAATAGTCCAAGCCGCTGGGTCTGCGGTCTTGGAGCAGCGTGGCCACCGGTTTGAGGTTCGGACCATTACACCATTGGTGCAGGTACATCCAGTCCGTGGCCCCAAAGTTCCTCAGATCACCTGGGGAGAGTCCACCTGCCAGTCTTGGGTTATGCGTCACGGGCGTAAGAGGATTTGGCGATGACGTGAGTTGTAGAGAGAACCGGATACCACACCAGACCTTTAAAGTCGCATCCACCAGGGGGTTGCCCGTTCGTAGTTCCTGGAACGTGGCATCTCCCAGCCACAACTGGGACGGAATTTTGCCTCCTCCTGCCTGTGTCTTTTCCATGTCTACCCACCGCTTCCCGCTCGGAGCAGCGTGCCAGTCTACTAGACGAGCCAAGTGTGTAGCCCGGTAGTAAGTAAGGACCGAAGGCAAGCCCATGCCTCCCTCGCTTCTAGGACGCTCCAGGATCGACCGCCGGATGCGGGCAGCTCTCCGGTTCCATACGAACTGCTTAAAGGCGGATGACAACGTTTGGAAGAAGTTCCTTGGTATAATGACTGGGATCGTCTGGAACAAGTACAATATACGGGGCATGACATTCATTTTAATGGCATTTATGCGTCCGAACCAGGATATATATTGGGGGGCCCAGCGCTTCATGTCTTGTTGTAGAGTTGTGAGTAGGGGGACAAAATTCATGGAATATGCTTGAGTTAGATCACACGGTATCCAGATGCCCAGGTACCGTAATTTGTGCAAGCAAATCCGGAAGGGGAAATGCGCCTGGATGTGTCTACGAAGTGCCGGGTCTCGTGTGAGTGGCATCAGTTCCGACTTGGCCAGGTTAAGCTTCAAGTTAGAAACTAAGCCATAGAGTCGGAAAGCTTCTATTAAGTTCGGTAGCGAGATTCTGGGCTGTTCGAGGAGGAAGAGCATGTCGTCAGCGTATGCCGCCACTCGATGCTCCTCCCCCCCTACCAGGCACCCCGCTATGCCCCCATCCCGCCTCACCGCCTCCAGGAAGGGCTCCAGAGTGAGGGCAAACAGGAGGGGGGACAGCGGGCAGCCCTGACGCGTGCCATTAGAAATCCGGAACACACCCGTTAATGCTCCGTTCACCCGTATACGCGCCGTTGGTTCCGTGTACAGCGCCGCTATCCATGCCCTGAGGCCCGGCCCAAACCCCATGCTTCCCAGGGTCTCCTGCAGATAGGTCCAGTCAACTCTATCAAACGCCTTCTCGGCGTCAGTAGAAAGGAGTACCATCTCCCTCCCACCGGATCGAGCCACGTGGACTGCGTTAAGGGCTCTGATGGTATTGTCCCGGGCCTCACGGCCGGGTATGAAACCGACCTGGTCCGGGTGCACAATCTCCGGCAGGATCCTAGCCATCCGTAGTGCCAGCGCTTTGGCAAACACTTTAAGGTCCGCATTGAGCAAGGAAATTGGTCTGTAGCTGGCACAGTCCATGGGGTCTTTGCCCTCCTTCGGGAGGATCGTAACCGTTGCCCTCAATGTGTCTTCATGAAAGCGGCCTTCCTCCCGTAGGGAGTTGAGCCCTACGACCAGTCGGGGTAGGAGGATATCCCTGAACGTCCGTAAATAAGAAGCTGGTAAGCCGTCCGGCCCTGGTGCCCTGTGAGTCTTGGTGGCCTTCAGCGCCGCCACTAGTTCCTCCACCGACAAAGGGACCTCCAGTTCCGCCTCCTGCTCCGGAGTGAGTCTGCGTGTAACATGGGTTTTTAAGTACTCTACTATCCTCTCCTTATGTTGCCGTACCTCTGATGCTGTGCGGTGTTTCGTTTGGTCGTAAAGAGCAGCATAATACTCCTGGAATGCCGACAGTATGCCATTTGGGAGGCGTGTAGTATCCCCATTCCCCGTGCGTATTTTATGGACATGGAGCATCCTGCGTTTTTCCTGGAGCATCCGGGCTAACAATCTCCCGCACTTATTGGAGTGTTCGTAGAAGAACCTAGAGGCCTTCCTAGCGGTGAGTAAGAACCCCTGCGACAGAATCTTTTGCAAGTCCCTACGTGCCTCCACCAGTTGGAGGTAGGTGTCCTCAGCTAGGGTTTGCTTATGAGTTCCTTCTAAGTCAGCGATACGCTTGGTCAAGCTGGAAATGCGAGCTCGTCTGTCTTTTTTGCGTTTGGTGCTCTCGGAGATGAAGAAGCCCCGGATGACGCATTTGTGCGCCTCCCAGAGCCTTAGAGGAGTCGTATCCGCGGTATCGTTGGTGGTGAAGTACTCTGACAGGGCACGAGTCGCGGACTGTGTGAGAGCCAAATCATCCAGCATAGTTTCGTTGAGCTTCCATTGTCGTTCGCTGGGCTTAAAGAGCGGGGAATTCGTATGAACCAGGACCGGTGCATGATCCGAGTGACCTATAATGCCTATTTCCGCTCCCTGCAGGAGGTTCAGAAATTCTTGTGCAAGGAAGATGTAGTCGATACGGCTGTATTGTGCATGCACCGCAGAGTAGTGGGTGTAGTCTCTCCCCTCCGGGTTGCAGGCCCTCCAACAGTCTACCAAGCCGGCTTTGTGCAAGGCACGCTGGGACAGCCGGATACTCGCCGCCGGGACCGCGGTCATGCCCCTGGAAGTATCCATCCGGGGTTCCAACGGGATATTAAGGTCGCCGCCAAGGACCAGGAGTCCCTCCCGGAATCTCTCTAGTTTGGCAAGTGTTCGGGATATGAAGGTGTGCTGGCCCCTATTTGGGCAGTATATGCATGCGAAGGTATAGACATGATCCGCTATGGAGCCCTTTAAGAATAGGTATCTCCCCATCGGGTCCAATTGGGACGCTATGTGAAGGAAAGGCGTCGTCTGGGCGAAGAGAATAGCCACCCCCGCTTTTTTGGCTGTTTGGTGATTGGCGTAAAACCCCAACGGGAATCGCCGATTCTCCAGTTTAGGTGCATCTCCCCCCTTAAAATGCGTCTCTTGCAGGAACGCCACGGATGCTCTTGCGGCCCACAGCTGCCGCTGCAATTGTGTTCTTTTTTCCGGAATGTTAAGCCCATGAACGTTATTAGACCAGTAGGTCAGCCGCGCCGGAACGAAGCCCCGACCGGGTGCCATCGCTACAACGGCGGAGCGCCCCCACCCCGGCACAGCTGGGAGCGTAGGTAAGGAAAGGTGTGGGAGGTCCAGTACTGATAACAGTAGGTCTTAGTCTCACCGCCCTCCGTGGGCAACGTCGACCCGGAGCCGGGAAAGTAGAATCCTCCCCCGGGTTAATATGCCCGTGTGAGGAACCCCGGCTCTATTTACAGTGCGGGTCCGTCACAGTAGGGAACAAAAGGGCCCCTCACTGTCTTGGCGTTTCCGTGGAATGTAGTGGTCGTAACTGCCGCAGTGTCCGTCGGCCGTCACCCTGTGTGTCTAACGTGCAAGAATCCAGAGGCTAAAACACTAATAACTGAGAGAAAACATGTGAACTGCCCCATCTAACAGCCCCCGTGGGGGTGCGGCTTGCGTGTGCCCTCAACCCGCCCCCAGCCTGCGCCCCCCGCGTGCCACCGACCTGTCTTGGGTCCCCGCCCCTCCCCCCCTTGACCGTAATAGATTAAGCTAGGAGTACTCCCCTCTCTAGCCCCCAGCCCCAAGAAAGAAAACCGAAAAACACCCCAATACCTCACTACCTCGCCTCCCCAGGGATCGCCCATCCGCCCAACCGGTGCCTAGGTGACCGCATAATGGTAAGATGCCCATTCCATGCCTAGGGCTTTCCTGCGGGCGAGGTGGGGCCCTCCTTCGTATGTGACTGAGCCTCCACCCACCTCCCGATGCCTGATCCAGGGTCTGCCCGGGTGCGGATCTCTCCCTCCCCCCTCCTGCGAGGACTACTGGAGACCGCCCCCTCCCTCGTGCCCCCTCCTCCCCCTCCTAAACCCAAGCAGCCACCCCCACCTAGTAGCGGCCTTCCCCTCGCCCGCTCCAATACCCCCCTTCACCCCAATCGCCAAGTACCCCTACCTCTGCGTGGGCCGCCACCTGGGATGACCCCAGCGTAAAAGGAACAATGGTGAGAACTGCCGTAAGGTGGCGCCACCGCCTCCCCAAACCCCCAACCCAGCGGCGCCACTAAGCACCACATAACCATGCACCCAACCTAGACCTCCCCACTGTAGGCAGGCAATATGAGAGGGGAAGAGGGGAGAGAGAGAGAGATAAAAAAAAAGGGGGGGGGGAGGGGGGGAAAAGAGTACAAATTTGTCCCCCAAAGCCATCGTCTTCAGCCAGTCCCCAACAGCTCCACAGCCCAGTCCAGCACTTACCCCCCTGCCCTCCCCACCTGCGGTGGAACCCACCCGAAATCTGCCCGCTACTGCCTCCACACCCCTTTAACCCTTGCCACCCAACCTAACTACCAGCCCTCCCCCAGGCAGCAAACTTCTCTAGAGCGTAGTCCACCACAGTACATACCCTGGGCTGGGGTGCCCCCCACTTCACAGCCGGGCAGCCGAGAGTCCCTTGACTTAGGGGCTGAGGTCCGATGGGAGCCCTGCCTGAACCGATAGCCCTCGGGGGACCACCACCAGGCGTAGCAGGTAACCGCTACTCTTCTGGGCCATTCGGCCCTCCTCTGCGTCGTGGCATCTCAGGATCCGGATGAAGGTTGTGTGCAGCCTCGTCGGGGCCCGATGCCCTAGCCGGGGGCTCCCCCAAGATCCAATTCGGGACAGAGATATGGGAAAGGCCCGCATTTCTGAGGAACCGGGGGACATCGTTGGGCCACTGAAGCACATGCCACATATTGCCCACCCGGGCCTGCAGGCTAAAGGGGAAACCCCACTTATACGGGATTCTTCTTTCCTGAAGCAGGCGGGTAAGCGGCCGCAGGGCCCGCCGGGTGTCTAGAGTTGTCTGCGACAGGTCGTGATACAAGGCCACCGGGGCATCCATGTATCGAAGATCAGGACGGGAGCGCGCGGCCTTCATCAATTCTTCTTTGAGCGGGAAGGACGTCAGGGCGCAGATCATGTCCCTCGGCATCCCATCACGTCGGGGCGCCCGCAGAGCCCTATGCGCCCGCTCAATGCCAAAGTCGTCTGGCGCTGTCTCCCCCAACAATTGCGAAAACAGGCCGGTGAGTAGCTCATGTGGATGCTCCCCTTCTGCCTCCGGCAGCCCCCGGATCCTAATATTGTTCCGCCGGCCCCTATTGTCGAGATCTTCGACCTGCCTGCGGAGGGCTAGGAGCAGGTTCCCCTGCCTGGTGGTCGCAAGGTCCGCGGCCTGTTGCCTGTGGGTGGTCTGAAGATACTCAGCATCCAGGGCGTCCACGCGGTGTTCCAGGGCGGTGAGATCCGCACGCACTGCAGCGATCTCCTCTCTGATCACCGCCCGCAGCTCTGCCACCATTTCAGACTTGTCCCGCCTGGTGAGCATGCTGGACGAGATGGCAGCAATGTCTAGCGATATTTGGGATAAGGCCGCTGGCTCATTAGTGCCGCGAGATGATCCGGCCATGCTGGAGCTGGGTGAGGCGGGAATCGGCAGATCAATGGCGTCCGACAGACCCGGCGGCCCTGCAAGGTAGTCATCCATCGGGCCGGTCTGGGACCGCAGCAGAGCCCCCCCAGGCTGTCCAGCACTGAGTGCACGCTTGGTTTTCCCCATCCTAGCAGAGTTTATACAGGTCTGGATGCTGTAGATTACGGGCTATACAGGGTGAGGCCTAGGAGCACAGGCACCGTGCGTCTCACTCCATCCTAGGTCAGGCCACGCCCCCCAACTAAGCACTTCTAACACACCTTATGAAATATATTTTCATGAAAATATATAAATTCAGTCAGTTTTTCTAAATACGGTAATGTCTTTTATACGCCTGTAAAAATAGGATTCCACAAAATGTTGTGTTTTGTGCCAATATGTTTAAGTTCTATTTGGTTTGACATGTTTAGATAGTAAATTTAGCCTCTGTACTATTTTCCTGTTCATTTTGTTTTATGTACCTGAGAATAGGAAATTTGTTTCATTTGTCACGTGAATTACACAGTGTTGGTAGATAGTGCCCTTCGTTTGGTTTATTTTCATTTGATTCTTAATACCAGAAGAAGGTGCCAAAGAGTCAAAGGGTTATTTCTTTTTTCAGCATTTACTGCTACATTAAAACAAGAAATCTGCATAAATATGTTATGTATCATTTCCACTGTTAAATACAATGATCAGAAGGTTAAAAATATGTCAAATATATGTTGTGCTTTGAGTGGTCACTTGTATCCTATTGCTAAGTTGGGAGGTTCTCAATTCTTATTAAACTTAGGTACACCAGTTATTCGGTGTGCAGTGTGCCACCAGGTTTATTACACAATGTCTCAGGGATACCTTTTTGAAATTATTTTTATGACTTTCATGTTCTAATAGGGTTAGATGACAAATGTGAAAGTGATTGGCATTTTTTTTTAATTATTATTGGTCAAGGTTATTTTCTAAAGTAAGAATTCAAAATGAATTTCAAATTTATGGCCGGAGTAGCTGAACTGAAAGCATACCTAACTCAGAGAATTTTTTCATTTCAGTTATTTTAACCTTAAATGTAAAATTCATTTTGAACTCACCTTGAATTGTCACTTTAGTGAATAATCCTGTTGATCTTTTTTTTTTTTTTTATAAATTCTTTATTTTGTTGGTTTTTCGTTTTTGTACTTTATGGGGAAGGGGTTACAGAAAGAAGAGATTGTGATGGAATGTTGGTTTTACAGATAACAGTTTGTAACAGTATAAACAAGTCAGGTATTGGCTTATGTGTTGTGTTGTTGTGCCTAGTTTGTATCAGTTTTCCTGAATGATGCTCGGCATATGTTTGTAGTACTCCTTTCGGGAGGAACTTGGGGTGTCAGGGGAGGTGGAAACAGGAAGCAGAGAGAGGGGGGGATCAAGTGGGTATAGAGGTTAATTTGTTATGTGTGATGACCTTTCATCGTGTGGGGTTTTATGCCAGGTCGTGGGCGCTCCATGTGTCTGTTCCTTTGGGGTTTGTTGTTGTGGTATTGATGTCGTATGTCACCTTTTATGGGGTCTTCGGGCGGGTCCTTAGTTGGGTTGCTACTTAAGTGAGAGCATTTTGGTTAAGGCACTGTTGGGTTGTTTGTGTTCCTTGTGTTGTGGGTAGTGGTCTCCCAGTTTTGTCTCTGTTGTGGGTGGGATGTGGCTCCCTAGTTCTAGAGTCACTGCCCGTGTTAAAGACATTGTTTGTTTGGGTCTCATTTGTTATACCAATGTTTTGCAGGTTCTGAGGTAGGTGTGCCCAGGTCCCTGAGTGGTGTAGTGGTCTAGATTGTGTCAGCTTAGGTTAGGTCGAGGGTTGATCTTCTTTTTGACACTATTTTCTATTATAAAGGAGCGATGTAACACATGTAGAGACCTGATAAGCAGTGTTTTTAAAACCCAAAGTTCTCTGTATAACAGGAAACCATAGTGATCACATCACCAGGTATCTTCTCAGATGACTTAACATGGGCTGCAATGCTAGAAAATCCAGTTGGGTCTTCAATACCAAGCAACGTCACCGACAATATCGAAGAAGTATAGCTAAACACAGATGTTTAGAGATCCTAAGAATTTAACAGTACTCAAGATGATCTTCAGATTAATTCAATCAGCGACTTACTCTGGTTCCTAATGACCAAGTCTTAGATATCAACAAATAATTTTATCCCCCTGGTACCAGAAGAGTTTACGTGAAGATGACACTAAAGTACATTACATTTCATGAAATCAATTAAGACTCTTATGGCCTGCAAACCATAATGACATAGATCGGGGGTAGGTAACTTTAGGCAATTCACACGTTGTGGACTACGTCTACAAAAATGCTCTTAAAGCCATAATGCTGACACATTAGGCCAGATGTAGTCACAACCTCTAGAGTGCCGAAGATATAGATTATTATGAACCCACTCAGGTTATAAAAACACTGACTAGTCATTATCAGACTTCCAGTTCAACAAAAGTTGGAAGAAAAACAAGATAAGGATTGTTGTGCGGCTGTGACAGGTGAGCACATTCCGTGTTGCAGATGTTGAACTGCAGTTTATTCTACATGGCGTGCAAGACTAGTGTACTGGGACTTTCTCAGTTTGACAACAATTGTTCATAGTACAATGCACACATTAGTCTTTACATAGATAAAAAGCCCAGGAACCCAAAGTGAAAGAGCCCAAGTGATATATTTCTCTCAAATACACAGACACACAATCCCATATAAGAGGATAAGTCCAAATCGGTGAGAAAAAGTCACATACATTAATTAGAATAATAAGACACATATGTATAAGCAAATTTACTATTTTCACTCTGGCAAAAGATTTGCCTATGTTTACGTATTCCAAAAAGATATTCACTGAAAGTAAGCCTTTCGTAGAAATTAAACTATATCGAGGTATTTTTTTCAGACTTATTCACTGTTATATTGACCATAATGTGTTAATTAACTTGCCTGCTTAACTTTAATTGAAAATGTGACTTCATCCATAAATTATACAATATTTTGTTCCTGTAATGACATCATTTTTTTTTTCCATTATAAATTAAAATTAATATTGACTGTAATTGGTGAAAGGAGAAAATGTGTCATATTAAACTTACTTTGTTCACAAGAAACATTTTTTTTTTTTTAAAAAGAAGAAAAACATATTAGGAATTTATTTTTATCAATTGTATTGTTCATGTGTTTAATTATACTTAATGGCAAATAGTTTGCATAAAACCACATAGTATGGACATTTCTTGTGTTTTAAATCAATAGAGGATACCATATTACCCAACAACGCATTTATGATTTTCTAATCTAGTTTATCCTTATCTGCTTGATCATTTGCATGACATTATCCTGTTCGATTATGTCATTATGTTTTTTCCAGCCTGACCTATAGTAAGTATTTTTGGTTTTATAAGAAAAATCTTTAGTTCAGGTAGTTACAGAGTTGTGATTCAGGTTCAGTTTTAAGTAGGATTTTCCTAGCGTGAGGTATTATGAAGTGATAGTAAGATAGTCATTAGTAATTAAGCCTTCACATTTAATCATCTGTATCAGGTACTAGTAAGAGCCAAAAGCTCTTGAATCTTTGTGCTATTGTCTATCTCTTCTTTTTGTGCTTATCAGTAGTCATTTGTTTCATTAGGCCCTATACCTTGTTCTTAAGGTGTTCTTACCCCCGTGCAGAGTCTGTTCTACTGCACTTTCTTAAATAAAAGAGATGTGTCCATCAAATTCAGCCTTTCGCACATCTGTTTTTATGTTGATATAAAAAAGGTAAAAGTAAAATCAATTTGAAGCACTTTACAATTTTGCAACAAACTAGCAAAACATTTCTTCTTGACCCCAGCATAAACATGCTCCCTAAAAACCCTAAATACACCTCGGTCTTTCCCTCTATATTTATAGCTTGGTTGCTTAATCTAAGTGCTGCTTCTAAGTGTGTGGTTGGAGATATTCTGGAGAGTTTTACAGAAGCTTCGACTGTCTAAGATTTTTGCTAAGAGTTTTTTTTTCTACTGTTACAGGTAAGATTCATCTGTAGGAAAAGGTTACTGATTGCACAAGGTTTGATTTCCTGTTGGTAATTATAAGGCATTTGATTTGATTAGTTAGCTACTTGCTATTGATTGTTGGTTAATTGGCTATTGTTTGCAAATAAGCATAGGCCTACCCAGGTGTTAAACATTCCTAGCGGGTGGTTATTTTAGGAGTTATATAAGGGTTGTTGTCATTAGCTTGGCTAATATAGCTTGGTTGCTTCATCTAAGTGCTGCTTCTAAGTGTGTGATTGGAGATATTCTGGAGAGTGATGCTTCTAAGTGTGTGATTGGAGATATTCTGGAGAGTGAATGTGTGATTGGAGATATTCTGGAGAGTGATGCTTCTAAGTGTGTGATTGAAGATAGGAGGTCTGGTAGACTTAAGAGTTTGATGGATTAAAAGGCATATTGCACAGTTCTGTCGCTCTACATAATTCAAAGCCACTTACTTCTGCAGACTTAGAGTCAGAGTATAATGGTATTATGGAGACATTCTCAGGCACCAGGTGTAGTGGTGTTATGGAGACAGGCACTGAGAGTAGTGGTGTTGTGGAGACAGGCTCAGGCACTGAGGGTAGTGGTGTTGTGGAGACAGGCTCAGGCACTGAAGGTAGTGGTGTTGTGGAGACAGGCTCAGGCACTGAGGATAGTGGTGTTGTGGAGACAGGCTTGGAGACTATGGTGAGGCCTAATAGAAAGCAGTTGTTGTTGGGGGATTCCATCATAAGAGGTGTGGAGATGGACAATGGTGGTCTTGTGAGATGTCTTCCCAGAGCTACTGCTCACAGAGACAGGAGACGTATTTGGAATATTGTTAAGCAAGCAAAGCTGGAAGGGGAATTGTATGTGCTTGTCCATCTAGGGACAAATGACTTGGCTTGCAATGAGTTTTTAGAGGTTAAGGAAGTTTTTAGTGTTTTTGCCAATGATATACGGCAGGTTGCTTCCACACTGTTATTCTCTGAAGTTCTGCCTGTGCATAACACTCAGAACGACAGGCGGATGCATATTAGGGACTTTAACTTGTGGCTTGGTGAATGGTGTCGGGAGCAAGGATTTGGCTTTATTTCTCATGGTAGCTCTGTTTGGAATGGAAATAAACTGTACAAAAAAGATGGTTTGCATCTTTCTCAAAAGGGAACAAATGTTCTCAGTGAGCAGGTCAGAGGTTTTGCTAGAGAGGGAGGCCAAAGGATGATAAAACATCAATCCAATTGTCCCCCAAAACAAGGACAGAAGGTGCCTGTATCAAGTGTGTTAAAAAATGATACGCTTAGAGTCATGTCTACAAATGCTCTACAGTTTAGGGAATAAGATCCATGAACTTGTGGCAATAATGGCAACTGATAATGTAGATTTAGTCGCTGTTACTGAGACATGGTATAATGAGAAAAAGACTGGGACATAGCAATACCAGGGTACTCTTTATATAGAAAAGACAGGGAAGGCAAGAAAGGGGGAGGGGTGGCCCTATATGTGAAGGATAGCAAAAAATCTAGCCTAATAAAAGTTAGTGAGGCGAACATAGAGTCCGTTTGGGTTATGTTACAATTTGGTAATCACACAGTAACTCGTGTAGGTGTGATTTATAGGCCCCCAGGACAAATAGAATAGTTAGATAATCTACTAGTTGAGGAAATAGCTAAAATGACAATGAACGGGGAAGTTATTATCATGGGTGACTTTAATCTTCCTGATGTGAATTGGAAAACAAAAATAGCTACTTGTGCCAGGAGCACACATATTCTAAACTCCCTACTGGGATTGTCTCTAAAACAAGTCATTGAGGAGCCAACTCGTAAAGAGGTTATACTAGATTTAGTGTTAACAAATGGAGATTTGGTATCAGATATTACTGTAGGTGAAAGTTTAGGATCCAGCGATGACCAGTCAGTGTGGTTTAATATAAGAACAGTGACTGAGTCACACCACACAAAAACAAAAGTTGTAGACTTTAAAAAAACAGACTTTTCTAAAATTAGAATATGTGTAAAGGAGTCATTATCAGACTGGAGCAATTTAAATGGAGTCCAAGAGAAATGGGATAATTTAAAAGTTGCACTGCTAAAGGCAACAGAAAATTGCATTAGGCTTGTCAGTAAAAGCAGAAAATTCAAGAAACCACTGTGGTACTCCGCAGATGTGGCCAAAATAGTAAAAAACAAAAAGTTAGCATTTAGTAATTATAAAAAAAAACAGAGTGAGGAAGACAAAATGATCTATAAGATTAGGCAGAATGAGGCTAAGTTATAAGAGCTACCAAATAACACACAGAAGAGAAAATAGCACAGTCAGTAAAAAAAGGGGACAAAACATTTTTTAGATACATAAATGAGAAAAGGAAAGTAAAACAAGCATTAGTTAGATTAAAAACAAAATAAGGAAGGTATGTTGAAGAGGATAAAGGTCTAGCTGACTGCCTCAATGAATATTTGTGTTCAGTATTTACAGATGAAAATGAAGGAAAGGGACCTCAGTTAGGAAAAAGGACAAATGAGTCATTTATTACATGTGAGTTACAGAGGAAGAGGTTCTATTTCAACTGTCAAAAGTAAAGACAAATAAGTCAATGGGACCTGATGAAATACACCAAAAGTTATTAAAAGAGCTTAGTGGTGTACTAGCAAAACCATTAACAGATGTATTTAACCAATCATTGTTAACAGGAGTAGTCCCAGAAGATTGGAAGTTAGCGAATGTTGTGCCCATTCACAAGAAAGGTAGTAGGGAGGAGTCGGGCAACTATAGGCCAGTAAGCCTTACTTCAGTAGTGGGGAAAGTGATGGAAACCATGTAAAGGATAGGATTGTTGAACATCTAAAAACACATGGATTTCAAGATCAGAGACAACATGGGTTTACTTCAGGGAGATCATGCCAAACTAATCTTATTGATTTTTTTGATTGGGTAACTAAAATAATAGATCAGGGTGGTGCAGTAGACATTGCTTACCTAGATTTCAGTAAGGCTTTTGACACTGTTGCACATAGAAGGCTTATCAATAAATTGCAATCTTTAAGTTTGGATTCCAATATTGTTGAATGGGTAAGGCAGTGGCTGAGTGACAGGCAACAGAGGGTTGTAGTCAATGGAGTATATTCGAAGCTTGGGCTTGTCACCAGTGGGGTACCTCAGGGATCTGTACTTGGACCCATTCTCTTTAATATTTTTATTAGTGATATTGCAGAAGGTCTTGATGGTAAGGTATGTCTTTTTGCTGATGATACTAAGATATGTAACAGGGTTGATGTTCCAGGAGGGATAAGCCAAATGAAATGATTTAGGTAAACTGAAAAATGGTCAGGATGGATAGGCCAAATGGCAAATGATTTAGGTAAACTGGATAAAATGGTCAGAGTTGTGGCAACTGACATTTAATGTGGATAAGTGCAAGATAATGCATCTTGGACGTAAAAACCCAAGTGGATAAGTGCAAGATAATGCATCTTGGACGTAAAAACCCAAGGTCAGAGTGCAGAATATTTGATAGATTACTAACCTCAACATCTGAGGAAAGGGATATAGGGGTGATTATTTCTGATGACTTAATGGTAGGCAGACAATGTAATAGAGCAGCAGGAAATGCTAGCAGAATGTTTGGTTGTATAGGGAGAGGCATTAGCAGTAGAAAGAGGGAAGTGCTCATGCCATTGTACAGAACACTGGTGAGACCTCACTTGGAATATTGTACACAGTACTGGAGACCGTATCTACAGAAGGATATTGATACTTTAGAGAGAGTTCAGAGAAGGGCTACTAAACTGGTTAATGGATTGCAGGATAGAACTTACCAGGAAAGGTTAAAGAATCTTAACATGTACAGCTTGGAGGAAAGACGAGACAGGGGGGATATGATAGAAACATTTAAATACATAAAGGGAATCAACACAGTAAAGGAGGAGACCATATTTAAAAGAAGAAAAACTACCACAACAAGAGGACATAGTCTTAAATTAGAGGGGCAAAGGTTTATAAATAATATCAGGAAGTATTACTTTACTGAGAGGGTAGTGGATGCATGGAATAGCCTTCTAGCTGAAGTTGTAGATGTTAAAACAGTAAAGGAGTTTAAGCATGCGTGGGATAGGCATAAGGCTATCCTAACTATAAGATAAGGTATTTAGAAAATTGGGCAGACTAGATGGGCCGAATGGTTCTTATCTGCCATCACATTCTATGTTTCTATGTATTTGCTACCCACTGTTGCCATAGTTGCCAGACATGTGGTCAAAGAAAACCTTGTGGTCCAACCCCTTATACTCTATGATTGTCCATTATTTGGTCTTTTGTTTCAACTATTGTATTTGAGTCTCCCATATTAAACCACCAGGGCCCTTCATGTCTATGACAAGCAGCAACACATACTAAAATCTAATTGTTTGTTAATTATGATCTAAATATAGAGTGGAAGTGAGCCTTCCTTTCAGATGTTGCTGAATTTAGTACGTTTTAAAAGTTCCACTGGAGTGCCTAATCAAAACCAAGATTCTATTTTGAAAAATCATAAAAATCAAACGATATTAATAGCTTTATTGCAGCTTTTAAAAATAAGCATGTAATCAAAAAAGCTAAAGACATCAAACTATCATGAGAGGTCGTAGCATCATAACTGGATTTGCATTCTTAGACCATTATTTATTTAGCCATATGTACTCTTAAGTATGTATCTAGATTTGGCATATATCTCTCGTCTATCTTGTGAGAGCATCTACAACGGTAACAAAAGGAGATAAAAACCAAAAATCAAGATCATAGAGTATAAAGTAGACTTAGCTAATGAATAAGGCTATAATCCTTTTTTTTGTAATTTTACTACAAGAAATAATAAGTGCTGGTGGGATTACAGGCAACAATCAGCAAGAAAAACAGTCTATTTTTCAATCAATGACAGAAGCTGTTCAGGTTTTCAATATGCATATAGTGCTTGATCATGACTATATCAATGAAATTCAACTTCTGTTTCTTTTTGGAAATAGAATGCTTCTGCGTGGTGATTCAGAAATTATAAAAACCACTACAATTTAGTCTTAGATGTGAACAAATTTTAATATTTTTATTAGATTGTTTTGTTGTCATCTGATTCAAACCGTAAATCATCTTTACTCTTGCTCAAACCCATTTTTATTCATTGCCGTCTTTCTTATGACTGCTTTAAAAATTTTAATATATACTTGTTTTCCCCCTCTTGCTAATCTATGTATAATTCTAATGCCTAAACTCCAGGACTTTGGAGCAGAGAAATTGTCTATCTATCCGATTCCCTTTATCAGACTGAATCACTCTGAAAAATGAAATCGCCTCACTTGTAATGAGCATTTAATACACCCTAATAATAAAGACATATGCAGATCCATGATTTCCTTCCCAGGTATCCATGAAAGCAGTTATTTTGTAGGAATTGCTCAATGAGTATTATTACAAAGCGAGGTTAATGTGTTCTTTCCCCTTCTTGCTAAATCACATCCATTAAGTTGAATAATTGTGCAGTTTGGATACTATATGCAAGGCTTGCAGTTCTCATATAAGGCTGCCCAGCGTGGAGCACATATTGTAAGTGTATGATTTCTAGACTGGAATAATTTTGCATAATGTTATGAAAAATTAAAGCTTTCCTTAGTATTCTAAGTATATACCCACATGACACAAAGAATGTGATTAGATCTCATTTATACACATTTGCAAATTGTTATTTGTATCATACATCACTGTTCCTAGTCATCAAGTGTAATCTAATAAACCATTGCGTGAACACAAGAAAATAACTAAAAAGAAATGCTGCCTTAGATATATTTTTGCTTATTATTTAATTATCCATGTCCATTTTTATGTAAAAAGAAAGGAAAGGAACAGTACAGCAATGAAATAATGCTCATCAGATTCTGATGCTCAAAATGTATTCCAGTTATTTAATTTATATATCAAGATACTTATGCAGGTATCACAGTCTGAGACATTCAAAGATAATATTGCAGAAGCATCTATCACCTCTTCTGGAACAGCTAAACCACTACCTTATTACCTTACACCTGTGGTGAAATAAGTTGAGTATCTGTGGGGAGATTTGAGACCTAGCTTCCTGTCCAGAGATTATTGGACTACTTAAGGACACAGAAATTCTGTCAACCTGTTTTTCATACATTCACATACTGTGACAAAGCATGTTGGGGTATCAGGTCAGGGCTTCAATTTAAAGAACTGAGGGTGGACAGATGGCACAAGGAACGGGGGGGGGTTGTCATAGGTGACATAGTGGCATAGTAGGGGATATAATTAAGTTGACTGGTGCAACTTAGCATCCCTTTTGGCCCCCACCCACTTACTCAAATTAATAACCCACAGAACTCTAATATTGATAACAGGTTGGGACCTAATGTTTCCCCCAAACCCCCACTCATGGACAGTGTGTGGTGACTGTCCACCCACCAAAGAAATATGTCCACTCCCACGGAATGCTAGGGGTCCCCAAGCCATAGCCAACCCCAATAACATCACGGGCATGTGTTTTTTTTAGCCCAAATTTAGACTGATCACAATCTTTACAAAAATAAATCTCAAAGTCTAGTGGTTACCATACTTCCTGGATAATAGTGAGCTATAATTTATAGTTATGCAGTACTAAATACATGAGGTGTCAACATTACCATGTTGTGTTGTCACTTGCTTCTGTCTAACATTTCAAATCATCATCAGTCACTTATTTTCTATATTCCCCCAGCAGAGCATGAGAGACACTCACTATGTCAGTAATCACAGCAGGTATAGAGCCTCAAAATGAAAGAGCATGTAGGTGGGTTCTCCTACTTCTCCCATGTCACTCAATCTTCAGCATAGCTGAGCCATGCCAGGGTCTATGGTAAAAGGTTCATTTACAGGTGTGGGGGTGACTTTTTTTAGTCTAATAGTTTTAATAAAAAATATAAAAAAACTCTATACTTTTGCTTGCTATTTAGATAGCACTATGCATAGAATAAATGTTATGCACTTTAAAATAAACAGTAAGCTATTTGTACCATGACAGTTACACCTACTTTATTTACTATTACACTTTTTTGAGTTTGCTGATCGGTGATGCTTTCATATAAAAAAAAAAAAAGATCGGCGGAGCCTGGAGCCGAGCCTGAACGGTCGCACCTTCACAGAGCTCCGAGCAATCGACATAAATTCATGCCAATCTGAGACCCTGGGGTGCCATCAGACGACCCAAACACCCACCCGAGTACCCCCGGAGACTAAACCAAAGACAGATGTCTTTTCTGTTCCCGCAAATGGGTAAGAAGACCCGACAAAGATCTGGGGCCTACCTTGCGCTCCAAACCTCGAGGTACACGACGGAGATCCCGGCACTAGGTACAAGCAACAGCTCCCGCCTACTGACTGACCCCACAGAACCGGACAGTCATGGGTCGCAGGTCCCAAAGGCCTCCACCAACTGCCGGCAGAGACACGCAAGATATCGGCAACCTGCTACAGCGGCCGATGGCGCCCAAGATGGCGGCCCCGCCGGAGCGCACACCAGACCCTCTAGACCCGCAAACTGGGGCTGGATCGGAACCATCTACCACCCCTCAAGCCACAGGGAAACCGGCCAGCAGAGACACACTCACCCCGGCTACCAAACAAGACATAGCTGACCTCCTTATGGAAATGAGGCAAATGCATGCGGCAGATCTCGATTTAAATGGAACTGAAATGCTGGCGGTGAGCGCACGCACACAGGCCTCAGAGGAGGATATAATAGACCTGAAAAGAGAAGTGAGGGGGCTAAAAGACACTTTCTACAATATACAAGGGGCACAGTCACCCTCACCACAAGAGTAGACCTGGCAGAGGACCGCAACAGACGAGCCAACATAAAAATAAGGGGGATCCCAGACAGCGTTGACTCCTCAGAACTGCCCCACTACCTCAGATGCCTCATGGCCACACTCTTGCCACCCGCTCAGGCAAAAAAGTTTGTATTGGATGGCTGTTTTAGGATCAGAAAAGCCAAACAAGCACCGACGGATGCCCCGCAAGATTTCATCATCAGGTGCCATTCCGTGACGGACAAAATCAGGCTCCTCGCGGCACATTTGAAGCTTCCCAAGTCACCTTTTACCAGGACTTAACTCGCAACACGTTACTGTGGCGCAGGTCCTTGGCCCCTGTCACAACTCAATTGCGAGACGCAAAGATTGACTATAAATGGACACTCCCAATGTCTCTGACAGTGACCAAAGAGGGTGCCACACTCAGCCTCTCCTCGCTGCAAGAAGCTGAACTGTTCCTGCGGGCACTAGGGATACCAACTCGAGCCCAAACATGGGAGAACCCCATGACATCACACACTTGGGACCCGGAGAGAATAACTCCTTTTACTCCTAGAGACACGGAGAGACGTGGGCCCTGACCTGAACTGCCCCACCGAAACAAGCATAATATGACATATTGTTCCTGAACCCCTCTATGTTATTCTTCTTACCTATGGTTTGTTATGTTTTCTTTGTAGGTTTCGACTCACAGTTGAGCCAAAGTTAATCTAAATACATGTAGTTCCTCCACTAGACACGGTACACTTGGGCTGAGGGACAATGCCCCCAAGGACTAACACATACTCACTGAAAACCCTGACCCCTCACAGGAGCTAAGCACCCCCCCCCCCCGAGACTCCAGTGTAAGGGGTCAACACGCAACCTACCTGTCGCACACACCCGACAGCGCCCGACGCCTCACAGTCTTGACTGTAACACCAACAGACGTATCCCCAACTAAACTGAGGTACTCTCTAGCACGGACAGCACTAACATAGGCTACACTAGGTAGCACACAAGCCTAATTCACAATAGACAACCCACTGGCAAAATGGAGGCCTGCCTCACCACCACATCACTAGGCATTTAAGGTCCATGTTTAGCTTCTAACTGTCGCACAGTGCGCACCACCCTGGACCGTACTCGACACCACGTCCACTATGATAGACTGACATACACAATGTGGCAAGGCACAAACGGTTTCAGCTGGGCAATCGGTTATCATCCTCAACTCAACTTCTGTTTAAATTACTCTAAAACAAAAATCGTGCTAAACCTGCAGATAACATAGTATGCACCTGTCTGAAGCATGTGTCTATATGCTATGTGTTGTTGCAAGTTAAACTTGAATCCCGGAAGGCTGTTGTGGCCACATGGGCTGTACTGTATTCTACCATGCACGAAAATAAATAAATAAAGAATTAAAAAAAAAAAAAAAGATCAGTAGACTTTGCTTCGTTTATAAGTAAGAAATTACCTTCATAACATTAAAGTAATTTGCTCCAGTGAAAAAAAATGCTGCTATAGAAATTCTTGAGGGTATAAAGTAACAGGTTTTTATTTCAATGTATTATAAAAAGCTTTAGTGAAACAATTTAGATCTTATACATGAAACACTCAAAGAAATTAAAGAACATTATTTTAAAAAATTATTTGGAGGCTTTTGTCACCCACCATTGACTCCACAAATTTACACCTGAAAGTTTTCTGGTTTTTACTTATTTTTTAAATTATTATTGCTACAGCCCAAAGGCTCTAAGGATTTCATAAAATGAGTTTTCTGGAAAAAAATGTTTTAATTCTTCCTATTTAAAATTGCCAGGCTCAGTTTAGTTTACACATCTAGTTCCTTTTTAATTAATATTGCCAATTTTTTAAAATAAACCATTCAATGTGAAAATGTCTACACATTTCCACTTTTGTTACACAAATATCACCAATCATTGATTCCATTTCGACATTGTAAATTATGTATTTTTAATCAAAACTAAATTTTTAATTTCAATTGGTAAATGATAATATCGCTTAAAAAAATTAACTCAGCCAAGCCAAATAAATGTTGAAGCAAGCTAATTAAATGTAAGGCAAGCATCTAATAAACTCATTGATATGATTAAGGTGGATCTCTGCTTTAAGCTACTTGGTGCCTAAGGGGCATGCAATGTATTACTAAATCATGCACTGAAAGAACATCTGTTACTAAATAATAAAAATATTCATATAGTGTGCTAATCTGTATAACCCAGCAGTATTAGCATAAACATTTAGTTGAAATAGCCGCATCTGCAAGATTAATTTTAGTTATTTATTCGTAATAGTCCTAGGTCACCAGGCCTCCCAAATACCAACAACCCTGGAAAGTATAAATGTTTAGACTGTAAAAGTGCCAAAATGCTTTGAAGTTAGTTAGAAAAAATTGCTGGCAATATGCTGATGATATATTTATTTATAATGAATATTATTATTCATTGTGTTGTAGTAGTCCTTGCTGTGGTTATTACTATTGTAACTAGTGTTACCAGTTATCAATATGGCTGTTACAATTATTCTACTACTATTAAAGGACAGATTAGAATAGTTTTAATATTGTTCTCTATAGTATTGCTATTAGTTTATGAATACTCTTATGATGTCCACCAGTTTTTTTTTCTGCTTAAATAGGTGCTATGTATAACACATGTAATCTGTTGGTGCTTAGTACAACATTTTAAGCCATCGATGTTAAAGGCTTACTACAGGGGCGTACCTAGAGCTTTTGGCACACAGGGTGGATCCTGTGTTTGCCACCGCCCCCTTAAATCCCCCCCCCCCACTTCAACACCCGCAATATTTTTAAAGTTTTCATTTTTTTAAATTGCACAAATGTTTAAATTGTGGAAAAAACCCTGTCCTGCACCTTTTACAAAACCCTTCTCCTACCTGCCATTCTACATAACGCATGTCCTTCTACAAAACCTCTGCTCAGCCCCCCTTAAACAAAATCCCTGTCCCCTTCTACAAACCCCTGCACCCCCTTCCATAAAAAAACCTGCCTCTCCCTCTAAAGCCTCTTACAATAGAATTCTTTTTTTTTTTTTCACAACAATATTAGCAACAGTCTTCAGAGTCCAGTCCCAGGCACATAGTAACTTGCACACAGTCACACACACAGTTACAATCAGACAGTCACACACAGTTACAGGCAGACAGTCACACAAACAGTCACATACAGTCACACATACAATTACAGGCAGATAGTCACACACACACAGTCACAGGTAGCATCCCCCAATCACAGGCAGACAGTCACACACACATAGTTACATGAGGACAGTCACACACACACACTCACAGGCACACTGTCACACAGACAGTCACAGGCAGGCACTCACACACAATTACAGGCAGACAGTCACACACACACAGTCACAGGAAGAAAGTAACACACACACACAGTTACAGGCAGGCAGTCACACACACATACACACACACTTACAGGCAGTCACATACACAAACTCACAGTCAGACAGTCACACACACACAAACACACACTCTCTCTTTTAATTACAGTCAGCTTGGACTGGACGAGCAGTGGATTCAGTCCATGCTGTGTACTTGTTGGGGAAGCAGGGTCTCCACCCTGCTTCCCCTCAATATGCAGCAGTAACAGCAACGGGTGGAGGCTGTGTCTAGCTCCGTCCCTGCTGCTGGTTTGGTGCTGCCCCCACTGCCGATTAGCTTCAGCCCGTTTTGTTACCATGCGTCAGGTTTTCAAGTTCTGCGGCTGCCTGGGTGTGTGAGCTGTGTGTCTGCCATGGCGTCCTGTGCGGCCGCACAACTCACACATCCTAAAGCCGCCCTGGTCATGGCACCCCCTAGTGCGTGGCACCTGGAACGGACCGCACCCCCCCTTAGTACGCCACTGGCTCACTCCAGACCCCTAAGCAATTTTAGCTTGCAGAAAAGATTTATGTGTGAAGTATTTTGAAAAAAGTGCAGATTTCAATAGACATTTACTCTTTAATAAATTAACCTGGTTACACCCTCTTAGCTGTCAAGCAGACAATAGGTAATGCTACTTCCGGGTTTCATTAGCTCAATGCTGCTGACCTCAAGTGGCAGCAATGCTCCAAATTTACAACGATTTCTCACTTGCTGCACTGTGAAGTCTGTGATTGGACAGCCACAGACAGTCTGGACGGGATTAGAAGGAGAGGGCTTGTAAAGGCAGCAAACTAGAGAACTGCAGGTTTTGCAAGCGTTTCTTAAATATATCCCCAAAAATAAATAATTAGATGCATGCAAGTTTTCATTTGGGGTATATCTACTAAACAGTGATATTTCTTTATTTTGTATTTCGGCAGTGGAGTGTTCCTTTAACATGAATCTGTTGCCTGATATTTAAATAAAAATACAAGAAGAGATTAATAATATTGTCATCTAACCTAATTATTTTATTTTTACTTAACTAAATACAATGAAACTTTCAAGAATTGTGTAATCATTTTTTTTTACAATTCTTTGTGACAGTTTATTAAAAGAACATAAATGCTGAAGGTTGTGATGTCAATATCCTATTAGGGCTGGCTCATCAAATAGGTTCTTTAATTCTCAGAGTTCTGACGTGAGTAAGAGGACATTTTTGTTAGAACTGCTTGATGCCCTATAAATGCCTTCTCCGAGTCTTGAAATACATACATAGTAAGATGTGCTAAAAAATACTCAAGTCACTAAACCTTTCAAACATATATGTTTCATTCACTCCATCTTGATTTCTCATTGGATAAGCAAGCAGTTATATCATATATTAGCTACATTTAATAAGTACTAACCAAGAAAGTTATGGTGGGATAAAATGTGATATTAAACCCCTTCCATCAGAGTGAGGTTGGTTACTGGTGGCCAGATCTTTGTTTAACATTGTATTGAATATTCACTGTGTTCAGGTGGAAGGGGATTTCAATCACTTTTTTTTCCCACCATCACTTTCGTGGTTTGTGTTTCGCAAGTAACGCCAAGCCTCAATAGCAATCCAGTAACCAACCTCATGCATATGAGTTGCATTAAAGGGACTCTCCAGTGCCAAGAAAATATATTCATTTTCCTGGCACAGCAGGAGCCTACAGTGCCCTTCTCCCTCCCACCCCCCATCCCATGTCCCTTGGTGCTGGGTCATGCCCCACCCACTCTCCTCCCCTACTGACATCAGCCGGTGGGGGAGACCCAATGCGCATGTGCGGCAATGGCCGCACACGCGCACTAGAACTCCCCATAGGAAAGCATTATTCAGAGTGACAAGACCAAAATAGAGCTTTATGGTCACAACCATAAGCGCTATGTTTGGAGAAGGGTCAACAAGGCCTATAGTGAAAATAATAACATGGTGGCTCACTGATGTTTTAGAGGTGGGGGGGGAGGGGTAAGCTGTAAAGGCAAGGGGACTTTTGTAAAAATTGATGGCAAGATGAATGCAACATGTTATCAGAAAATACTGGCAGACAATTTGTTTTCTTCTGCACAAAGGCCGCACACGGGACGCTCTTGGACTTTCCAGCATGACAATGACCTTAAGCAAAAAGCCAAGTTGACCCTCCAGTGGTTACAGCAGAAAAAGATTAAGGTTCTGAAGTGGCCATCACAGTCTCCTCACCTTAATATAATCGATCCACTTTGGGAAGATCTCAAACATGCGGTACATGCAAAATGACCAAAGACTTGCATGACCTTGAGGCATTTTGCCAACACGAATGGGCAGCTATACCACCTGAAAGAATTTGGGGCCTCATAGACAACTATTACAAAAGACTGCACGCTGTTATTGATCCTAAAGGGGACAATACACAGTATTAAGAACTAAGGGTATGCAGACTTTTGAACAGGGGTCATTTCAGTTTTTTCTTTGTTGCCATGTTTTGTATTATAAGAAATAAAAAGAAATGTGTTTTGCCTGCTCACTAATGTTTTCTTTAAAAATGGTACATATATTATCAATTCTCCAAGGGTATGCAAACCTTTGAGCACAACTGTATAACTAATGTATAATTATAGTCATTTCATCAATTGGTTCCGAATAAATAAACAAAACTTTTTGAAAATAAATTCTAATTCTAATCTTTGTTTCATTTGTTACTGTAGTTTGCATAAAGAATACATCAATATCACTTGACCAGTTTTATTCTTTCATATTCATCTGAGATAAATTAAAGTTATGCATTTTAGATAAGATTAGATGAAAAGTTTGTAGGAACAGGTTTCTCCATCATCATGTATATCTGTCTAACCAAACACTTGTCTAGATCATAATGTAATATGTCATGTTATAACAATGTCTTTTGTAAAATAACCTACCTGTTTTACGATGGCTCGCACTTACAACCAGCTCTCTAGCGTGGGGATTCAAGGGTTTCTCCACGCTGGAGAGCTGGTTTATGTTTGTGGAATTTTCCCTGAACATTGATTTCAGTGATTCCCTGTGCTAGTAAGCTAATCTATATTCAAAATTTTCCCCAAACTTATATTCACAGGATTCCCTGCACTAGTGAACTCTTGTGCATGCTCGCTAGTGCATCCTCACTTAACAACTAATTTGTTTTTTGACCGAGTCGTAAGAATGGAACCCGGTCGGTAACTGAAAACAGCCTGTATATACATTATACTTTTAGGTACCCTTTCTTAGAACCATGACACACATGACCACGTAGTAACAGTTCACTGCTTTTCTTTCTAATGTTTAATACAAAATATTAAGCTACATTTTCTGATTATAAGTTGAAAAATAGAGAGAAATTATTTTGATATTTTTTCTTGCATGGGCCTCTTGTGTCCTGAGCCAATGTGTATTCCTACACATTATACATTTGACTGCATCGGGTTTGTTCATTTTAACTCAGACTGCCATAAAAGAGAATAATTATTTTTACATAATCATTTGTTTCTCTTCAGGTTCAGCCTGTAAAAAGCTTGTCATCATATTCTAACTTAGAGAATTTAGGTAGAACATTAGTTAGTACCTGATGATAATATGTTGTAGATTTTTGACATGCTTATGGTACAGTAGTAAATGGGTATTCAATCTTCAAGATTGATCAGTTTTCTCTACTGGCCATAGTGTATTATTGCAGAGACTCCTTGATTTGCCAATAACTCCATTTGTTCCAGGATATGTACAACACTTGCAATGAACAAAAAATGTTCCAGGAAACATTAATCTTTTATTTGGGCATTTGTATTGCCACATATCAATTTGCTTTTGAACATTGTGGTATTTTCATGGTCACTTAAATTACTAGTTATGCTTTGCATAACTTATGTATATTAAACAATCATGATTGTATGCACTTGTGCACTTTGAAGTGAAAATGGGGTTGCAATGGGAAATATACTTTTAGTTTCTTGTGAGTATCTAGGAGGTGATTTCATATTAGTTTCATATATGCTGCTGTAAAATTGCATCCCAACATCATAGATATGTGTCACCATAGAGCTGCTTTAACTACCAGCTGAGAATCAGGTGTGGGGCAGAGCTTAGTGGCGGTGGGTATATGACATGCTATATCACCACCCTCCGTCACTCACCCTACGCTGCCAAAGGGAATTGCAAGCTGCAATATATGATCCCTAAGTAGCACTGTCTGGGGAGAGTAAAGGGTAGGGTATATTTATTGCTGGTTACTGGGGAAGGAAGAGGTTGGGGATCTGCGTTTGTGAGTGTCTGATTGTGTGTGTGTCTCTGGCTTTCAGTATGACAGTTTATGTGTAGCTATTGTTTGAGAGTTGGTATATATGGCTGTGTGTCTGTTTGAAAGTGAGATTGTATATCTAACTATGTGTTCGTGAGTATGTATATCTGTCTGTGTGTCTGTCTGACTGTGTGTGTGTGTGTGTCTGGTTGATGATATGCATTGTAAGCATATACATCAAAGCACTATCACTTTACTTGTTTAGTTTTGACACTGTATTTTTTGAATAGTTTTTTTATCACATTATTTGCATAATATATATACATATATATATATTCACAATGCGCTTACAGGAGTTTTTTTTTGTTCACCTCTACTTTAATCAATAAAGTCCTCGTTATTCTGTAAAGCATCATTTTTCTATTCTTTATTTACCTTTTTTGACAGTGCATTTGATTTATCTTAAGCTTAGGAATGCGGTTATAAGCCGCGTCTAGCATATTAGAGCTGCTAGATGTGGGGGCTCCAATGTGAGTAGTACCCCAAGACCATGGGGTAGTGGGAGGGGGAGCGTACCATCTATGTTATTGTTATATGCCAAACCGGCAGAACTTGTGTCAGTCACCCACCGGGGGACCTGTCTTAGTGTCAGAGCGTTAAAAATGAAACATGCATAAACTAAACATAAACTATAAAATATAAAATAAAAAAAATAAAAGGCGTTAGTGTGCAGGCTCTGAGATTACAGGCTTCAAGTCGTGGAGCCTCTCTCTCTTTCTGAAGCTAAAATATGGAAGCTTGCAGCCAGCGTCTCTGGGTTGGAACCTGGCAGGTCTTTTTTATTTGGTGCCAGAGATCTTGTATGTTTTACCAACTTTCGTAACACACAACGACGTGGGGGTCGATAGGTGAGTCCTGCGGTCTGGAGGTGGTTGGTGATATGCTACTCTTACGCCAAGGTAATAGAAATATAGAAACATAGAATGTGACGGCAAATAATTGGGCCATCTAGTCTGCCCAATTTTCTAAATACTTTCATTAGTCCCTGGCCTTATCTTATAGTTAGGATAGCCTTATGCCTATCCCACGCATGCATGTTGTGGGAGTTTTTCTTCTTTTAAATATAGTCTAAATATAGTGCGAAAACTGCTCCGTGCCATCCCATCCCCCTTACTCTGCGCGGGCTGGAGCCGCAACACATGGCGGCGGGCACCTGGTCGCAGGGGTCGCAGGGGTCGCAGGGGTCGCAGGGCTGCAACCCCTGTGACCACGGTATGTACGCCAGTGCATGCAGGTACACATACACTTAAAGGACCACTACAGACACCCAGATCACATCAGCTCAATGAAGTGGTCTGGGTGCCAGGTCCCTCTAGTTTTAACCCTGCAGCTGAAAACATAGCAGTTTCAGAGAAACTGCTATGTTTCACTGAGGGTTATTCCAGCCTCTAGTGGCTGTCTCATCGACAGCCACTAGAGGAGCTTCCGTGATTCTCACTGTCAAAATCACAGTGAGAAGATGTTGAACTTCCACAGGAAAGCATTGAGTAATGCTTTCATATTGGCGGATTGAATGCGCGCGCGGCTCTTGCCACGCATGCGCATTCGGAGCTGAGAGGCGGTTCGGGGCGGAGAGATCCCCAGTGCCAAGGGAGTACGGCACTGGAGAAAGGTAAATGCTTAAGACACACACACTGTCACGAACAGACGCATACACACTAGCTAACAGACACACACATTTACTGACAGACACACACTCAGTGACAGACATACATACACACTCACTGACAGACAAACACTCATTCAATTACAAAACACACACTCACTAACAGACGCGCACAGTAACACACTCACTGGCACACTCTAACACTAACACACACACACTAACACACACACACACTAACACACACACTCTAACACTAACACACACTCTAACACACACACTAACACACACACACTAACACACACACACACTCTAACACTAACACACACACACTCTAACACACCCTCTAACACTAACACACACACACTCTAACACTAACACATACACACTAACACACACACACACACTAACACACACTCTAACACACACACACTAACACACACACACTCTAACACACACACACACACTCTAACACTAACACACACACACTCTAACACACACACTCACTTTTTTTTTATTTAATCCCCCCAGCCTCCTTACCTGTGGGAGTGCTGAGGGGATTCCCTGGGGTCCAGTGGTGTTGCTGGCCCTGGTGTCACCCGGCGGGCAGGCTGGTGGGCGCGCAAGGGAGCACTCTCCCTGGCTGAGTGCTTCCTGTTCAGCTACCTCGCGCACCGCATACTGATGCCAGAGCCGGAAGATGACGTCATCTTCCGGCTCCGGTATCAGTGTGGTGCGCTAAGGAGCTGAAGAGGAAGCACTCAGGGGAGAGTGCTCCCTCGCGCGCCCGCCAGCTTGCCCACCGGGTGGCCATCAGGAGAAGAGGCTGGCCACACTGGCGTACATACCGTGTAGCAGGGCCCCGGTATGTACACCACTGATGGTAAGTTCCTTTAAGCTTTCCTTGTAAGTTTTATCCTGCAATCCATCAACCAGTTTAGTAGCTCTTCTCTGAACTCTCTCTAAAATATCAATATCCTTATGGAGATATGGTCTCCAGTACTGCATACAATGTTCCAACTGAGGTCTCACCAGTGTTCTGTACAATGGCATGAGCACTTCCCTCTTTCTACTGCTAATACCTCTCCCTATACAACCAAGCATTCTGCTAGCATTTCCTGCTGCTCTATTACATTGGCTGCCTACCTTTAAGTCATCTGAAATAATCACCCCTAAATCCCTTTCCTCAGATGTTAAGGTTAGGACTCTATCAAATATTCTGTACTCTGCCCTTTGGTTTTTACGTCCAAGATGCATTATCTTGCACTTTTTCACATTAAGTGTCTGTTGCCACAACTGTGACCATTGTTCTAGTTTAGCTAAATCATTTTCCATTTGGCATATCCTTCCTGGAACATCAACACTTATACATCTTAGTATCATCAGCAAAAATACATTCCTTACCATCAAGACCTTCTGCAATATCACTAATAAAAATATTAAAGAGAATGGGTCCAAGTACAGATCCCTGAATTACCCCACTGGTGACAAGCCAATGCTTTGAATATATTCCATTGACTACAACCCTCTGTTGCCTGTCACTCAGCCACTGCCTTACCCATTCAACAATATTGGAATCCAAACTTAAAGATTGCAGTTTATTGATAAGCCTTCTATGTGCAACAGTGTCAAAAGCCTTACTGAAATCAAGGTAAGCAATGTCTACAGCACCACCCTGATCTATTATTTTAGAAGAAGTCGATTTGACATGTTTCAAACTCATAGGGGGTCTGTCCCTTAATTGCTGCCATTAAGGTTATTTTATCCGATAGAGTTTGGCATCACGTGGTGCTAAGTTTGGGGCCTGTGGTGATTTGGCGATGCGGTATACACCATCAAATGAGAAATATTTGGCTTGTTTTGTGGGTAGAAGTGAGGATACCAGGAATCTGATGAAGCGTGGGAGTTCGTCTAGGGGCACAGTTTTCAATAACCCCTGATATTAAAATTTTTCCTCCTACCTCTGTCATCCAGTAGGGTGACTTGCTGGGTGATGTTGACATGCAAGGTTTGCAATTTGCGCACCATTTCATGTAGTGTATCCACGTAGTGCTTTAGGCCTTGTACCTCTACTTCTGTGGCTTGGATGCGGGCTGTCACAACTTATACCTCAGTGGTGAGGACCTTTGAGTCTGCTTCCCACATTTGTTTGAGGTTTTGTTGAAGCCCAGTCAGCATTTCCTGGATGTCTTGTTTAGTAGCAGGGACTAATTCTCTGGCAGCTTGTGGGGTTGTCCGATCAGTGGTTATGGTGGCTAGGCTCTGTATTGAGTCCCCATCAAAGGACTGCGTGGGTGAGGTCTCTGGAGGGGCCATGTTCAGGGTCGGCATGGGTGGCTGAAACATGAGGCCAATGTCGCGCTGCAGTTTGGTTGTAAGTGGCAGCATTTTTTGAGACCATTGTCCCATCTCAGTAGGGGTGTAGGAGTCACTGTGTGGAGTGAGTGGTGTAGCTGTGTACCACTTCGGTAATCCTTCGGTTGGTTCCAGGGGTCGACTGCCCACGTGGTAGGCCTTAATGCCTTTGAAGCAGTATTTCTTGCCCAGGGAAAGAAAAAAAGGCATCTGCTGGATTGGCAATATGCCCCGAGTGTGTGACCGACCTGGATGTCAGCAGATGGGTAGGTTGTTTAGCGGTGTGGATGAGATTGTGCTTTTTTCTGTCAGAGCCGATGAAAATGGTGACTGCTCCAGTGCGCTGTTAGGCTCCACCCCTCTACAGCATATTATTTAAATACACTTTAATTCATTTAGCACTCACGCTACTTAATTTGTCTCCCACATGGGAATTAGTGTTGGACCCACTGATGTTAAGGTACTGTGCCATAGGGACGGGCTTAATACGATATATCAATATGGTGGAAATGAATCCCCTGATTTGTTTGCTGAGTTAGGTGATTTTATGTAGTCTTGTAAAATTAAAACTGTAAATAAATGTGTGCACTGTTCCTTAATCTGCATTTGGTATAAATTTTGGTCTCTACTGCAGCACCATTACTGAGAAATGCATGTTGCAGGTGTGCCCCCGATACCCTTTTTTTACTATGTCTGGCTGTGTGTCTGTTTGACAAAGTGTGCCTGAATCTCTGGTTGTGTGTGTGTGTGTGACAGTGTATGAGAGTGTGTTTGAATGTGTGTATATGTCAACTGTGTGTCTGTTTGACACTGTGTGTGCATGTCTGTGTGTGTCATGTGTCTGAAAGTGGGAATCTGTGTGTGTTTGTGTGTGTCTAACATTGTGTAACTGTATTTTACCATGTGTGTATGCATCCCATTGTGTGTTTGTGCCTGGCAATGTGTATGTGTGTATTCTGAAAGCATGTGTATATGACAATCTATGTGTGTATATATTTGTGTGGTACGGAGTTTGTATCTAGGTGTGTGTTTGGGGGGGTGGGGGCTGGCCAACATTTTTTTTAAGGTGCCTAGAAATTTCTGATGGCCGTCCTGTTGTTCCCTGAATAGTCATACTCCAATTTCTGGGTAACATTCATTTTGATGTACGGTATCTCAGGAATATCCCAATTTCTGGTCCTACTAAATTGTAATGATTTTAATGATTGTAATGATTTCCTGACTTTAATTTTTATTTGTTATAATATCGTTCATTGATATCTAGCTATTAGTCAGTTACGGCCATACTTTCAGCAACGGGAAGGGGTCTGACGCTAGTTCGACACTTTGTGATGGGGAGATATGTGCCTATAGTGGTCCTTTAAATTATTATTATTTATATAGCGCCAACATGTTCTGTAGTGCTTTACAATGGGTGGACTAACAGACACGTATTTGCAACCAGACAAGATTGACGCACAGAAACAGAGGGATTGAGGGCCCTGTTTAATGAGCTTACATGCTAGAGGGAGTCGGGTATAGTGACACAAAAGGTAAGGGTAGGGTAGAAAGGTAGGTTGCTAGGATAATATTTATTGAGGGCTTAGTATTTTGTTTTGATGACAGTTTCAGGAGAGGAATCAGGGTGCGGGGAGGGAAAGCTGTTCACAGTTTAATTGATATGCTTTCCTAAAAAGTATGTTTTGAACGATTTTTTGAAGGCGTGGAGATTGGGTGAGAGCCTAACAGACAGTGGGGATGGTAGGTAGGGACAGCTATTGAAGGATAACTAGGTGCTTGGGGACCCCTATTTTATGGGACTAATCCCTTGGGGGCATTTATGGTGTTAAACTGAAAAATAGAAATGACCTCCAAAAAATAAGGAGATCTAAGGCTGGCAAAAGACGTAAATAGACAACGCTAATAGAATAGTATCTAAAGACCTGTGTCAAACAGTGGGGGAACATCAGCAACCTTCAATTGTAATAATCTTTACAGTATTTCAGCTTTTTGACTACACGGATATCAGCTCGAGAACGGCTAATATTAACAGCCGGTTCCGTCAATCATATGACGTTAATACAATAATCCTCCCCCTGTCACCATCACGTGGGACGACTTCTCCACAGAGTAGTCCCTCCCACATTACCACCCACCGTCACGTGGCACGGCAGGTCGACATTAGGTATTCCTCCTATCGTCATGTGGGATGGCGTGTCATAAGTGACGTAGGATTAATTCCGTGCGTCACTGATGACAAGGGGGGGGGACCCCACATCTGATTGGTTATTTCACATTTAAAAGTCCCGGCTTTTCGGCTCTCAATTTTCATACCCTGACGAAGGTGTTCTCACACACCGAAACGCGCGTCGGGCATTAGCTTGTTCGCTATTTTGCTTCTCACTTCACAGTCTATAGGGACTTTTCACTGTATTTAAATGGGTATTTAGATTTATTTTCAGTTCTATATAGTGTTGGCTCACAGTTAGCTATGGTCACGGAAGATTAGACAGTGCGCATCGTTCAGAGTAGATTCAGTTTAGAACACCCATGAAGGTGTTGGAGGAGATTTAGGGTTAGAAGAGAGAAGTGGTTTGGAGAGCCTCTCTTTGGATTATTATTATCCATCTAATAGCCCAGCATTTTGGGAATAATTGATGAGAAGGGGTGGTAGGCGGTTTATAATACATCCACTACCTTGTATTACCCGGTCCCCATATACATTTAAACTGCCTACCTTTAGATTTTCCACTCTCTATCTATTTCCATACATTTGGAGGGAACTTTTTTCGCTGCCCCTGGCAATATCAATTAGGTAAATTTAGTACCATTTTTGGCCATGGAAGGGGAGCGAAGTTAGTGTTCTGTGGTTTTTGCAGTAAGGATAAATAAAGACATATGTCCATAACTTTATTTTTCCACAAGGGCACAAGTCAACACAATTGAAGGTTGCTGATGTTCCCCCACTGTTTGACACACCATAACTACAATGAGTCTTTAGATACTATTCTATTAGCATTGTCTATTTACGTCTTTTGCCAGCCTTAGATCTCCTTATTTTTTGGAGGTCATTTCTATTTTTCAGTTTACTAGTCTATTAGGGTAAAAGCCCTGGGTGGAGCTGGCACCACCACTTGACCACTTGCCATTGTTTTTACCTCTCATACTTCATTTTCCATCTTTGAAGTTGATTGGCTAAACAAGGTTATTTATTATTTACCATTTATTCATTTATGGTGTTAACCTCTTTGGGGCATTAGGGCAAACCCCTAATGACAGCATTAGTATTTACATGGGTAACCCCCATAAGATTAAGACTGGCCATCTTCTGTCCACATGAGCATTTTATCAGCCAAGAGAACTACCTTTCAGTTTGCCCTGCAGCCCATAGGATATTAGTATTATTACCGGCATTTATAAAGTGCCAACAAATTCCACAACTCTGAACAATTGGGGAGAATCTGCACAGAACAACACAAAAAGTAAAGATTGCCCTGCCGTGAGCTAAAATCTAGCCATGCAAATTTCTTTATAGAAAACACTTAGCTACCTTGATCTTACAATCTGAAGGTTAAAATGGGGAGTAGAGACAAACGGTAGCAGCTGGAATATGGAGACGATGGCCAGAAAAAAATTAAATATAATTGCACTCACTGGTAAGATGTAAAGGGATGTAAGAGTGTCAATGTTTGCAGCTAGAAATGATCTGTCGTATCTATAACATCTGTTATTCTCTTAGCATTGTACATTGTTAGCACATATGCTGGAAAACAGATATATTGGTGGAACTTGGTTGCAGTTAGAAGCCAGTCTGCAAATATGAAGGATCTTTAAGCAAAATGTATTTCAGCAGCAGTGCAGTAATTTAGGCTGCTTAGTGAATCAATATGTACCACTTTCACCCCAAGGTCAATTTTATCTAATGTTTTCAAACACCAATAAAAAAAAAGCTTGCCACAAAATTAGTAATATTTCATACACAGTCCATCTGCAAACTCAGTCTAGAAGGTTGCTATACGGCATTGGTTTAGTTGTTCAGCATTTGAAATAAACTGAATACACTTCTAGAATAAAAGAATTGGCACTTATAGTTGACCTCTGGATATTTGGTTTGTATGCCGGAAAAAAAAATCTTTGTTCCTGAAAACATTGAATGCTGGACACATTTCCAAGACACAGCACCTTGTTAAGAACTGTAAATGAAAATCAACTATTTTGGGGCTTTAACACAGATCATTATCTGTCCTTGAAAAATCACAAATGTCTGTATTTGTATTGAAAAGAGGTAATGGCAAATTGCCAGTCAATGTGCTAACTACAAGAAACTTTTTTTTTGTAAGTTTCCGTTTTCGATAATCGAGCAAGCAGTAAAAATTATTCTGTTCTAAAAAAGCAATATAATGTAAACCTACATTTATACTTTGAAACCGCACAAAGGAACATTATTCATATAAACTGGCTTTTATACCTGCATATAAAATGTGTAATTATATCGTGGACCTACGTTTGAAGTATTTCATTCTTATACATTTCTTGTTAATGTCTGAAATTGTATCGAACTTTGATCTATGATGCATGTCATACATGTTTCCCTCTACTTTGCATCAAATAAGGCAGTTTATACTCTTAAGGATAAATGTACCAAACCATGCATTATATTCCCTGGTAAATGTAAATTCTTAACCCCACAATGATACGTTACGGACATACGTGTTTAATCAATGCAAGATTTGTCCCATAAAAATGCTGTGCTTGCAATACAAATATGATTTTTTTTTTTAAAGTATTCAATTTGAAATGTAAAAATGCTAATTCATAAATATAGGGGATGGCCCTGATTTATGGTAAACATATTTGTCAGTCACATATTGATAAGTTATAGACAGATGTGTTTAATACTCCATGCATCGTTTTCACCATACACGTATCCTCGACTTGTTATAAAATTATGATAAAAGCATTAGAATTGATTTAAAATATAAAATCTATACTAAATCATAAGTATATGGGTTGCCACAGATTAACGAGAGTGAATTGGGAGAAGCATGTCCTATTGAAGATTCTTAGATAGTCAGAACATTTGAATAGACTGATGAATCCAGATTGTTTAGATCTTCATATATTACGTGAAAAACAGTCAAGTACTTCTAATTATATGCTTTCTTAAAAGAAATGCATTTAAGTTGAGAAGTATAATTACACAGGCATCCACTTGGAGACTCAGAACATAAGAGATACATAGGTGAGGGTGTATTCCTTGAACTGGAGGGAGGGAGGTTTTTTTTTTTTTTTTTTAAAGGTTGACACTCCTTTCTGTATTAGGTTTTATACAGGTTCATGAACCAGAAATGTTGGCTTTATTATCACAGATCCACAAAGTGCCTTTATAAACAGATTTTTTTTTTTCAATAGGGGTTTCTTACATTCACAGGATCTTCCCGTATACGGACAAACAAATGAATTGATGGCTTACAAATTTTCACCCAAGTTGGCTATTTTACACACAGATTCATACTCTTCAATTACTCAGAAATAATTGTATTTTCGATAGTTATTAAATATATTTTTGAAAGTGTTTAGATTATCTTTGTCATTGATAAGTGACACGTTTAGATTTGAAAAAATACACAAGCTAAATGAAAAAAAATATATAAAATATATAAAAAAGTTAAGGAAAATTAAACATATCTTGGAGCAGAAAAAATGGGGCATGAATAGAGCATAAATAGAAAAAAAATAACTTAATTCTAATACAGAAAATGGTCAAGAATGTCTGCTGAATAAATAAATATAAAAATTGAAGAACTAGCAAACAGCCTTATTCATAAAATAAAATATTAAGATGACAGCCCTGGAATAAAACAATGGATGCCTTACTAGAGAAACATTAATATCAACCAGGATGAAAAAAGTTTATTTGAAGAAAAACTTTATTCCATCATTTTAAAACATAAAATACCTAGCATACATTTTTACTTTATATATGTTTTTCTTCCTGGTAGATATTTTTTATGCTTGAAAACATTATCCATTTGTATGTTCCCAGCACAAGAATGGGTACAATCTTTCTATGTACCTTTCCTTAGACTGTCTTTGAACATCAATAATTTGAACAAATGTTTGAGCTAGGGTAGAATTACAAAATCTCAAATAATCTGTAGAACAAATGCACAGAAACCATAGCACGTAGGAACATGCCTTAACTGTTCTTACTTGATAGCTGTAACGGAACTCCAGTACTCCGACTGAATACCTCCGCCAAGTCTGCTTCCTTGTAGATACCAGGAACCCTGGAACACTTGAGACTCAGACACCGAGGCTTGACTAGGATCACTTAGGGCCTTTTCCACCCTGGACCAAACACCAGACGACACATGGTGATGGTTAAACAGCAACTCTTTAATGAATACAGCACACATAGTTTTAGCCCCCAAGAACCTAATTTATATACGTATAATAGGTTGATAAGAGCACTACAGTACATGGAAGGGTGGGGTCAGGCAATAGCAAGGGCTTATGGGCAGGGCCGGATTGACGTAGGGGCTGATGGAGCTGCAGCTCCAGTCCCCTACCATAAAATACGCCCATCCACCAGCCAAAAGGCAGTCGGGAGCCGCCCGCGCTAGAAGACCTCTGTTGTACACAGCGCAGCGTGCAGGAGGGATAATTGCGGGCTCACTGAGGTCATATCCGGTGGGCCGCGGCATTACAGGAACCGCATCAGCATCTCTGACGGACGGCCGCCAGATATGAGTCATGGTGGTACGATCCAAACACAGTCTGTGGTACGATCCAGACACATACGGTGGTACGATCCAAACACAGACTGTGGAACAATCCAAACACAGTCTGTGGTATAGTATAACCCCCGTCATTATATATTGATCCAGACACAGACTGTGGTACGATCTAAACACAGACTGTGATACGATCCAAACACAGTCTGTGGTATAGTTGATTGGTTGGTCAGCAATTGCTACAGCAGATTGTAAATGAAATGAAACAAGCCAAATATTATTAAATTTCTGTTGATTCCACCTCTGACATTGCACATTCTGATCAACTGACCATTATATTTCGATATGTACTTGCCAGTGGTCCAGTGGAGCGTTTTACTAAATTTATCCCAATATCTGGACATACTGGTATGGAACTAGCAAACATGGTTCTTCAATTTCTGGAAGAAAATGGTATTTCCATCAAAGACTGCAGGGGCCAGTCATATGATAATGCATCTAATATGAGTGGCAAATATAATGGTATGCAGGTCTTAATTCGGGGGGAAAAATCCACTGGCTGAATACATTCCTTGTTGTGCACATTCACTAAACCTTGTAGGACAAAATGCAGTAAACAGCTGTCCAGTTGCAGTTTCATTCTTTAATTTTGTTCAGCAATTATATTGTTTTTTTTCTTCATCAACTCAACGGTGGAATCTGCTAACAAACCGTTTCAAAACGTGTGGTATACAAACATTAAAAAGGTTAGCTGATACGCGTTGGTCTGCTCACCATAATGCTGTTAATGCCTTACAAAAAGGGTATATTATTGTCAAAGAAGTCCTTGCAAATATTTAGAATGATGAGAACACAAAGGGAGAGGTCTGTTTACAAGCAAAGGGCCTAAGCAGTGTTATGGATCAGCTGGAAACGGGAATAATGATTGAAATATGGTCTGTAATTCTACCCAGGTTTCACAGAACCAGTCAGAGTCTCCAAGATGCAAAATTAGATTTACATACAGCAACAGGCATGCTGAACTCTCTGAAGGATTTTGTTCAGTCTCTGCATTCTAGATTCTCTGAATTTGAACAGCAGGGCAAAGATATTACCTGCTGCGACGAGTACCAGCTTCAACGTGGAAGGAAAATTAAAAGAAATAAGAAGTGGGACTATGGTGATGCAGAAGATGCTGATATGACACCATCTGAAAAGTTTAAAGTGAACACCTTTTATCTTATTATTGACCAACTGACAGAATCACTGAGGCACAGACAAGCAGCATACAGCGTCATTCAGGAAAGATTTGGCTTGCTGTTAGAAATGTGCACTCTAGCAACAGATGGTCTATGCTCCAAAGCCAGAACACTAGTGACACAATATCCTGAAGTTCTCGACCCCTTGTTTGCAGATGAAATTGTACAGTTTGCCTCTCTTTTCAAAATTTACCAGTCTTTCCCTGCAAAAAAAGTAATTAATGAGAGTCAAGAACTACAAATGTACAAGTTTCTGGTCACACAATCTCTAGTCGGTGCATTTCCATACACACGTGACCCTCCGCATGTATTTGTGTTTAATGGTCAGCAACTGCAGTGGTGAGCATTCGTTTTCAACATTAGAAAGTGTGAAAAATGAACTGAGATCTTCAATGGGTCAGGAGCGTTTAAATGCACTCTCTCTGTTATGCATTGAAAATGGGTTGCTCAATGAGCTGAATCTTGATTCTACAATTGAAGAATTTGCAAGCAAAAAGGCAAGAAAAGAAAATGTGTAGTTTAATTATAATCTGGCTGTTTGATTCGTTTAGGTTAAAATGCAGTTTAGAATTAAGTGAATAACCCTGTTTTTGTGTTTGTTACTCTCTGCACCATAACCATAACAGCAGGCTATAGTCAGTCTGATGCTTGGAGTAATACCTTAATGAGCATATTTATATGTATGTATCATAAAATTATATTTAATTTGTTTATATGGTTTACTACTGTTTACAAAAAAAGAAACCTTTTCGATCCATTTCTGTTATGGCACTTTAATGGTAATTAAAATTTTTCATTTGTCTTAATACAAATGCTTTGCATTTTGATTTTATATATTATGTATATATTTCCATAAAAAGGCCCAGCAAAATCCTCAGCACCAGGCCCATGATGCTCTTAATCCGGCCCTGCTTATGGGAGATTGAGGTGGGACAGGGCAGCCAGTTTAAACTGGTCTGGCAGTGTCCCTGGGTAACACCCTGTGGCGAAACCGGCCTCGCCACGTGTCCTTGGAGGGGGCTGCTTGCCCGCCTCTTGCCTTTGGACTATGGACCAGACTTTATGTGAATGTGTTATACCCCAGATAGGAATCCCATGGAGCCCATTCGTATGAAACTGACTGTAAAGACTTTGGCTCCATGGCGATTAAACTGTATTTGTGTGGTCCGAGCGCCATTCACTTAATAATGTGCGCTCAGACCTGGGCTATCTGGGGATATGTGAAATGTCTGTGTGTTATGTGTAAAATGTGACTTTATGTATTTTAAAGTGTTTTGTGTCTTTTTGCAACCATGTGCTTAATGGAGTCTTGTGTCTGTCCTGGGAGATAATTGAATTACTTATCTCCAGGATAGAAGACCCTGAAACTGGTTTGGGCCAGAAAGCCATGCTTCATTTAGTCACAAAGGACTTTTTACTAACTTTTGAACCCCTTGTCTGATTTGTGCCATTTTTGAATATGTGTAGTTTAATCCTGAATGGATTGATTGTGAATATGTAATTTTATGTGAATGTGATGTATGGTTTTGGAGTTATGAAAGTTGGGTAGAAAGTATGTTTTAACTGTATGTATAATTGAGTTTCCTCACAGGATAAGGGGAGGGAATATGTGGGATGTAACTGTGATGTGATTGGTTGTTTTGTAACGCCCTGTGGGCTGTACTATGTTTGTGGATTGGGAATAAAAGAGACTGTATGTGACAGTACAGGGAGTTCCTGCTTAACCCTCAAAGTGAAGTGTCGTCTCATTATTGGGGGAGGATTTATTGTATGCTGTTCCAGTTTGACTGCTAGGAGAGTAAACCTATTCGTATGGTTCCTATTCAACTGTCTACAGCATTCATATGCTTGGGAGAATTTATTTGCTTCTCCGGTTCGGTGGTTGTGGTGTCTGCCAGCAGTGCTTGGAGTCCTCAGGAAGCGCTAGGAGCATCCTTCAACGGAGGTACCCAGTCGGGGTGCCAGGCGATCCGTTACATTGGTGGCAAGCGGTGGGATGGCGTCCTAGTGCGAGGTAAAGCAGCTCAGAGACACAGTCGTTTGGATTTACAAATTGAAGGCGACGCTAGTGTTTATACAGCGTCCCTGTCTACATAAAGATTTGGGAAAATGGGGTTCGTGGATCCTTGGGCACCTCGCACACCTGAGGAAGAGGGTGAATTGGACTGGAGAGATATTGCCCGGCAAGAACTATGGTACAATGCCCTGGAGGAAGTCCAGTATCAACGGCAGCAGCGCCTTCCTGGTGTCGCATACCGGCTGGAGGAACAAATGGCCTGGCGGATGCCGCTTCTGGGAGACCAACCCGGAGGGCAGCAGGTCAGACAACTTGAGTACCTCGTGGAAAGGGAACTGAGCCTTGACGCCTCATACCGGGCACTGTGGTGGTGCACTGTCCAGCCAGAGACATGGAGGGCAGAGGGCATCCAGCCGGAGGGGGAGAACTACACTAGCCCTGGCCTGTTGTGGAAGGCCTTAGCAGAAGACGTCGACTTTGGCAGTCCAGCAGAGTCACGGTACTGGGCTATTTTTATTACCGGGGTGAGATGGTACAGGGCCCGAGATCTATGGGACTGGGACAAGACCTCCACCGTTTGGCTGCCATGGAACGACAGCTAGAGATGGACTATGTGGAACTACTAAACTCATGTCAGCCACAGGGCATAGACACAGAACAGGAAAACTGGCTGGGAGACCCAGACCTGCCAACCTACAGCTGGGAAAACGCAGCCGAGGTACCCCCTGCTTCACTACCAGCGGCAGAAGTAGGGGACCTCATAGACTGGTCCTGGGAAGACCCACAGATGGCAGGTGGAGATGGGATGGCGGTCTCTCTACCGGCCCTACAGGGATGCTGGGTGGTCGGCCCAGATCTCCAGCGGCAGTGTGTACCCCAGGGAGCAGAAGGTGCAGTCCTTCCTCCCCAGCGGCAGTGTGTACCCCAGGGAGCAGAAGGTGCAGTCCTTCCTCCCCAGCGGCAGTGTGTCCTGCAGGAAGCGGAGACAGTCGGTCTCGCTCCCCAGCAGCAGGGCAATATATTAAAAGGGGAGACAGTTGGTCCCCCTCTCCAACAGCAGAGAGAGTGTCAGGGAGAGGAGCTTGTTATCCCCTCTCCCCAGCGGCTGAAAGTATGTATGGGAGAGGAGCTTGTTACCCCCCCTCCCCAGCGGCAGCGTGTGGGAGATGAAGGTGCCCCCTTCCTCCCCAGGAAGCAGAGACCATCTGTCTCGCACCCCAGCCGCAGGACAAAATATTGAAAGGGGAGACAGTTGGTCCCCCTCTCCACCAGCAAAGAGAGTGTCAGGGAGAGGAGCAGGTTACCCCCTCTCCCCAGCGGCAGTCTACAGTTCAGAGAGAGGAGCTTGTTACACCCTCTCTCCAGCGGCAGCCTAACCCACCAAGGGGAGATGTTAAGCCCCACAACTATGCACATGGGACCGTAGTCTCTGCACTTGCAGCCCCAGGGGCAGGGACGGTCGGTCCTGTCCCCCAGCCACAGAGCAGTGTATCCAGAGGGGAGACAGTCGGTCTCCCCCTCCCCCAACCAGGCTCCAACCAGGCTACTTCAGTGGTAGCGCTGGCACCCGGGCAGAGTACCGCTGGTCTCTGCCCACTCAGCAACCCACCAAGGCAGTCTACCAGCCCCCCGCACAGCTGTGGTGAGGCACCTGGACATGGACAAGTTGCTATTTTATCCAGGTGTAGTAACCAGTTATTGTGGGTGGGCTGTATTGCTGTTTGTGCTTCGTGGGTGGGTTGCTGGACTAACCAGGGCACTGACCGGCAGGAGGTCAGATACCCTGTTAGTTTGGATGGTAAAGGGGAGAAATGTGGCGAAACCGGCCTCGCCACGTGTCCTTGGAGGGGGCTGCTTGCCCGCCTCTTGCCTTTGGACTATGGACCAGACTTTATGTGAATGTGTTATACCCCAGATAGGAATCCCATGGAGCCCATTCGTATGAAACTGACTGTAAAGACTTTGGCTCCATGGCGATTAAACTGTATTTGTGTGGTCCAAGCGCCATTCACTTAATAATGTGCGCTCAGACCTGAGCTATCTGGGGATATGTGAAATGTCTGTGTGTTATGTGTAAAATGTGACTTTATGTATTTTAAAGTGTTTTGTGTCTTTTTGCAACCATGTGCTTAATGGAGTCTTGTGTCTGTCCTGGGAGATAATTGAATTACTTATCTCCAGGATAGAAGACCCTGAAACTGGTTTGGGCCAGAAAGCCATGCTTCATTTAGTCACAAAGGACTTTTTACCCCTTTTAACCCCTTGTCTGATTTGTGCCATTTTTGAATATGTTGTTCCCCTGAATGGATTGATTGTGAATATGTAATTTTATGTGAATGTGATGTATGGTTTTGGAGTTATAAAAGTTGGGTAGAAAGTATGTTTTAACTGTATGTATAATTGAGTTTCCTCTCAGGATAAGGGGAGGGAATATGTGGGATGTAACTGTGATGTGATTGGTTGTTTTGTAACGCCCTGTGGGCTGTACTATGTTTGTGGATTGGGAATAAAAGAGACTGTATGTGACAGTACAGGGAGTTCCTGCTTAACCCTCAAAGTGAAGTGTCGCCTCATTATTGGGGGAAGGATTTATTGTATGCTGTTCCAGTTTGACTGCTAGGAGAGTAAACCTATTCGTATGGTTCCTGTTCAACTGTCTACAGCATTCATATGCTTGAGAGGATTCATATGCTTCTCCGGTTCGGTGGTTGTGGTGTCTGCTGCAGTGCTTGGAGTCCTCAGGAAGCACTAGGAGCATCCTTTAATGGAGGTACTCAGTCGGGGTGCCAGGCGATCCGTTACACACCCCCTGGGTAGTGATGTCCCGAACTGTTCGCCGAATGGTTCGCGAATGGTTCGCCACGGACTCCAGTCAGCTGACACATTCCAGCCAATCAGCAGCAGACCCTCCCTCCCAGACCCTCCCACCTCCTGGACAGCATCCATTTTGAAGCTGCATTCTTAGTGATCTGTCTAGGAGGTGGGACGGTCTGGGAGGGAGGGTCTGCTGCTGATTGGCTGGAATGTGTCAGCTGACTGGAGTCCGTGGCGAACCGTTCGTGGCAAACCGTTCATGGCGAACCGTTCGCGAACCGTTCGGCGAACAGTTCGGGACATCGCTACCCCTGGGTAACATCCTCCCCACCATTTGGCCAATAAATGGAAAAGAAAAGACGCAGGAAGACGTTTGTAAGGTTAACGAGTTTTGGCAAATTCTATAAAAATAGGCAGTTGGTGTATTATTAAATGTAATAGTAGATTTAAAAAAAAAATAAAAAAATGTTTCTTTATTTTGGTGTGCAAGTAATAACAACATGCTTATAAAGCCACGACAGCTATAACAAGCCCAATGATAACATAAAAGAGCAGCATGGCATGCAGAGTGACAGCACAATTGTTTTCACTTTTTTTTTTTTTTAGTCAGGTTAGAACATAAAGTTTTTAACGTAGGAAGAAAGTAAAAGACATGCTATGTTACTTAATAGGAGTAAACTACAAGTATACAGGATTCCCTAGGAGGCTTTCACAGGCTTGTGTGCTAAGTATGTAAGAGAAATCCAGACTAAACAATACTAAGGAGTATTAGGTTTGCCAGAAAGAATCCAACAACTTGTGGTATCTGCACTCTCTTGCTCAGTCCGGGAGCTCAGTCAGCCAATGTCCGCTGAGGGTATATGATAATTCTGCAGCCTAGCGAGGCAATGCAAGCCTTTGGAAAATACACAAATGGGTCAGCGCTCAGTAACACAGAAAATGAACAACAAGGCAGCAACCCTAAGAAGGGGATCCCTCTCAACCTATTAGGATAATACAAACGTAAAAGACAGGTAAGGGCTGCGTCTATCCCATGTGGTGCAATGCAAGCCTTTGGGCCCAGGTGCCGTCAGATGGGGTAGGTCAGCATGCAGGGTCAGGATCTTGATCAGGATGCGGCGTTGCAGCTCGCTGGCTTTGGAACCTGTCAAATGGAGTAAGTAGGCTTGTTGGATCTGGTAGTTTTGTAGATTGATACCTTCGATGGTGCCTTGCATTAAGCCCCAGCTGTTTCTGTTTCAGCGGCGACTTGTGCTGAGATGGAGTGCACATCTTGGTCCGCCGCTGGGGTGAGGCCTATTTCACAGTTATAGCCAATGGTACCTTGTCCCAATTTAGAGGCAACCACCTGAGCAGGTGGTTGCATGGTTGCTGTATTGCAGGTTGAGGTATTCTGCTCTCCAGTGTATGCCAGAAGTCTGCAAAGAGAGCATCCAGCTTAGTCAGTGTGATGGACCGCCATCACTAAGTACCATGCCCACTGTTTGTTTGTGTGGTTTCCCCTTGTATTCTGTGTTTCTCCATGTATTTCTATGCCTTTCGTGTATTGTACCTGTATATGCAGCAGCTCTGTAAAGTAGAGTAAGTGATTTGGATTGCTCTGTGCCTCTCCCCTCCCCCTTCCTTTTGTGAAAGTATCTCTCTCCCTTCCCCCTCCCTTTTACTGTAACAGTAGGACATTGCCACAGAGACACTGCCAGCCTAGTTTAACCTAGATGCATTGTCCTTCCTCTCTCTCCCTTCAGCTTCTTGGGATTGAAACCCATGTTATTTTGTGTTGGAGACCCCATATAGGGGTCTGTGTCTGTAAAACCATGTGTTACAAAATAAATGGAGTGAGTCAGTGTTTGTACCTCCAGAACTTGGTCTTGTCCAGTTACTGGGGGGAAGAAGGGGTCAATCCCTGTGCCAGCTTGTTGCAGCTGGTGGAGGATGCAGCGGGGAAAGTCCTTGTAAGGGCTGTAACTCCAGGACTGAGGGCTGTACAGTGCCTGGGACAGAGTAGAGCTTGTTCCCCTATCCAGTGCAGCTAGAAAAGCAGTCCCTTTAACGGAGGTAACCGGTCGGGTTACAGGGAGCTTGGTTACAGTCAGCATTCCAGAGTCAATGGGATGGGGGAGACACGTGGCTTGGGGTAGGGGGATGGGGGAGACATGCTGGGTTTGTTGCTGAGTTGTAGGCTCATTTGGGTGGCTTCGTCCTGTGCCCCCTCTAGTTCAGGTTTGCATTCCAGGGGTGGACTGTGATCACCTCTGATGGTCCAGTGGGGGGGTAAAAGGGCTCTCGCTCAATTTGAGTAGTCGTCATGCGGCACCAGGTTGGGAGATCGCTTACTCTCCCGCCCGGTACACACTAGGCCTCATGTTGCTAAAAGTGCCGCTTGTAGATTCCAGTCAGGTCCCAGACCTCCGTATCGGTACCCAACCGGATCGGGGGTCTGGTGGGTCGTTAGCTGTCGCCCACTTCGAGCTGTATGGGACTGGAGAAATTGTTAATAGCCCAGATTACTGAAGAGCTCTCAGAAAACACATCTCTCCTCCATGTTAGTCAGGCCCCGCCCCCCTGTTGTTTTTGTTTTTACTCCTAATCAGTGAAAAAGTCACAAAGGAGACCCCTTTTGTGTTCTAGTGTGTAAAACTTGCATAGAAGGTTTGGCTAGCCTCGTTTTTTGAGGCATTCCTGTCTATGTGGTATGTTTTGGAATCTCCAGCAATCTCCATCCTGTACTCTGACAAATCTCTGTATTTAGATGTATGAGTGCTGTATGTAGATTTATAGATTGTATTCGAACTGCAAAACCCACCATAATATTTTGTAGTCTGTCAATAGGAGAAGTACAACTGATCCACCAATATACAATCATGTCTCGTTCATCACATGGTGCCAGCCAGCTCAACCCCAATCATAAACAAAGCTCATTTCTATAACAATATATTGTTACACTGCTTTGTATATTGTATCTGTATCTTTTAATACCGTGTATTTGATTTTCTGTGCTGTAAAAAACCAAAAGGAGTAAAACACAGTAAAATAAACAAAAATGTCAAATGTGTGCTATCTCCCTCAATTTTTATTTGTAAGTACATATTTCATTACATTTCATTCAAACTTCTCAGGAGATGTCAGGGAGAAAAATTCAGAGATTGACAAAATATACTTGCATTAATAGAAAAAAAAGAAATTGAATACAGCCTCAAACTTCATCTTAGAAAATGAAAGCTCTCTAATGAAAATATAACCATACATATATTGTCCTTGTCTCTTGCATAAAGTCTATTTAATCAAATATAAATAGTGTGTGCTATTCGTAATAATTTGGATTCGATGCTGAATAACAAAGATGGATTGAAGGAATGACATTTTCATTTTCCTTTTTCTGTAAAGATAAAGTTGCAACAATTTCATTTAAGACTAATAACCCAAATATAATAAATGCACCTTCCGGTATGTTCACTATAATTATCACTGAATTAAGGAAGTAGGCAATAGGTACATGTCCAGTGCCCAGGCAGATTGTATCAAAATATGTATTTACGGCTGAACTTTTATTGAGCTATAATAAAAGGACATGCATCACTTTGAGACAACTGTCTCATGCAAAAGATTCAGTTTGAATGAGACTGTTGCGTCATCCTGCAAGCTAAAAAAAAGCTTTATATCGAGAGTGGGCACTGATCTAACCAATCAGTGCCCTATCCCTAGGAATGCTGGAAAAGTGCAGTGGGAATGCCTTAACAGATTTACACATGTGCAATTGGAAGATCTATTCATCTTGCAGCAATCTGACAGAGGGAGAAGAGAGGAAGTCTAATTAATGTGATATATGCAGAGAAGACTCCAGTGTCAGGTTTCTTTCTCCTGCTGCTGTACGATGATGCCCTGTTTCTGTCATTAGAGGACTGATCTGAAAATGAGATTGATGGGTAAGAGTGGTGGTGAAGAAACTCCCCTATCTGAGAGGCATCCCCAACAATGCAATCTGACCTGGTTTATAGTGAGTTTAGAAACATTTATTACATACTTTTTAAAGATTTTCTTGCTTTATTTTTGTTTGTATATGTGTTTAAAAGTGTTTGCTTGCTAGTTAAATAAAATAAATTAAGTGATGCATGTCCATTTAATTGTAATGTTCATGAATGCACATGTTTCTTAATCCCTTAAGGACACATGACGGAAATATTCCATCATGGTTCCATGTTATTCCAGAAGTTGTGTCCTTAAGGGGTTAATAGTTCAGAACTGGAATAGAAGAGCTTCATATAGCTAAAGACATAACAGGATATATTTCAGGTGACAAAAAAATAATAGCTTACAGAAAGGATCTGATAATTAATTGTGTGATAAAAAAAACACATGGCAAATAATAACTAAAATTGTATTATCTCAAGTTGCCAAAGAAGTATGTACATTTTCACATTCATAGCAAATAATTCTATTAATAACGGTTTCAATTAATTCATTAAACGGTGAGTTATTCTTCCTCTTCAGTAGATGTATTAGTTCTTGCTCATGCACAAAGACTTGTGAAATTGCTGGAAAAGTGTTTTCAGTGACTTTTTCAGGTCCTTTAGATGTAAACTTCATTTAGTGTCCAATGATTCAGTTGATTGCTATACTTGACTGTTTAACATAATTTGTACTGCCAGTTTTCACCAAATCAATAATGGTAAAAATGTTGAGATGTTGGAATGATGGAATTGTGATACATTTAAAATAAGTAACAGCGGTCATTAATACAATAAATATCACTTGGTAGCCATTAATGTATAAATATCAAACAACAGATTGTAATGAACTCATATGTGTGAAAATCAATTACATTAATAAAAAAAAAAAAACATATATTTCTTATAATCTAATACTTTTCTTAAATCTTTCCCCCAGAATGTAATAGCTAAGACAGTTATAGTTTGATTCCAAAATAGCTTGAAGATCCTTGCAGAGGAAGTGTTGTTTGAGAAAACCTAAAAAGGAGTGAAACCTCCCAAAATTATTGCCAGTAATATGGGTCATCCTGCACTAGGAGGGCAGAATTAGACAAAGTGAACATTATTTCACCCAGATGACCTGTATGTTTTATTGTTACATAGACATATAGGGTGAAAACATTACTCTAGTCCATCAAGTTCAACCCTGAACATATGCGAATGATCCAAAAGTAGGCAAAAAAAGAATTACAATTTTGACACAAATTGTAAAACAAATCCTTCATGAATCCTTGGTTGCCGTCAAATTTGTAATTGGGTGAACAAGCTGTTACTCAAAGATGTTACCTAGGTTTAGCAATATATTGTCAAAACGAAGACCATACCTTACCCAACTGTCCATGATTCAATGGGGAAGTCCATGTTTCCGGCCAGGGACACACTGTCCATGTTTTTTTTAGTCTGGTGTTGTGCTTTTGGGGTCATCAGAGAAAGGACACCAATAAACCTATTGCAAGAATCTAAATAAACATGTGTGCTCTGTGGGAAAGGTGGAGATAGCCAACAAGATTGACGATCAGCTTTAAATGTAGGCATGAATGATTGCCTCACTCCCTCATTTATTGACTTACGCTATATCTCCTGTTGGAAGGCATGCTCAAAAATCAAAGTCATATTTCCCAAGTATGTAGATTGTGTTTTTTTAATGCCCTGATGTTTGCTAGATTAAGCACATTAAACATTTAAACTTTTCGAGAATATACGTTGATTAAGACAAGATTTTTTTCTCATAACCTCACATTTGTGTTAACCTCACATTTGTGGAATATACTTTTTCTAATATCTACTTATCTATAACTGATATCACAATTCATTTATGTAGCATATTTTATCTAAAAATAGACAATTTAAAGTTTGCTTTAACAACTTAACATAATGTCTCCCAAGATTTTCTTTTGTACTTCTTCTGACAAAGGTACTTGTAAAGATGTGCTATCAATATTCGCTGACCTTACAATAACATTTTGAAGTTCTGATTTGAGTCTGACAAACAGAATAGACATGAATTCTGTGTGAAAAACTACACCTTCCAAAACATCTAACAAGGAATACTTTAGATCAGCAATTCTGAAGTGAGAAAAAGAACTCCGGGAAAAATGATAAATTACATCAGCTTTTTCATACAGCTAAAATATAGAGAACATTGTATTGTTAGCACTAAATCTTTGATGGCTTTTCATGAGCACATATTTTCAGTTGTAAAATGAATTGCTGTGTGGGTACTTAAGGATTTCAAATGTTAAACAAATTGGATATATACAAAGCAGTAAAAAAAATAGGATCACTATTCAAACTCTTACAGCCAGACAATGCAGGCAGCTGGGTTATAAGTTACTGGTTCTCAAAACATCAAGGGTTGGAGGGTCATATTTACTAAGTGGTACTACTTAGTAAATCAGCATAATCACTAGGAAAACACTAAGTTCTGGTAAATTAAAATAGACAATATGATGGTTATATCTTATCTGTCTGTAACATTACTCATTCTTTGATATAATGGAATTCATTACCCCGATAAGGCTTATTTCCTTAAAGAAATAGTAAAATCTCATTTTGTTCTCATGATTGCATGAATCAAAACACAAATGATATCCATGACTTATATTCATATATTACTTAATATGGTGTTATAGAAAACTAAAACATAAGTAAAACATTTTGTAATGCCATTCTATTTTATGCTTTAACAAGTAATATTAATTGATTTTGAGGTATGAGTTAATCTATGGCTAATTATGATAAGAAATGTAGCCAATTTTAACACTGGGACATAGGGGCAGGTGTCAAAGTTTAAGTCAACCGAGACTAAAACTTGAATGATTTTAATTGATACAGTGTTACTATAAATTAAACTATTTATCACTATCCCTCAGTTTCGATAGTGTTATATTCTGATTACCTAGTCAACCTTATTGTTTTTAAACCTTCCTATTGTTCTTGATTTGTTGTTTAATACGTACTATCTATTAAAAGTTAAGTTGTAATTTACAGGGATCAGTCTGGGATTCACAAATGGGTACAGTTTATGGTGTAGAACCACAAATAAAATGATACTTTGCATTCCTTTAGAATGCATTTAGAATGATAAAGCATCATGGGAACAGTAGTATTAAAACATCTGGAGATCTACCTGTTGGGCACCTCAGTGGGTCGTTAGCTGTCGCCCACCTCTACAACATCTGTTTGTCTACCATATGGTTATAACTGGCCAAACCATTCTTCAGTTTTTACATCAACTGCTTCTACAGCTCCTTGTCGGGGTTGTTGGCCAAAATGTGTTGCATTGAAAATCTGCTTTATAATGGAATTTGTGAAATTTTTCTCAACCCAATTGTCAACAAAAAGCATTGGATGAAACATATTGCAGGTTATAATAGTTAAAAACAGTAGTTGGCTGTCTAAAGTTATACTCTACTCTAAACCATGTCTGATGCCAAAAGCATGCAAAGAAGGGGATACACAGGCTCCAAAAGGAGGAGTTAACTTTTTAAAACCCCTTGTTAATCTTGTTTCTTCCCAGAAAGAAAGAAAATAAAATACAAATAAAAACAATTAGCAAGTGTAGCAACCTATATATGTATGCCACGTACTTGTAAGATTCCATCAATAGCAAATAAAATAAAATCTGCCAATTTTAGTCACCTCAGCACTGTAAAACAAACTAGAAAAGCTACAATTTCCAGGGAAATTGTGTGAAGTGTTCTTGCCTCCACCAGTAGTCTGCAACTGGAGTGGGCGGAGTAACTGTTATCATTTATATAGCACATTTAATTGCAATGTTGTTGCACAGTTACATTAAACCATACATTTATAAAAACATTAGCGTGTGTTTAAAAGGCCCTGTCTATGACATCACTTGCTGCTGCAGCCTGACACAGGTCAGAGTATTTTGGCGGTTGCCATCTTCAAACGGTCGTATTTTAAATCAATTCTACAGCGAAGAGCTTTATATTGTGAGAATCACAAGACCCAGACCTACATTTTGATGCATAGTATGTCTCTGAAGTATTAAAAACGAAGGCACAGTCGCAGTTTAGAAATTGCACTTCAAATTTGAGCTTTGTAGAGTGAAGTTTCAATGAATGTCAATGGACGGCATTAGTTGCAAACAAATGATTATATTGTGAAAACTATTAGGACTATGGCTTAGCCGTCGACATGTTTAGTGGCAGCAGGGATAGCTGAACGTTTTGATATCAGATTTGTGTAGGTGGGCCTGAAAATAAGGGAGTGGTGGCAGTTTAGAAATCATGTCCTGATTTTTCAGCTTTTGCCAGCTCCCACTCTAGCTTTGCCATTCATTCCTATGGGACAAATTTCGCCACAAGAACGACGATATTCCGTGAACCATTCGGCGAAATATTCCACAAAGTAATCAAAAACTGTTGAAATACAGCCAAAGTACACTCAAAGAAGGGGGGTGACCCCTAGTGGAAGTACATAACAAAAAGTAATAGCAATCCGATCGGGAACAATCTGCACGTTTTGGTAAATTTTTGTCTATGTAGTGTAAAAACTGTGGGAGGAGTTAGGGTGGCAAATTTGGCTATAATAAGAATAAGAATATATATGTGAGATAACATTAAGTGGTCTTGCTATGCAAGAACACTTAAAAATACGAGTTAGGAATTGGCAAGCTAGGTCCTGCTTCCCAACCACAATCACTACCCTTGATGATGCAGATATCTGTGATTGGACGCCACTTGATTGATTGTGATATAGATCCAATTTGATCTTTGTTATATTCAGGGGAACCCAAATTATTTCAAGTGCACTTGGAGAATCGTGAATTAGACACCAGATGCGTGTTGGCTATCAAAATAAGCCACCGGCCTTTATTTTGTCAGTTGTGTTTTGATACATTAAAAAGTAAGTGCTTATGTGCAAATACTCATAGAACATAAGTAGGAAGGGAGTGAAAGGGTGAAGGGAGTACAGATAAGACATAGGGATGAACGTCATGTACATATAACAGATATGTTCTGGGAAAGGAAAGGAACAGACTGATTTAGGAGAGACAGCTCAGGTGGGTGCTATTTGCTAATAAAAAACAATAACTATAGCTATTTTCTATATGGTCTTAAGTGTTGTTTTAAGCATTAAGCATTTGCTGAGTCCAAGTTAGCCAATTTTAATATAGGATATCTAATATGACACCTATAAGCTTGAACCTTGGAATCAAGGTAAATTCTTTCACAATTGATTGATTAATTGATTGATTACTTATTTTTATGTTCACACGTGAGGTTACTTTAAACAGGAAATTCTGTTACGATGAATACATCTCACTGCATGATTTCCTCTGTTCTGTTTAGCACTGCTAGGATTGAGATATAATGTGTGAGAATTTATAAGCAAACTCAATAATTTAGCACTCACTAAATGTATCACTTTACCCTGCATCGGAAGGTGGGTATTATTGTTATTAAAGACAAAAAGACAGTTCTTTATTTTATACGAGTAAATGCTATTTCAATGTTTAGTAGGTGAATACGGCAGCGGAGATTAAAAACAATCATAAACTTTCTTCCACTACACTTGTGTTGTAGCATCTCTGCAATCCCATGATGCTTCAGCTATGCACACTTGCACTTGTCATCTAATGGTGATATTCCATATGTACGCCTGCAAGCATAGAATGTTCTCCTACAGTGCTGGATGTGCGTACGGATCGTGCCACAGCACTGTGACAGTTGATTTATATATTTTATATATCCATGACAGGCAAATTATGTAAATGAAATATAAAGAAGGAAATAGAATTAAAGAATAGCACAACTAATACCTAATTTTGAAGAAAAAATGAGAAAATGAACTGGAAGACCACCAGAATAAGATATACAGGTGGAAGACCTGTTCATTCATAAATCTATACCTCTCAAAAGTAAATGTACCATATACAAAGGGTTCTAAGACCTTTAATAGAAAAAGACATATATATTAAAATTATGTATATAACTGGCTATGAAAATTGCCAGAGAAAAATTCCCCTAAGGGGTGTTCAAGTAGGTGAAATAAGTATTCACAAATATTAACTAGAACGTATCCCCCATGTGAATTCTATAAGTTACCTGGCACAAGGAGCACTGTATAAGAAAAAACAGAAAAAAGAAATAATGTCTATACACAGAAGCCAAGTCCAGGACTTAGTATCAGAGCAGAAAGGGGGATTATAACATGAACGGAGCTTTAGCACGCCCCTTACACCTCCCATTTAAAAACGGGAGACCAATACGTGATGCACATTCAAGGGGCGTCCCTAAGTTTACAGGCTTGCGGCAGGCACTTACCATGCATCCCACGTGGCCTGGAATCTGACCACGCCTCCCCTCTTTACTCCCGGGTCCCCCATTGGATAATGGGACATACTAGGAGGAACAAACGTGACGAACCAGATATGAGCAACGTCTGGGATGGCGATTGGCAGTCCAGACCTGAGGGGCGGGACCTACTTACCCTTTTTAACACGGACATCCATGCAGACACTTTTCAGCTCTTGATAAAGGCGGTTATATACGCCGAAACGCGCGTCGAGTAAATTAGAAATGCCGATGCATTTATTTTGAGTTCTTTTCGTGCTTTTTGATTTTTCCTTTTTTTCTAACTAGACGACCCTCTTGTTTACCTTATGACCGTTTAGGGTCTGCTTAGGCAGATAGGAGTGGGGGTAGTAGGGATAGTTTTTAGGCTGCCTTGAAGCAGCAGGTAGTTTCTTTGATCTCCCTTGTTTTTTTTTTTGGGAGGCAGCTAGCAGCTTAGGGCCAGCTGGGGCGTAAGAGTGGTGTATTTTGAGGTTTTTGATACTAAGCAGCTCTAGCTTCTTGCTACTAGCTTAACATTTACATTACTCATCCTGCCCGTTGTTAGCATATTTAACCCGTATTTGCAGCTGTCTCACCACACTCAGGGACACTCTTACTACCAGGATACATTGTCTAACCCTACCTCTAATCCCCCTTTCTGCTCTGATACTAAGTCCTGGACTTGGCTTCTGTGTATAGACATTATTTCTTTTTTCAGTTTTTTCTTATACAGTGCTCCTTGTGCCAGGTAAATTATAGAATTCACATGGGGGATACGTTCTAGTTAATATTTGTGAATACTTATTTCACCTACTTGAACACCCCTTAGGGGAATTTTTCTCTGGCAATTTTCATAGCCAGTTATATACATAATTTTAATATATATGTCTTTTTCTATTAAAGGTCTTAGAACCCTTTGTATATGGTACATTTACTTTTGAGAGGTATAGATTTATGAATGAACAGGTCTTCCACCTGTATATCTTATTCTGGTGGTCTTCCAGTTCATTTTCTCATTTTTTCTTCATAGTTTGCTGGGGTTAAGCCCCCTATACCTCTTGTAACCTTCACAGAGTCTGGGGAGTTGAGTAATTTCAACACCCTATATACTCTGTCTCTTTTTCTGTAATACCTAATTTTATTAAAGACACGGAGGCTCCTATTATGCGGCACTCTTTCTTTAATTCCCTTAGCAGCAAAGAAATAACAAATTGAAAAACAGGTATAAACATCATATGATATATAACAATATCCGCCTATTAACATGAACATCCAATCAGCGATATCCTTATCCTACAGTAGGCGTAACATCGATGACCACTTCCTCTTTCTTTGCTGCTCCCTCAGTTAAGTAGAACTCTCACAGTTTTCAAACTGTGGGATCTTCTTTATCATGATTATTGTATGTTATGTTTAATGTATTTTTTACTTATTAATTTGTGGTGACTGGTACCTCTGGGTGCTGGTTTTTTAATATTGTTATTTTTATACCTTATTTCATTGGTTTATGCCACTGTAATTTCCTTTTAAGAATTGCTGTTTCATTTTCCCTATTGGGATTTATTCCCCCTCTTTATTGTCCCCTGGGACCTTACAAGTTCTGGGGAGGCATTTTTCTATACCTCTCTAATCTATTTGTTTTCGCCTGCCTGTTTCTACCTTTGTCTGAGCTAGCTGGGTCCTTCTCGCTGAGCCGTTCATGCGCGTTCCATCAGGAGCAACTCTGGCGACCATTTTGCTGTTTGGCTGTTTTCCGCATTTGGCCGCATTAATTTTTGTTTGACCCCAGGTTCAGCAGGCTTGTTTTTCCATAACACGGTTCGCGCTGGTACTGTGTTCGGTTCCCGAACCATACGCTTTCAACTGACTTTTTACCTAGCCACGGTGGCCATTTTTTTTGGTTTCTTCACCTCGCGGTGGACATTTTTAGAGCGTTTTTTCCCGCCTTTTTTTCTGGACCGCTTCCTCCTTACCCCCTGGTCAGAGTTGGTGTCCAGGATTATTAGTGGCGGACGGTTCCCTGTTTACTGCACTCTCCTCTCCTTTTATTAAGTGAATTGTGAGTACTTGTACTTGGCAATTTTATTTCTGTGGGTTACTTAACCCCGTTTTCAGCTTTTCATATAATAAATTGTTCTTGCAATTTGCTTCTACATTTTACTATGCAATCATCTAACAATGTGCCAGGGCCTTCTGGGGCACAAACTGATTACCAAGCTCCCCTGGGTTTTCCCAGCATCTGAGGAAATTCAGGATCTTATGGACACTACTGTCTCTAAATCTGTGTCAAAAGCCCTAGCATCTGCCATGGACATTATGTCCTCATCTATATCAAAGTCTTTTATGCAGGCTTTGTTGCAGGCCCAATGTCGGTCCCTCCGTGCCTCTATGCCGGCCGCGATACCTCCTACCTCTTATCCCCTACGCCCTGGCTGCAAGGACTCGGCTAAAACAAAGCACTCATCCAAATCTGTTATGATAGGCAGTTTAAAACCTGTCAAAGATGGCGGGATTATACAATCACCACGAGATTGAGTCTCTAGCCGGGCAAAAGCGGTTAGACACTGGCAATAGGCTAAAGCCCAAATTGTTTCCTCTAAGTCAGATCTCAGTACAGAAGAGGAGAGTGCCCTTAACTTAGATTTAGACCAATCTAATGATTTATCTGACCCGGATTTGGATTATAGATTCGAGGAGGATCATAAACCCTCTATGGATGTGATTGCCACTGGAACTTCTGGCTCTGATTTATCTAGGGATGGTAAAATACTTGACCCGCAGGGTGAGCCTTTATTTGACCCTGATGACTTGCGTCATCCCCACTCAGCTGAATGGTCACCAGACAAGCATGTGGCGCGCTTCGTCGCGTGCCGGTTCCCAAAATAAATTGCACGCTGAATGCTCACGCCCCACTGTACCAGACAATGTCTGTAAGACTCCCCAAGTGCACCCCAAAATTATACAGTTCTTGGGCAAAACGGGGTGAAACCTAAAAAGGGTTTGGATTTTTCCCTTTACAATTGATAAGATAAAGTCTTAGATATTTTGTGTCCAGAGACCAAGATCTTTGAGGCTGTGGAAGAATCCTTGGCTTAAGACGATGTACCAGATCAGGCTTCCCCAAACTCCAGCCCTCCAGATGTTGCTGAACTACAACTCCCATGTTTCTATGAATGAAATAGATAGGCTGAGAATCATGAGAGTTGTAGTTCAGCAACATCTGGAAGGCCGGAGTTTGGGGAAGCCTGCACTAGATTGTCTCACAATTAGAGGCTGGATCCAGAGGGTGATAGGCTTGATTGGCAATGCAAACACTGCACTTGCCACAGAGCGCCGTAAGTCAATCCTCTTAAAGATCGAACCAAAACTCATTAATTTGACAATTACAGAGACAGGCGCTCAAGCGAAAGGTTTCCTGTTTGGTGAGTCTTTTGTTAAAGACCTGGGCTCCCATGTCCAAACATTTACAGCCTTAGACAAGGCACAGTCAAATATGAAGAGGGTGTTTCACCCAAAGGTTTTTGCTGGGGCCGGCAGAACAAGGGGCTGTCTGTCCAGCAGAGTTAGTAAAGGTTCACACCTGAACTGAAGCTCCTACACAAGGAGAATCCCCCTTTCCTGAGCAGAGGTCCACTCTGACCTTCTTCCCTCAACGAGGCAGACCCTGGGTGTCAAGAGGTGCATGAAGCGCTCCTTCAGGACAACATCCTTACGGTAAGCTATTTCACTCAATTTTCTTCCCTGTTGGTAGTAGGGGGCAGACTCACTCATTTTTCCCTTGTCTGGGCTCTTATTACATCAGATGCTTGGGTACTCAGGGCTGTCAACAGGTATCTAATAGATTTTGTGTCCCTTCCAATACAACTTTCTCCACCCAGGGAGATTGTTTTTGTTTTTTCCCACTAGACGTGACCCTCGTTTCTAAGGAAGTACAAGATTTGGCACACAAAGGTGCTATCCAAGAAGTCTCAATGCAAACGCCGGGTTTTGTGATCAATTTGTTTCTTTTCCCCAAGAAAGGAGGTGGAATCCACCCTGTCATCAATTTGAAACAACTAAATACTTACAGTCAGGTCCATAAATATTGGGACATCGACACAATTCTAATCTTTTTGTCTCTATACACCAACACAATGGGTTTGAAATGAAATAAACAAGATGTGCGTTAACTGCAGACTTTCAGCTTTAGTTTGAGGGTATTTACATCCAAATCAGGTGAACGGTGTAGGAATTACAACAGTTTGTATATGTGCCTCCCACTTTTTAAGGGACCAAAAGTAATGGGACAGATTAACAGTCATAAATCAAACTTTGACTTTTTAATACATGGTTGCAAATCCTTTGCAGTCAATTACAGCCTGAAGTCTGGAATGCATAGATACTACCAGACGCTGGGTTTCATCCCTAGGGATGCTCTGCCAGGCCTCTACTGCAACTGTCTTCAGTTCCTGCTTGTTCTTGGGGCATTTTCCCTTCCGTTTTGTCTTCATCAAGTGAAATGCATGCTCAATCGGATTCAGGTCAGGTGATTAACTTGTCCATTGCATAACATTCCACTTCTTTCCCTTAAAAAAACTCTGTGGTTGCTTTTGCAGTATGCCTCGGGTCATTGTCTATCTGCACTGTGAAGCGCCGTCCAATGAGTTCTGAAGCATTTGGCTGAATATGAGCAGATAATATTGCCCGAAACACTTCAGAATTCATCCTGCTGCTTTTGTCAGCAGTCACATCATCAATAAATACAAGAGAACCAGTTCCATTGGCAGCCATACATGCCCAAGCCATGACACTACCACCACCATGCTTCACTGATGAGGTGGTATGCTTTGAATCATGAGCAGTTCCTTTCCTTCTCCATACTCTTCTCTTCCCATCACTCTGGTACAAGTTGATCTGTCCATAGGATGTTGTTCCAGAAATGTGAAGGCTTTTTTAGATGTTGTTTGGCAAACTCTAATCTGGCCTTACTGTTTTTGAGGATCACCAATGGTTTACATCTTGTGGTGAACCCTCTGTATTCACTCTGGTGAAGTCTTCTCTTGATTGTTGACTTTGACACACATACACCTACCTCCTGGAGAGTGTTCTTGATCTGGCCAACTGTTGTGAAGGGTGTTTTCTTCACCAGGGAAAGAATTCTTCGGTCATCCACCACAGTTGTTTTACGTGGTCTTCCAGGTCTTTTGGTGTTGCTGAGCTCACCGGTGCGTTCTTTCTTTTTAAGGATGTTTCAAACAGTTGATTTGGCCACACCTAATGTTTTTGCTATCTCTCTGATGGGTTTGTTTTGTTTTTTTTTAGCCTAATGATGGCTTGCTTCACTGATAGTGACAGCTCTTTGGATCTCATTTTAAGAGTTGACAGCAACAGATTCCAAATGCAAATAGCACACTTGAAATGAACTCTGGACCTTTTATCTGCTCCTTGTAAATGGGATAATGAGGGAATAACACACACCTGGCCATGGAACAGCTGAGCAGCCAATTGTCCCGTTACATATACAAAGTGTTGTAATTTCTACACCGTTCACCTGATTTGGATGTAAACACCCTCAAATTAAAGCTGAAAGTCTGCAGTTAAAGCACATCTTGTTCATTTCATTTCAAATCCATTGTGCTGGTGTATAGAGCCAAAAAGTTTAGAATTGTGTCGATGTCCCAATATTTATGGACCTGACTGTATGTAACTTACCATCATTTCAAGATGGAAGGCATTCATTGCCAGAGAGATTTACTCCAACCATCAGATTGGATGGTCAAACCTCACCTCACAGTGCACATTGCAGACGTTCATCAAGATTTCCTGCAATTCACATGGTAAGGAAGGAAATGGGGGTTCCGCTGCCTTCCCTTCGGTCTCTCTTCCGCACCTTGGTGCTTCACCAAGCTCATGAAGCCCGTTATCACTCTCCTTCGCAGTCGTGGAAATAATAATTTATTTAGATGATATCCTGCTCTTATCCCAGTCGGTCCCTCTACTTCCTTCTCATCTCGGTTGGACCACAACCTTATTGCAAAATCTCCATTTTCATACTCATTCCTACTCAACGGATAGAGTTTCTGGGCCATCAAGTGGACTCGTCCCTGCAAACTCTTTACCTACCAATTTCGAAACTGAAGAACATCAAAAAGGAGATACGGCGCATTCTTGCCACTTCACAATTCTCTCTCAAGCATCTGGCCCATTTGATCGGGCTCCTGGCTGCCTCCATACAAGCCATATTTCTGGGCCCTTCACTACAGAGCCCTCCAACACCTACAGGCGTCATACCTCAGGGGCGGCACATCATACAAGGATATTGTGACACTAGACGCAGAGGCGAAAGAGGAACTCCACTTGTGGCTCCTACACATGGAGGCGTGGAATGGCAGGGCCATTTTCGGCTCGGCTCCAGATATAGTCATAGAATCAGACGCAAGTTCTTACAGATGGAGTGCGCGTTGTGGAGATGTCGAAGAAGGTTGAAACTGGAGTCAACGTTGCATATAAATTGCCTATAACTCCAAGCAGGATCTTTTGCGATTCACAGCCTCTCCCTGACCCTGTCCCAGTGTTCAGTCCTATTGAAAATGGATAACATCTCAGCTGTCCGTTATATCAATCATCTAGGAGGTACGAGATCCAAAGTCTTGGCGAATTTGGCCGCAGTTTTGTCTTCAGCACAATATTGCTGTCAGAGCGGAATATATACCAGGGTTGTCCACCATTACAGCAGATTGGTACTCCCGCCATCTGTGACCTCGATCCCCAAATCAATCACCTCATATGGGATCTGTTGGCAATAGACTTGTTTGTGTCTCGCTTGAATGCCCAGCTTCTGAACTTTTTCAGTTGGGGCCAGACCCTGCGGCATTGGCTACGAATGCATTCTCCCAGGACTGGTCCATTGCCAGGAATTATGCATTCCCTCCATTTGCCCTCATCCCTCATTGCCTCCTCCATCTGCGATGCAAATCTGGTTGTCTAGTGATAGTAACCCCCCTTTGGCCGTCACAACCTTGGATCCCTCCTCTACTGGAGATGGCTATAGATCACCCCCAGCTTCTCCTGGACTCCCAATCTCTCCTACGGGACCCGGACGGGAACCTCCACCCTTTAATCCTCCACAGCCTCCTCCGGCTCATGGCATGGCTAATTTCCGGGGTCCCTGGTCGATCGAGGGAGATTCGCAATCGACTCTCAGACTTCTCAAGGGCGCATGGGCACCCGGCACGAGACAGTCTTACAAGTCTGCTTGACGCACATGGAATGATTGGTTGATTGGTAATTGGCACAGGGTGTGGATCCCCTATCAACTCCTATGATGACTGTCCTCCAATTTTTGACTTTCCTTTATGATAACAGAAAAGCATATCAGACGGTAAACCTCTACCGCTCAGCTATTTCAGCTGGCCATGCCGGTATTGACGATGCCCCGATCAGACGTCACCCACTTGTCTGTTGTCTTCTCTGCAGCATTTGTTTCGCAAGGCCGCCTCTCCCTTGCCATTCCTCCTTATGGGATGTTTCTCTGGTGCTAAATTTTCTTACAGATTGGCCAGATAGTCTTTATCCCTGAAACAAATCTTGGCTTAACTGGTTATGCTGTTTTGTTTGATTTCATGCAAACGAGTATCAGATGTTAGGGCACTTAATGTCAATGCTTGATCTTTCTCCCCAGAAGGAGTTGTTTTTGACATTTCACGGACGACAAAATCGTCTTCCCTGGCTTTTCCCATGAAACTACAACTCTGTCTGGGTGCGTGTCTACGTGTTTACGAAGCATGTACCGCCCCCCTTCGGACCGGATCAGACCCTCAACTCTTCATTTCCTTTCATAAACCGCATGCTCCGGTGTCCTCCCCTACCTTGGCTCGTTGGGTCAAATGGCTCATGTCCTTGGCAGGTATTGATATAAGTAATTTTTTTTCTCCTCATTCGATCGCGGTGCTATGGCTTCTAAAGCCTCCTTTGCTGGCTGTCGTTTGAAGGATATTTTAAAAGTGGCTAATTTGGTCCTTGGAGTCTACTTTCTGTAATTTCTACTTTAAACCAATCCAGCATTTTGTAGAAGCCGGAATTTCAAAGCTTTGAACAAGCATAAAAGGAGCCTCTGTGTCTTTAATAAAATTCCAGGATTTTACTATTATCATGATGGAAAGTCATGATTTTATTAAAGACATGGAGGCGAGTATTATCCCACCCACCCGCCCTTGGACAGTTTGGGTATAGGGCAAGGTAAGTTACTGACCTCTCGTTACTTCTTGAATGGCCTGTCCTTAATGGTAAGTTTAGTTTTTAATGGTATTGCTGTCATTATATGCCTGCATAGCTATAGGGTGCAGTTTAATTAGGAGACCTTTGGATGTCGTTAGTATCCTAAGACTGTTATGTTTTCATCCTAATACATTTCTAAGAGTCCTTGTCATTGACAAGTCAGGTGATTAGGCGTCTAAGAATGCTGTTATTCCATAATTACAAGAGATTACCATATTTTCTTGTTTCTTTTAGCGTGAATTTGTTTGCAACGCCTCTCTGCATCACATGCCCTATTCCGGCTCGTATGGGTTCTGACTTGTTTGGTTGTTTTCCTGCTCCGAGTTTGAGTTCTTCTTCGGGATTTGAAAGAAAGAGGAAGTGGTCATCAATGTTCTGCCTACTGTAGGATAAGGATGTCGCTGATTGGATGTTCATGTTACTAGGCAGATATTGTCATTATGAGGTTTAGACCTATTTTTCAATTTGTTATTTCTTTGCTGCTGAGGGAATTAAAGAAAGAGTTTAGCATAATACTTGCCTCCGTGTCTTTAGTAAAATCATGACTTTCTGTCAGGATAATAGTAAAATCCTGGAATTTTTTGTTAAATCTTTGGTGTGCTAAAATCAGCCAAGTGACAATTTCTCTTTAAATATTATTCATGTCTGTGTCAAAAAAATTAAAAATAAACATCACAGTAGAGCATGCTCTCTGGAAATGGGCTCCTCTGGCCCTATAGTCTCAGAATAAACGTTCCTTTCCCCGGTGTGCCACCAAATAAGGAGAAACCGCAAATCGCCTCAACAGTGAATCCTTCAAAGTAAAGTTGGAGGGAAGCAAATTAGATGATGCAATTCAAAGGCTGATTTTATTTATTTTTATTAAGTAAAAAAAAACACCAACCAATGCAACATTTCAACCATAGCCTTAAAGGACCACTATAGTGCCAGGAAAACATACTCGTTTTCCTGGCACTATAGTGCACTGAGTGTGCCCCCACCCTCAGGGTCCCCCTCCCGCCCGGCTCTGGAAAGGGGAAAAGGGGTTAAACTTACCTTTTTCCAGCGCTGGGAGGGGAGCTCTCTGACTCCGATCCTCCTCCGATCCGCCCCTGTCGGCTGAATGCGCACGCGCGGCAAGAGCTGCGCGCATTCAGCCGGTCACATAGGAAAGCATTCTTAATGCTTCCCTATGGACGCTGGCGTGCTCTCACTGTGAAAATCACAGTGAGAAGCACGCAAGCGCCTCTAGTGGCTGTCAATGAGACAGCCACTAGAGGGAATGGGGAAGGCTTAACCCATTGATAAACATAGCAGTTTCTCTGAAACTGCTATGTTTATGAAAAAATGGGTTAACCCTAGAAGGACCTGGCACCCAGACCACTTCATTAAGCTGAAGTGGTCTGGGTGCCTAGAGTGGTCCTTTAATCATGTATATCATCATCTACCGTGTCTCTCTCCGACTTTGCTTTGTTGTCTCAAAAAAAGACTTACTTCATATTTTTAAATATAAATTCAAGGACACATACATGTTGGTATTGCCAGTGTTTTAAATTAAAACATTATAAATGCTCTTTATCTGTCCTGTAGATGAACAGAACACCATATATCCATTTAGCGTCTCACAAGAAAAGATGGACAGCACATAAAATCTTTCTAAAGAAGAAACATTTTGCCCAAAAATCTATATTTATATTTTATGCTCGTAATAATTTATGGATAATATTATATTGCTCTGAACATTCTATGTCCAGCTTACAAGGTGACGGCTAGGGGACATTGTGTAAAAGAAAAGACTTAAAAATATGTGGCCCTTAAAGGAAATAAGAACTGGTTTTGTATCAATATTACTCACTACTTTTTATTTTATTTCATCCAAAATATCTAGCAGGCATGAAGCAAGCTGGTTCTTCCAACATTTTGCGAATGATGGAAGAGATAAAATAAATTGTTACATTTCCAGTTGCTATATACACTATCTAACAATGTAAACCAATATCTGGTAACTATAAGCACTTTTTATAGTGTGCTAATCTTTTCCTTCAATGAAAATTAACTCTGATACAGTCATTTATCCTCAGCTACCCTTTGTTTGCTATGGCACTGGTGACTCATAACATCTATATCTATTTATTTTAGGTTATTAAATCTTTTCCAGATAAAATTAAATTCAAGGTTTTTATATTTTGTGGTGCTTCAAGCATCCTTATCTCTTTATTTACTTGTACAGTATGTATGACATTTCCAGTGTGGGGGGTGTGGGGGGTGTGGGGTGGGAATATAACCTTTATTACATATACAAATAAGTCTTTTGTATAACAATCAAACCTGATAAGCCATTAAGAAAACTATCACTTGTAAAAAAGATTCAGAACAACAAGCTCATTTATATAAATATAACAAACAGCCAGGATTATTCACTAAAGGGAGAACTGAAAATTAATGTCAAATTTTAAGGCATAAGTAGTTGAAATTTAAAAAATTGCAAAGATAGTTATGCCTCCAATTTGACTACTCAGGCCTTACATTTGAAACTCACTTTCAATTCTCACCTTAGTTAATAACTTAATAACCCTGAGTATATTACAACCATCTTCCTTATGGTCTCTGGCTCTAGGTCTAGGATCTTATACGTAAGGCATTACTGCATTAAAAAAAAATAGAATAAAAAATAAAAGCAAATAAAACTCCCATAATCAAGGTTAGATTTTATATGAAGCAGCATATGCAACAGTCAAAGGAGCACATGTAGTAACAGCTATATCCAGGTTAAGTTGATCCTACGTCCAATAATATCTGTCTAATTTGGGTCACCATTTTGAGCCGTATTCTGGCTGTTTACATGCTTTGCTTATCTCCATCTTTAAAGGTGTGGTGGTAGCAGGTATATTTGGTTTATATAAGAGCGGAGGGTGCAGCTTCTTCCCTGTTGCTGTTTTGCAGGGATGTAACATCTAGATTTTTGTAATGCCTGGCAAAATCCCTAAATTTGACCTAAAAAACGAATAGGGTATTCTCTAAAATCAAAGTATAGAATTTCCAACACTTATCAGGCACTGGTGTACCCTGGTTTTGTGCTGCTCTGCGGCGCGTGATGGAGCTGAGCAGACAGCTCAGGGGAAAGTGCTCCCTCACCAGTGCCGCCCAACCGAACAGATTGTTAGTTAGCCGCAAGGCTAACAAGACATTTGCCCTGGGCATTTGGGGGTGGCTTTTTTTGCCGCCCCCCTGGAAAATGCCGCCCAAGGCAAATGCCTTGTTTGCCTCGCGGCTAATACGTCCCTGACTGGACTGGCCCCAAATTCCATAGCTGGAGGAAGGTTCAGAGATTTTGGGATTTTTTTTAATGTAATTATTTATTTTTTGCTGATGAATTTAAAAAAAAAAATATATTATTTTTGCTAGTGAGATATAAGTATATCGCGTATTATTAAACTTAATGGTGAAACTCCCATACCCCGTTATAAAGGATATTTGGAGAGGTCTCTGAAGAGGCATGTTTAGTTTTTCATGCTCTGGAGCAGGGATAGGCAACATTCGGCACCCCAGACGTTGTGGACTTCATCCCCCATAATGCTCTTCCACACATAATGCTGGCAAAGCATCATGGGAGGTGTAGTCCAAAACATCTGCAGTGCTGAAGGTTGCCTATCCCTGCTCTAGAGAATAAAACACATATAAAAACAGTGTGCATATATATATGTTTTATTTGTTTTACTAACATTTACCTGGCTATAAAAAAGCTAATGACAATGTAGGGTGTGTACACTTTATTAATTTTATCCTCTGTAATACCTGTCGGTTTCTCCACAGTAGATGTGTTTGTTTTATGCAGAGGTTTCAGGAGTATGTGCATGTCAATAGTGGAAAATATGATAAAGTATCTCATTTCAATAAAATAAAATTTCCAATAATAAATTGTGTTTTGCCCTGTGATCTCACGACTGACAATGTGAATATCAATGCTGACTCATAGTTTAACTGTATTAAAAGTTTTAAGTAAGTTGGAAAAAAAATCACAATAACTAACTTGGAGATTATTTTTAAGAACGTTTCCTGACAGACAGTTAAATATTGACTTGTAACAAATACCTTCCTGATTCAGAGTGCTATTAAAGTCGGTATCTATGTTGTAGGTTAAAAAAAAAATTATTAGAAACTGTGCCAAAACCAACTGTGGAGCAATGTATTAGTAGAAGATTACAGGACTGACTCACAAAGGTTAGCTGCAATATACAAAAACATAGTTTGCTACTCCACTGCATTATTTTTTTACTAATATTGTAATGTGTGGGAGGCTGGACACACAACACGTACATAGCCACATTACACATGAACACACAGCCAGCCTCTTCCTGTAGACCTCCTCCCACACACAGAGTCTCACTGTACACAAATCAAATAGAGCATTTGTACACAATCCACAACTCCTCAGCATGTACACACAGCACCACAAGATGCTTTTCATATTTTTTTCATACACATGCAGACCCATACACAATTTGACAGCTAGTATGAAAAAAAGACTGAAGGAGTTGGGTTAAGAGAATGGCAGAGAGGTAGCATGAGCAAGACAATTCATGGGGGAAAGAGAATAATGGTGGATTTGGGATAAATGGGTAGGGATGTTTTATTAAAATGGCATGCATTTGTGCTGCGACCATGTGTCCATGGGTCTCTATACTCAAGCTTTCGAAATTCTAGTTCCCTTCTAATGGAACTTGGCAAATCATTTTATTCAGTGACTTGTCATGTCTGCTTGTAATTGAATTGAATTCACGTCCTTGCCATCCCTTTTTTTGCCTTCTATACCCCATACACTGCTAACAGGAAACTTTTAATAAAAATTCAAGCGCAATACAAAATAATCAATTGTGTACACCAATATTAGTAAATGATATAACCTAATTGTTATAGCTGATTAAATTGATTTTAACACAGAGCAAATTAAAATTTATTTTGACACTGTGAAGTTTATTCTACTCCTGCTAGGAATCATAAGTGTAAGTGAAAATATAGACTTTCAGCAATAATGTATAATTAAAGGGACACTGTAGGCACCTTCAGCTAATTGAAGTGGTCTGGGTGCTGTGACCCTTTTGCACTTAATGCTGCAATGTAAAACATTGTAGTTCCAGAGAACACTAGAGGGCTTCCGGAATCCAAACTGACTTTTGGTCCATTATCTGACGATGGACGTCCTCACGGGCCTCCAGAGTCAGATTTTCCCCATAGGAAAGCATTAAATAATGCTTTCCTATGGGGAGGTCTAATGTGCGCGCAGCCATTGCCGCGAATGCACATTAGGTCTGCCCCGCCGGCTGACGTCGGTGGGGGAGGAGCATGGGCGGAGCCTGACCCAGCGCCGAGGGACATTGGTGCTGGATTCAGGTAAGTGGCATTATTTTGCAATACTATTTTAATTATAAATAAAAATAAAATAACAATAGTTATTTTGCAATACTACATACATCAGGTACTACAGTGATACATTTCAAGCATAACATCCACCGGCCGTTTGAATAACAAATTTTAAAAAACAACAAAGCAAAACAAATTTAAACAGAAAGCTATTTGCCAACTGTAAAACCTCCTGTAGATGCAAAATTGTTCAACAGGGCCTGTGTTATGAGCTAAAGCACGTAATGTAAACACTTGTGCGAGTGACTTGGTAAACTGCTAAAATTGAAGCAAACGCACTTCATTTTATCTTTTTCTAGTCAATTGCTTAATGATACTGCTTACTGCTAACCTGTCATTTAAACTGTTTTGCTTTAAAATCTAACATTCAATATTTAAAAACATTGTATGCAAAATGTTATAAATACAGTAACGAATAACCAAGATAACTTGCAATTTAATTTGATACATAAAGGTTAAATAGATACACAGGGAGTTATGTATTTCCTAAAACACTCTTTTCAATGCTACATTATGTTAAACATTCACAAGAAGAAAAATTCATTATGGAGTTGTGATGCATTGACAACCTTCTTATAAAATTTAGGTAAATTAGCCACATTGGGAAAATGTATCTGAAAATCTGGAGTATGTTTCATGAATACCCTATATTACTTAAAGAAACACTGCAAGCACCATAACCACTACAGTTTGCTGTAATGGTTATGGTGCCAGGAAGACCAAGGAACCCCCCATTGTAAGACGCCATTGTTTGACTTCTTACCCGGGGTCTGTTGTGTGCCGCTCCCACCAATTCTACTACAGATGGAGAGTTGGAAGTTCCTAAGCAGTTCCTAAGTTCCTTACAATAGGGGGTGCCTACGCAATTCTTAAATTCCATGCAATGAGTTGAAGTGCTTATGGTGTTTGGGGTATTTCTTTAAAGGGACATGCTACCTTCAGAATAACTTCATCTCAACTAGGTTTCATTAAGGGCTAGGGTTGAGTATGAAGGCCTAACAGAAAAGGGACAAGAGAATGCAGACAGGTACCCAAGGAGCATTGTAGCTGTCAAACCGCATGCTAATGATTTAAAACCATAGAGTAATTGGCCCAACTACTCAGGCCCTCAATACAGTTCGATTAAAATGCAGTTGTTTTGAGGGAAGCTGTTTCTTTAAAAAAAATAGAATTTTAGGTCTTGGCATATATAAAGTCTGTCTAGTAAAAGGGATATTTAAGCCAAAATAGATTATTTAAAACAATTATTTAAAGTATATATTCTGAATTTAAGATGAATTTCAACTCATACATCAGTACAATATGCTTTAAATTGGGTAGACAGTAGAATACAACAGTAGTGGACTCAACAATATATTCTCATCAATCATCCAGGGTTTTATAAAATACTATTTTATTATAAAATTTGTCAAATACATCATCAATTGCATGTTGTAACTCTCGGAGGGCCATTCATCACAGTCTTTTATCTGTAAATCCAGGACAATATAAACTTGTAGACAAACTGCACTGGATCTACCGGCACACAATGTTCCATTGATTTCTAGTTTTTGACCCACTTTTTATTGAGTAAAAGTTGATTTAACAAAGTTTTAAGAAAAACTTACAAAACAATAATAAAAAAAGCAAATGACCAAAAAATAAATGTAAAAACTGAGAACTAAATATAGATCAGTGTAATGATAAGTCAAACAGATGCATAGTGATTTAAATGAATAACATTCACAGAGAGGCAGTGGACTGGCGGAGTGTGACAATTGCTGTGTGTGAGCTATGGGTCCTTAAAGGGACACTCCACTGCCCAAATAAAAAAATCACTGTTTAGTAGATATGCTCCAAATGAAAACATGCATGCATTTAATAATGATTTTTTATTATTATTGGGGAGTGGGGGGGAGGGGTGGTGAGAAGAAGGGTATGTCTAAAACAGCTTGCTAAAGCTGCAGATATCTTGTAACCCTGTCCAGACTTTCTGTGGCTTCCCAATGCAGCTCAGTGAGAAGTCTTTGCAAGGCTAGGGCCGAATTTACATGTCAGATGCCTGTAGGTGCAACATTTTAAGGTGCCCCCTGCTCCCCAACACAAAAATAAGGCAGGTAAAGTAAGTATAATGAATTATTTAACTAGACATTGAAGGCCTAAAAATATTTTAAAAACACTGCATATGTATAAATGTATGTATGTGCATATTTCTGCTTGTAATGTATTCTGTTTGAATCTGTGAGTACAGTACAGTGCATACAGCTGTGTATATGCGGTTTATACAGCTGTGTAAATGCATGCAGGGTTAAAGATAATGTTATACATAGGGTAAAGTGGGGATTTAATGTTAGAGAGGGGTTTGTGTCAGAGTTACGTGGAGTGTTAAGTATGAAGAAGATTAACAACTTCAGAAGGGTTAAAGTTGTAGTATAAGGGCTGTTTAGGATTATTTCGTTTAGGGAAAGAGTTGGGTTAGATTGAGTATTGGGGTACATGAAGTGTTTAGCTTTTAGGAGGAAATAAACATGGAAAGGGTTTATTTTCAGGTTAAGGCTTTGAGTGCTGGGGTTTGAAGGGTTAGTTGCAAAGTACTCCCCCTCCTATGTATTTTGTAGACCAGTCACATTGATGATGTTAGAGCTGCAGTAGCTGTTGTACAGTGTGCATCACTCAGAGCTGCCCCTGTTCTTCCAGCAATGCTTTTCTTGTGTGAGAGGCTTTTAACGGAAAGATGGGAAGTGATTTCTTCATGTTTCTGTCCAGCTTCAGTGAAGGAGCTGGGACAACACTGAGTTGTACACCTACTATAACTGTTCTTAAACTACAGAGGACAGTGGCCAAGGCTCCTGATACTTATCTCTCCCCACCAGCTTATTTAAGCTCAAAAAATTTCATTATATCCACTAAAAAAAAGGTGCCCCAATGTGGTCAGACACCTGAAGGTAGGTGCCTACTCCGCCTAATTGGAAATCCGGTCCAGTGCAAGGCAGGTGCTCAGGTCAATTGTCTGCCTGTTCAGTTTAGCTCCGCTGAGCTAAACAACTAGGAAGTAATAGGACCTGCTGTCTGCTTGAAAGCCAGGGGGTTTAACAAGATTAATTTATCAAAAAGTGCCAAATTTTATTCAAATCTGAACTTTTTGTAAAATGAAAAAAGAGGCCACACTGCTCACACATAAAGCACTTCAGGAAGTTAAAATGCTTTAGGGGTTCGGAGTTTCCCTTTAATGCTTCTGTATGAGAATCATCTGACTGGACCAGTGATTATCCTACTTTGTGTTCTTATAGAAGGTGCATCTGGTGGCAGAGAGGAGACTATCTTGGTTCTGGCTAAGGTTAACTGCTTTATTATTTTTTTAATGTAGGGAAAGCAAACAAACTATATTAAGGAACTCTCTGTCAAGTTAAAAATTATTATATTTATTTGTATGCTAATGTTCCTTTAAACAGGGAATACACAATTTGAACCTCAGCATCATAGCTATAGGCCAGAAAATGAACTTTACTTGTACAAGGAGACTGATAATCTCAAGGAGCATAATAATTAAAATACATCCAATTCCTAGTGACCTGTCTGTATATTGTAAATTCTGGAAGCACAAGGTATCGCATTTCTTTATATCTCAGTTTTCAAGATGTCCCATGTTTTTCTGTGCAATTATCTTTCATTCACACTGATGGGCAGCACATGAAAAGTTTTAATTTGCAGTGTTGCAATCACATGTTCCAGCGAGGAACTCAATTCCTTTGGGATTCCTCTGTGATTACATTTTCTTTCTTCCGTATATAAATTTGACATACTACAGAGTATTGTTTTGTATGTACTAACTATCAGTTCATAGAAGTGATAAACGTCTGTAAAGAATGGTGCATGTGACAATCACACTTTTATCACAATATTTATCTTGTGTGGAATTCTGGAAGAGTTTTGAAATCACAATATTTTAGAGCTGCTGTACCTGCAAAGATATTTTTTAATTTGAACTAGTGTGGAAATAGTATACGTGCAGTATGTTTGAGAATTTACTTGCATTATTCCTAAACTCAGCAATGTTTTTTCGAAAGACTCGCTTTGAGTTATTTGTATTGTAATTTTGTAACTGTGGCTACTTTCAGTCCTGTGTATCATTTATTGATGTAATGTCAAATGTAAGATACGTTGTGAAGAAAGATGTTAAAATAAAAGAAGTATGTGAATGATATTCTCAATCGTTCCTTAGTCCTTCAAAAGTATTTATACTAGGATAAAACAGGAGACGGTTAGAAGACATGCTGATTTATATTTACTGAACAATTTGATTTCTCTTTCAATCTATATTTCTGGTAAAATAACTTGTTCTTAACAGAGGAAAATAGCTTAGTTTCTCAGTGTTTATCAAGCATTTCACTCACCAGTGGAAAGAAAAGTTGCAATTCCAGATTCAAACCACATGCAGTAGTCTGTAACAATTAGCAGATAAACTGCTGACTAAAGAGCTAAAGCATGAAGTGTGTTGTAGTCAAGGTCAAAAATGCTTCTTTTGGAATGATAAGGAATTTTAATGTTTTCTAAAACACAGTTCTTCCAACTGTATGTGTGTTAGACTAATTTACTCCAGTCTTGGTACATAGATCACCTTGTACCAAATAGTTACATCTATTTACTTTGCATACATAAGTGCACCACACAATATACAAACATTATGCACAACACACATACATGTGGGTGTACATACAAGTATTTGAATGTGGCATAGTGCATTGTGGTACCAATTTTTATAGATACAGATACTGATTTTAATTTTTAGCTTATTTATTCCAACATATATATATATATATATATATATATACACACACATATTTTTTTTTTCATTTAAATATTCAGATGGATTAGAGTAAATAATTATTATTGTCATTTGAAAGATGACTCTTCCTTAAATAAATATTAATGATAATAGTAATTTAAATGGCAGACTCCACTGTTCACAGTGCTCCCAAATGTCAACAGCAATCGTGATTTCGGGATCCTGTCTTGCCATCTCAATTAGGATTTGATTTAATATTTTTAATAATCTTTTAAAATTATTTCTTTGGAAAATAAAATATAAAATTATATTATATATAAAAATAAATTATAAATATACCAAAATATTAAAATTAGCAAAATATCAAATCATTTTGAAAGTGTGTTTGAAAATATTAAGTCATTTAAAAATCCTATTCAAAATTTTATACTCAGGCTTTAGTTTTCCTGGTGTCCCACATACGTAGGAACTGTCCCCAGGCATCACAGCACTGTGCAATTGGTACTAGGAGCACTTCAGCAATGCTCACTGCATGGTCCTGGAGATAGGGGCTATCTATGAGGCTGCCTGTCAGCCTGGTGTAATTGACGCAGGGTTGACATGCCTCTTCAGTGGGCAAGCCCACCCACCGACTGTCTATTAATCGTGTCACCACTGATGCAAGTTGTCTCACTGGAAAGGCCCCCTTTAAAGGGACACTATAGTCACCAGAACAACTACAGCATAATGCAGTTGTTCAGGTGTCTACAGCCTGTCCCTGCAAGCCTTTCAATGTAAACACTGCCTTTTTTAGAGAAAAGGTAGTGTTTACATTGCTTACTAGAGACACCTTCAATGGCAATCACTCAAATGGACACTAGAGGTGCTTCCTGGGTCAGAGCTGCGTGAAGATGCTGAACTTTCCCTATAGAGATGCATTGATTTACTGATTGGCCAACACAGCATTTGGCTCTGCCCCTGCCTCCGCTTCCTTGGCTGAGATCATCAGAATTGCCAATCTCAGCCAATCTAATGCTTTCTTATAGGAAAGCATTGAATTGGCTGACATTGTCAATTTTGATAATGTCAGCCAAGAAAGCGGATCAAGGGTGGGGCATGCGCCAGTGGATCTCTGCGGCACTGGAATAAAGGTGAGTTTTTACTCTATTTAAGGCGGGCAAAAGGAGTAAGGGGGTCTGGCCACCTCAATAGTGTTTTAACATTATAGGTTTCAGGAATACACGTTTGTGTTTCTAATCCGATAGTGTTCATCTAAGGCCTGCTTATGTTCCCAATGTTGAGAGGTATGTGTTCATAATATATTTATCAGTATTTAGAAATCATTGATCTATAATTTACATATGCTCCTGATGAATTTGATATAACCCTAAAAGACTCAATATTTTTAGAGTACAAGCATGTTTCTTCACATTTTTGAATACAAAATAGAAAAATAAATAATACACTTTAGGCTACATACAATAATTTTCCTATATGAAACATTTAATATATGCGCACGTGAGTGTACTTTTATAGAGTAGGTTATTAAGCAGAGCAGCCATATAATGAAGTTAATAGATAAACAATACAGCTAATTATTCCTTAGCTATTTCTATCCAGTAACAGAATTTTATAGGCAAATTAAGCTGTTGTTTTCAAGGACATAACTTTCCTGAACTGATTGCATTCCTTGCTCGATTCAATCTGTTTATGAGTATTTACTTTACATTATGAGAGACCCTGCACTACAGGAGGTTGGCTTTTTTTCCCCTGGGTGTCAGTGTCTGATGCCTTACATCTGCTCTGTGATTGATGGAGCCTTGAATACATGTTATTACTCTCTCACAAGCAGAAATCAAACAGGCTATTAACTACATTACTTCAAAGAACGGTTTCAATACAATCTACTTATCTTAATTGAAACTTTTCTTTGTATAGATATTTGCTATGTAGATAAATTACAGGTGCTTAATAGCTTGCTCGGCAATAAACTGTAACTTCATAGGGTTTTCCATCACATCTGCAATCTGCTTGATAATTCACAAGTCGTCTATACTGGAAGGAGCTCCTGAATTTACACCTTGAAGATCGAACGTTTTTCCTTCCCGATGCAATGACATGGCTGAGAAAAAATGAAAATGATACAGTGATAATCACTACATTAAAAAAATGCATTCGCAGCGGCGCTAGTGATATTGTTTTGTTTTTGTTTGTTTGTTTATTCCCTTATAAATGTCAACATGAAAATGATGACTTTACAAAAGTGGACATCGTTATATTGATGACATAATGTTGCAGCATTGGAAATAAGCCTGTCCATCTCAGATATGAAAGCATTGGATGTACATACACAGTGTGTCTCACCGACAATTCAAGAAATGCACATTTAATAAAAGATGTAAGGATAACATAAAAAAAGTCCCTTTGTAGACTTTCATAGTACACACATATAGACAGGTACCAATATTAAATAGCAGGACAGCTTGGATTTGGGAAGTTCACATGTATTCACAATGGTGTTTTATGTAATCGCTCTTTATTGTCAAATAATAGCTTCCAAAGGTGTCCACTTACTTTGGACTGATCAAACAACAGCTCAACACATAGCACGAGGCACAGTGTCTCTAACATTCAGTTGCAGTGAATAGCCTAGTGTAAGGAGAAAAAAGTATAAGAAATCACTTAAAACATTTAATTTAATAAAAAAAACTCACAAACATGGGTTCCATAACAGATGGTCTAGACAAGAATTTCCTAATGATCGCTCCACCCAACATAAGCATGGAAAGTTTTGTGGGACACTAATTTGTAATTTTGACATCATCATTTTACACCTGAAGAAAGGACCTAAGTGTTCTAGAAAGCTTGTAAAATCAATATAATAAGCTGGAAAGTAAGGTATCACCTTCAGGCCTATTATAATTTATATTTCCATCGTTAACATTGTATCACTACTAATGACAACATTGTCCCAGTTCTTTTGTAATGCCAGAAACCATACACCTGTGGTTTTAAAGTGGGCTCACGGGCCATACTAAAGATGTATATTCTTTAAATTCCGCTCATTTATCCTTTTTGTAGCCAGCTTTTTTTGGAGTGATGAAATTCACACTTAAAAATAAGTTGTTTCTTGTTTCTTTCTCTGCACATTAAAGGTATAACAATGGGTGCAAAATGTTTCCTTATTTATATAAGTATATTTAAAAAAATTTAGAAGATTTTATTTTGAGCATAGATAGAAGGCAAATTTAAATTAAAAGATAAATTATATCTAATATGTGATAGATTCAATACTTATATATGTAAATTATTATTGCACTGTATACTATTGTAAAGATAGATTTATTATGGTGTTAATGTTTTCAGCAGTTTCCATACTGAGTGTATTCCATAGAGTTAAAAGTTCCTGTATAGACTTCAGCATCTTTTGGGTGTTCATGAATGCGTATTGATGCTGTGCTCCATTCCTGCATCAATTTTAATGCAATCGTCTCCATCCGTGCTGACACAGTGTCATTCTGGCAATAAAACTGATGTTGTTATGCTCTCCTTTGCATTCCATATATAAGTGCCGGTATTTTCACTTTGTTTATGATTAAGCCACCAGAGCACCAGGTACTATTTTTATTTCTCTAGTTGGAGTGCAGGTTTTTTTTTGTATTTTTGTATTTTTTATATATATATATAACAAAAAGGTAAACCTCTTGCACTCCTATTGAAAAAAAAGTTTTGAATACCCGATGCCAAGTCACAATAATATAGAAATATCAAAAAAAATTATTCTTAGTTAATCCAGAGATGTCAACGTTTCAGCTCCTGATCGGAGCTTTCATCAGGACACATAAAATGCGTAAGCATAGAGCATAATCGGATGAACAAAGCCTAGAGTGCCGGTATTCTTTTGATATTTATATATATATATATATATATATATATATATATATATATAAAAGAAAAATATGATAGCACTCTTAGGTCTATAAAAATATATAAAACTTAACTTTTAATTAACTATGCAAAAAAAATCAACGTTTCAGTCTGCTAACAGACTGAAACGTTGATTTTTTTTGCATAGTTAATTAAAAGTTAAGTTTTATATATTTTTATAGACCTAAGAGTGCTATCATATTTTTCTTTTGTATTTTGCTGGATGAGCACCGGGCACCTAAATTGCGTTTTTGATGGAGTGCAAGATCCTTCCTTTGATTATATATATATATATATACACCACAAGACCACTGTCATTTTGCAATGCCGAATCAATTCACGTTAATCAAATTATGCAGGTGGTGCATGTTGTGGTATCATTATTGACGCAGGCCAATTGATAGCAACTTAGGGCTATTTTTTGCCATGCGTTGGTCTCTGTTTCCCAAGAGTCACTTTTGGCTTTTGGTGTGCAATTCTGATATGACTTAGCTCTGATATTCAACTAATCTGATCTCTGGAATCCTTGACTTTGGCTCAGTTTACTGGATCTCCTGATTTTCTCCAATCCTTGACATTGGCTTGTCAATGGAGGATTTTGATCACAGAATAGATTCATTTACCCAAGCCCTGCAGACTATTCTCAGCAAAACAGCTTGTCTTCACTCAGAGGGTCAGGCTACTGGCACTCAAGCTACTGGGACTGAGACCTAGAGGAACTAATCCAATACATGTCTAATATCAATATACGAATCAAACATAGACACTCAAACAAAGACAGATCAAAGAAAACATTGGTTCATCTAGCACTTTGATTTCCTATGGTAGAAACTCCTGCAATGCCTGCACCAGTCCCTGACTTGGCATTTCTCTATTTACTCTTGTCTGCTTGAATATGTTAAGTTCAGCCGCTCTAAGGTCCACAATATTTTTTTTTATAGTATAGGATAATTGTTGAACCTTGACAGTTCCAGATGTGTTTTTAAAACCAAAGTAGAAGTTTGTTTCACAACCTGTGGAGCTTTGCAATATCAGCTACAGGCTGAACATTCTATTACTTCCAAGGATAGTCAGAGATCAATATAGAGCAGCAGAATGTATTGATAATGGGGAGACGCTTGGAAATGACCACTAAGAAAAAACTACCCATTGGGTCAAACATTTGATCTACTATAATTTAGAAAAGAAGTCATTTAGAATGTATTTATTTTTTACAATTCTTGTTGAGAAGCTTATTTTAATTTAGCAGCACTAACCATCTTATAAGTAAGCAGCATGTACGCCATATGATAGTTAAGTACATTTTTTTCCCTAATGCATTGTATCACTCTTTACTCCATTACATATCATTAACTAGAGCCCAGGTGGTAACACAAGAGTTGCTTAGTACTGTAAGTTGAGATGATTTGCTCAATCTGATGTAAGTGAGCAGTTATGGGAGACGGTGTTTGCAATATAAAGCATAATTACTGAGTACACTATTGCGGACTTCTTTTTTTGTTGCACATGTGTTGAAATACTTGGTGACCCCAAAGACCTGCAAAAAATATTTCAATATATTTGATATATCCTACATTCTCACCTGATGCAATGGCAAATTACACTTCACACTGTGTGCTCTATGCAATATCCTCATATCTTTTCTGATAAATTATGCAAAACTAGTGTACCAGTTTTGTTTTGGCGGAATGAGTTAGGCTCAGAGTCAAGCGTACTTCTTTAATTATGCACACTATATCTACAAAGTTATATTTTTTTTGTTTTGAACCTAGTCAGGCTTGGTTTTGTGGTGAAACAGTGATTAGTAATTTAGTGGTTCAATATGTTTCTGTAGAACTAATATGGCAACTGATACCTTACGTACATGTGCACGTAATTTATAAAGACCACGTGTATGTCACCAATGCAGTTAACAAAACAAGGAAGGAAGGCTGCCCTTTTTGGTGGGTTTATTAGCTTTACATGTTAAATTGCCCTAACCACAGACATATTACTTATACAGATTAATGGGCAACATGTGAATCATGCTGCACTATAGTATGTAGAAGTCAAATGTTGCAGCCAGTAAATCAGGTGACTAATCAATCGGAAATCCTGCAACATACATTCTATATATTACACGACAGCGTTCCCATGTGCTACCAAATAGTATGATGACATTATATGTGTATCCTGGAAAATAAGGTTGATATGACAACCCTATTTCCATAGAATGCCTCGGGCAGGTATTCAAACCATGGATTTTTTCACCTCTTGTAGTGTTAAAACATGGAAATAAAATGAATTTTATTGTGATTTTTACCATTTGATTTACACAACATTCCAAACACTCTGCATGTGCAAAATGTGTTTATTCTGAAGGTAAATGTTTAGTGAATGCATACGTAATTTTAATAAGTAATAGTAGTAAGCAATAATAATATTCTGGTTAAATGTACAAAACCAATATTAAATATGATTATATACACCACTTCCCTTTCTGTTTGACGCACCATTGATTATATTTTAAGGAGCACAAACATATATTTTGACCCTATGGTGTTAAAACCACCATCTAGCCCCCCGATCCCTTCTTGCCTCCCTACATATAGTAAAATCTTACTTGTAGTCAAGCCTGAAGCTGCTGGCTCTGCCCCTGTTTGCCTGTGAACTGCCCATGTCTGCTGACATTATGAGAAGTGGTGGTCTGAGCCAATAACAATGCTTCCCCAAATGATTGGCTAAGACTGTCAAGGAGGCAGATCAGCACAAGCCAAACACAGCCCTGGCCAATCAGCATCTCCTCATAGAGATTAATTGAATCAGTGAATCTCTATGAGAAAAGTTCAGTGTCTGCATGCAGAGGGAGGAGATACTGATATGCTGTGATGCACACTAGGCAAAACTGAGATAGGAAGCAGCTCTAGCAGCCATCTGAGGAGTGGCCAGTGGAGTTATCACTAGGCTGTAATGTAAACACTGCATTTTCTCTGAAAAGACAGTGTTTGCTGCAAAAAACCTGAAGAGGATGATTGTACTCACCAGAACAAATGCAATAAGATGTAGTTGTTCTGGTGACTATACAGGTGATACTCAAAAAAGTCAAATATCTTGCAAAAGTTCATTTATTTCAGTAATGCAACGTAAAAGGGGAAACTAATATATGAGATAGACGCATTACATGCAAAGCAAGATAGTTCAAGCCGTGATTTGTCATAAGTGCGATGATTATGGCTTACAGCTCATGAAAACCCCAAATCCGATATTCTAATTTTTTTGAGTTTCACCTGTAGTGTCCCTTTAAAACTTTATTTTTTTTATATATATAAATGTGACCATTTAATTTGACAATAAATACAAAGTTCATATCTTCAAATTTGGCTTCAATCTCAGACAGACCCCCACCTAAAATTAGTATTTTGTAGACATGTCACTTCATCTGAATGAACTTGTCCAAAATTGAACATTTGTTTGGGGCAAATCATGGTTCATTGACATGGCGTTTCTAATTGAACAAATTTTATCCCTGTGATTTGTTTTAGGAAACCTATTCTGACAAACCAAAATGGCACAAAAATGGGCCACTCAATGTACCGCAAAATATAAATATTATTTTCACACCGTTTGGTTCACAGATAAAGTGAGACGTATTTACTAAATATATAACATAAGTATAGAATTTTTTTTACTGATCCTCTATTTTTCCCCTCTATTGGTGACTTTTAACTTGATCTTTGAATAAGTTCAAAATTCAGTGGCTCTCCTTTAAACTTGAATCTTTATTTTTTCCATCAGTCATCTCTTTTCATATATGTCACCACTCTGAATCGCACATCAGTCAAAATACTTTAATCCATTGTCCATTTTGTTTGTTTTGTGATTCATCATTTCAGAGTTAAGGATTTTGGATGAATCACCAACTGACCAAAATTAAGACAATTTGCAATTACTTTGAAATCTAGTCTTTTCACATACTTCAGTAGAATATTATTATCAATCACTATTTATGAGAATTGGAAATTCATTTTGTCTACATTTGGACCAATCGGGTGGTTGATAGAATTCCCAAACTCTGTGCCAAAATAAACCTGAATCACAAATGTGCAATGGTTGAGCATGTTCCTTTCAATTTGTGATTCTAGAATTCTGGATTTCACTCATAGTTTAAAAAAAAAAGAGATGATTGATGGAAAAATAAGTTGTTTGATGGCTGGGGGTGTAGTATCTAAATATTGAATTCATTCGTAGATCAGGTAAGAAGTGGCAACAGAGGGGAAAATGAGATGCAGTATACAAATCTATATACATATATTATATATTTGGTAAATATATAAATATAGAATTTGTTTAATTTATTTTTTTACTTCTCTTCCTATTTTTCTCTCTATTGGTTACATTTTCTCACTTGATCTGTGAACCAAATTGTAGGAAGCTACTCCTATTAGTAAACTGCAAAAAAATATATAATAATAAATAAATATAAATATATATATATATATATATATATATATATATAAATATATATTGTGTGTATATCTTGCAGTACATTGGTCAACACATTTTTGGGTGCTTTTGGTTTGTCTGATCTGGTTCCCAAATTAGTTTTTCATATTCCATAGCACTGTACAATAGGCAGATTATCTCATTAGGTGGTATTATTTTATTATTATATTCCAGAATGTATCTTTCATATTGCATCAGATGTTTAGGCTAAAGTTAGTGTGTTAGAGTTGAGGTTAGGACTAGCGTTAGTGTTTGGACTATTGTAAGTATTAGGGTATAGGTTAAAGGGAGATGTTTGTGCAGTCTGAGGTTAGTGGGAGTTGCAGTCCTTTAACTGGTTGGATGTCATCATTAATTCATCACAGGAATAAGCCAAATGAATATGGAAGCAGATAGTGCTCAGGAGTGTAACTCCCAATATTCTCTGGAAATATACAGTATTGTCCAAAATTAGTGTTCCCTTACCCGTACAGAGGTGAACCATGCGTGGGATTAAGGGATACGGGATCCTAAAATATTATCTGCTATTGAAATAACAGTCACTTCATATAATAATGTATGCTTGCATTGGTGTGAGTATTTTATATATATATATATACACACACACACTACAAACACAGCAACAGAATTTAAAAATAAATAAATATAAAACAAAGAAAATGCCCAGAAGCAACCCATTTCATGATTCACTAAAATAACCGGACACCATATTTTGCAATGCATATTTTAGTTTGTCATCCAACGCATTTTGTGTTTAATATTAAATTTAGTTAGATGATTATACATGTAAACCTTTTTCTTCTCTTTTTTTTAACTGAGCTATGTGGTTTTATCACTTCCTGTACCCTTTTTTCTTTGCCTAATCATTCACAGCACAACCGCTAATGATACATTTTCCTACACCAATGAATACAATGATTATATTCACATAACATTTACCACTGAACATTTTAAATAAAAAATGTCTTGGCAGAGACACTACATGTTTGATCTAGGTACTTCTGAGTAATAACTTGAGTGAGGCGTATCACTTTCTTTAAATATTTGTATATAGTCACATTAATATCTTAGCATAATTACCATATAGAATGATATTGCTGAAACTGAAATAGAATTTTGACATCTGCAGTAAGCAAAAAGGAAATGTCTACAATAAGCCTACAGCCCTATTATGGAAAATATAAATGAAAAATGCGTGCAACGGAGTTAGGTACAAAATATATAGACTTAATTGCTAGCTACAGATGTCCAAATATATTAAGCATTCATACTGCAATTGTTAACATCACAAAAAAAGGAACATTTTTTTTAAAGGCCCGATAACGCAGCATGTTATGCTGTTTAGCTCAGCATAGCTCACATTGACACAATGTTTCCAATTATACATAGTCTTTTAAAGACATTTTGAGACAAGAGCTTAAAAAAAAAAAAAAAATAAAGATTCCTGACTGCTGAAGAAAAATGCTAAGCATTGAAAAAAAATGGCATATTACTGTATCTACTTATGGAGATGCCCCGAGGCTTTCAATTGGGGTTTCTGCATTAATGTTGCTGCATTTGTTGAACAGTAAACTGACTGATTAACTGTGGAATGTCATCTCTTTGGAATACACACATTTGAGTCCTTTAATTCACATCATTTGCAAGTCGAAATAAATGAAACAGAGATCTATATGCATCAAGTGTATAAACAACTGGAACATCTAAAAAATAATTAAAGGTCATACGTGGTGTAAAATGGATTACCAAAAAAGCCTGCAAGTGCGTGCGTGCCTATCTCAATCCATAAATATCTGCAAAAGCGTATTGATAAGAGATGAGCTCCAGAGATTCTTTCCAAATTTACAGAAAGCCTATTATTTCCTTGGATTTCAATACACAGTTTTATACCGTTAAATGGGCACTTTAAGCACTCTGACAACTATCTCTAATTAAAGTGGTTATAGTACCAAGAGTCTGTGTGACCATTTGAGTGGTTTGACAAAACTGGAGCTCTCTAGGGACCCGGGAGTGATTGGCACCTACTTTACCAAAATTCGAAAAAGACATCCTTTTCATCCAATACATCGAACAACATAGATCAATTAATCAAGGCAGTGATTAATGAAGAAATTGAGACGTGCATGATCAATATATATATACAACACTGTTAACCAATTATCTAGGTATTGTTTCTCATATGGTGAAAATCCCTCCGCTTTGCAGCTTCACGCAGTGAGGACTGTCAAGATTTTTCTTGTGTTTTCATTGGGCCTTCTGGTGGTAACCACAGCATTGGTCGTGAAAAAGCATGAGAAATGACCGGTGACATAATTAACTTAAGTACAACTGGTCGACACATTTGGTGGAAGTATGAAAGGGAAAGAATATATTCATTCATTTTAATGAAAGGGATATTTAGTACACTAATATAACTTAAATCCATGTGTACTGTCAGATTCTCAACTGTGTGCATACATTTAATAAGGAAGTATTTTTTTTTTTTGCAATAAGGGGCGTGACTAAGGGGGCAGGCTTATGGTGTATGGTGTTGTTTCTTTTGTCCATAAACAATAAAGATTTGAATATGCAAAAAATAAAGCATATAATTGAGGGGAAAAAAACTATCAAAAGCATTAAAGGATTTCTCCAACTACCTTGACCACTTCTGGTTTTAGAAGTTATCAAGGCGTTAGGAACTGGCTGCTTGCTGTTTATCAGATATGCCCCCACTTGTGGCATAGTGAGCGGGATCATGGGGGACGTGCAAAGGTTTTTTATATGAGTTGCCTGTTCGCTACAACAGTCGAATGACCAAAATGGACTTGTGTATTCGTGTGAATGAAAAAAAAATTCATCATCATTTAGTTAGCATCCAAATGCATATTCAGCAAAAACAGAATTTACGCATGATCAAATTACGTGTCAACCGAATTTCTTATATATGTGTATATGTATGTATTTAAATATATATGTTTTAATATATGTGACCTGCAGAGGGTCCCAGGAGGAAGCTTTTCCAAAGTAAGTAGATTAATCTCATAAGAGCAGGCATTAAGTGTTAGAGTAGGACCTGCCAAGAATGGGGTACATTGATGTTGTGGCAGCCAGGCTTACGCAATGCATGCATCATATATATGTATCATATACTGTAACTAAACCCCCATTATTTTTTGTCTAGATTAGATGTTTATAAATAAAATATCACAATTTGTGAGACTTGAAATTGATGTTAAGTGAATGAGAGAGAGAGTGTGTGTGTGTGTGTATATATGTGTGTGTGTGTATATATCTATTTATTTATATTTATATAGCGTGTTCTTCTTTTCTTCTAGGGGTGTTCATTTGCTATGTCAAAAGTAATAGAAATGTTTTTCTCTATTCTTGTCTAGAGTTGTGTGTCATCTTAGAAATTACTTTGCAAAATATTATGATGTCTTGGACAGCTAAACCCCAAATTGTCAGCTGCTATTATTAGTAGCAGTAATAGTACATTTTACAAGGATGACAAATAAGCTCACATATCACAAACTATTTGCAAGATATACACTTTAGATCAAACTCAATCTCAATATGCTATCAGGTTAAATGCCTGTCGAGAAACAATTCACTCACTATGCTACATATTGATACAATAATAAACTTCAGTCCCACACCAGAGAAAATGCACTGAGTTAGTGTGTCTGTCAACAGAAAGATATATTGAGAGACTACTTAATGGGGTCACACTAATGGCTATTCTTAATTCATTTGTACTAGAGCGATTTATAGTGCACGTCACATCTTCAGTACATTCTCCAAAGTGGACACATCATAAAGTATAAATATATTAGTAACCCAATAAAAAGAATTCAGAGCATAAAATACATTGTTCCTCTAATACATTATCAATGGACTAATCAATATGACCAGTAACATAATGTACTTTTTTTCCTACAACCAGTTGATTATAAGGCATGAATCTTATTTTACCATTTTAAATTATTACAATGGTTTTCCGCAATAAAATAAATCTCTTTGTGCCTGGGGGGTTTATTTCTTTCAGTGATTTGAGGCTCTGTCATTTTCTTTTGATTATCTTTTCATGACGGAAAAAAAACAAGCCAGATCTTGTTTTCTTCTTACTCTACGACGTGGTCAAGTACTTGTAGCCCTATCACAATGAAATTGAATGAATGCATTATTGAAAATATACTGTTAAATAAATACCCCAAGCCATTATGCTTTATGCATTATACTTTGCTCTCTCTCTCTCTCTCTTTCTCCCCTCCCTTGGGATATCTCCAGCCATGTGAACATAATTTTCATTAAAATAATCTAGCTTTTACAAGACCCTGTGACTAGAGGTGAAACGTTGTGAAAGCGTTAAAAATAGCCTGCAATTAATAATTTCAACATCCTGTAATTTTATCTGTGATCATGTTTCAACTGTCATACATCGCAGAGAATTTTCTAGGTGTATATATCACATGTTTATATATCCTCAAGTCACACCTGTTTTTCCAGAGCGTTTGTCAGCAAAGGCAAATGTATATTATGATATAAATGTATTTTATGTAAAATAGCATACTAGCACAATGTTTTATAAGCGTGGTGTATACTCTGGGTTTTGCCACTTTTGTATGTTACAACTGTACAAAGCTGTGCAATTCAGAGAATACCATTATAAGAGCACTCTAGGGTAGGTCTACAAATCATTTTACTCCTGTAGTATAGAGATAATGCATTTAAAAATGAGTCAACAATATCAAATATAAAACAAACGTAACCTTTGTGCTTGTTTTTCCATCAAATCCCCAGGCTCAGCCAGGTAACTGATGCTTTGCAGCTAATACTAGTACATCCCCTGGCATAATATACAATTACAATTATTTATATAGCACCAACATATTCCGCAGCGCTGTACAAGAGGAAACAAGGCAAACATTTAATTCTTACAAAACATGTATGAGATTTGGGAATAGTAGGTTGAAGAGGGCCCTGCTCAAATGAGCTCACAAGCTAAATATAGAAAAGAACAGTTTCCCAAAATCCATAACGCAGACAGGTAACTGATGCTTTGCAGCTAATACTACTACATCCCCTGGCATAATATACAATTACAATTATTTATATAGCACCAACATATTCTGCAGCGCTGTACAAGAGGAAACAAGGCAAACATTTAATTCTAACAAAACATGTATGAGATATGGGAATAGTAGGTTGAAGAGGGCCCTGCTCAAATGAGCTCACAAGCTAAATATAGAAAAGAACAGTTTCCCAAAATCCATAACACAGAGGCTTCATAAGCAAATACAAACAAAATAAGAGGCAAACAGCTTTTCATTCATTGAAGAAAAAATATATGAGATGCTCTTTTAAATAAATGGACTTGCAAAAACAGAACTCATTCTTTTTTTTTTTTCAGAGAATGAAGACACCGAGCAGCTCCACGTGGGCGTGTGCATGCATTTCATTGGACCCAAGAAATCTCCATCATGCTTCTAATTTGTTAGAAAAAGAAAATACTCATTACAATGGAAGTGTACAGCAGTATGCTTCCCTGTAGGTATTTTTAACCTCTAACAAGTGGTATAAAAAGGGGTGGCATTTACACTTTTTTGTGATCACAGATGCATTTTTTGATATTTTGCTTTTTTAACTATCATACAAATGGACACAGTAAGGTAAAACAGACATATATAGCATCAACACTTTATTTCAATTTCCTGATTTGCTTTTACTGGCCAATAAGAATAAAATTAGACTTACGTGATGTTTTCAGAAGTCCTCAAAAAAAAAAGTTGAAAAAAAAAAATAAGTTCCATAACTTTTATATACATATTTATACATATCTAAATGGGCTTTTTTGCATAAACAAAATTTAAGTTAAAAAAAATTTCAGTTTATTGCGAGCAAAAATAAAATAAAATAATAATAAAAAATATACATATAAATATACATATACATATTACACAAAAACATCTAAACAAAATTACCAGTGTGGTTTGAAGCTGGAAAAATAGTTCCTTGTGATGTGTCTTTTCACAGTCTTGATGTTCATTTCCACTGCGCTAATGCTCTTAAGTTCCCTAGTGTTTGCATAATAACTCAGCTTCATGCAAACCCTGCAATGCCCCAGGGCTCCGGAACAATAAATATACACATTTAAAAGCTTTCTTTTTTTTTTTTTATTGTCTAATGGTTCATGCACCTTCTTTTCAACAGTTTTATTTCTCACTTTAACCACTTTCAAGAATAGATTTTCTGTTTGGAACTATTAGTGAGCTTGATTTCCTTTTCAAAACCTTAGACTCATTTATTTCCATTTCCACAGTACTCCAAGCCCTGTCTCTCTAATTATTTTTATAATAACATTGAAAATCTTACACTGCATTCTAGTGTATTTTGTGTGTTTGGGAGAACGTAGTATATGGATACAAATGACATTTTGACATCGTAGATGCAGACATGCACATGGTAGAGAAACAGACACATGTACCTAGTTTATTGGCAGAACGAAGGACTGTGATTTACCAAGATTTGAAATATCATGTTTAGTTATCATCTATATTTAAAAAGACACTGTAAGCACTGTAACTGCTTCATCTGTTTGAAGTGGTTATATATCTAGAGCCCTCTGGCACCATCATTCTATTCAGCATTAAAAAGTGTTCAATGTTTTAATTCTAAACAATGTCCCAGCATTCCACCCATGTGAGCTGCTCATGCTAAAGAAGAAGCATTAGCCTAAGCAGTGGTGATTGGCTGAACATGTCACCTGTCAATAGTCCTTGGTGCGTATTCTTGCAAACACACCAATTATGTCCAACAACCTCTCCTTACCTGCTCAAATCTGTGTGCATTTAATCCTTCACCACCTCCACTCTCTCCTATGGTACTAATTTTCCATCCTGTCTCCTTATCTATAATACAAACTCCCTATTCTCCTAATAATGTTCTCTTTCTGCTTTTCACTTTTACATTCAGTCCTCTCATTGCTAAAATCTGTCTCCTTACCTGCTTCTGCTGACACAATGTTTATTGCCCCCGCTTTATATCTATTTGGATGTCCTCCTGCTTTCCGAAACTCAATCTCTCTAAAACTGAGCTTGTTATTTTTCCTCCTTATAATATTGCCTATTGTTCTCTCTGCAAGTTGATGGTACCAACATCAGCCTATCCTCGCAAGCTCACTGCCTTGATGTTATCTTTGATTCTGGCCTGACCATTTCATCTCATGTCCAGTCTGTAGCCACATCCTGCCGAATCCATCTTAACAACATTTCCCATATCCACCCATTTCTTATGCAAGGTGCTTAAGCTCCAGTTATGCTACTTTTCCACCTTGTTGTTTAGTTGCTATCGCCTTTGATGCCCTTCCTGGTGTGTTGTTATACTCCACCTCCTCTAGTTTGTAAGTCTGTTTGAGCAGGGTCCACATCAACCTATTTTTCCTGGAACATTTTGTAATTGTCTCATTTATGGTTAAATTTGACCCTTTATAATATTGTAAAGCACTGCAGAAAAAGTTGGCGCTAAATAAATGCCAATAATAATAATAATAATCTACTGTACAAAAAAATATAGAAGTACATTGAAAAAGGAGTGTGCAAAGAAAGGTGATTACACACACTCACGCACATCCAAAAACTCTACTTCAAATGCCAATGATCAAAATCCAGTCCAATGAACTTGGAGTTCATTTAAACAAGGCTCATTCCTTCGAGACCAAGAATAGTCAAGATGACTATTCTTGGTCTCGAAGGAATGAGCCTTGTTTAAATGAACTCCAAGTTCATTGGACTGGATTTTGATCATTGGCATTTGAAGTAGAGTTTTTGGATGTGCGTGAGTGTGTGTAATCACCTTTCTTTGCACACTCCTTTTTCAATGTACTTCTATATTTTTTTGTCAATAGAAAGAACTGGAATGCCAATAAAACAGTAATCTACACTCAAGAACTGTAAAGGGAAATGAGAATAATTTTTGAGTTTCGAAAAATGGTTGATTGATTGATTAACTAATTAATGATGGTTTATGAAACACCACAAACTAAATCAAGCTGAATTATTTGTGTGACCATAATGGCAGATGTATGTTTGCGATATATGTCAAGTGTTTCAGCTTTTCTTCTGACTGAAATAGGATTACATTTTATTTGGCATACAGTTAATGGTGTCCTTGAACTAGTAAAATAGAGTATTTCTTAATGGGGAAGTTGCATAAATCAAGCAACAAGGGCATTAATATTTCAGGCTTCCTGGTAGGGCCAACTTTTCTATCTGCCAAACACCCACAGTCCTCCATCAACAAATTCCTACACCACCACCTGACTTTCTCAATAACCCCCTCAGCCATCCTTCCCCAACATTCTTTACAACTTCTCGATAAACTCCAAAGCCATTTCTCTTCCCAAACATCCACCATCAATAATATCCATAAAAGTCACCACCTACCCCCAAAATCACTTCCAGCGTACTTTTCCCAATAAAACACACAGGTCGCCTCTAACATGATGAGCTTATGAGTGCAGGTCAGGAAACACGCAACACTCTTTCTTTCTGACCAGATTTCCACCATCCATATCTGTAGTGTTGCTGGGGCATGTGAGTTAGAGATCCAAGCTTATTTGTGAGCAATTCTGAGTTAATGTAGTTCCATTGGTGGTGGTATTCACTGCTATCAGAACTGCATTACCAAAGGATGAAGAATCCTGAATGTTGCCAAATCACAAACCAAAATAATTATAATATATTTTTAATAAATAGCTAATATATAAATACATATTTTTACTCCTACTCTTCTTCCTTCAATTGGTTATTTTTTATCACTTAGTCTGTGAAACGATTAGTGGGAAAAATGCAAGTATCAGTATATCCATTTTTGCTGTACATCGATTGGCCCATTTTCATGCCCTTTTGGTTCATCCAATTTGTTTTTTCCATAACGAATTTCAAACAAGCTGAATCACCATGTGGCAAAATTCTGCCATCCTCCAATTTTATTTATTTTTTCAAATGAAGTGGTTCGACCAAAGCGATTTTTTTTTCACCGTGAACTTGGACTATTTATTAAAGAATATTTTATATGTATAAATGAAAGGAACGTCAAATAATACTTATAGCAAATACATTTGGACACCATATGCATTGGTCTGTAAAACAGGAAATGAATCACTGAGTTAACATTTATATGTGGCATGTTATGGATTAAAGGGACACTAGGTGCTGGAACGAAACAGTTCTTAGTAATATGCTAGACAATGCAATAAAAAGTATACAAAACCAACAATTAGAAATATAGTAAACATACTTGTGTATGAAGTTCATGCTTCTGCAGTGAGATCTCTCTACACCAAGAAATGATTTAACATTCTATAGCACATCGAGCGTGTGCCATCAGCACATTATTAATGGGCACTGCAAGGCGTTCTGGGAGTTGTAGTTCAATTCTCAGCTTTCTGTTGTTGCAAATAAATAGATGAAAAACTCTGAGAAACCCAAGTCATAATGTCACCACGTACTGCAGTATTTATGGAGAGAAATGCTAATGGTTGGAATGGATGGACCTTTGGTAGATTTGTAAAAAATGGTGATGCAGATTCCTCTGTAATTTCCTGGTGCATCTGCTGCTTGTGGCTATTTATTCGCCTGTACGCACTAGAATTTTCCACTTTGCATCTTTTCCTCCACTTTTATCGCTTCACTTTCCTGATATCATTTTCAGATCAAAATTGTAATACATGGTATGTACATGCATCACACTCCTCTTTTCTATGAGATTTTCTCTGCAATTCTCTGTGTGGTGGAATCACAGACAATCTACATTCGTAAAAGAAGGCAAAATGTTAGACATTAAGGTATGACATTTATACATAAGAATGTGGCGCACTATGATAAAATTTTGTAAATAACTCTAACAGGGCTTGAGTCCAAATAACATCTTCATGGGCCCTGTGGAACTCTGTAATACACAAATCTACAATTTGCAGTTACTATGAGCTTTGATTCATATTTTAGAGTTGTGTAGATGTGTATGCGAATCCATACTTTAAGGATGTATTGAATAAAAGTTAGCCTTGAGATATATAATTGGGTAATGAGTGGAAGATTTCACAAGGGTTATTATGTGTGAAAGGTAAGACTTAAATACCCTCTCCTAGCAGCAGGTGGAAGGTATGAGTAAAGTGCATCAGAAATATGAGTTTAACCCCTTAAGGACTCATGACATGTGTGACATGTCATGATTCCCTTTTATTCCAGAAGTTTGGTCCTTAAGGGGTTAAAATGACATGAAGGTCCTACCACTAGATTACCCATTGAGGCGGCCTGGGCTGCTGTGTAAGTCCAGGTCTCATAGAAGGGCCCGGTAGGCCTATATCTGAGCTTGGAACTCCGGCTCTGACTGTGAGGGGTACCTCCTTAACCCAGCAGTGAGATCAATAAAGTTCCCTGGTTGGCTCTGTTACCTTTCACTACAGTGTGGGAGCATTGTAGTTTATACCTCTATCAGATGTTAACCACTTTAAGAGCTCCTGCTTGGCCCCCGGCACTTCTCATTGACTCTGTGTGCCCCAGCCAGTGCACTAAGTCATTGACAAAGCATAGATCATGAGGCAGCTCTTATAGTGATCTGCACCCAATATTGGTGCAGAATGCTCCCCCAATATCGGGTGCAGATCACTATAAGAGCTGCCTCATGATCTATCCACAATGCTCTCCCTCGGGACCACCAGGGATCCAGCTCACCTTCCACTGGACCATTATGTAAGCAGAAGGGGACAAAACACACACTTTCACATATTACAACCACACACAACACTTAGACACTCAAACTTTCCTACACACACACACAACACTTAGACTACACATTCTCTCACACATAGCACTCAGTCTCCCCCACACCATGGCCGGTGCATCCTTTAGGCAACTTAGGCAGTCGCCTAGGGTGCACAGGCCCGGGGGTCGCAAGTTTCAAGTGACCCGGCAGGAGGGAAGCGCACATTGCTCCCTTCTGCTAGTCACTCTTTGTAGCGTGGCCGGGCGGCGCAGACCGCTGTCTGGAGCTTCCTGTTCCTGTCTGGACCAAAAGGAAGTGCTCTCTCACCTGTCAGTCCAGCCGGGTACAGGAAACAGAAGCTCCTGTACCGCAGTCCGCGCCGCCCGGAGGTAGGGGCACAACAGGGAAGGGGTGGGAGATCACTAAGGGATGGGAGAGCACTAAGGGATTGGAGAGCACTAAGGGACAGGAGGGGATGGGAGAGCACTAAGGGACAGGAGGGGAGAGAAGAGCACTAAGTGTCAGGAGGGAAGGGGACAACACTAAGGGACAGGAGGGGATGCAAGAGCACTAAGGGACAGGAGGGAAGGGGACAACACTAAGGGACAAGAGGGGAGAACTAAGGGACAGGAGGGGAGGGGAGAGTTCTAAAGGACAGGATGGGAGACCTATAAGGGACAGGGGGAGAAGTGGAGTTGAGACCACTAAGGGATGGGGGAAGTGGAAGAAATCATTAAGTGACGGGGGAAGTGGAAAACACACAGAAAGGCTGAGGAAGGGGTGAAAGAGAAGCACAGAAGGGCTGGTAGGAGAGACAGAGACACACAGAGGGTCTCAGGAGAGAGACACACAGAGTCGCTTGTGAGGGAGACACACAGAGGGGCCTGGAGGGAAAAGAGACACACCAAGGAGCTGGGAAGAGTAAGACATGCAAAGGGGTTGGGAGGATGTAGAAGACATACATAAAGGGGGGATAAGAGACATACAAGGAGTTTGTAAGGGATACACTAAAGGGGAGTGTAAGACACAAATCTTAAAGAAAAAATATACAAAAAATCAACAAAATAACTATAATAATAAAAATAAAGAGCTGCTCCCCTCTCAGTCCCTATCCTACCCCACAAACCCTCTCTTTCACACTACACACATACACAATGCATCCTTACACATACACAGAAACACACATGTAAAGAATGCATTCCTACTCACATACTAAAACATACAATGCATCCTACACTCACACAGAATCACACCATTCTGCCCTTACACACACAGAAACACAAAATGCATCCATTACATACACACAATGCATCCCTTACACTCACACAATGCATTTATCACAAACACACACACATACAATGCAGTCCTTCCACACATACACAGAAGCACACAGTACATCCCTTACACACACACACACACACACACACACACTGCTTCTCTTAATGCATCTCTTACACACACCCCTTACAGGCACACACACTGCATTACATTACTTACACAAAAACACACCTTGCATCCCTTACTCATGCAAACACAGATTCACACAATGCATCCCTTACACACACACACACACACACACACACACAAACACACACACACACACAGAAACACATAATGCTTTCTTTACACACAAACACCCACTGAATCCCCTATACACACCCAGTACATCCCTTACACAAACTGGTATCCCTATACATTACATTTCATAATAACACACACACATTACATCCTCTACAATAACACATAACACATCCCTTACACACATACACTCCACTCTTTGTGAGCGAACTCATGGGCAGGCCTTGTAGGCATACTCAAGGTCAGGCCCTGGAGGCCAGACCGTGATCTGTGAAAGGGGCCCCCAAAAATGGAGCTGCTTCCTGTTAGTTGTTTTTGTGAGCACTGCCTCCAGAGAGCCTGTTTTAACACCAGACCAGTCGAGCCATCCTGCAGCCTGAGCCCATCATCATCCTCATCTGGTGGTAAGTAGGCAATCCAGTAAATTATTAGTGACACTAAGCTCTAATTTATTTCACATTAAAGGGCCACTATAGTCACCAGAACCATCTACAGCTTAATGTAGTGGTTCTGGTGTCTATAGCCTTTTTCTGAAGGCTTTTTAATGTAAACACACTGCCTTTTCAGAGAAAAGACACTGTGTGCAACACTGGCGTTGGCTCATATGGCAGATCATATGGGTGGGTCATCTAATGTACATTGGGATTTCAAATTTAATTTATAATTTTATTGCAAAATAGTCTAATTGGAAATATTTCCGTGTGTGTGTTTTTTAGCCTAATATTTTAAATTCACAGTGCATTCTGTTTGATTCATATTTTAACAAATAATCCAGGGTCGTTTTTCAAAAATGAATTTTTTTCACCAATATAATCAAATGGGATTTACTTGAAAAACAGTGAAAAGTGGTAATTGGGAAGAAAATAACTGAGAATATTCTGCTTTCACATTCAGAGTTATACATCGAATATGAGACTTGTGCTTTTGGTTTCAAACAAATTGCGATTTGCCCGAGTTTTGGGGAATTGGCATGTCATGCGAATTTCATATCTCCACATTGCTCATGTATGGCTCATGTATGGCTCATACAGACGCACCACAATACAAACGAAACAGGCACTGGATGAACTGTATTTTGTGGGGGGGGGGGTGTTTATTTCTGATTTGTAGTTCAGCCAGTGGTGCTAAAAGAAGATACGATTGATTTCAAAGATCCAGTGAGAAGTGAACAATAGGGGGGAAAATAGGATCAATAAAAACATAGAAACATAGAATGTGACGGCAGATAAGAACCATTCGGCCCATCTAGTCTGCCCAATTTTCTAAATACTTTCATTAGTCCCTAGCCTTATCTTATAGTTAGGATAGCCTTATGCCTATCCCACGCATGCTTAAACTCCTTTACTGTGTTAACCTCTACCACTTCAGCTGGAAGGCTATTCCATGCATCCACTACCCTCTCAGTAAAGTAATACTTCCTGATATTATTTTTAAACTTTTGTCCCTCTAATTTAAGACTATGTCCTCTTGTTGTGTATATTCATGTATTATATATTTTACAAATAATATATATTCTCTCTCTCTCTATATATATATATATATATAATAAATCCAAAGCTCCTACACTCCAACTTAACAAAATAAATACCTGGTGCTCTGGTCACATAAAGTATAAATATTGAAAGAAATACCGGCACTCCAGGATTTGGTCAAAAAAGATAAGTTATTCTTTATTCTTACAGTTCCAAATGGTCAACGTTTCAGCTCTTGTACAGAGCTTTCATCAGAACATCATGCATGTAAATATAAAGAGTGCTATAACACATGCATACACACCATAATGATTTTAGTTACTTAATGGATAGATTTATGGCTATTTCTTTAATAGCAGTTTGATATAAACCAAATGCCTGTTTGGCAACCAGGGTCTTCCAAATCTTAGTCATGTTGGCAATGCAGAATTAACACTGCTCTATTCCTCTTCTTATACTTGGGAAGAAAATATGATCTAGGAGTGTGGTATAGCACAATACCAAAAGGCAAAATCGTTTAACCCCTTAAGGACACATGACATGTGTGACATGTCATGATTCCATTTTATTCCAGAAGTTTGGTCCTTAAGGGGTTAACCAAGTGCAGCTATTGTGTATAGGCTGCTGTAGCCCCAACAGCAAGCACAATATAGCAATCCAAAGTATTCATCCACAAAGCGCAGCTTAGTTATAGTGGCCCACTAGTGCAGCCCGAATTTATTCAAAGATCATCCAAAGTACAGATGTTGTGGGACCTCTGTTCTTTTGTCAATGATAAATGGAGGGTATTTATCATTGATAAAGGTACAGGGGTTCCACAACGTTTGTACTTTGGATGCTTTTCTTTTACTCACTCCTAATCCGTTCTTCCTTTTTTCTTTTTCAAGTTTTGTCACATCCCTCAGTCGTTGTTAGCGAAAGGGGAAATATGGCTACTCCATAGACATTAGTACCATAATCTTGTGCATACATGAGAGTACTGAACTGATGTGGGTTCCTGGCAGATGATGGATGGTGTCCCCAGGGGACCACATCAGGTAAGTACCCGCTGCTGCACCCTGGGCCACCGCACACCAAGCAGCGATGTCACCATCAGGGGTCTTTTCAAAATATTTAAATACCCCACAAGATGACAGAGTCACTTTAACATCAATTTCATCCAAATTGACTTTCACTGTCAAAAAGTAAAAAAAAAAAAAAAAAAATCTATAAAATAAGCAAAATATTTAAAGACCCCGGGAGATGACAGTCACATTAATATTAATTTCATCCAACCTGACTTTCACTGTCAAAAAGTTTTTAAAAAATCTATAAAATAAGCAAAATATTTAGAGACCCCAGGAGATGACAGTCACATTAATATTAATTTCATCCAACCTGACTTTGACGAAAAGTAAAAGTAAAAAAAATATAAAAAATCTTTAAAATAAGCTCAGTGCTAGTGCAAATAGTTTACAAATTGCTCTAATATTGTTAATTTGCAGATTACAGCAGGACACAATGTATCTCCTGTGGTTGCAATAACAATACAGTACTAGCAGTACCAGTTTAATACCACTGGGTGTTCCTAACGTTGTAAACCTAGCTAGTGTCTGTGCGTCAGTGGAAAAAAATAAATAAATAAAATTTTCATTGCAAATATAGATGTTGCAATATTTCTCTCTCTTTTTTTTTTTTTACACTTTTTGGCAGACATATTGTAACAACTATTCATGGCTATGATTATATATGGGCACACAGTGTATACATACACAAACAATGTATACATAGTTCTAGGTCACAACATATATAATTTTATGTTTGTGTAATATATATATTTTTTATTTTTTAAATATATATATTATTATTTTTTATTAATTTATTTTTTTATTAAATGTATTTTTGTTTCTGCTATGTTGAGATTCTGTCTTGTTAGATGACTCAATCACATGACTGCAATGAGACTAAAGTGACCGATATTTTCATATTCTGAACGGCTGCCACTTATCGATCGATCATGTATTGCTTATTATACTAATCCCTTTAAATACTATTAGATGCCAATCGTTCAATAATGTTTGCAGATCGCGTGATCTTTTTTTTTTCCCCTCCCCAGCTGAGTCTATTTTTCCTGCCCTCAAAGCACGCGAATACATTAATATTTATATGTTTATATAATAAAACACTCCTTCTTCCTCCCTCCCTTCCTCCTCCTCCTATGTCTCTGTGCATACAGGAGGCCATCGTTAATTTTTATAAGATTGTTCCTGGCAAAATAAAATAAAAACTTAAAATTAAAAAAAAAAAAATAGAAAAAAAAAATATGGCAGCGAAGGAGTGTAATTTAACGATCAAACGAATCTGCATGTCTAATAAAAGCGATCTGCTAAAGAGAATGAAAAAGCAGAGCGCCCCTGAATCTCTGCAGGAAATGTTCTTTATATTATACATATACACGCAGGTCCTGGCAGCTCGATAGGGCAACTGCACAGCCTTAACGGTCCTAAAAAAATCTAGGAAACCGTTTCGGTAATAACACCTCGCACCTTTTCTGCTTGAAATTAAGATTCCTCACCGAAAATGTCCTCTTTTTATTTTATTTTTGGATTAAAGCTCAGTAAATCCATCGTTTCCGCCTTCTTCAGCTTGCAAGCCATGTTCTTATAATTTGAAGGTAGTGTTTTATTCACCCCAAAACTTCTATCCCTCTACCGGGTTAAAATTGAGATGTTGAGGAAATATTAGGGCGTTTTGGGGATATTTTTGAGTTTTTGTATTCGCGGTAGAGCGGTTTTATATTGAGGAGACGGTTCGCTGTGGCGTCGCCCTGCAAGGACCTGATGCAATCCATTGAAGCCAACAAGTTTGGAGAGAATGTTGAGTTCAATCAATTCAGAACGTCGAGATGGAGCACAACTCACTCAAGGTATTATTATCTACTCCTGTATCAGCCTTCTTCTGCACCCTGAAGGGGGGGGACCTTGCACCCCCCACCACCATAACATCACCCAGCAACTTTCAGCCAAACTTTTACCTTATGGATTTAAAAAAGAAAAAAAAAATTAATAATAATATTATGAATTCTTCATTGTCAACATTCCACCAGTGATACATTGTATCTTCTCCGGAGCTTCTAGTGGAATGAATGTGTGTCCTTCAAATATCTCCTGATTCTTCTGAATTTTCAGAATCTTTTTTTTTTTTTTTAATAGCTATGTTCTTTATTTTTACTCTCTCTTTTTTTTTTTGCAGTGGGTCGGCTCTGCCTGTGGTCTACACGGACCTTATATTTTCTACAAGGCTTTTCAGTTCCACCTTGAAGACAAACCAAGAATTCTGTCCCTTGGCGACTTTTTCTTTGTCAGATGCAAGCCAGGGGATCCGATTTGCATAGCTGAGCTCCAGCTGTTGTGGGAAGAGAGGACTAGCAAGCAACTTTTATCCAGCTCCAAACTTTATTTCCTTCCAGAAGATACTCCCCTGGGCAGAAACAGCGACCATGGCGAGGTGATCGAAACGTTTACACATATATATAAATAAATATATATATATATGTATTATTATTATTTCCTTCTCACTCCTATGCTGGTGTGTGGCTGCGATCGTGTCGTGTATGGAGCTGCATACACCTCTTGTCAGCATAGAGAGCTGCAGTACAGTATATTTCCTAAAGTGTTCTTTTAATGTGATGGGGCTACCAGCTGTTTCATGGGATCACAAATACTGATTGTGTCAAGATCATGGAAAATGGGGGCGCTTTGGTGCTATGTTAATCATAGGAACACATCTAATTGCTGTCTATGCTATTGTGCTAGTGTTTCTTTACATCCCCTATTAAGGTTTGTTGGAGCCATCAATGCCCAATTGTAACATATTAGCATGGTTTTGTAGATTTGTAGGGTGTTTGTAAGCTCCTAAGAATCTTGATTCCTTTTTGTAAATCTTGTTTGCTGTCAGTCACATGTCTCAGTGTTTCATTGCTGATTGCATCCATTACAGTCCAAACTGGTTTATTATTGCAGATCATGATATTCTTACCATCTCAGCACTGTGTTTGATATGTTTTAAGAGGGAGGAAATTACGAAATGGAGGCTGAGTGAGATCAAAAGCTTTTTTTTATTTTTCTGTGTTTTTTTTTTTGCTGGCAAAGACGTGTTGAATAAAGTGATCAATGACAGGTACTGGACTATATACATTTAAATAACTTGCAGATCTGCTTGGGCGGATTGAAAAGGTGGAAGAAAAAAAAAATCAGTCGTGTAACCAGTATAAACACGTTAAGCATTAACAGCCTAATCCTTAACATCGACTCTCAGGGCTGCAGATTATTATATATTGAAACGATCGTTTCATTGGGAGATATTTTTGGCTAATTGCCATCATGTCATCAATTAACTCTTAATTCCCTGATCTTGAGCAAAATGCAGTGCAAATGTGTATGATACATAAATATATATGATATATATCTCCATAGCACTATATAAAACATGACTGATCTGCACTTGACATTTTTGAAGATAAAAGCCCAAATCATCAAAGCATATTGCTTTACAATGTATTTTTCCAGATCTGTAACCCTAAATAGCTCTATAATTATGCTAAATCTATTGTACTCAAATGCCTGCAATACGTTACTGCTGAACTATTTTTATGATGTATAAGAGCACTGTATTTATGGGCATAGATTGCATGTTAAATCATATAAACATCATTGTCACAATACACCCTGCCTGTGCAGTTCAGACCTCTTGTCCAAAGGCTAAATTAAAGCCATTCTGCTGTACTGTTTTTTGTTTTTTTTTGAGATTGCAGTTTACTTAGTCAGTCAAATGGGCTTTAATTGCAGTTGTCTTTTGGCTTTTTATTCCTTAAGCTGGTGTTGTTATTACAGTTTAATATTTCATGATTGTAATGGCTTCAGTATCCCAGAGTCTGTGTGGTTCCACATTTGCTACAATGAATGCGTTGTTTGCATTCTATTTTAATAACCGAGTTGTTGCCCTTGTCAACAATATTAAGTTGACAATCTGCAACTTGTAAAAAAAAAAAAAAAAGGTTGTTTGAAAAACATTAGCAGGTTGACCTCTCTCCTGCAAGATCTGATCCTGTCCCCTCCCCCTGTCTAACTTTTCTGTGCAGCTGTCTAACCCTCCCTCTTCAAATACCACCCCCCTTACAAGTACTTATTATTTGCTTTTCAAATTTATTACTTCAACATGGCCTGTGATCTGGAAGAAAAAGGGGAAGGATTAAATATCAAGAAAAGAAATATAAATATCATCCATATTCTTTTTTCCACTTCAAGGAAATGAGTCAGCCTTTTTTTATTAGTGACTGTAACTGCATCAGTATTAAGCTCTAACAACATTTCAACACAATGCAGACTGTAGATCATATTTTTTTTTACAGCCATATTGATATCATTGTGCTGCCATAAAGATATTATTGATTTCTTGTGTTTTAAGACGCCAACGTGTTCTGTAGCGTTGTACAAATTATGAAGAATGAGGATTTAGAAAAAAATAGGGTGTTGCCAAATATTTCTTTATTTAAAAAAAAAACATATTAACTCCTTAACCTCTAGTCAGGTGTCATGTTTGTTATCATCCCGGTACCTGTAAATTAATTTCTTGCTTTTAAAAAAAAAAAAATTTTTTTAAAAATTTCTTCTTTGTATTAACAGTAATGGTACACATGGCTTTTTTTTACACGTATGTGACAATTCTAATTGTATTTTTTTTTTAAATATATTTGATTCATAATTACTGGTTTGACTGCATTAAATTATTTTATGTGGAGGCAATGACACATAAAAAAATATGCAAAGCTTATGCCTGATGTGTAGACTTTTATTATTGATAAATGATTGAAACAGGTAGAAAGTTTTGTAACACACTTCTGTTTTACACCCTGATGATGTCATTTCCCCTCTGGCCTGAGTTAGTCATTCATTAGTGGAATAGCAGAAGCTACAGCAAAGTGTATTACTTCATTGGCAGAAAGCCTACAGAAACTAGCATTTAAAGCCAGAGCCTAGAGAGGGCAACATAACACTCCCAGGAAGAAATCTACTCTGTTTTTACTTGTTCCATTAACTTGTTTATATACGTTCAAATGGATTTATTATTGATCTTAATTTTAAAGGTTTGGAAGCCCTGTTTTGTTAGTCCTGATATATATAAAACATGAAATAACCAGTTAACATTCCATTGATGGGATTTTTTTTTTCTTTTGTGCTTTTATTGTTAATCCCAGCAATTCAATTACTGCATGTAATGTAAAGCAAGCCATGTTTACTCATGCTAATGGAATCCATTTTAATTACGCTTGTAAATTGATTTGTATTTTGTATGATCCGATGGACAAGTGTCATTGAGAAATCTGTTTCCTGGGACTGCATTGTGTTTAGAATGTTGGTGAATAGTACTGTTTAGTGCTTTTATTGTGGACATCTGCATCCTTTGATAGATTGCTGTATCAGTAGATGCCTGGGACTCTTTGTGATGATACCAGGAGCTGTATATTAAAACTCTTTAACTCCTTAACTGCTGCCTCCTGCACGACAGCAATATGTATATTAGAGTAACATTTAATATTTTTATATATATATATATATATATATATATATATTTTTTTTTTATATATATATTTCTTTGTATATTTTATTTTAGAACATGTAACTCCTTCATTAGCCCACAAGGTTTATACATATTTACTGTAAGTGTATTCTATACATTTTAAATGGAATGGAATATCATTTAGTATCAAGACATATGCTATACTACTGTGCCAATCTCTTAAGTGTTTATACTTGGCCTTGTATCAAAGTGACTTTTTCATGTCTGGCAGAATATATGTATTGAGTTTGCAAATAACCTCAAAATCCATCAACAGACGTGATATATGAACTCATTAACTTCCAGAAATTCTAATTTTCATGTGATTGTTTAGTTACATCATGTGACCACAGGTCTGAGCTCTATAGTGGTAGGATGTACGGTGATCTATACACCAAAAAGTAGAATATGGTCTGCAGTTTGCGGTCAAGTAGTTAAATCCATATTTGTGAACCCTTGTGGTCTGGAAAAAAGGGACTTACAAAATAGTATAGGATTGACCGCTATTTTGTAATTATAGTATTCACACTGCCAAATTTTATATTTATTTAGTAGCACACATGGGCAAGATGATTGATAGTTTCTCATATACATTACCATGTACATCATATTACACTACATGCCATATTCACATTTATAGTGTAACTGTTTAACATGAACGCAATATACAAAGGTTATATTCCTACTTAGCTAAAGAATGACATATTAAATAAACATTATTGGGAGGAGATCAGGGTGCATCATGATTTGTAGGAAAATGGCATAATTTTGTGTTTGAATGGACACTGTAATAATGTTCATCGGCTACCCATAGTTCACAAATTTATTTTGAACATTATGTTTTAAAAGGGCACAATGCAATACTTAACTGCTATCTTTTGCAAGTGTCAATGCTGTTTCCTTGTACTATTAATGTAATGCATTGACTAGCTGGGCTATCCCAGCCAGCTCCTAGCCTCTTATTCACTTGTATTGGTGAATTTGTAATCATGCAGGTGCATAGGATGTCCCGCATACGCATGATCATCTAATATTTTATTCTGGGTTCTGGAGAAATAATTAGTGATTGCAGTACAGCGTTTTTATAATTTTTCTATTCACCTGCAAAAGTGAATGAATCAACAGTTGTTTCATTGACTGGAAGATTCTGGCAGATTGATTTGTTTGCTTCATACAATCTTGCACCCTGGGTGCCTTGATAGTGTCTCTATGTTATTTGCACAAAGTAATTATTCTCCTTCTTGCCATAACGTAAGTCATCTATTGTGGACACGTGTCCTTCCTGGATATTTGATGTCATTGGGCTAAATTTGTCAAAGAAAAACTGTGGAAGTTTTTAGGCCAAGTTCTTATCACACATATCTTTTGTTCCACATTTGGTCATTTGACCCACAAATAAAAAAACTCTATATAGTTAGGAATACAAAGGTTTATTCCTAATGCTATAGTGCTAAGTTAGAAGTTTTGGTGCCTGCCCCAACCATCTAAAGGAAATCAGTTGAACTCACACTTTTTCCCATGCAACGCCGGACTCCGCACTGATGTCCCGCTTCCTTGGCTGATATCCTCAATACTGATGATCTCAGCCAATCCAATGCTTTCCCATAAGAAAACATTGGGAGGCTAGTGCGTATGTGTGGCCGCACTCCACCTATCAGTCTCTCTGAGTTTTATTTTAGAGGAAGTGTCACTCTGAAAGCCATTAGAGGCATTTAAACCTCACAATTTTAACATCGCTGTTCCTGCAGATCATGGGGTTTTGTAGACAGTGAGATGAAGTGGTCTGGGTACCTGTAGTGTCCCTTTAACACTAAACCATGTACAATCTAAGGTTAGCCACTCTTCCAACCGTAACAAGCACGAATGCATTCCATATATGTATTATGCATTTCTACGCTATTTTTATTCATTTCCTGTGGCTTTGTATTTATTTACTCTCCTTTCTTAGTATTCTTGGTAAGTAGCAATGTTACATTTGATCTCCCAAGTTCAAATACAAGTTTAGCTATTTCAGCTCTTGTGGTGTTCTGGATGCATATAGCATGCTAGACTATCCAAGTTTATTTATTTTAATTTTATTTTTTTTCTCTTTGTTGCACTTGAGCTTTTGAGACCTTAATGGAAATGTATTTTTCTTTCTGTGTCACACAAAGAGCAGAGCCTGTTCATTCATCAAACGTATGATTACTTTGGATGCTTCTTTGTCGTTCAGCTGATACTTTACATGATAATGGTGATATCTTAATTATGCACCATTTTATATTTTATTGCTACAAGGGAATTTTTTATTGAAATGCCAAAGTGACTTGTGTAACATTTCGAAGCCTTATTGTCAAAAACATTTTACTTGCAGACTATTTATGATGATTTTTTTTTTAATGAAATAAAATGCAGATTTCAAATCAAGGTTATCTCACGGTTAGGTAACTGACATTCACGCTAGTGATATCCACAAGGTTTTCACGAAAGTGAGAATTCGAAGTGAAGCTCAAATTTAAGGCCGTAGTAGCCAAACTGAAAGAATAGCTGACATGGAGAACTTTTTCTGTTAATCTATTTTGACCTTGAAATTGACCTTGAATTCACTTTGAATTCTCCCTTTAGTGAATAAACCTGCTAGAGTTAGAACCAGATTCATTCTTTGAGACTAAGTTTAATTATTTAAGAAAGAACCGTAGAATAACTCCAGTTCTTTCAATACTTACATGCTCTTCGCAGCCTTCCTTTGCAAGGAATCTGACGTGTCCTTTATGTGTTCTTTAATACAACTGGAAAAAAGTTTGATCAAATATCAAAATATCAACTCCCGGGAGTCCCACAAAATGCTCTTTGGGCGATTGTGGATTTCCTTGTTACCAGTTTGTATACTCCATTAGTATCAAAGTGTAAGTGATGTCTGCTATGGAAGAATAAGGACTATTTAAAGTGTCCAAACAATGTAATTAAACATGTCCTTGTACACAAAGCTATTTATTTTTTTAGCTCTTCATTTCACTCCCTCCATTGCCTTTTTCATGGCTTTTTATAATCGTTCCCAGTCACTAATTTCACCACTTAATGCATGAATCCCAGTCTTTGGATGCTAAATCCAAGGCCTCAGACCTGTGTTACATCTTACCTGGGCTCAAACTGCAGGAAGAGGCGGCTGTCTCTTTAAAGTAAAGCATGGTTAATGCAAGACGGCATTCATTGGCTGTGAGCCCTCAGATGAACCTCTCACTAGTGTAACACAGTCTACCATGCTCTTCCTTTGCCCTATATAGCAATCTGGCTTCTCCTGCTGGAGACCAGATGTGGCAGGTGCAGAACCCAAGTTAGTTTTCAAACAGTACTGAAATGGTTTAACATCTCACCATGGGATGATGCTAGGGCTCTCCTGCACTATAACAGCATCAACGGGCCGAAGTGGTTATGGTGCATTGAATGTACTTAGAAGGGAACAACAGTGTTCCATTATTTAGTATTTTGCTTCCATTTGGTCTTTACAGCATTAAAGCCTATTGAAGATATTCAGAAAAAAATAACATGAGTGATCAGCTTTATTTGATTTGTGTCACATGTCAGCATTGGCATTTTCCATGAGGGAGTTTGCATTACAAATTGAAACATGCTATTTTTGACAGATATATACTTTATATGGATTGCAATCCGTTATATTAATGTTTACCAGGTTGGAAGGTGGAATCACGGGAAATCACAATGTTATTTGTATTCTATTCTTCTTTTGTACATTGAATTTCCACATCACTTAAATATTGGTTTGGTTTTTTTTAGGAAAAAATTAGCTGTTTGGTTCATTATTGACTCTTCAACTCTACAGTACAGGTTTCTAACATTCCATATGAAATAAACACTTTAAACCTCTAAAGAACTTGAGTGTGTTGAAGTGCTTTAGGGGTTAGCAGAATCTCTCTGCAGAATGGTTTTATAATAGTGCCATTATTTATTTTTATTATTATTTATTTATTGTTAAACAGCACTATTATAACCCCCTCATACCTTCAGGCTGTCAACCAGATCTAAGGTTTTCTTGATGAAATGCATTGATTGTACTTTGCATCAATTGCATGCAGGAGGGCATGCACTCTGCCTCCCAGTTCTCTCTGAGAAGTATTGGATTGACCTGGAGTTATCATTGGTGATGATCTCCCAGAGGTGGAGAAGTACTGCAGGAAGGAGACTCTCTCACCACTGGATTTACAAGGAAGTAACTTCTAATTTATTGGCCTTGACATGGTGTTGGTGTTGGGTTCTGAATATAACTGTAAAAAGGAAACCTCTAATATAAGTGAGAAATTTGTTTTTAATGTGGGAATGTTTTTGTTTGTTTGTTTTTTTTTTTTAATTGACCTATAGTGACTTAAAGTTAGAGAAACTCGATAAAAAATATCTTTTCTATCTATATGTAATAAGTATTATCATTATTCAGTTCACTAAAGTTGTGACTTTTTTGTGGGAGTGTGGAGGAGGGGATCAGAGTGGCCAAACTAGATTTGGATATATTTCCAATTTGACTTTTTGGGTTTAAAATGTAGAAATTAACTTTTAATTTCCATCAATTCTAAGTTTTTTTTTTTTGTTTTTTTTTGCAAGTCCTAGAAGAAGTCCTTGTACAAGAAGTACAGTCTATAATTAATTTATAAAATCACCCCATGTACAGCTAGTTGGCTCTACAGATCTTTGTGATGGAGCTGTGCCAGAAAGGTCTTCTTTATACTCTAAACTAGAGATTTGCTGTCCAGGCCCGAGGAGTGGGAAGTTCAACTTTTCCCCTGGACTGGATATTTACGCATTACCTCATTGGTCTGGCCGTAACATCCAAAACCCCAAACCTCAAAGTCATGTATGGAAAATTACCAGGTACAATTTATAAGCATTTTGGTTGATAAGTAAATCGAATATTGATAAATAGCAAACTGTGCTCTAGCTCGCCTTATTCAACCATTAAATATGTACATATATACAGAATCAATACAAAAATAATCTAAAAGAGAGACTAACAGGCAGATCAAGAAATTTTTACATAAAAAAAATGACACATTTTGTAGTTGCAGGGTTTTTTTTGTTTTTTGTCCTGAACATAATTTTCAGCCTTGCAACATGCCAAGTAGATATTTTTGTTGTGCCAATTCTTACAATGGCTAGCACAACATCTGTATTTCTATTTACTTGCATGCCCAAAAGATGCCTTTTTATTTATCAGTTTCCTTGAAAGTATTTAAAATGTCAGGCAACTACACAATACAGCACTTTGCCTAAAGGCATCTTGCATTTATTAGAACAGTTTAGCTTTGTGATCTGCATAGCTGTTTCAGTTTAAAAAAAAAAAAAAAAAAAGTCCTCATCTGTGCAGCATTATTTTAATCATTTAAATCTTTGTGCAAGATTGAATAATTTCTAGTTTAGTTGCCCTAATTTATAACTTTGTATAGCATAGCAATGCATGTAGATTAATGTAAAGTACATGTGAAATGTTTCCACATTCCATTAGAGATTATGGGTTTGTTCAGGAAATCTGTGTTCTCTGTTATGAAATACTTTGCATGGTGGCCATTTTAAGAAACATTTAATTTATTACCAAAGCATTATTTAAATGATTTTTTGAACAATATAAAATGGTGAATCATTACTTAATCAGTCTTTGCAATGGGAGTCATTTTTGTAAAATAAGCATACAGATGAACTTTAAGTTAAGGCAAATCCTAAAATTGATTTAATTCCCTAGAGGCCTCGGATAATTAACCCACACACGCCTTGTTTTAAAATCCCCCTTATCAAAAAAAAAAGAAAATCTAGAGAATACTAAAACTATAAAACAGCTTTTTATGTTTTTACAAATGCTTTATTAATCCATAATAAATCACAATTGTAAATGGAATAGAAATAAAAGTTTAAAAAAAAAAAATAAATAAAATCCATTAACTACAAAAAGAAATCCATACAAGGAAGTGTTTTTCTTTCACAATGTATTTGCTTAACATTAACATTTTGGTTCAGTTTCAAACATCTGTTACCTTTGCTTATTAACATAATTGATATGTCAACTAATTTATTCAGTAAAGAGAGCGTGTATAGTGATTTCAGAATATATTTGAAAAACGTAAGACAAAATAGATGTGTCGAAAAAGTATCAAGTTCAGCTAGAGACCCCAAGTAATATGTTGGTTTTGAAACTGTGGAGATAATTATTCTGAAGTGAAAACTACACCACAGCTCTATAAGTGGTGAACAGTAGAGAAGGTTGGAATGTTGGCATCTTCCAATAATATCTCTTAAAGGGAAACTGACATTTTCTGGACTTTACACCATTGGATACAACATTGAGAAACACTTCAAACTCGTGTTAGCTGTTTTTGATGACCTTCTTTTTTTTTTTTTTATTTATATAAAATCTTCAAATAACCTCAAAATTCAGTGCAGACAAGACAAACAAAATATTGTTCTGTTCTTCATTTTTCTATATGCTTTTTCTGTGCTGTGAAGTGAAACGAATAGACATTATAACAGTGATTGACAGGCAGCCAAGATGGTGGCGCCTAGTTGAAGGATGAAGAGGTTTGAACTTCTACATTTAATTTCATTTGGCACCACTTACAAAAACAAGTTTGTTAAATATGGGGATAAGAAATCATAATATTATAAATTCATGGAAGTGACTGGGTCCATTTTAATATACCTCTTCTGATAATAAAATAGCCAGTGGCACCTTGTGGATAAATATCCTAATCTAAACCTATGTATTGCAAGCAGGCGACTAAAAATGTTCTAATTGTGTCTTTTTAAATAAGCATAGGAGTGAATTAATGAGAACATATTTTCTCTTCAGTTGCTTGGTTACAAAGCACTATTCTTCAGCTTATGTGAGATAAATTGGCTCTTTTATGCTGCATGTCCCTAAACATAATGACGCTATTGCTCTGGAGAGTATAAATATGTAGATTGTACCTTTTTTTTAATAATGCTCACTCTGGTTAAGGTATATCATAATTCTGTCATGCTGAATCTTACTATTTGAGAATTCCATGCATTGTTCTCCTACAGGACATCAGAGTCACTGGCTGACATATGTGGAACATAGTTTATAAAATCAGTCTAATATGTAAAATTGGTTTTAAGTTTTATTTTTATGAGATGAGCCTCAGATCTGGAAAGGGTATTGAAAAAATGATGATGTGTATATATTTTATTAGTGTGTTGTCTGCATGAAATCAATTTCAGATTTCAGGGATATATTGCTTGTATAATGCATGATTGGTTTGTGTGTGTTCCCAGTGGCCACTTTATTAGGCAGAAATATTAAATGCAAGTTAGTAGCCCCTTTTGCCTGCATTGTAGCCAGAAATTCTTGCAGCATTGACTCAACAAGCTGCTAGAAACATTTCTTAGGGCTTTTGTCTTTATCGACACAATAGTATCATGCAATTCCTGCATATATTTTTGCTGCACCCATGCTTCAAAACTTGTATGCTTCACACCTTACTTTACCCTAAAGATGTCCCCAGTGATAGAGATCTGGAAGCAGAATGCCACGTCAGGAGGCTGGAGTTTGTGAAGCCATCTCAAATTTAAGAATAGTCTATGATGCGTTCTTCTACTGAAAGTGGTTTCCTACAAATTATAATCCTTTAGTTTTAAGGATGGTACACTGTTCAGCAGATAATTAAATAAACTTCCACAAGCCTGGAGCTAAGGTCAGGCCACGGGGGAATCAGGGGGAGGACATGGAGCAGAGGGCACTATAGTGTTAGGAATACAGCTTTCTACTAATGACACTAGGGTTCCTTTAAATGCACTTTGACTTCACAGTATTCTAGAGAGTGGCAATTTGTCCTTTTGGCTGTTCTTTTACGACAGTTGGATAACTTCATTGCTGTATTACAAATTGTTGCATAGAATGGGTACATCGATAAGTGTAATAGTCACTGTGGTGTGAGTCTGTAAAGGTGAAATATTATTGGGAAACATGACAAGTATCTGGCACTTTTACACTTTATTTATATATCCTTTATCTTGATGTCCTTATGCATCTGTTCCATTAAATGAACAAACCAGCTCTCTATTTCACTGATTACAATTACAGATAAAATATCTTCACAAAGGACAATTAACAAAGTGCAGGACATGTTAAATTTGATAGAATTGCATGTACCGTGCATTCCTGCAGACTTCCTTTTGAAGCTTTTTAGATTAAGTTTATGTGAAGAACCTACTTCTAAATAAGGGCAGAATTCCTATAATTCCATTTATTTTGGCTTTAATAAGTCTTTTCCCACCCGTAAGACCAGCATGATACTGATAGAATGTTTTATTTGGATTCTTTTAACTCTATTGAGGTTATGTATAAAGAGCAGTATCAGACACTCTTCTATAACTGGAACAAACTGCAAGAACATCATTCAATCCTTTTCATTGTGATTAATCCATATTTTACATCATAATCACATTTTTATCACGTTGAATGTTGAGCAAGAATACAAGCCGGTATTTTCGGTCTAACTGAACATTTATAGGTTTATTAAAGTCCGCATAGTCTATACAAACCATTTTTATTGAAAGGATATTCTTTAACCAAGTACAAAATTTTGCAAGTAAAATATTGTCTGAGGGTCAGGAAAGCTTTAACATTCTGCGGCACGAACCCAATGACCTTATTGTTTGGCAGTCGTCCATGTTTTGGCTTAGAGGTGCCAGAATAGTAGATAACACGAGCGTTTGTTTTCGTTTTCAAGATATTTTATCCTTCAAATATCAAGTTTTCTTATTTTTAAAAGACTAAATTTTGCAGATTTTGACGGGGAAATTTTCTGCAGTTCAATTTCTCATACTTTGTATTGAATGCTTAGAACTTAGGGGAAATGGAACATACATAGCAAACAAAAGTGGGGAAGTCTTAGTCATTGTTTCTGCTTTTTGCATATGCATGATGTTTTAGCCATTGTGTTTTGCAGTAAATGTATTCATTAATACTGTCTATATGTGTGTTGGTATTTTTGATACAGTGGACCTACTGTATGTATATGTATACGCATATAATCAAAATTTAGGTTAACAGTTTTGTCTGTAGTACCGAGGAAAAAATAAATAATAAGCATTGCAGTTTGGGTAAATTGTTTGAATTAAACTTTTCTTCTTCTTCTTCTTTTTTTTAACCGTTTAGTTTTTTGATTTCACCTTCACAGATTGAGTCCAAAATGTTTTGTAGATTTTTTTTTTATTACGTATGTGTATATGTGCAGTTTGTGTGTATGTATGTATATATATATATAGTTTCTTTTACATTTTTTTTTCTGTAAGTACTCTAACTTGTTGCGCCTCTTGCCTTGCTTCATGTGAACATGTTTACATATTTTCAAGCAATTCTCATACTAAACACATACCCTTCACTAAACTACAATGTCTATTTTTGTTAGTGCCTTGTATAGCACATACTATCTTCCTGCTCTTATCACTTTCCATAGAGCACATGTTTTGCATTTACCTTAATGAAAAAAATGCAGCTCAACAGATCAAAGGTAAAAGTACGTGACCTAAATTATTTACAAAAAAAAAGAAAAGCTTTGTAAATGTTTAACTATAAGCGATTATGTGAATTTTTTTTTTCTTTTCTGAATAGAATTACAGTGGTAAAATATTTACTACACTATAGTACACTACTGTAATTGATTATTATCTAACTAAGCATGACAGTGTTGTGAAATATTGAACATGCCAAGGCAATCTACAGGTAGATTAATGCAGTGTATATTTTTTTTTATATTGTTTGTTTCACAGTACTTTTCAATTTATAGAAGACTTCGGATGGTTTACTATATAACATTATGGACTTGCTGTTGTATTTCTAAGTCACATGTTCGATGTTACGCTATCAGTAATTTAGTAGAGGGAAAAACAGGTGTACAAATCTTCTCTGACCTTAAACATTCTTTGAACGACCCCAGGAAGCAGCGAACTGAAAACGTTCTGAGCATGTCACAATTGCAAGACATTTTACTTGCTATAATTTGTCTTAAAGGCCAGCATTTTACCTTAAATACGGTTTTTTTGTGCTCATATGGGCAGAAAAGAAACAATGAGTTCTTGCCCTGTCATTCCTATTTTATTAAAGGCTTTGTGACAAGAACTCAAGAAGCCAAACTTACTAGAGAATCGTGACTGTTTCAAAGGTATCAATATAGTGTAATTAAATAGTCATTGATCACTGCTTTAAATGTAATTAGTGTGGAATGTGCTTTGTAAAATATAATCTGAACAACAGGAAGTACTAAACAGTATTTTTGTAAATAAGTCAGAAAATCTTTTGCTAAAATCTAATCTTTTGCTCGTTTTATTATTATTTATTTATTTTTAGATCATGCTGAATAATATATTAAAAACTGCAAGCTTATTGATTTTGGCCTGATGAATGAAAATGTCAGGTTGCGATTGCATTGTGCATATGTAGGCATTTATGATGAGGCTTTTTTCATCTGATTGGGGAACAGGGACTACCAAAACCTCACGTGACATTAGGATTTCTCACTTTCGCTTGATATATGAGACCGCAGTGTGAAATTCTAAGAAAAGAACGGTTTGAGCTTGCATGTTAAGCTGAGGTATATTATTTTAACAGGGGCTTTAATAAACATTTTTGGTTACCTAGATGCACATAGTGTAGGTTTTTTATTTGTTTATTTTCCCCAGTGAAAATGCCATTTTTACCTGGGTGTTAATGGATAGCTATTTAAACATTTTGTTGTAATTTCAAAGGAATCCAAACACATCTAACCTGAAAGGCAGTAATAGGCGTGAGTACTTGTCTAACACTCCCTGGGATTTGCAACTGGTCATAGCCATTCAAGTGGTTGGCAGGTTCTTTGGCTGCTGAAAGCATCCTTGTTTTGGCAAACCACCCTCAAACTGTTCTATAGGTAATGGGGAACTGTACTCAAACATTCCACGCATGGTCGCACCATTTGCACTGCAATAATTTGTAGTGGTTATGGTGCGTTAGTATGCCACATTAGGATACCAACACTGCCTTTCAGTACTTTAATGAGTTTTAACATTGGGACTGTAGAGGTTTCTGAAGAAAGTGTGTTATGAAACTCAATCAGCCACAAGCAAAAGGTTGGCTAACCATCAGGGGAAATACAATTTTCATAGCTCCATAGTTCCAAGGTTACACGGATTGCTTGTCATGATACTTTAGTATCCCTTTTAACTGCTGAGAAGACCAGTAAAGTATTGGCCCCAAAGACTTAATGAATCACCTAAGATTTAAAAACATTTTTTAAACCTCACTTTTCCCCTTGTTTGGCAATATACATGTCACATTGCTATTCAGGAAGTATTGCATTTTCAGTGCACTGAGAAGTATGTGGTTCCTGTCTCAAAAATAGCACAATTCTTCAGCTCTGTGTTTTAAATGGGGCTAAGTAGTGCGTTTATATGAAATATATTAAATTATGGGTAATTTCCAAATGTACTAGGGAAAATGCATGTAATGGATCATGAGCAAAAAATGTTTCATGATTTCAAACATAATGGTACTAAAATAGTACATATTTTTTAGATTAACAGCCTCACATTTAATGTCGATCTTCTCGTATTTCTACACTTATTCTTATTTTAATTCAGATTTATGGTCTTTTTTTCCCCCTTCTTATTTCAAATATGGCTTGTTTAAACACAATTGCAGTAGAAATATATAAATTGCTTTATCTTATAGGCCTTTCTTTCTGGTTGAACTCAAACTGGAATTTGACTTTAAATGCTGTATCACTAACTTTATGTTTGAAGTCAGCTTGAGTTCAGCCTTTTCAGTCTTTTCTTGAGACTTTATGACTCAAGTAGAGTTCTTCCTTCTTGGCTAATTCTATTCACAACTTGGTCAAGGCCAAATCTATGCATTTATTTTCTTGTGACTAATTTAGATGGGAAATTTCCCTTGCAATATTTGCCTCTAATAGTAATTATGCCATAAGTATATTAAGGAATGCCTCGTATAATAGTAGAAATAGATCCGATAAAGAAAGTATTGTCAGTGTTCTTGAGTTGATAAGTTTTTTGCATTTGCATTGGGTTGTCTGGCTGTGAATTATGAGAATTTTAATTAGACCCCTAATTGAAACCTGATCGCTTTTCCTTTTTTATGCCCATTTCTTCTGTAACACTACATTTATATTAATTTTTACTTGTTTAAAAAGAACACTCTTTATGGACCATCCAACCTTTTGCATTTGTTTTATTTAAGTACATATACCATATTTTTGTAACATACATATACTCCAAAACCGAGTAAACTGTACTCATAAGTTAGCAATGCTTTGGGCTTACAAATATAGTAAAACCCTAATTATTATATAAAAAGAACAAATATGTGAAAATATCGGGGGGTAGGGGAGGGGAAAAAATCAAGGAAATTCATATGAATATGGATTTATTGAAAATGACTTTCAACTTTTATGTGACAGAGGAGCAGGGCTGAAATCATAATTAACAAAAAATCAGTAGGTGAGTGATGCTTAAAAAAAGTTTTAATTAAGTTTTTAAATATATACGGCCACCCACTTTGAAATTTGATGTGGCGTCATAGTTAATATAAGAAACATTAGAAAATGTCTGAAACATAACTCACCCATTAAAACCTTTTCATCCTTTCTAATCAAAATCTCTAGACAGCTGAATGTAAATATGTCCAACATTAAACACAGCAAATGCCATCTGATATCAATAATTATTTGTAATGTGTAGTATAAATACGTATGTGGCTAAGTCTGAGTACCCTTCCTGCTCTAATTGGCAATCCTTATTGATGTTCTGTTTAATTTTATTCATTTTACATGAATGCAAGCAAGCTCTAACATCTGGGTAGTGAAATTAATACCCAGTTTTCTAAACTATTTTATTGCTTTTGAGGATCATAAAAAATGCATTGTCTTAAATTTCTTCCAAAAGCACTCATTGGCTTGAATCAAATTCATTTAAATGAGTACCATGTTTTAGGGGTATTTGACACATCGGTGCCAGTAAGCACCACACACGTAGGCTCTCATAGTTGTTAAGTGGCTTTTTTTAACATTTGATGTGGTTTTCAATTAGAATTAAGTATAATACATTTTTTATTTAAAGCTTTTTTTCTTCTGTAACAACATATTTTTCTTTCAGTTAGGTATAGAAAAATAGACTGCGACTGATCATCCATAGGGCCCTCTAGATTTTGTATTTGCTACTTCTTCCTACCTCCGAGATTACTATTGGTTATTATGATATATATATATATTTATTTTTATTTTTTTAATTTCCAGTTTTTACTTAACTTATGGGACTTTTAAAGACCAGGAGAGCAAAATTAAATTATGCATGCTTTAAAAGTATGATTTCAAGAATTATATATATATATATTAAAAAAAAAAATTATAAAAAGAATGTTGCATTAGCATATTATTGCAAACTAGAATGGCATTTGAATTAGTCTTTTTTTCTTATTGTTTAAACTAGCAAGAGAGACTTCCTCTTCCGAAACCTTACCAATAGCCACTGCCCTGCCTCTTAAAACAAAGCCTTTATTGTGTATGCTTAGATTTGGTTTCTGTGATCTGGGAAGATCATTTGTTTTGGGTACAATAACAATAATGATAACTGTGAGTGAATGTTACAGACTCCATAGTTTAATCATGTTTTGGATCAAACTCTGTAAGATCATTGTTTTATGATCGGCTATAAAGGAGGATTTTTTTTTTTAGGTCCTTGGGTGTATTTTCACAGTATTTTTATGCATTGCAAGTTTTACTTCAAAAGAAATTGCAGTTTGGAAACTGTCGCTACAAGTTTATTGCTCAGGTTAAACCAGTTGTAGATCTGCTCATTAATCATCTTTTCATAACAACAGACCTCCAATTTCTGTTTAGAAGGAACTGGCTCTGCTTGTGCCAGAATTCAGCTTCCCCTCGTTTTTATATAAAAGTTATTTTTAGGGACTGTTTATTTCTTGTGTGTGTGTGTGTACACACACACACACACACACACACACACACTCCAGTAAATCAATTTAGATACTGATTTGTTTAAATAAGAAAACGTGTGTTTTGTCACCTGGTCACAACCACCAGCCATACTATCGAATATGAAAGTATCACTATTTGGCCATTGGGTGTGTTGAGGTATGCAGAAACCTATGTTATAACAGCAGTACTCATTCATTGGTCCTTTTTAAAGAGTTAAAAAATGTTTTTAAAAAGCCTATCATATAACTAAAATGTATTTAAGATAAGCCAATATAATTTTATAGTATTGTAATTTCATTTTCTGTCTCTATCAGCTCTTGTTCCTGTTTACTTCATTTTAGTACGTGATTTTGTTTGTTTTCACATTTGTAATATCCTGGCCCATTATAAACAATAATTATGGTAGCCTCAGCAATATCAGAGAAAAGGTTTGTATTATTTATATACTTCTAACTAGACTCGTTTCGGAATGAATTGCAGTGTACTGCAAAATATATACCTAATGTTTTATTACATATATTTTGCAGCACACTGATTGGTCCCTTTTCAGCCTTTTTGGTTTGGTCTCCTGATTTCCATAACGGACATCTGGCCGAAGTTTGGAAATCGCAAAATATTTTCATCCTTCAGCAATAATGATTTGGCAGAATCAAAATATCTTGCGGTGCATAAGGCTGTATAGGTAATTTTAATTGTTTTATGATATAAATCCCATTGATTGTGGGAGATGGAGCTTTATTGCTTCATTCTTAATGCCGTAAGTTCACAATTAACTTGCAAACTTAGGAACATAGCAGTCTTTCAAAAGTGAATTGTAGGTTACTGCTTAGTGAAGATAGCCTTTAGGATTCAGGAATGCTACTTTTTGGATCAAAATCACCAGATTATTGTTTTGTTTTGTTTTTTAATTCAGGTATATGTTTCTGATCTGTTAGAATTTTTTCTCTCCTTTATTTTCTTTTTTTCTTTTCTCTTTAGTTACATAAGAAGGATGGCATGATGTGTGCATGATTGACTTTTTATATTTAACTCCTATTCTTGCATCATACACATGCAATGACTGTGATAGTATAATTTTCAATGTGATTAGTTATTAATTGCACTTCATTAAATAAACCAATAATTTATGTAGACAATCCCTTAAGTGATTTGGTATTGATCAAACTTTTCCCTCCATGTACTATTGTAGGTAGTAAAGCCTTTTGTTCTTTTAAAAGATCAACTGTTTTATTGCTGAGAGCAGCGCCATAGCCAGCTGTTTAATTGCAGAGTCAAGTTATTCTCCTTATGAGTTTTTAATGAGACTGTTAAAGCTACGGTTGAGAAACATGTGACTTTTCAGCTACCACTGACCTACAACTTTTTCGCAGTCAATTTGGGATATCAAAACATCAGCTGTATTGTCACATGATGATGAACTGGGAAGTTCTAATCTCTAAAATTCTTAGTAGCTCGTGGCCAGCTTTGACTATATTGCCTTTCTTTTTCTGACCAAATTTAGAAACTCGGTTCTACTATACAAATCCAAACCCATGAATAAAAACACTACTGAAATCTACCCATCTACTGTGAAACACTATAATTAATACAATGTAGCCTTCAAGATTGCCACTAGGGGGTTGAGGGGGATTTTTCCTAGTTTGTTGCAAAATTGGAAGTGCTTCAAACTGTTTATATTTTTTTTTTGCCTTCTTTTGGATCAACAGCAAAAACAGATGTGAGAAAAGCTGAACTTCATGGACGCTTGTCTCTCTCCTATGTAACTCTAGATGAGCTTGGTGATAACTGTCAAGTTATATCTGCTACTGAGCTAGAGGTAGATGTGTGTGTGTGTGTGTGTTTAGTAGGTTTAATTCTAATATTTAGGTAGGATCTTGAAATATTTGAAATTTCTTTTGAAGATTATTGACATAGATCTGCTGGTAACATGTTGATACAACTCACATTTTTTTTATCAAGTGATGGACTATAACGTTGTACAACCACCTGTGCTATCCAGTGACACAAACTACTCTTATGCTCAAAAACTTAAAGGAATCCTGTTATAATTAAAAAAAATAAATACAAATGATTTACCTCAATCACAGCCACAAGAGGTTCTCCTTGCCAAAGCTTTGCTCTGCCTCATCACTGGTGATGATCTCCTGACCAGTCCAATACTTCTCATGGAGAAGTATCATATTATGAGGCAGTTGACATGTACGACAATTGCCATACTGTGCCGGCAATACCTCTGATACAGAACCTTTGAAACCAATATTTCTCTTAGGGAAGCTCTCATTTACAGCTTTTTTTTTTTAAATTGTCACTTCTATAAAATAAGACTGCGTGGACATTCAGTTAACCCCTAAAGCATTTCTGCAACGTTTGTTAGGAGTTTGAATGTTTAAATATAATTTTAAAATTTGTTGCCAATATATAATCACAGACCTTCCCTACAAACAAACCTTAACGCTGATATTTCAGTAAATATTTCCATATTTGTATTCTTTCATATAACATTTTTATTTTCAAATATCCATAAACATGTATATGTACATCTGTGCAATGGAAGTTAATTGTTCACATGCATTTTCCATCAATAAGCATATTATTTTGATTGAAACAAATTGTAGCTAGGATGATCTCATGTTGTGTTGGGTGATTCACGTATTACTTAAATAGTTAGTACTTGTCATTCAGTTACATGTAGTATCCGTGAATAATAGATTACAAATTTGCCACATATGTAGGCTTATGCTTGATCACAAACTGCACAAACACACCTGGTAGCAGTTTTGCATAGTGTCATTTAGAAAATGTGTTAAAGGCACAGTTTATGTATTGCAGAATAGCAGTTAACTGCATTTATGGAATCGCGATACAAAATAAGGGTGTGCATTGCAAGTCCGGTTATTCATTTTTATTTTCAATTTTGTATTTTTTTTTTTTATTATTATTTTTTTTATATATATATGGAGTTTTTAGCATAGGATGAATCACCTCCTGGATTTAACCATCGATGTGGGTTATGTAAATTAGTGTTTTCCCTTGTAACTTTGTACCGCAGAATAAATGTATTATGCAAATCACAACTGATTACATTAACTTCCTAAGGCTTATGTGTGACTATTACATCTACAGTAAAGGCATAGGCATCCATTACGAAAGGTATTTAAAGAACAATGTCACTCGTGTACATTAATACAGTAATCTGGTTTATTTTTTTATATTGAGACCTGCCCTTGTTGGCACCAGTCCATTAAGCAGTTATATGATAATCTTCCGAAATTGATTTTAAAAATGTCACATACTATAAGAAAGGTATTTGATTAAGTCAAATCAGTTCTTATATTTTTTTCCTTTTATTCTTTCCTTTGTGTGTTTGTGGCTGACATTTCTGCTTCTGTTAATAATATATATTGTCACTGTTATTTTTATGTTTTGTTTACTAATATAAGGAAAAAATAAGGTATCGCCTAGTAAAGGGACACTATAGTCACCTGAACAACTTTAACTTATTGAAGCAGTTTTGGTGTATAGAACATGCCACTGCAGCCTCACTGCTCAATACTCTGCCATTTAGGAGTTAAATCCCTTTGTTCATGAACCCTAGTCACACCTCCCTGCATGTGACTTGCACAGCCTTCCATAAACACTTCCTGTAAAGAGAGCCCTATTTAGGCTTTCTTTATTGCAAGTTCTGTTTAATTAAGATTTTCTTATCCCTTGCTATGTTAATAGCTTGCTAGACCCTGCAAGAGCCTCCTGTATGTGATTAAAGTTCAATTTAGAGATTGAGATACAATTATTTAAGGTAAATTACATCTGTTTGAAAGTGAAACCAGTTTTTTTTTTCATGCAGGCTCTGTTAATCATAGCCAGGGGAGGTGTGGCTACAGAAACAAAGTGATTTAACTCCTAAATGACAATGAATTGAGCAGTGAAATTGCAGGGGAATGATCTATACACTAAAACTGCTTTATTTAGCTAAAGTAATTTAGGTGACTATAGTGTTCCTTTAATTATTGCCCTCATTTAATCTTTCTTAAATTCAGAATATGTAAAATATCTTCCAAAGCTTTTATCATTTGAAATTATCTTGTAGAAAAAAAAATATGTACTTTAGTATGTGTTTAGGAAGATTTACATATTTGCCCTATTGCCAAACTGCATTCTTTTTTTATTATATATCTCTTGGATTGAGTGGGCTCTTTGTTCTACTGATATTGTTTATTAAACATATGTGTAATTACTCTACTAAAAAACAAAACAAATAAAAAAAAAAAAACCTACAGTAAGATCTAATTTTTAGGAATCTGCTTCAGTGTAACCTGTGCATGGAAGTCAGTAAGTAGATGGATTACTAACTGAGCAACAAACAATATAGAAAGACTTATAGCCCCAAGATTTGTCCTGTTTACAACAATGTAGTAGTTAAAAAAAAACAAAAAATCTGTTTGCTAAGAAAACATATGAAAAATTATTGCTTTGTTATTTATTAATAGAAAACATAATTTATGAAAAAAGCATACAAACACATTCTTGATCACGTTTATTTTACTGTATATTACATGTACGTGTTGTATGCTGGCATAGCATTTATTCTTTACTGTAACTTTAAAATGTAATGTGCTTCATTCACATCACCATTGACTATGATTGCCTCAAAACTTTTAGATAGAATTGAATTGTTTTTTCTTTTTACAACTGTTCTGTTTACCTTAAATATATTGCATCAATGCTTTACTATGGGGAGGACCTAATGTACTCGCAGCGCATGCACATTAGCTACCCCCCCTGGTTGGATGACATCGGAGAAGGCTGGGCGCCGACCCAGTGCCCACGGACATTGGTGCAGGAATCAGGTGACTACAGAAAGGGTTTGTAAACCCTTTCTGAGCCAGGGGTGGAGGGCAAGAGGGAGGGGGGACTAGAGGGAACTATAGTGTAAGGAATACAGATTTGTATTCCTTACACTATAGAATACCTTTAAGGAAGTGATACTATAGAACACGATTTGAGTGTGCTAAGTAGTTTGTTTGGATTTATTAAAAGAACACTATAGTGTAAGGAATACAAAACTATTCCTAACACTATAGTGTCCTTCTGCCCCCCGTGGCAGATAAAGGGTTAAAACCCCTTTTTACACTTCCCTGATGCAGCGCCGAGGTCCCTTTTGTGCTGAGTCGGATTCCTCCTCCTTCGATATCAGCTTATACGGGGTATCCAATGTGGAAACACAAATCAATCCTTTCTGATGAGTATTTAGAAGACAATGGTTGTCCTCATGCAAAGTGTGAGAACGTTAGCCTTCATGAATGGCCAGGAAGTGCCTCTAGTGGCTGTCTGATGTACAGTTTCTCTGAAACCGCAATGTTTGCAGCTGTTAAATTGATAGGGACAGTGCTCCCAGATCACGTCAATGAGATAAAGTGGTCTTGGTGCCTACAGTGCCCCTTTAAACCACATGTGGATTCCTGTAGTAATATGTAGTGTGAAAACTTACATCAATGGACTGTCTGTGATGATATGATCAGAATCATTTGCAAATGAACATTGATTAATACATACGCAGCAAGCTATATTTTACATTATTTGTAATTTTATTTTCTTATCTGGTTGCTGTACCGGATGACTCAAGAGCCAGCAGACATTTGAATACCTGTAAGATGATTAATGTTGATGCATTTAAGATGATAGATTTGGGCAGGGTACCATATGTTATTGGTTTGTTACATAATTGTAATATTTCTAATCTAACGTTAAACATCTTATATGTATTTGGGTGGTTGCAGGCTTTTGACTGTTATGCCTGTTACATACGGTAAAAGCAGTTTGACAGTAAAACATTACTAGCTATGGTCTCTATTCAATTGCATTTTCTAACACTCCATCCTATATATAAAGTACATTTACTATTATTTACGGCTTAATTTATTATGACAGTTGTAAAAATAAAATGTAATTCTTTCCGGAGATTGAAATCGTATGCCATTTCATGATGATTTCAATCACAATGTCTACTAATTGTCCATGCGGAGAGATCACACCTGATCATATTGGATGATTTTATAGGAAAAATATCTTTACACACTTTACTCAATTACAATAAATTTTATAACAGAATATCCTACCATTAACACCACCTACACGAACATCCCGATAAAAATGCTGTAATTCAGCTTTTAAATATCAGACCTCCCCTAAAATTATGCAAAATAAACTCCAGTATCAAGTTCTTGGCTACAAATGTTACAAGAGAAGTACGGAAAGTGTAGAGCAAACTATTCTTCTTGTTGATTACAGTTGGTCATTGTATCAACTCAATCTGTCATATTCTTATCCATGCATCTCCAGTTATTGCTGACGGAATCTAATGTGGTGGTTATATCAGATAATACAATATAAAATACTTGAATACTGAAATATCCTTAGTGTGTACACAGAAGTTGTAATACAGATTCTGTAGAGTTTGCATCTTCAGACTGAATTAAGAAAATTCTGTACTTATACGTGTTTGTTTTTTTAGTTCTGAGCTGTTTGTTTTTTAAATTCAGTTTACCATTAAAGTCACTGTTGACTTAATACATCCACAGGAAGCTTAGTTTCAAAATAATCACTGATACAAATTTGAAATAAAAATACTTAAAGGAAACCAAACTATTTTGGTTGGGTGCAGAATAACCAAAATCAATTTTACTCTAAGACCTAAATAAGCTGTGTTTATACATTGGATAAAATAATTTTATAGTTGACCCTTGATACTAAACCATATTGGTTTGCAATACTTTAGTTTTAATATTAAATATGTTGGTCATAGCTAAAAAGAAAATTCATTGGTGGGGAATGAACAAGTGTGCAAAGATCTTGAGGAAGCATGTGACGGCATATGTAATGTGGGCTTAGGTTGGGAGATAAATTGACCCTTTGGCTTACCTTTGTTTAGTAATTATGTAATTCGTTGGCTGTGATGCTCTCAATACCAGGAATTTCCGTATTTCCGTGTGTTAAAAAAACTCTGACTTTGTTTAAAGAAACACTGTAGCGTTGGGAATACAAAAATCTATAGTGTTCTACTCTCGATTTAAACTCCGGGCTTCCCTAAGTCACTCTCTGCAGGGGCCTGATTTTCCTCCGGTGATGTCATAGAGAAGCATTGGGGATGAGAAGTGCAATCCCATGTTCCCTGGTCTTTTTATTTGTTTAATGTATATGCATATCATGCTAAATTGAAGAGGCAATTTAAAGCTTTCATCTCTCCTTGCAACTGGCTCCCAAGCTCCGAGTTCAGCAAGAATTTTGTAACCCCAAAAGACCTCCGCAGCTGCTTCCTGCACTACTGAAACTGATCCCCAGGTTTAACAAAGACTAATCCACACACCCTTCCTTACACTCACACACCGTTTTCTTAGTCTCCCTCTTACAGTAGGGTACAGTGACAGAATATCTACTTAATAATAACATACAATTTATTAAATTGGGTAAATACAAATGATTTTGAACTTCTGTAGAGAAAAACATTCATCTTGCTAATCTTATATATTGTTACCAATTTAAGTGGATTCTGTTGTGTTAGGAATACAAAGTTAGAGGCTGTCTTAGGGCTGCAATGTAAACATTGCCGTTTCTAAAAATAAAAAAAAAGCAATGTTTTACTTTGCAGGTCTAAGGGTGATGGGGACACTTTACTCAAAACACTTAAATGAGATAAAGTGGTCTGGGTGCCTATAGTTTGACTTTAATGCTTGGAAGAAAGTGGAAGAAAGGTCTTCATTTACATATGAAAACTACACTCAAGTGCTCGTCATTCTTTGCTCTTTGACATAAATCTTAGTACATTGTTCTTAAAATCCTTTTGCATATGTTGTAGGCAGTGTCTGTTTTTCTTAAATAGCAGCCAACATATTACACTGGTTTTATTTTAACTATTTAATATCTTTTTATATTTATCTGTGATGTATGTGTTGAATATTCGAACTTACATGAAAATGGACGCTATTAACTTTGCTGTGTTTAAACACAAAGATAAAGGCTTGTTCTTCTAAAATGACAACATATGATCATTACACAGTGTTGTTTTTTATATTTAATAGGACACTTAATGATGAACTTTATACTAGGGTAAACTAATGGCGTTGCTGGTTTTGTCGACATAATAATAAAACCGCAAGACTGGCGTTTTATGAAGGTTTACAATTTACATTATTAGCTCATCGCACATCAATAAGCGTTGTGTATATTTTTTATTTTTTGTATTTTGTTCACTGCTATTTCAGCATCAGTGGAGTAAAACACGCACACATACATGCAAAAATGCATAGTTTAGGATTGCTTACTAAACTGAGAATGGTCCAAAATTTATAGTAAATTTACCATTTTAACCAAAATGGAACCATATCTGGCTTAGATAATGTTTCCAGCTGAGCTATTTTATTTATTGAATAATCCCAAATTATTCCTTTTAGCAACACCATGATGTACAATTTCCCTATTTAACCTTGGGTCAGTTTGTCCACAGTGAAGGTAGTTTAAAATGACTGTATATGTTTGTTTTCTACAATATATTCCATACCTTATTCTTACAGGCAGTAATAATATATATATTTTTTTATTGTATTTTTATAATGTACATACTTTCTTTGCAGCGAAAATATCACATTGTCACACCCTTTTGAATAAAAAACAGACACATTTGCCCTTTTCTTTGAATCAGTCGAATGGAATATATCAGTAACTTGATTTATTTTTATTTTATGTTTTTAGAAAAACCATAGACATTGAATTGTATGTAACAGTATTTATTCCACAGATCTTTCAGTGATATAAATGGAACCTCCTACTTTCTTGTTCTATATAATAGATTGTTTTGTACAAAAGTCCTCCGTACATAAGGCTATTCTACTTGAGTATAAATGGTTTATTTGTTCTTTTGATATCTTATAACCCTGTAGCTTTTAAGTGAATACTTATATGCATTTAGATACCATCGTTTGAGCAGGCCTGAGAACAATATAGCGTTATTGTTTCTTCATTTTGAAAAAAGAACACAAAGCCAATAAAAATACTTATATTTTAATACTACCCGATGAGTATTTTCAGTGTTAAAAAAAAACCCAACAAACTATTAATTTAGTTGCCAGGTGACAAAACTTCATAAAAAAATAAATAAAAAAAATTCTGTTTAATTTAGTGAATACCTAAGATCAGACGTGTCTTCTTACTGACACTTTCAATAATATAGTAGGTTTCAGTTTTGAGAAAATTCACCTTCAAATTAAGGTCCATAAATGTGTATTAAATTTCTGCTCTCCAAAATCTCAAGGAGATTGTTAGTTTATAGTTTTATGAGTGTATAATGTTTTCATTGTGAATGTGAAGAGAGGCCGCTATTTTAGAAATATGAAAATGGTAATAATAATTTAAACAGAAAGATTGTATATATCCTGGTGCCCACATCTTTTAAAAAGTCATATTTAAGATGCGATTGCCTGTTTGTTGCCGAGTAACGGACGACAGCTTCTATAATATGTTACTGAGCCCACAAGATTAAAAGTATGCTTGCGTAAAGATAAAGGATGAATTATTCAGGGTGTAAAAACAGTTTTGATTGATCAAAAGGGAGACATGTTGCATTTAAACGAAGATACATTTACGAATAATGTAACATGCAATTATCAGTAATACATTTTTATTTTTACTCTGAATGAAATGTTTGATGAAAAAATGGTGTGTGTGTGTATATACATTATATATTACCTCTCTTTTTTTAATGTTTTTTTAAAAAAAAAAAACATTTTTATAACTTTATTTACAAGGCCTCTAGAATTTCCATAGAACACAATTGTTCTTTCTTCCAGATTTGTGTCTGCTTCCATTTTAACTACGTTTGCTGATAGTATATTAATTTTGTTGTTGTTGTTTTAACATATTAATTTGACAAACAATGATTAATAAAACACAATATTTCATGTCACCTTAAAGGAACACTGTTGCATTAGTGTGTCCCTAGCGCTATAGTGCCCTTCTTACTAGCGGGGTTAAAGCTCCCGCCTCTGTAAAGTAGAGGGGTAATTTTACTTACCTTTTCTCTCAAGCAGCTGCAGTCCCGCCTCCTTAGCTAAGATCGTCAAGACTGATAATCTCAGCCAGTCCCATGCTTTGCTACAGGAAAGCATTGGGAGGCAAGTGTGCATGCAATGCAGAGTTAAGCAGACAGGGAAATGTCACCTAGTCCACTTCAGTGCTTATAGTGTCCCTTTAATTACTTTTTATTTATTTATTTTTTGTATTTCTTTGTTTTACAAAAAGAAAAAGGCAGGTTGCTATATGTATGGAGGGTACAAATATAAACTTCAAAACCGAAGTAGAAATTGGCCAGTCTCTTGTTGAAGTGTGGAAAATTTCAGAAATTTAAAATTCTTTGTTGTTCAAGTTCTCGAAGTTGCTAGATCATATAGTGCTATTATGCAAACAGCATTGGAGGGTGAAAATAACTTAATAGTATTGTTAACAAAAAAGATATGTGTGAACGGTGTTTACCATGAGAAGCCGTTTATTTTGCTGCATTCACTAAATTCCAGTGACTGCCATTCAAGTAATTGTATAATGAGGATAATGTGAAGCATGTAAAATAAGAGAATATTTCAATAGAGTGGGACATTTATTGTAACATCACCGAATACAATGGCAAAATCTATGACTCCCATCTACACGTCTCATGAATCTCAAACTAAGGCCTCAATTTAATATTATAGGATGAGCTTTTCAAATCATTTAATATTATTGGATAACCTTATTTTTTATTTTTTTTAAATATTGAAATCTTAATTCTGAACATACTACATAAATATTCAGAAAATATTGTAAAAACCACATTTCACTACAGTGGATTTTTTATTGTAACATTCCTGAATACAATGGCATTGTCTGTGCATATTATTATAAACTATATTCTTATTTTTGGAAATACCCACTTACAGAACCAACTAATTTTTTTTTCTCCATGATCCTGATTAATTGGGAACAGTATCCCATTCCACCCAACAATGTTGCTTCTCAATCATAAGATTATTCCTATTTCCAAAATATTCACTAATCTCTGAATTTTACAGGTTTATCCTCTACACTACGTTTGAAGTTTCGTGAAATATTTCAGAATGGAAAAACTGTGGCATAATTAGCCAAGTTATGACTACAGCTGGATCGGAGAAATCTTTTCCAAAACAGCTATTTTTTTTGCACATCAAAAAGTCTTTTTACTTTTTTTAAAACGTCAAATGTATTACTTGTTGATTTTGCTTGACTTTCTTTATGATTTATACAGCTTTTTTTTTTTTTTTTTTTTATGCAGCCGTCTTTTGGTTTTCCCCAAAACTACATTACAAGAAATACATTCCTATTTTTGACCCAAATAAAGATCACCTTCTACCAGGTGCAAAATACTTCCTAAAAAGAGTGAGGTTCTGATTCATATAAGATTCTTAAAGTCTGAGTTAAAATTTGGAACTGGAAATTGAATTTTAAAGGGACAATCCAGGCACCCAGACCACTTCAGCGAATTGAAGTGGTCTGGGTGCTGTGCCCCTATTGCACTTAGTACTGCAATTTAAAACATTGCAGTTCCAGAGAACCTCCAGCGTCAGATTTTCCTCATAGGAAAGCATGCGCATTAGGTCTCCACCGTCAGCGGGTGAGGATTGTGTGCGGAGCCTGACCCAGCACCGAAGGACATTGGTGCTGGATTCAGGTAAGTAGCTGAAGGTGCGACATGGGATGGGGGGCACTGCAGGATCCTGCAGTGTCAGGAAAACAGGTTTGTTTTCCTGGCACTTGAGAGTCCCTTTAATGTTGCCAATAGTTTGAAAGGTATCTAAACGTCACCATGTAGTTCTTTGAAAGAATGTGTCATATATCCTAACATTATATAGTCAAATGGGTCATAGGTGGGTTCGGTTTTGAGTTGTTTTTAGCAAATCTAGCCATTTTTGCTATGTTACTGTCAATTTATCAACAACTGAGCTGGTTTGCTGAACTCTGGGGAGATCCTGCATGAATTCAGGTTTAGTGATTTACTTTAATTTTTTTGAGTCCACATTGAAGAATGCTCAGCATTTGAAATTCTGCTTATTTGGGAAAAACTGCTAAATATTATAATTTAATAAGCATCAACTAGTCATAAAAATTACATTATATAACCATTTCTAGTCCAGCACAGAAGCTTGTTTGAGCCAAAATTGCAGAAATTTGATTTGATAACAGTTGTTCCCGACTCCATCTGGGGTACGCAACCTTTGGTACTCCAGATGTTGTAGACTACATTTCCCTTAATACACTTACAGCTGTAATGATGGCAAAGCATCAAGGGATATGAAGTTCACAACATCTGAAGTGCCAAAGTTTGCCTATCCCTACCTAGCGCATAACTAACTTAAAGGGAAACTATAATGCCAGGAAAAAAACTGTTTGTTTAAAAACCCCTGCTGTCACTTACCTGGTTTCAGCTCCGATGTCCCATGATGCTGGCTTGCTTCCTATGAGGTTTTGGATACACTGGATGTCCTCATGCATAGTGTGAAGACGTCCAGGATCAGTTAGGTGACCAAAAGTCGCTTAACAGCTCGGAAGTCCCTCTAGTGGCTGTCTGGTAAACTGCCACTAGAGGTGGAGCTAATTATTTCAGTTTCTTAAAAACTGCAAAAATTACCTTAGCAGGGTTAAAAGACACTGCACCCAGACCATTTCAATGAGCTCAAGTGGTCTGGGTGCCTATAGTGTCCACTTAACATTGGACATTAGTTAGTTAGCGGTTGAGTCTGCTACACCCTATTGAAGACACTAATGATACTTTAGTACAATAAAAGTTCAGTTGACTATTTCCCCTTTTATTGAAGTTTTTCTTGTTTTTAACGCATGCAATGCAATATACTTTCAAACTTTAGGCAACATTACCATTTGTTGGCAAAAAGTTGTGCTGTTGAAAACTAGGCTTTCTTTGTTGTTAGTTCTATTTTCTATCATTGCTATTTATCTTTTCTGAATTCCTGCAGTTCTATTATGTTTGTTAAATGTTTTACATTGTGGTTAATGGTTAAATATAACTGATATATATTGTAAATCTGCGTTAGCAGCAGGTGAAGTGACGGCAGTCACAGGACTTGCAAGGGTAATTTTCATTATTAAGCAATGAATCTCTGTTCGTGTTATGTGTGTTTTCATAAAAAGAGCAGACCTTAGAGTTCAATATATAGCAGTAATGATCATTTAGGGTTTGCCTCACCTGACACTTACCGTAATACTGCACCCTAAGGATAAACTAGGCCCTGAATATTATCCCAGAAACAAAGAAATTGATTAAGAAAATTGTGCAAACTGTGGTTTAAAGGATCACTATAGGCACCCAGACCACTTCAGCTCAATGAAGTGGTCTGGGTGCCAGGTCCAGCTAGGTTTAACCCTGCCTGCTGTAAACATAGCAGTTTCAGAGCAACTGTTATGTTTACAAATGGGTTAATCCAGCCTCTGGTGGTTGTCTCACTGAAAATCACAGTGAGAAGACGCTGCCGTCCATAGGAAAGCATTGTGAATGCTTTCCTATGGACTGACGGAATGCGCACGCAGCTCTTGCTGCGCATGCGCATTCAGCCGATGACACTGGAAGGAGGAGGAGAGTCCCCAGCGCCGAGAAAGCCCGGTGCTGGAGAAAGGTGAGTGTTTAACCCCTTCCTCCAACTTCAGCCCAGTGGGAGTGGGACCCAGAGGGTGGGGGCGCTCTCAGGGCACTATAGTGCCAGGAAAACGAGTTTGTTTTCCTGGCACTATAGTGGTCTTTTAATTTTATTCAGAAATACATTAACTAATGCTAAATTTTGTGTAGGCAACAGGTTAATTTTAAAGAGACCTCATCATCCTCTTTTAATTGTCGTCCGTCATTAAAAATGATTTAATAAAATAGTATAGAAAATAAAAAAACGTACTTTTTTTTTTTTTTTTTGTATCGCTTTTGTATGAGAGCTGTATATAGTGTAACCTTCCTGAGTCCCTCGTAGTACACTAAGGCTTTTTCACATGATTTCATTTTGGTGCTTGTTTCTGAATCTATCAGCCAAAAAAGAACACAAATATGCAATGTGACTATTCCGGAATTACTAGGATAAATCTTTCAAAACTACTTCCTCATTAATACTCTCTTTTTGAAACCTGAAATTTGTCATCTGTAAAACAAACTGTCCTTTTTCTTTATCAAAATAAAGTTAGTTATTCAATAACGTGTTAAAGACTTTTTAAAAATAGTGTGTTTTACATATTCCAAATTTCTAAAACATTCTACTCTTTTGGCTTAAAATTTAAATTAATTTTACTTAAATTTTTTTGGCTCTTCAGTGAGTCAAATATACATAAAAATGATTTTAAATTTGTTTTGGTCTCACGTTCCCTCCTCCCCCTCTCCCTCTCCTCCCCTTCCAGTGTCCTAAGCCTCGGTTCCCAAGAAAAATGGATGGTTGCCAAAACTAGTATACAGATGCCTGGTCTGACTATTGTGCAAGTACAGTACAGATACAGTTGTTTGTTACTTTCAACGTTTGTGACATGCCTCATACTTCAGGTCACACTCCCACATGCCACAATGGATATTCTGAATGCTGAGACTTGTTCGTCATTAGAACATTCTACTTACCTTTATATTTATTTTTTTCCACCAGTCTCGTATATCTTACTGATTTATTGCACTGTGCACAATGCTAATCTTTGATTTGGAGGCTGTGCAATGCAATGTCCCCTATGCAGCAGGAGACTATTATTCTAATGTTGTTATAACAGACAAAAATAAGTAGGCATAAGTGGTCATAACTGCTCGTAAAATATATATTTGTCCAAGGAAATGTCTTCTCTCCTTAAAGGGACTTTCCAGTTCCAGGAAAACAAACCCGTTTTCTTGGCACTGCAGAATCCTGCAGTGTCCCTCTCCCTCCTACCCCCATCCCATGTTGCTGAAGGGGTTAAAACCCCTTTTTGACTTACCTGAATCCAGCGCCGAGGGGCATGTCGGCCAGCAGGGGAGACCTAAAGCTTATGCGCGGCAGTGGCCGCACGCATTGGACCTCCCCAAAGGAACAGTATTCAATGCTTTCCTATGTGGATTCCGGCATTGCTAGAGGTGCTCATGTTTTAAGAACCCAGACGTCCCTCTAGTGGCTGTCTTATAGACAACCACTAGAGTAGGACTTAACCCTGCAAAGTAATTATTGCAGTTTACAAAAACTGCAATAATTACACTTGCAGGGTTAAGGGTGATTGGAGTTGGCACCCCGACCACTCCAATGGGCAGAATTGGTCTGTGTGCCTGGAGTGTCCCTTTAATTTCAGTCCTAAAAGAGCTACATCTATGTAACTTAAATTAGATAATAGTTACCTTTTTACAGCAGGATTATGAACAAAAGCACATCTGGTTTCACTAACCTGTGGATCTTTGACCTGTTTGAAGTGTTAGGATGAATGAAGTCTTAAGTCCTGACCTTTGGCCTCCCTCTCCGCATGCATCCATGTAGCTACCTGAGTCATATACTGTATGTTTGTCAAGTTTCCTCTTGGAATGTGTGTTAAATGAATGTCATGAAAAGCCATGGCAAAAGAACTTAGGAGAGTGGATAGGTGAAACGTGGCTCCCAAGCTGTGTTAGAACACGATGTCCATAGTGCAATTTTGGAGAATTACAGCTGGGTGTCCACACAAAAATAACAATATTAGGCTTGACTATCCAAAAACAAACAAAAATATCACAATGTTTAGTGTTTTAATGCTTTCACACTAAACTGTAACAATGCTGCTTATTATAAATGTTTTAGGAGTGTTTATATATAATATTGATACTTCCATGGAAAGGCTGGGTGAATATTTAGACTGGAGCCAAGGGGATAAGTGCAGTTGCCCTAGGCGCTCTTGCTTAATTTAAAGCAAAATAATATTGTGCTCAGGCAATCTTCACAAGCCCTGCCCTTACTATAAAGCCTACGATTCAACTAGCTGCATTGTAATAAAAAGAATGGTATGTGAGGTATCATTACAGCATTCCATATGCAAAGAATGTGTACTTTGTACATGTTTTTCTCTCTCGCTCTCTCTGTGTTATTAACTATGTGCTTCTGGCATGTTGTAATCTTTAATATTGCTTAGTTTCCTGGGAAAGTTAAATAATTTTTAAATGGGAATGACGTTATTTCATCACCCTTGGGGAAATATTCTGTGACCCCCCCCAACAAACTTCTTTTCTTTTTTTTTTTCTTGACTTACAGATTCCAAGAAAATAGTGGTAAACTGAAAAAAAATTGTGACTTTTTTTGTTACAAATGTTGTGTTTGTAATCACTTCGAGGCCATGAGACTTTCAGTGTTTACAAAACAACTTCTTCACTTTTAACATAATTTACAGACCTTTTGGTGGTGTTGCAACATTAAAAGAATTCAATGTATAAACGAGGATGTGTGTTAAGAAGAAGAGGAGGAGAAACTGGCGTCAGTATATTTAAAAGATAACTTACTAAACTAGAATGAGGAGGTATTCGGTTTTAGGAAGTTGCTCAATCAATTTACATTTCATGTTTGGCTCTTCTCTGCCAAGAACATAAATTGAATCAGAGCTATGGAAAAAAAATAAAAGTCCTGACAGTTTCAATTGTTTATTCTTGTGTTGCAATTTCTTTTGAAAACCGATAAGGAAAAAAAATCCTACTTAAAAGGTCTACTTATCAAGTTAAAGGCTGCCAATAGTTTGCACAAATATTTGAAGTGTCATTAGCGTGACATTTGATAGAAATGTCAATGCAACACGATATTAGCAACATCAAATGTATTCTACCACAGTGCTCAGGTAAGTTAACACACCCGTGCAGGTTGTGATACATTTTATAAAGGCCAATATGTCAATCTTAATATGTAATTGATTATACATACTTCTGAGACATCAGTGACACATAAATCCGATTAATATCTGAAGAGATGGATGCGCTGGTCATCTTTTTTAAAAAAAAATCACATGCCACAAAATAAATTGCTTTTTCTCCCTATATATGAAGGCTTTTTTTAAATGATGTCTTTAGATAAAACATCATAATATTGGCTGTGCATCATAGAAAAATAAGTTATTACAGTACCAGATGCGTTTTCTGTTTTATATTTGTTTATCCCTCAAAGTAGAGCTGTCATTTGTCAGAGAGTGATAGTAGCTCCAGAGACCCTCATATGAGCGCAGGCATTTGTGGAGAGGCATGTGCTGCCTGCATGCTATTTTCTGGCACCAGATAATTAAGTGTTCTTGCGTAGCAAGACCACTTATTGTTATCTCACATATATATTCTAATTCTTATTCTTATTATTGCCAAATTTGCCACCCTAACTCCTCCCACAGTTTTTACACTACATAGACAAAAATTTACCAAAACGTGCAGATTGTTCCCGATCGGATTGCTATTACTTTGTGGAACGTTTCGCCGAATGGTTCACGGAATATCGTCGTTCTTGTGGCGCAATTTGTCCCATAGGAATGAATGGCAAAGCTAGAGTGGGAGCTGGCAAAAGCTGAAAAATCAGGACATGATTTCTAAACTGCCACCACTCCCTTATTTTCAGGCCCACCTACACAAATCTTATATCAAAACGTTCAGCTATCCCTGCTGCCACTAAACATGTCAACGGCTAAGCCATAGTCCTGATAGTTTTCACAATATAATCATTTGTTTGCAACTAACGCCGTCCATTGACATTCATTGAAACTTCACTCTGCAAAGCTCAAATTTGAAGTGCAATTTCTAAACTGCGACTGTGCCTTCATTTTTAATACTTCAGAGACATACTATGCGTCAAAATGTAGGTCTGGGTCTTGTGATTCTCACAATATAAAGCTCTTCGCTGTAGGATTTATAGTTTTTAAAATACGACCGTTTGAAGATGGCAACCGCCAAAATACTCTGACCTGTGTCAGGCTGCAGCAGCAAGTGATGTCATAGACAGGGCCTTTTGAACACCTGCTAATGTTTTTATAAATGTATGGTTTAATGTAACTGTGCAACAACATTGCAATTAAATGTGCTATATAAATGATAACAGTTACTCTGCCCACTCCAGTTGTAGACTACTGGTGGAGGCAAGAACACTTCACACAATTTCCCCAGAAATTGTAGCTTTTCTAGTTTACATGATATTCCTAGGTGTACTAGTATGCATTTTAAAATTTGGTGGAAATTTATTTAAAAATGGCAAAACCCATTTTATATATAAAAAAAAAAAAATTGGGGGGAGGGAGGGCTGGAATGTGAGTTTGTATTGCAGTTTACATTGAAAGAGGAAGGTTGTAATTATTATTGAGGTGAGTGAAATGCCCGTTTTGTTTTTACACTAAGCCCTATATTACTCTAGGGATCTAAGGTGAGAAGTAATTGTATCAAGCTTGGTAAAACATTGTGATTCTATCTGGCATCCTGTGATAAACTTGCACTTGCAACTGATTTGCAGATTACAAGACTTTGTTTAGATAATTGTGATCTAAAGAGACATTATATAAGTGGCTGACCATCCCACTGTGGGCACAATAATGCTGATAACCTATAAACAATGCCTATATAACTTTCCCAATCACTCTGTGTAAGTTCAAACATATAAAGTGTTTGTGAATGTGTTAGTCCGTGCAGTGACCATATTGCAATTTGTTTAGATGTGCTTAATACTTTAAATTGAATTTCTTACTATACTACAATAAGGCAATTATCATAAATATTTACATTTGCTCATGTAAGATATATCTGCTGAGCTATGCTACCCTGGTGTTGTCCAACAACTTCCTGGAGAGGTCAAACATTTAAAAAAAAAATAATAATAAATTCTAATACTTTCTCAAATCTGTATTGTTGTGCTGAATACTCACTCTCAGAACGTTCAACGCTCTAATGCCATCACATCTTGCGCTTCACCTAACTTTATGGATGTTCTCGCTTAGGTCTGTTTGGCCACAGCAAATTGCAGCTAAATTCTAGACCAAAGCTTGTTTCCCACGAGTGTTTCTCTGGAGACTCTAGTCTTCTAATCCCAGCAACTCTAAGGACTGGAAGAATGTCTGCCTGTCAGTTTCACTTTTTTTTTTATTTTTTATTTCTATATTTTCTTAGGTACCATCCAGTATTTTAAAGCTGGTTGTTGGGGTGATCCTGCCAATCAATTTATCAAGAAGGGTCCCTCAAAACCAGCACTCATGGGCATGTCATAAAAATCCTTATAGAGGTTGACAGACCTATCAACTAACATTGAGTCAGTGTATTCAATAAAGACACAAAAGGAATTCTTAATTGCACGTGTTTGCAACTTGGTCTATTATATGGGCTAATATGAAGACCAGATACTTTTATACCTCGTATAAATGTAGAAGTTCAGCTTCCATATCAAGTAAACCTCCCACTATTCCTGGATGTGACATGGCAGTACTGATTTGAGCCTCCTATCCCAGAGTTGTTGTTTACTTGTTTTTTGTGTCTGGCCTTTAGGGCATCCACTTAGGGACTTGCTGAGATATTGAAGTCTTTTTACAGGCTTCTATTCCAGTGACATCTTAAGTATCCCCTATGTTCCGATCCTTGTAAATTGAAAACTCCTAACTAATAGATTAATTCATGCTAGTGGGATGAGGTGTGTGGGCAGAAAGGAAGTACTACAGTATTTATGATTAAAATTCTTCATAGAAACGTTTTGTTTCCATGACAAAGGTATCCAATGATCCTTTAAGAACCGTTATGTAAGCGTGATTAGTGAAATAAAATTCCTTGTCAGATAAAACGGATATGAATTTACATTCTGCTAAAGCGCTATTTAACCAGACAGACAAATAAACTAATGCAGTGCATGTTGTCTTGTTTAATTTTTTTTATATGTATATCAGTAATTGATATTTGAATAAATCTATTGATTTATGTTGATTACACACAATGAAGTTCATTAGACTGCAAGAAAAATTCCGATCATCTCCAATAACATACTTTTACATTTATAGGTACAAAAGCCACAGTGAGCCAGCAAGATACATTGTTATTCTGAAATCCTTTTATGACCCAAAGACGCAAAACAGAATGTTCTTTTTTTGGAATAATATTACCCAGAGTGACAACAAGCACTTTACAAAGATGTTATGTCCTTTGTCCTTACAAAGATAACAGTCCAAGATTGTAGTTGACTCAGTGATTATTAAGGTGAACCTAGCACCAACATTGTGTTATCAAATCAATTTAAGTGTACAGTGCCTTAAAGTGGAACTGTCTAATAAAAAAAAATCTAATAAAAAAGCTAATAAAAGTTTAGTGATGGTATCTTCTTTTTTTAAAATGTGTTTCTTTTTATTTATAAATGTTGGTCTTTGAATAACTGCGAAACAGGTTACTCAGACTGCATGGAACATGATTTTTTTTTTTCACTACCAAAATATTCTGAATATCTATTAAACTAAATAGCTCAAGACCTATATTACAATATATCAAAACCCATCACGATAATACCCCTTTAAGTACTGTTATGAAAATCAATATGCCGACTCTTATTCAGAACCCTACATATAAATATGAATAGAATTGTTGCCTTTCATGTAAAGATTAAAGACTGCTCCAGTTCAACTGTATTGTGTAAATGAAGTGATGAATGTATTTATCACCATGCCATGCATTTTATAGCATGTGCCTTGTGATATTATAGAGTGAGTGTCGGTTAATACATTGCATCATTCATCTTTGTTGCTTTATTGCCTCTTCCTCTTGTCGAAATCATGTAAAATTATGCGTACTCTGTCAGTTACAGAAATCTAATGATGTACAAGATGCTGGATACCTATGTTTGTGTGCGTGTGTTAGTGTATATTAAGATTTAAAACCAATGAAGAATATTATATAATCAACCTTGTGTTATTTTAAGGCAATCTCAAATGGTTACTTCAAGCTCCGTGACTACTATGAAACACTGCACATACAGAGTTTATCACCTGCAGCAGCGATACTGGGGTGTTAGCCAGCGTGGAACAAAGGATCCAGACTACAGGAACCATGACCACTTCAAATCATTGAGGTGTTTATGGTGCTTGGAGTAAGCTTTATAAGAGAAGCGTAACATGTTCCAAATGTGAGTTTTTAGCAGCTTTCCTTCTTATGAATTATAACATCACCAGCATCTTTAATCAGGAAATAAATATTTAAAGGAACACTATAGTGTCAGGAATATAAACCTGTATTCCAGACACTATAATGCTGGTGTGGCTGTTTAGGTGAGTGGCCCTGCTCGGTCACTTTGAGAAGGTGATTTTACTCGCCTTTTCTCCCATGCTGCGTCGGTCTTGCCACGGTTGGCCACACCTCCATTGCTGAGCTCATGATCTCAGCCAATCCAATGCTTTCCCATGCATTGAATCAATGCATCTCTATGGGGAACGTTCAATACCTCCATGCAAAGCGCAGATTCACTGAACACCAGAACTAGGAAGCACCTCTTGTGGCTGCCTGAGTGCCTGTCACTAGAGGTGTTACTGGGCACCAATACAAACACTGCCTTTTCTCTAGATGTATTGGTTCTGGTGACTATAGTGTCTCTTTAACTTTCACTGGTCTACATGTTATTACTAAAACCACCTTCAACACCAGTCTCTAACTAAATACTTGCACTTGGAAATATTGGGGAGAAGGTATTGGCTCTTCTTTGACTGTTCCTATAGTCCATAAAAGACCTGGAATAAAGAATTCTTGGTTAATCCCGTAGAGCAGTGAATGATCCCTTGGCATTTCAGATATTTTAAGCACACTCCCCAAACTCTTTCTGGCAGAGCATCATGGGAAATGTAGTCTCTGAACATGTGGTGCCAAGGTTAGTCTTCATTGCTCTAGAACAATATCTCCTTTTCCAATATCTGCCTTCGACTGCTGGCTAAATAACACACGAACAATAAAAAATATAGTTCCTGTGTTTCCATTGTTAATATACATAATTAAATCCATTAATGATTTCCTACTTAACTGTAGAACATAGAGGTTAAATGTTTTTTTATGAAAATTATATTCAAAGTGCAGGCAAGAAAATTCATCTAAATTGACACAACCACCTGTTAGAGGGGACATTTGCTTAAATAGAATTCCTTAATACAGTGAATTTCTAGAAAATACATAGTCTAATAATCTCTGAAAAAGGAGAAACTAAATAAAATTCTTTACTTTAAAATGTAACCAAAAGCGTACTATTCATGTTGTAACAGTTCAGTTATTTCACATAACCAACTGAGAATGGAAGTACGATAAATTGAGACTTTCAGGCCCATTTAGAAGCAAATGTAACTTGTCATGTTGAGATGACTAATGGTTTGCTGATCTTTACAGAAATGAAGTAAGTTAATATAAATTCTTGAAACTCTGACTCATGTAAGAACAGTCTCATGTTTATAATGTGTTTTTCCTTGTCTTGGACACAAATATTGATTTAAGCTTTTGTACTAAAAATGAAATAAAGCAGTGAGGTAATTGCAGAAAAACAACTTCAGAAAATGATACATGTTTTCTAGATCCTAACAAATACACTTAAGATGTAAATTGAAGTATAGCTTATTCTTTGATTCCAGATGTCCAAATGTCAGAGAGGGGCACAATGGTTGAGCAGGATTTGCCAACTGTAAGCTGTCGCAGGAGCAAAATAAATTAGTTTGAGATTTACTTGAATTTGGTTACTGTGTTGCACTTTGTGTATCTTCTCTATTTGTAGAGTAGCAAATAATGTACATGCCTTGAACTGCAGGCCAAACAGAGTGGTCATCAAAATCTAAGCCACAAGAACAAATGGCCACTGGTCTACAGTATCGAATATAAAATATTGATAACTCTGGGAATTTTTACCAACATGCGTGTTCTGATCTGCCCAATATTAGTGAGAATTAAGTTCCTGACTACAGCTGTTATTTGTCTCCATAACACTTCAATCATGTATACGAAATATCAGTATAAAGCTTAATGGATATTGTTATATGCTTATGTGATTACACTTACATTTGAGTGTATGTATAGATATATGTGTGTGTATGTATAATACATTATTAAACACAGATCTGTGCACACCAAACAAGCCATAGGACTTGCTTTTTCCACAACAATCTCACATTTGCAGTGCTGTTCCTACTGCAAAGGATTCTGGATGGGCGTATGCAAATTATTTCAGCAATGAACCACCTTTTTGCCTCAGTATTCTACTTTAAACAGGGTTTCCTTGGAGAGCGTGTGTGTGTGTGTGTGTGTGCGCGTGTGTGTGCGTGTGTATATATATATATATATATATATATATATATATATAAAAAACATTATTTTCCACAACTATTCTGCATATATCCGTAGCAATAGATGCTGTTTTGAGCACAGTTTATTTTTTCTTCTTGGGAAAAATAACAAAATCTGATCCAAAAGGTTCAGTAACCAGAAGCTAGTCATGGACATGGACATCCGTTTTGACCTAGTGGGTCTCATGGTGCTGATTCTGGTCTGGAAGTTGAAATCTCTTTTAGAGCATATTTGTGTTCATTTACATATCAAGATGGGAACTCTGGGACTTTTGTGGAAACATGATTTCTCGAGTTTCTGTGTCCAACAAGGATTTCTCAAAGTCTAACTTGAGATATGCAGGTGATGCATAACATTATTTTTTCTGTTTGCACTGTGGGGAGTTTTATTATGTTTGGTCTCACCACAATGTAATCGGTACCCAGCTATATATAGAGCTATATTCATTCTGTTCCACTGTGAAAACACCAAGTTCCATTTTTAAAGTTAGACTCTAAATCAGATTGTTCAGCTGTGAATGTCATGAAAACTAAATTAAATTTAAAAATCATTGAACTTCTATTTCAAACCATTTCTTTATAGATTTTACCTCCTGCCTCCTGTTGTAATTCAAACAGAGAGCATAGAGTTTCGAAACCTGCTGTATACATAATTGTTACTTGAACATTGTTCTTGATAGGGGGGGAATTGGGTTATCACAATATTAATGCATATATTTAAAGTAACATGTGATGTAACTAATTTCACATAAAGTAGAAATGGTAATCTGAAATATAAAACAACCATTGTTGTGACTAGCTATATTTTACAACGTGAGGTTGGTTAAGGAATTAAAAATGGTTTCTGCAATGGGTATAGAACTAGTATCGTGGTAAATAACTGGAATTGCAATATTTTCTCAGTTTTTTAAATTCCATATTGTTTTTCATCTGCAAACAGACATTTACATTTTTGGATAATATTCTTTAGAAACATTGTACATGCCTAAATAGTGGATTTTCTCCTACCCTTCCAGAGTTATTTTTTTTAGAAACTAGAGCGGTACCTCCTTGTAGTTTCATACAAAACTCTTACATATGTTCGTTTTTAGGTGCAATGCTTCCATGGATCCTAAGATGTGGATGGTGGTATGTGCATGTCTGTTTAGACCCTAGATCATCTAAATATCACTTAAATAGACAGTCCAATGCTCAAATTAAAAACCAACTACAACAAAACTATTCAGTATATATTTCCAAATGAAAACATGCACACATTTAATTATGCATTTTTATGTTATGTGTAGGTGCTAGATGCTGGTTTTAACACTATAGGGTCAGGAATACATGTTTGTGTTCCTGACCCTATAGTGTTCCTTTAACATATGTAGTAGAAGAAATTTAGGAACTTAAATCTAACTTAATTTTTTCTTTCTTCTTCACAGGATGAGGTTATCGCTGTGTCAGAAAAAGTTATTGTTAAACTTGAAGACTTGGTTAAGTGGGCACATTCTGATTTTTCAAAATGGAAGTGTGGGCTCCGAGCCTTACCTTTAAAATGTAAAGAATTGGGAAGGAATGGTCAAAAGGAGTCTTTGCTAAAACACAGACAGACCATACTCAACTGTGGATTGAACTTCAAGGATGTCTTCAAAGAAAAGTCAGAATTAGGTAATTATGGATCTACTTTGTTGTTATTATTCACATTAATATAGTGTCAACATATTCAGCAGTAGTGTTGACAGAGAGGTGAAGAGGGCCCTGCTCAAACGAGATTTTGTTGATAAAAATAAAATTTTCCATACTTGCACGCTTTTCTTTTTTTAATTGATTTATTTTTGTAATAAGATTCCTATTTGAGGGCAAGTTGTGTAAGGTAAATGTAATTACTTTCTTCAAAATAAATGTGGTAAATTTGGAATAAATTATTTAAATTGTATACATCAGATGTACAACAAAATGTCAGTTTTAGTCATAGTTTAAACTATGCAGCGAGACACACAAAGAAAAATGAAAAAAAAAACTGACATTTTATACTCTTTAGCTGAGTGAATGCTGCTGTACTGTGATATGTCTAATATGCCAGACTGGCATACATCATACTTCTGTTTCAGTATCTAATAAGGAAAAATACACAAATTGTGCATGTATAATATACAATATAGGATATTTTAGCTTGACTAGGCACTGGAATAGAAGCATAATATATGTCAGTCTGATTAATGTCTTGCTTACCAGAAATGTCTGTATGTGCATGTTTTTATGAAAATCAGGTAGCATCTGTGATCATGGAACATGCAAACTTGGCAGATTTTTTTTTTCCTTCTAGCGCTTTAGCGACAAAAATGTGTAAACATTTTAACATAGATGATATGACTTTTCTATCCCTTTGGTAATAGCAGTAACGCAATTCATATTATTCTGTGTAACACTGCCTCTCACAATGTCCCTTCAAGTGATGTAAAAAGTCTCAATGTACGCTTTATTGCCCTATAAATATGTCATTACAGCCGGACTACATTTATACTGTTTATATTCTTTTAAAGCCATGACAATATGCTCCTACATGTTGACTATTTCATTAAGGAATAAAAATGTATTTTATTTTAAAGGGGTGTTTTTAAAAAGCAGTTTTGTTCTTCAAGGACCTGCACATTAATTGATAGATCAGAAAGTCTGATTGATCTATTGATTTATTTTAAAAGTTTAATTTGGGGTTTTTCTTTGCAAGACAGGTCATCCTGTAAGTTGAGAAATCCGGATGACTGAAATGTTCTGTATATAAATGGAAATAAATCAGATTAACTACTGGGTATTAATATTTTAGATTTAAATTGTATTTAGTTACTTTTGATATGGTTTAAGAGGTTATTGTATTTCATATATTTGTTACAGGCATATTTTCTGTGTTTTAGTGTGTTAGTATGTATATGTTTAATATATGTGTGTGTTTTACATATATATAAAATCACATTGTATATTTTTGTATCTTAACAAAAATATGATTAGACTTTCAGTGTTGAAACATTTTTGGGGTGCAGGCCTACATTTCAGCTATTCCTATTTGTAGTTTATCTTGTTTTGGGTAGCACCTTAACTAAAGAAATATACTATGTTTACTTTCGGATAGTACAACGTGCACACAAAACTTATAGTTCTGCAAAACTCTACGGAGAAGAGAGCACATTTAATGTCATGTTTATTGAAGCCTGTGTACAAGGTTATGAAACTTTTTGTACTCCTAACTGTTCTCAATGCTAACTTCTGTGATGTTCAACTCTTTGTATTTAGCGACCGTTCATCATGTCACTTTATCAGGACTGACGGGTAGTCTAGCATGAGGCATCCATCTATGGCCTCTGAGGGTTAATCAAAGTAAAGCACCCCCTTATACATCTGTATTTAGCTAATCCACTTGTAAGAATAAATTAGCATCAACGATATCAGAATCTTAAGGACAAATCTTAAATGCCCAAAGCATGCTGCTTGACAGATGGTTAAGTGGAATGATGTGTGTATAATTTATAAAATAAGTATGCTTTCTGAACTCCTAAATAAAAATAAAGGTGAATTATCACATCTGTGCTAAGTTGCATAATTGATCGAAGAAGGAAATTTTAGAAATAGAAAAAGTACTGCTGACATGTTGCCCCTTTTCCCCATTCTTTCAAAACATTTATTTACGTGGATCTATTTCACACTGTGATTCTGAGATGCTTGTTAATGTCTTTATGAGAACATTGCATTACATGTGGTTTGAGTAAATGGCTTAGGATTTGCTTAGTAAGCAGTATTACTCAGACAATGCACCAAAGGCCATCCACAGTTTGCTTCTGCTCTGCTTTGTTTTGATGTGAACGCGAAAGATAAAGTATTGTGCTGTCAGCTGGAGACACTGCTCTTCCAAATACCAATGGCATTGAGGCTCAATCATTAAACAGGCAGCATCATTAAACAGTCGGCGGACTGAATCGGAGACTTTGCAATTTTGATTTAACCTTAACTGTGCCTCTTGCAATCTTAAAATGCAAGTAACCTACACACCTTTCTGTCAAAGGTGATTAAAAGAAACTGAAAAGGTACTAATTATATATCATTTTTTGTTTTTTAAATTTGAGTCAGTTAAATTGATGCAATACTTTTTGTGTTTATTTATTTGTCATTTTTGTTGTTTTTGGGGAGCCAAAAAGAATCTTCAACTTTAGGCATAATTATGCAAGTCGTAAATAATTAAAAGAGAAAAAAATAATAAAAATGAATATATATATCTTATATACTTAAATAATATACTTATGTTTAAACATACATACACGCATACATGTTATAATCTATAATATGTGCGTATGTATGTTTAAACATGCCTTATATATGGCTGTGATGTATTTTAAGAACTGGGATGCGTCTTAGCTGGTAAATTTGTGATAAATGCCTCCTGCATCTTTCATTCTGTCAGGCAGAGCAAACTTAATAAAGTCTAATAAAAAAATGAATGCTATAAACTAGAGCCAATACAGGCAACCCACAGCCCATCTTGCAGTACAGTGTGCTGGGAAATGTAGTCCTTGGCAACTAGCAAAACATCTGGAATCTAACAAAAAAAACAGGAAGTTGTAGCCTCGCTTAAAGCAACACTACATTCAGTTTAACTTGTGCTTGTTTGATGGAAGCAAAAATAAAAAGACTTTTGCCATTAGATGGGTCTAAAACTGACAACCCCCTTCCATGCCATCTTCCACTGCTTCCTGCTTTACAGCAGGTTCAGCCTGAGTTGAATACCGAAAGCGTTGTCTCATGTCACAGTCCGCTGGTAGTGGTATCTGAGAGTAACTCGTAGTGATCTTGCAGTGAGATACTTTTGTTTCTTTAAAGGATCTCTATAGTGTCAGAAAAAAAAAACAAAAAGACTTGTTTTCCTGACACTATATAATCCTTAGGTCCCTCCCTCCCTCAGGGCCCCCCTCCCGCTGGGCTGAAGAGGTTAAAACCCCTTCAGCCACTTACCTTTACCCAGCGCTGGGCTCCCTCGGTGCTGGGCTCCCTCGGCGCTGGTGACCTCTCCTCCCCCTCCGACGTCCACTCCCGAGTGTAGCCGAATACGCATGCGCGGCCAGAGCCGATCACGCATTAAAAACGCCCATAGGAATGCATTTCTCAATGATTTCCTATGGACGTTCTGCGTGCTCAAAGCGCCTCTAGCAGTTGTCAGGAAGACAGCCACTAGAGGCTGGATTAACCCTTAGTGTAAACATAGCAGTTTCTCTGAAAGTGCTAGGTTTTCAGCTGCAGGGTTAAAAACCTGGCATTGAGCTAAAGTGGTCTGGGTGACTATAGTGGTCCTTTAACTTTTGATCAATAAAGTTAAATACACATTCATATTTCTTGTAGGTAGATATATATGTATATAGTGTTTTAACACTTACATTTCTAATTTAGTGATTTCATTTTTTCTTCTTGTTTTGTTACAAGCAGAATCCTACATTGCAAGAACATATTGATTTTAATTATTGTAGTGATAGCAAGGCAAAACTAGATTAAGTCAAGGAAGAATGACTTGGCGGGTAACACAGACAGGCAGATATTGGATATTGCTTGTAAAAGTCCCAGTATAAAACAGAAAACCAGCTGTATCAATACTGTTTGTTAAACATACAACATAAATGTAATTTTGTAAAAAATGTAAACACATCTTTACATGCTACAAATAAAGCATAGATTGTGTTATTTTTCAAGTTTAAAGCACTTCCAATTTTGCAACAAACTAGGGGGGGAAATCACACTTGACCCCAGAATGGCAGTCAGACTAATCCTTGGATCAAGCATTCACCCTACATTGAAAAATTATATCCTTGAATATTCTGTTTTTGCAAGTGTGCATCTAGTTGCTGTTTAAACATCTGTACGGACTCTGAAAAAAACACTTATTCAGGCAGAGAATTCCATATTCTTCATGTTCTTACGGGAAAAAAAAAGAACCTTTCCTTTGCCTTAGACTAAATCTTCTTTCTTCCAGTCTAAACACATGACCTTGTGTCTTATGTACAGTTGTGTTTGTGAATAGATTTCCACACAATGGTTTGTATTGGCCACGGATATATTTGTATAATGTTATCATATGCCCACTGAGGCAACCTTTTTCTAAACTAAAGAGGTTTCAATTTGTTAACCTTTCTTCATAGCTAAAATGTTCCATTCATTTTATTAATTTTGTAGCCTGCCTCTGCACTCTTTATAGTGCCATTATATCCTTCTTTAGAACAAGTGCCTAAAATTGCACAGCATATTCAAGATGAGGTCTTACCAGCGATTTATAAAGCGGCAAAATGATATTTTCATCCCAAGAATTAATACCCTTTTTCATGCATGACAATACCTTACTGGCCTTAGCCACTGCTGATTGACATTGCACAGTGTTGCATAGTTTGTTGCCCCAAGTCCTTCTTGTGTGTGGTTATCTCTAATTCGCTTCCGTTAAGGGTATAAATTGCTTGTGCATTCCTGATGCCGAAGTGCATAACTTTGCATTTTTCTTCATTAAATTTCATCTGCCATTTGAGTGTCCAGTCCCCCAGTCTATCTAAATCCCTCTGCAGCAAGGTAATATCTTGCTCTCATTGTATTACTTTACAGAGTTTTGTGTCATCTGCAAACACTAAAAAAAAGGTTTTTTTATTTCTAACGTTCTAGTGTTCTTTTAACGGGTTTTCTGCCCCTTACACTCTGTGAGCTGAAATCAGTTAATTATTTACCCTAGTTTCTCTGACAAGAGAATTGGCAGCAATCTGCACCCACAGACTTTGTACAGAGGGTGCATGAGACCCCTGTACCCTTTCCAAATAAGAAAATGGCAGAGATTTCATCAGAAGTGGAAAGGATGGTTCTTACCTTCTTTTTTCCCCATTTATGTTGTGTCCTTGATCAGTCAGCATGAGTTTTTCATAAAGTTTCTGTCTTTGTGAAATGGTGTAAAGTGTCAGTCCTGCTTTAACCCCTTAGGGACACAACTTCTGGAATAAAAGGGAATGATGACGGAATATTTCCATCATGTTTCCTTAAGGGGTTAATACACATGACGCACCCACTACATTGGAAGAGGTTTCTGCTCTGCTCCAGTCCTCCAGTCCTCCCGCCCCACCACCTGCTCCCTAGATCCAATTCCCTCGCATCTCATCCGTACTCTGTCTTCTTCTCTTTCTCCACCTCTCACTAAAATTCTCAATATCTCTCTCTCCTCTGGTATATTTCCATTGCCCTTCAAACATGCAACTGTAACCCCAATTCTAAAGAAGCCCAATCTTGACCCTAACTCTCCATCCAACTATCGTCCTATCTCGCTACTGCCTTTTGCATCCAAGCACTGACCAAAGTATCTAATGATCTACTCGCTGCAAAATCTCATGGTCACTACTCTATCCTAATTCTCCTTGACCTGTCTGTGGCTTTTGACACTGTTGATCATCAACAGCTTCTTCTCATCCTCTGCAATATCGGTCTACAAGATACTGCTCTCTCCTGGTGCTCTTCCTACCTCTCCCAGCGCTCTTTCAGTGTTTCTTTCTCTGGCTCTGCTTGTTCTCCCCAACTCCTCTCTGTTGGTGTCCCCCAAGGTTCAGTCCTTGGTCCCCTACTGTTCTCCATCTATACTGCCTCCCTTGGTAAACTCATTAGCTCCTTTGGCTTCCAATATCATTTCTATGCGGATGACACACAAATCTACCTGTCCTCTCCTGATCTCTCCCCGTCCCTCTTGACTAGTGTCTCTGACTGCCTCTCTGCTGTTTCTGACTGGATGGCTGCCCACTTCCTTAAACTAAACTTGACCAAAACTGAAATTCTGGTCTTTCCTCCCTCAAGTGTTGTTACTCCTGTGTCTGTCTCCCTCCAAGTCAACGGTGCTACCATCAGCTCCACCATGCAGGCTCGCTGCCTAGGTGTTCTCTTTGAGTCCGACCTCTCCTTCAAGCCTTCTCAGTGGTCTTACGTGCTCCCGACTAGCGCCGTTATAGTCCATAATGAATGCGGTGGCGAGGCTCATCTTCCTGTCCGCCCGCACCTCCCATGCATCACCCCTCTGTCAGTCCCTACATTGGCTTCCTATAAAATCTCTACATAATGCTGCTCCCACCTATCTATCCTCCCTTATACACAAGTGTGTCCCGTCTAGGCCCTTACGATCTGCTGAAGACTTACGTCTATCGTCTGTCCGTACTCCCACCTCTGATGCTAGCCTTCAAGATTTCTCGAGGGCTGCACCGTTCCTGTGGAACTCGCTTCCCTCCTCCGTTAGATGCTCACCCAGTCTCCACTCCTTCAAATAATCGTTAAAAACCCACTTCTTCATAAAAGCGTATCAATTAAACTGTTAATAGCTCCTGACTGATTCCTCTTCTGCAACTGTCATTAGTCTAATACTATCCTTACCTTTTTGTGTCATTTTACCCCACTCCCTCTAGCATGTAAGCTCATTGAGCAGGGCCCTCAACCCCTCTGTTCCTGTGTGTCCAACTTGTCTGGTTACAACTACATGTCTGTTCGTCCACCCATTGTAAAGCGCTGCGGAATTTGACGGCGCTCTATAAATATCATAATAATAATGTATTGCATTCTTTTATGCACCTGATTTAGGGAACATTGTTCCAGCTGTGAAACACTGTGCCAACTTTTTCTTCCAGTATATACAAAATAATATTGGAGTTAATTTAACAAACAGTGGATGGTGGTGATTTCAGAGGTAACAAAATTAAGACTTGACAGCAGAATAAGTAATACATTCCCCACTTAAATATTGTTTGGCAGACAATATGTGCAGACAATATGTGGGATTAAAAGCATACAATGTGGTTAGTTATTAAATTCTCTTATGCATAATTCCTGCAGAGATTGCAATAAATGGCCCAGCACTGCTTTTTGCATGTTATTGTTCTGTTGTATTTTAAAATACATTTTTAAAATTAAAATGCCTTTATTGTATTCTCACATGGGCCTGCACAATAGTACAAAACAGAGTTCAATGGAAAATCATATGAGAACATCAACATTTCAGTGTTGCACTAAATTAATCATCTCATGCTAAGATTAGTAAACCCATAAACCGTACCCAGATATATTAAAGTCAGTAAAACATCTATTCCATATTAGTTTACTGTCCCTTTAAGTGCCCTTAGCTACGTGAGGCCATTTCTTATTATTGTTTGATATTTATGTAGCACCAACATATTCGGCAGTGCTGTACAATATAGGGGGGAAGAGACAAATAATGAAAACATTGATACAAAAAGAACAGAGAACCATGCCCCCATGAGCTTACAATCAAGCTAATACAGTACTTTTATACAATGTGCTTATCAAGATAGCCTGTGAGCTTACAATCTAAATGTAATAGCTTGAAACAAAAGGATTGCAGAGGGTATTTGAAGTAATGGCCAGAGGTCAGGGGATATATACAGTGTAGCTTGTGAGAAAATTAAAGCTTTATGATCAGAAACAGCTGGAGGATCACAATATCAAACAAGGTGGACCAACGGTAGATGGGTAGTGATAGTTTTTTTTTAAAAATTGTGCTTTATGGAGTGGAAAGTCAAGGTGCTATGGTGATCTGTAGATGGAAATACATAATTGTAACCAAATAGGCTTTTCTGTAAAGAAAATGGGAGGATCAGGGGTAAGGAAAGAAAGGGTTATGTGACATTTTGACAAGCAAATTCTATTTCCCTAAAAAACAGCGCGAGGAGGAGTGTGGGCGGAGCCTGACCCAGCACCGAGGGACATTCAGGTAAGTGGCTGAAGAGGGTTTAACCCCTTCAACCCAGCGGGAAGAGGGAACTCGAAGGAGGGGGACCTATTAACCCTATAGTGCCAGGAAAACGGCTTTGTTTTCCTGGAACAATAGGATCCCTTTAATGTATTCATTTTAATATTTGTTTCCAAATTTCTGGTTGATGATATACATTATTATAGAAAGCTTGGTAAAATTGCTCCCTTTTTAAATATCACATTTTTGTGTGTGTACGTTGCAAATAGGTTAAAAAAAAGATAGCCCGTGAGCTCTTTTTTTTTAAAACCTATTTGCAACATACACACGCAAAAACACAACACATTTATTTTCTTTTGATGTTATGTTAAAATGAATTTGTAGTGTACAAGATGATTGCCAATTCCATGATTACTTAGCCTATTGATTGTATATTCTTTACTTTATACATATTTATCAGTACGCCACGAGCCTCAGATGTTTTGCCAAGAATGGCAAGATGTGAATAGAAGTCTAATTCATTAAAACAAAACGTGTGTGATTTAATAGCCAGGAAAATCACATTTCCCTACTTGGGCTGCTTTTTCCTCTCCAAAAAAGGAATTATAAAACCACTTTTATCATTTGTTATGTTTCATGCGCTAACAATAATACCAATGACTGCTAGGTTGAACATTTCCTGTTTGCCTATAGTCTTTAAATGTCTTTAAAAGCCATTGCAGTTAAAGCTTGTATAACAATTTCAAGATATGTACCATATGCATAACGCAGACTCTATTAGAAAACAATGGTATTTTAAATCCCACAAGCCATGACTTTATTTTGTCTAAGCATTTTCAGAACAATCTTGTCTAGACTTAATAGCATTTAATGTGTACTGCAATGACTCATGAATCTGGATGCCTTCATATAATACTGTTGACAAGTCTAAAGTCTAAATCATTTTATTCAAAACTCCCCACCTAAACATTTATTTTCTTGGGGGGGGTTCTATTTTTTTTTTTCTAAATGTATGAAGTGGCATTTTTTGAGATTTACTTGCAAGCAAAATAAACGTTAAAGTTATTAAAGGCAAAATCTCTAATGAGACCAAAGAAAGTATTTATATGAATCCCTACAAACTGATTAACTGTTAATATTGCACACATGAGGATGGGCAACTGCAATGTAACATGGCCGTGTAATGTAACAGCCAATATAACTCAGATATGATCCCTGGGCTCCAATTCCCACTACTCTGTTTATGCAATTATCAGTTTATGGTTTGGGGCTTTTAAGTACTATAGCTATTGCTGCTGCCTAAGAGTACTGGGAGTTTAACCCCTTAAGGACCAAACATTTGGAATAAAATGGAATCATGACATGTCACACATGTCATGTGTCCTTAAGGGGTTAAGAAGAGGGTTCATATTTGGGAAAGGACAGAACGTTTTTGCATTGATATCACCATTTTTAACAGTGATGCAAAACAAATATGATTTTGTATTTTTTTTTTTATTCTAATACAATAATATATATATTTTTTTAAATGTATTTTATTAATGGCGGTTTTGACGTGTGCATCTTTTGTAGGGGTCACTTACTAAACTTGTGACGTTGTCACCGCCTGGTAGCTTAATGTAAAGCACCCACATTATTCTTAATGGTCATTATTCATCAGGTGCACACATAGCCTGTCTAATGAGATACAGATCAATATTTATGGGTAGGAAGGTAAATTATCGGAGTTTGTTTAATTACTCCTATAAAAAAAAACAAAAAAAAAACAGTACTGTGGTGATTGCTCAATATACTATTTGATGCATTTAATTAAAAGATATATTCCATGGTGTAATAAAATGACTTTTAGCAAAGTGGGCATGTTGCAATATGTATGTAAAAATTATTGGATTTTCCTATTACATATTTTATTGCTAGAAGAATCATTTTAGAAAGTGTAGGTAATGTTAGCTTCAGGGAGACAGAAAAAAAAAACGTACCAATTTGCAATCATTGCTGCATTTTGCTTGACTTTTTCAGGCAATAAAATACAACATTAAAACTCAAACCTTGGTCAGTGAAAAGAAAATTCTTAGAACACAATAAAATAATGGAAACTGCTGTTTTATTTTTTATTTTTAAGTGGAGAGTTCCTGAGAGAAGGAAACGGCCATTGTCCTAAAGCTTTGTGATCTAGAATATTGGTCATAGGCTGCCTATTCCCTAATCACTTCCTGCTGGAAATAGCCCACACGGTCCCCAGATAGACAATTGTACCCTTTTTAAAGTGCACCCTGACAAGGCCGTGACCAACATTATGGCCTCTTAACATAAGTGTTTTAAATTGAGACTCTCATCTGGCCCTGAATCTCCCTGATATGTCATAATTCTTAAGCCCATGGAAAGGGAAATGGGATAAATAGATAATTAAGTCAAAATGGCATATTATATGCATTGCATGCACAGCTGTTTAATATATAGTAGATCTGCCACCCATAAATAGCTTCTAACCATAGCCACCACACCTCCCCATATCCACTGATGACTGCGCATGGTTCTAAGCAGCTTATTTGAAGGTGTTGTAAAGATTGAGTGGGTACCATAAACTCTGCTAATTTTGATAGTGGAATTATTTGTTTGTGTGTGTGTGTGTGTGTTTCCCATATGTAGACTATTTTAGTTGACATGCATGCAATAGCTTTTTGTTTGGTTTTTTGCAGGTTTATTTTCATATACACATAAAAAAATAGAATTAAAAAAAAAAATCAGAATCACTGCCATGATTTATCATAAGTGGCTGCAACATCAAATGCCACCATTAAAATACTCAACAACTCAAAAGGAAACCTGCCCAGAACCAGTGTCTGAGAAGGTGGTGCAATGAAATGTACATCCCATAAAAATGTTACATAAATGAAAAAATATGCCACATAAAGTTAAGGAAAATTAAGATGTGACAGGCAATATATTGCACATTACATGAGCAAGTACCAAATGTATGTCACCAACTCATTTTAATGAGATTTGATATGTAGTTTGGGATATGGAAGCTGTAAGGAAAGTGTTTCTCTTAACTCTTTGGACTAATATGAGAAATGATGCAGGGACCAACCATTTAGACACGATTTGTTGCATGCATCCGCCATTGCAAAAGTATTGCAGGTTGTCTAAACTGTCAATTACAAATAGAAGTTGAGGGGTCATCAACACAACCTTGAGTGTGGCAAATTGGTAAGTGTCATGTGACTCAGGTTCTCCCTCTGCAGGAGGCACTGGCTGCACCAGCAAAAGTCACGCCCTTGATGATGCCAAAAACCAAAAGATCTGTACCGCCAGAGCTTGCTGGCCTATACATATTATCCTGGTTTAGTTATTTATTAATGTACCATACAAATACCGTTAATGTTTGCATACATATACATGTGCTATACACCAATATATACATTTTTTCACAGAAAATAAATAAATAAAATAAATGAATGAAAAATAAAAAGTCAAAAAACAAGATTTTTATTTTATGGTGAAAGACATTCATTTGTGCTCAGACTGAGATATTCTTATTCCTGGCTTGTCAGAGTAATTTCTAACAGCAGCGAGATACAATGTTCTAAATGATCTAATGGACACCATGATTTATGCAATGCTATCTGTGCCTGATTTGTAATAAACTGGGACACTTTTCCAGTGTCAGCATGACATCATCTTTAAGAGCAAGTTGCCACATGTTAACACCTCTTGCAGAAAACTAATCTGAACGGAATTAGTAACAACTGTCTATTGTGGCCTTTATTAAAAGATTTCATGGATTTTGCGAACGAAAAAAAAAAAATCAAAAAGAAAAAAGTTTATAAATAAAAATAAACTAAATTTTTTTTTATTTATTTTTTTTTATTATTTTTCCAGTTTATAACTGGAAGATGATTTGTTTTATAATTTGAAAGGGCCAAATTTAAAGAGACATTAATTATTGTTTACAAACTCCCATCTAGCTTCCAGCGACCTCAATGACACAGTAGTTACAACTGAATTTATATTTAGTTTGTAATGTTGGCTAAACAGCATCCTAAGCATATCTTTGGATGGAAACTTTAGATGGTACTTAAGTTTTAGTTCAGTACATTAAGTGACTGGTGTACACATATTATGTTTTACTGTGATATATGAACATATTGACAACTTGTGCATTGGCTGTTATGCTTAGCGTCTTATTGCTTTTGTCAGGCATAAAAAACACTGATTTATATGTGAATTTAGCTTGGCTTGCAGCCTTTTGGCTTTCTTGTTTGGCAACATTTTGTTTATTTATTTTCCTGTCCTCTAAAAGGAAAATTACTGATGCGTACGGTATTTTACATTAATAGCACAAGTGAGTATTACGCCAATAATATATTTCGATGAGGTTTCTTAAAGTTTCTCAAGCTTTATGTTGTCTTTTGAGTCTGAAAGTTGAATTTTCAAAAACTTATGTAAATCAAGATTTTGGTATGTATTTTGGATGTGTATATGCCCCAAATAATTCGGAACACTGAGCAGTCTGTGGGACACGATATGATGCCCTATACTAAATCACAGGCACTTGGTTATGTAGCAGAATGCTGAAAAGACAGTCCGATGTATTTTCTTTCTTAAATTCTGTTACCCAGTCATAGGTGTGTATTGCCCATTTAATTAGCTTCTGCATCTGGGTTTCACTTAATTGTAAAACCCAGTCATTAGTTAAAGAAAGATGGGGAGGTATGGGGCAAGTGTGGTGGCCATAGTCATCAGCCACAAAAGGTGCTTTAGGAACATAAAGGAATTCCGTTCTTGTATTATGGGTGTTCCTGCACCTCCTGTGAATGCCGGTTTGCCAGATACACATAAGAGTGAAATAAAAGGCCAATGTTTAATGGAGAGGAGGATGCATCTCAAACTTTTTTTTTTTTTATGTCTAACAACAATCATAATGGAATATTTAGGATCAGGGGAGACAAAATAAAATTTGCACTTTCACGAATTACATATGTCCTAATCAAGGAGGAAAAAATGAAGTGTAGATCACCAACTATAATGACCAGGGTTTGGGTTCTATTGATTTTCTTCAAGCCTATGAAATTTGGTAATCTGTTTGGTAATTCTATAGTGTAACTAGGGCTGTCAAAAGGATGTCAGCATGAGGCTTAAGTGCAGTTTGTGTTCTATGACAGCATGTTTGACAAAATAAGCATCATCAAGGCACATAATCCTCTGGGATGTGCAGCTCCATACTATCTCTGAGCTTCCAACTATTGGCATTTGGACCGGAGGGGGGGAATACTTCAGGTATTCAATTTAGTACATGCCCCCCAAACATTGGCACATTATCGCCTTGGAGCTATATTATGACTGCCAAGGGAGTGCTGTAATATAGTTAAACTCATAAATAGAAAGTATGCGTTATGTTTTTTATTGATTTTATAAAGAAGTATTTAGGATCGTGAAAAAAAAAAAAAAGACTATAGATTTCACATAGCCATTTGAGCAATCTGGCCCCACTCTTTAAATCTAAATACATATGCAATTCCTCTTAAAATACTTGCAGCGGGAAACCTTTATTTATCTAAAAAGGTCTAGAAATTAACAGGATGCATGTTATTCATTTCAGTTATACTGCTAAGTGTATTTTGCATTTCTTTGTTGTAGTGTTATTGTTTAAAAGCTATGTGGATAACCAAGTCTAGTAAAACTATATTTTGGGTGCCACAGGAAAGCACATGGCTGTAACAGCTAGCCAAACCGATAAGAACCATTCGGCCCATCTAGTCTGCCCAATTTTCTAATTACTTTCATTAGTCCCTGGCCTTATCTTATAGCTAGAATAGCCTTACTGTGTTAACCTCTACCACTTCAAATGGAAGGCTATTCCATGCTCCACTACCCTCTCAGTAAAGTAATTTAAGACTTTGTCCTCTTGTTGTGGTAGTTTTTCGTCTTTTAAATATAGTCTCCTCCTTTATGATGTTGATTCCCTTTATGTATTTAAATGTTTCTATCATATCCCCCCTGTCTCGACTTTCCTCCAAGCTATACATGTTAAGATCTTTTAACCTTTCCTGGTAAGTTTTATCCTGTAATCAATGCATCAGTTTATTAGCCTAACTGGAGGAATGTAATCTGTCCACTCACATCCTTCCTATACAAAATTCTACGAGTGTGTAATACGTGCCCCCTTCAACTTGATAAACACATTCTCCAATTGGCCCTTGAGTAACATCTGATTTTTATTTATATATATTTTTTTTTTATAACAATGAAATCTATAAAATTAAAAACGTTCACTAGTGGTCCATAAGTAAATCCATTTCCATGGCACAAGTGTTGATTTTTCCCTCCTTGTATATTTAGTGAGTATTCCTCTACATTTTTAAGTCTGTTGTTTTCATAAAGCTACAACAGCAATGGAGACGCAGATAAAATAATAACAGGTACCCAGCCTTTTTAATTGCAAAACCAGACACATTGTAGTCCATAAATATTAGTACAATCTAGTAGAAATATTGCACATTCCAAATTGATTATATAAGATTCAGTGAACAGGGGCATTCATGTGGTTGTAACTGAACCTGAGTTAAATGTACACTATAGGCCACCCAGTCCACTTCATCTCGATGAAGTGGTCTTTTAGTTTTAACCCTGCACACGAAAACATGGCCATTCTGCAGGAGTGGCAATGTTTATTTTGGAGGTTAACCTGCATCTAAGGGCTGTCATACTGACATGAAATAGCGGAGTAAGACTCTATTTCAAGCAGTTGGTTTCTGAGCCACCATCTGATTTGACCTCACGCAGCGTTTTATAACGCTTGCACTCTAAAGTTCTAATGATGGGAAAGCATTGGATTGGCTGAGATAATCGATTTCTACTATCTCAGTCGAAGAGGTGACGCTTCACCAAGAAGACCAGCTCTGCAAGTGAGAAAAAGTAAATTACCTTTTTAGCCTTGGCAGCACTGTCACAGTCACCAAAACTGTGAGTAAGGGGCACTATAGCTTATGGAATACATATTTGTGTTTCTAACTTAATCACAAACTGTGCAATCTGTACTGTCAAAACATCTGTTACTACTGTTCTTTAAAAGTGTTACAAAACCGTTACATATCCCCATAAGAATGTCGAACAGTACATTTTTATTCTGTAGTAGATTTAGAAATCCTGTTGGTTGATTGAGGCTCATCTTATATGTTTGAGAATCTCAATTTAACAGCAAAGTTTTTACTCTAAAGCTTAATACCATATCTGGTTTAACAAATGTTATACCTAATCATTTTTCAACCCGGCATCTACTGTATAAACAAATGGATATAAAAACAACTGTAAAATAAATGTCTTTTTTTTTTTTCTTCTAAGTGTTCCACAAAGGATTTCCATTTTAGCATTTGTTATTGTTTTAGGTCCATTTGCGTTTTTCCCACACTAACCATTTAATTTATAAAACATGCCATTTCCCTGTGACTTGTTCCAGTGTTGAATGCCAGAAAAAGAGCTCTGGAAACCAGTCTTTTTAAGGATTCAAAAAATAGGTGTGGCATAACCATTTAAGACAAACATCCTTAAACTTCACAGCAAAGTATCTATCCAGATAGGAACAAGCAAGATTTCATATTTCGTCCGGCAAATTGTTACAATGGGTTTTTGGGGGGTTTTTTCGTACAAAAAAATATTTTAGATGAATACTTTTTTTTTACCTAACTAGTCTGTTTCTACCTTGTAGGATTTTACACACTAGTCTGCTAATCAAAAAATAAATAAACATAAGTTGTATTATTGTGGAGGTCATGCATCCTCATACCAGCCTGGCACCACTCTTCTGAAGATTAAAATAGGAGAAGCATTGGGATGTCTTTTGGCACAGTACTGAAAGAGTGAGGCAGTAGCAACATCTGTGCAGGAAGATAAGCTGGTGGACAGCAATTGTAATGTTCTCCGGGTCTGAACTGGCCCACTGATTTAATTCCCAACGGATTGCAGACTGCCTGACTTTGATGATGGTCTTTGAATTGCTTTCATTGGCTATGAGGGAGCTGAGACAGTGTTCATAAAATTCACAACAGAAGTGGGTTGTCATTAGTGGCAATAGTGGGGGGAAATATAGTCGGTGTCTCTTGGGCACTCCGCAATCTCTGTGAATGCTCCTTCGTGGTACTACATGTCATACATGTCATACTGATGGAGGTTGCAAGGATGGATGATGTCACACTTTGTAACTCCAGCAGACCTTACTTGTCAATCCCATAAATTGTATATGCCACTTCAGTAGGACCATCCACACAGTAGACATGGCATTTTGTTTTTTTACACTACTCAAAATGTTACGTACGTTTTTTACTTTTTTGTTTGTTTTGTCTGAAAATGGATGAATGAATGACCAAATCAAAACTGAATGAATATAATTATTATTTTCAAATATGTAACTGTATATGAATCATTTTCCCTCTTCATATCTACACATTTTTTATTTTTTTATTTTTTGCATATTTTTAGAGTTTCCTACCAATTTCTTAACTTTCCTACTGGAATATCCCCCTTAAGGATGGTTTCCACTTTTTGAACTCATTCACTCCCTATAGGGATATAGAGTTTGACCAAAATTCATTATATTAACAAAAACTTCTCAATTTTAGTATAGGGGCTGAATCAATATTCAGACTAATTTTGTCATAATAGAAAATAAAAATATCGACCATAATAAATTTAAAATTGTTTCAACCACATAGTGATGTTTGAAATTCATTGCACAAAAATTCCCATTTGTTGCTAGCCTTCCCCCTGTCTACAGTTAAAGGTGATATTTCATAGTGTTACAGCCTCTATATGACTTAATTTAAATTGTTTAATTTTAATGTGTAAATCATATCTTGAACTCCAGGCAGCTGTAGTTACACTGCAAAGCATCTTTGGTTTCACAAGTAGCAATAGACATATGTTAAATATATAGTTTTAGAACGCATAACCTTTTACTGTGTTGCTTTTCCTTTTCATGTGTAAATAATTAATTTAACTTCGTATTGTATTAGGCTCGAGAGAAATACCCAATTTTCTTCTTTCCAGTACAGAAACCTATTAAAGGAAAAAAGATGTTTTTAAACTAAACTACATTAGCTGCATACATTTCTAGAATGACTAAATGATTTTAATAAAATAGCAAAAAAAACATGAAACTATCTGCCTTTGCAAAAATTTATCTTTGATGTATGGTTGACTTGTCTTCTGCAGAGACAGACATTACGCAATGTAAAATATTCCATATATGAACAGTTTCACATTCAAATTGCAAAGTGTGCGTGTGCGTGCGTGCGTGTGAGTGTGTGTTTCAGTCCACCAGGGTAATGCTTCAGTAACCATAAATAAAAAACAGAAATAAAAAATGCAAGTTCTAATATTGTAGCCACTTTTTGTGTATTAAGTAAATAACACATTATGCTTGTGGACAACTCGGAAGAAAATCTTACTGCAAGTAGGTCAATGTAAGATAGCTAATACACTTCTTGAAATGATGATCCTTTATTGCTAGTGTATACACCATTACAGATACTAAGACAGCTGTAATTTGACAACAGAATAAGCAGTGTTTCTAATTAACAAAGCATATATTCATAAGGATATTTCTGGTTTTGTAAGTTAGATACTCTTTTGAATGGATACTTTAGTAGTTTACATTGTTTGTCAAATGTGACTCTTGTTTGGGGTTTCTTTTTTTAGACTGGATTAACTACTTCACTTTATTCCATTTGCAAGGTCATTGTTTGTGTTTGGTTGTAATGTCTGTCTGTCTCCGTGTTATGTTAAAGGGACTCTGCCACTTAAACAAAAATAACTGTAACAATCAAATGAAAGTAATATTTTTTAACAGATTAAACATCATCATCATCATCATATATCTGCATGCTGTCAAGATGGGCTCTCAACAATGCTTTTATATGGATGTCTTAGTTAAATGTCAATGTTTGACCACACCATACTTCTGGCAAATATTTCACTCAACCCTGTACGGCCCAAAACAGCTTAACCCAAACCACTCACTCTGCCATTTCAAAAAACTATGTGCTCCCAACAATAAAATATAGCTGATGCTCACACTGAGGCCTAGATTACCCTATCATAGACCTCTAAATTATATATTAACCCGATATAGTCACAATATGTATCCAAAACACCCAACAGACTTCGTAACAAGCTATAAAGGACTGTATGCGAGTTCATTTAGAGTACAAAGACAAAACTGATTAATTTGATTAAGCCAAATAAATTATTAACCATCATTTGATCCAGACAGAATACCAAGAGACTGTTAACATAACATAGCAGAAGTTGCTGAAAATCAACATATTTAATAATCTTTTAGTGTCTGAAGTCTGTTTTCAGATATGTAAATGTTTCAGATATGTAAATGTTCCTTGTCATCAAAATGAAAGTCAAATGGCAGCCTCCACAATGTTCCTAGAGATTTGCCGCCATTGTATCATGTGTGACTGAGGAGGACTGTGATACATGACGTTGACAATTAGGCCTATTGAAAACTGTGAGATGAAATGTTTACTTTCAGTGCACTAATCTGCATCAAAAATGTATTCGGTATTTCTTACCCATGTTTTACCACATTTAAAATTATGGGCAAGTTCCCTATAAATTTATGTTTGTTTATTTGGTGCCACGCCACACTGTTCGGAACACTGAATCTTTATTTTTTTTTTTTAATCTTTTTTTTTTTTATTGCAAATTGTCACTCTCATGTTTTATGTCAATCATTTATAGGAACTTTCTGTATATGTATGGGTATATATATTTGTGTATATAATATGTGCTACCAAAATTACCGATATGACAATAAATGCATGTCGTGTAAACTTTAAATTTGATACAGAAACACTCTCTTGGTAGCAAAATGTTTTTTTGTTTTTTTTGCTGTCACATCCTTTTGTGTTTTAATATAGTATGTGGAAATTCTCTTAATACTACAAAGAACAATATGGACTTTATTTATAAGAAACCATGCTCGTTCCTCAAAAAAACAAAACACACAAAAAAATCCCTTACTAATTTTTAGACGTTTTCATTCACAATGAAAAGACCCTGATTGCTTACAGACTTGCAATTTACATGTGCATTTCTTTGTTATTTAAGAACTAAAAAAAATAAAAATTTAAAATGATGTGTTCACATCATCAGTTCCCTTATGAGTGGAGAGGTTGGCTGATCGCCAATGATTCAAAACCTGAAGCTGTGAATCACTAGCTGAAGTTGCAGAAAGTGGATTTGTGACTTAAACAGTGTAAACACTTTAAAAAATCACATCATTTTAGAGCATGATTGATTGCCTCATGATTGTTCTTTAAATTAGCCCCTGCCTCTGGTTCAGAAATATTCTCAAGATGTTTGGCGTACCTTTTACCCCCCCTCATACCCCTTTTATAGAATTGAGACCATAGCATAGTTAGTGAGCTAAAAAACATTGTATGCAAGTGTGACCTTTGAAGAAATGAATCATTTTATTGTGTATCCATTACTTCTAAACCAATACTTTGAGTTATGATTTTAACTAGCACGATAAATAAATGACTTGAAATTCGCTCTCAATATGGCACAGAGCATATCCTAAAAAATTAAAGTAACACTACAGATTCAATTTTACTATGTATAATGCAATGCATTATCTTGGTGACAATTGTAATAGAAATATTGATGTTTTTCTTAAAGGTTTTTAACTGCTCCAAAGTTCTGAGTCACCCAGTCAAAGATGTAGCTGGGCCCAGATAAATTATATTGCCTGTTTGTATATGAAATAATTGCTTATGCATAATATCACTACCCTATAAGTTATGCCATTTAATAAAACTTTGAAAATCAACTATAACAAGAGGACTAAGATGGAGGCACCCAGTTACAGAATAAAGAGGTGTGGATTTGTACATTTAATTTTATTTTCCATATCTCACAAATACATATTTTGTAAAAATATAGGGATAGCTAAAAATTATAAAATCCCTGGAAGTGACATCCCCAGTTTAACAACTTCTTTAATGTAATATTCTGTTTTACAGGACATGGCTTACCTCTTGTCTCTGTTGATATTTAATCAGTAATAATAACTAAATAATTTCAAAAAACAACCTGTTCACCTCCTAAACTCAAGATACCTGCTCTGTCACATTAGAGGAATGCGTTTACTGACTGATTTTACCTGGTTCCTAACTGTGAAAGAATTATGGACTATAAGTTCTCTGTCAGGGGTGAAAGGATTACATAACGCAAAGTTGGGATTTGCTTAAAGGATACACAAGTTATCAAATTAAATACTGTACTTTTTTAATCTTCCAGACAAGCAAAGCTGTGAAACCTAAAAATAAAGATTAAAGAGGCACTGTTATCTTCTGGGGACTTTGCAGAATTTGCTAAGGGTCCGGTGGCTAGAGGGGAGCAGGAAAAGGTCAGTTCTACTTACGGTTGTGGACATCTTCCTCTGGCAGGTCCTCTTCAGTTCAAGGAGTTGATGTCATTGTTGTACTCCCGCACACATGCAAGAGTACAACGTTGAGGTCTGTGGAGGATCCAGTGAGACTGCAGGATCCTCCATAGGTAAAGCCAATTCCCTGTAGTCGTCACTGGTGATGGTTGAGGAGGATTGACACATCTAGACAATGGTACCTCTGCCCAGTGTCTAGAAGTGTCAAGTGTAAGAAATATACTGAGACAAAGTAGTCCATATTTGTCTCTGTATATCTCTTGATTGTGTTAGAATTTCAGTGAAATTCCAACACAGTCAAAATTAGTATTATATAAAGATTTTTTTTCCATAAAGATTTCATTTTTTTTCTTTCTTTGATAGGTCTATATTTCATTTATATATATATATATATATATATATATATATATATATATATATATATATATATATATATATATATATATATATATATAATTGGTTTATTTTTTAATTAAATTTTTCACCCTTGAATTTATCTTGTTCATTTGAACCGGAGTAATCAGCTGACTAACCTCTCAGGAATATTGTAAATGGCTTGATATGAATATTTTGTACCACAAGAGAATATTATTATTATTTTTTTGTAGTGACTCATGCAGTGTAGTATTGGCATTACCAAATTGTGCTAACTAATCCATTGTTCATGCTACAACACAGTCTCCGAGCTTTGTGTTCTACCTACAGTATTTTGGGTGGAATAATAGGTTATGGAAAATATATTTCCTTTGTATAATTTTCAGACTAGGAAAGTGTGTGAATGTCTGGTTCGTGACATAATCAGGAAATGCTACATTGTAATTGCCATACCTACAAGATATTAGTTAGTATAAACAATAGCAGTTAATGATACACCAACTTCCCTTAAACCAAATGAGCACTGATGAATAGTTAATTGTTTAATAGATTATTCTTCCAAACGAGGTAGTGTATCTCTGGCATAATTGCTCTCAAATATCCATTAATTTTACAGGGTGTTTACCTACAGTAGTGCCCAGAATTTCATTGCTACATTCTATTTATTATCTTAATATATTATGATGATCCCATTAATTATAAAATAGAATTTAGCAGAAACTGGTCCTTGTGAAGTTTGATTCTTTTCTTTATAGCTGATCTGATGAAGTTAGTTATCCAAAATGATTAAATCAAGGCTATAGCACGTTCGTATTCTACACCCTGTAGGACCATTTATACAGTAGTTCACATCTAGTTGCTAGTATAAAGTGTGTACTTATCTGTACTATTTATTGCACCATACTATTATGGAGGTCTGACACCTTTACCGATAGTGTGGTGTTCTCGTAGTTACACCAGAGGATAACCAAGTGTCAGCCTATACTTTATCTTGTGGGCTATTCTAGCCATTACATTCATTTTTATGTGTGTCTAGTACTATTTGTAACTTTGTTTGTAGTTAGTCTTGTCCCTTTTAGTCCATTAGTTGGACTTTTTATCTGACTGATTAAATGTTAAGTTTTAATAGGACATAGGATCCAGGACTGTACTATCCTCTATTTACATCTGTCCCAAGTTACATTCTTCCTCTCTTTCCTTTTTGTATAAGAACATGGATCGCTTTTAAATGGAATTAATGTAGACTTTGTCATTGGGAATAGACTTGAAATGTTGGCATTGTTCTTGGTGGATGGAAATAATATTTTTTTCCACTACCATTAGACAACCATTAGTTAAAGTATTTAAATGAAAACAAAGCACTGTAAGATAGAAGGTTGATGTAGCTTAGTGATTGCAAATCTTTTTCAACCCAAGTGCCAAACCCTGTGCAGACATTAAGCAGCAACAACAAGTGCTCTGACGTTTTTATTTTTTGTTTTTTTTTCCTTTCCTCCTGACCTCGGTCATCTTGTCCATTTTTGTTATGCCAATTTCCACTCTTTAATTAATGTTCCATCTTCTATCTATTTGGGATTTCCCTCCTTTCCTACCTGTATCTCAACCTCCTCATCTATATGTTTTGACCCTTTCGTCTTGAGCTCTCCTTTCCCATTGATTCTCCATCTCAATGCAAGCCATTCTATAAAAGACAAAAATTGTCTATATGAGCTTGTTCTGCCTATCATTTATTTTGGTTCCTCTTCCTTTTCTCTCAGACATTCCATCATCTATCTTCTTGTTCAACATCAGAATCTCCCTGTAACTCGCCCATTTCCTTCCTCTCTCTGTTCTACCGGTTCTATTTGGGCATCAACCCTTAACCCCATTCCATATCCATAAACCTGTGTCACATACCACCAGCAATTGTAATATATTCTTTCCTAACTTAACCGCTCCTTTTAATCCCCATATTATTCAAGCCCCTTTCCATTCTAGTATTATGCTAGTATTGCATGCGAGCTTACCTTTATTAATACTGACTGTCCCATTTATCACCCCCTCCTTTGCCAATATATGTGTCTTTTACCTTTGATATATGGATATCAAGACTAGCAACAGGTTACCTGACCATGGATATAAATGTTTATTTGGATCCCATATTATTAAATTGATTCCCAAGGGTTGATGACTAATCTAATTTCAGGCAGGATATAGCCCCCAGACCATAGGTTTGCCATCACCAATGTAAATCAAAATAATATATTGCAATAGAATTACATTTATAAGGGTATTTTCACTGTGAGTAACATAGAATTAAGACTCATTGAAATACATCCACCTTCTTGTTGAATAGCACTAAACACAGCAGTTGAATATAAATTAAAATAGTCTATAGAGAACATGAATGTTCATTATTTTTCTTATAATTCCGTCTCGATTTTAATAAACAAAAAAAACTTGGATCATAAATCTTGAATATAAACCACCAGAGACAGTGAATTTGGCTCTTCACAGGGCTAACGTGAATAGGAATAGAGAGAACAAAGTCTGAATACCTCCTACCTCCTTGGTTTCTTGTGTTCCTTGTGTCTATTAAAGAGATTTGCTCTTTAAACTTTATTAAAGAGATAAAAGTCTGTAGTATGATACACTGTTCAAACCAATATTACAATTCTCGCCTATTGTACTTCACATACATGAGAACCGAGATGTTACAATAATGGGAAACTCCAGGTCTAACCGGTTTTGTGATCTATACAGTAATTTTTCAAAGCTATACTGCAAACTTGACACTATTTGCCGCAGGGTAAAACCAACCACCTTTTAACCACAATTCCACCTTTTATCCACAAATTCCTCCCTGCCACTAGCAAGTAATATTAACCTGTCTTTATACTATGTAAGACTACCGATTTAGTAAACCTGTTCTAGATTCTGAAGAAATTTGCTAATATGTTATAAACAGTCAGTCTCCCACAGCAATGATTCAACTAGAACACAAATTCAGAACTGATTCATAGTTTGGGGATTTCTTTCCCCGCAAATAAAATGCTGAAATATATTTATGCAAAATATAAATAAATGGCAACAAACAAATACAGAAAATGCAAAACTGTTTAAAAGTAAAAAAGAGTAAAACAGGAGTTAACATGTGTAACGACTCTGTAGGATTCTCGGCAATATTTACCTTCAGAAGTTCCCAGCAGGCAGACATCTCAAACGTTATAACGATAAGCTCTAGTGAGGTGTCTCATTCTGGTCTATGGGAACAGATCTTTTTGCATTATTACCTCACCAGCAGAAGCTTAAGGGATAAGTGGTTTGTCCACAAAGAGCTGTTGCAAACATCACACAGATTAATTTAAAGGAACACTATAGTGCTAGAAATACAAACAGGTATTCCTGACACTATACTTTTAAAAGCGCTGTTTAGGTGGCCAGCCCCCCTCTCCTGTTCTTATTTCAGGAACTGGGCTGGTCTCATCGTGTCCAGCTCCGCTTCCTTGGTGGAGATCATCAAATTTGTCGATCTCAGCCAATCTAATGCTTTCCTGTAGGAAAGCATTCGGAAGCTATTGCCCATGCACGCAATACGCTGCGCTGTGCTAGTCAGCATCAACTTGTATTGATTCATTGAATCAATGCATCTCTATGAGGAATGTTCATTGCCTCCATGCAAAGCATGGAGAAGCAGAACATCTGTTCTCCCAGGAAGCACTTTTAGTGGCATTCTGAGGGACTGCCACTGGAGGTGTTACCAGGCAGTAATGTAAACACTGCCTTTTCTCTGAAATACATTAAGTTGTAGTTGTACTGATGACCATATTGTCCCTTTAAATTTAAACTAATAACAGCTATTTAGTGAACCGAGCTCTCAACATTCATGCATGCCGTACATAGCATGGACAAATTTGCTATAAGAAACCAGAAACAAGATTCTAAGCTGCTTGATTGACATTCCTGATGGGCTGTATTTCAGAATGTTTCAGCCCTGGTTTAATGGTATATCCAAGGGGGAGTGGGGTTGCTGAATATAAATGAGCACAGGATCACTCTGGTTTGCATTCTTGGAATTACAAACTAGAATCTGATCTCAGAAGTATTGCTGGTTTTTTTTGTTGTTTTTTTTTATTCATTCTTTCATATGCACTCTCCAAAGTTACCCATGTTAATAGCAGCTGATGATATAGAAATGTTTTATTTTATCAATAAGCATTTTTAATGTTGAACCAACTACAAACATATTATTCTGCATATGTAACAAAGAAAAGTGAATAGCTGCTGATCTCATGCATTCATTAAAATTCCTACTTAAACTTACTTAAACATACTTACGTACAAAGCCAAGAATGTGTATGCCCTTCAGTCAAAAGAACATTACACAATAAGTGTTTTTTTATGTTAGCGAATAACTGCCAAAAATACATAATACATACATTAAAAAAGAATTCTGACATGTTTTTTCAAGTAATACTTCACTTTTTTAATGTTATATTCTCTTTATATATCAGTAATCATATTAAAGATTGTGTAAGAACTATTGACAAAGTTATTTTCTAAAGTATGAATGAAAAAATGATTTAAAAATGTCTTTCAAATTTAAGGTCAAAAGAGCCGAAGTGGTAACATTCTTCAAGTCAGCTATGCATTCAGTTTGACTACTTAAATTTGAAATTCACTTTTAATTCTCATTTTAGTAAATAACCCGGAGGCCTGCTGTTTACTTAATAATAGGTTTCCATGTTATTGTAAATTATAAATATTGAATGTAAAAATTCATGAATTTAACGATTACTAATATTTGTGTCTGAATTCCAAAGAGTCCAGATTTTGCTGTATTTCTTCAGTTAATATCAAACTGCCCTAAAAAAAATCAAACCTACCCATGAAGTGTTTAAACCTATACATATGGGTGCAGTGGCCTTATCTTTTTAACCCTGCAATGTAATACATTGCAGTTTTTTTTTTAGAAAGTGTCATGTTTACATTGCAAGGTTAGGTCCACCTCAAGTGACTATTAGTATAATGGACGCGATTCCGCTATATTGACAGAGGCAGATCAGGGGCAGAGCCAGCACAAGCCAAACACAGCCCTGGCCAATCAGCATCTCCTCATAGAGTTGCTTTGAATCAATGCACCTCTATGAGAAAAGTTCAGTGTCTCCATGCAGAGGGTGGAGACACTGAATGGCAGTACTAAATGACAGAGGGTGGAGACACTAAATGGCACTGCCCCAGGAAGCACCTCTAGCAGCTAGTGGCCAGTGGAGGTATCCCTAGGCCAGTAATTGCAAAAGTTTGAGCCTGAGTGCCCAAACCACAATACATGCCAACCTTTTTTTCCTCAAAGTGCCAACACAGCAATTAAACCTGAATACATCTTAGGCCAAAGTAGCCGAGCTGGCACAGTAGCTGATTTAGAGCAGTTTTTCAGTGTGGCTGTTTTGGCCTTAAATTTAAAATTAACTATGAATTGTAACATTTTAGGGAATAACCCTGTTCGCTAATAACCCTCATAATAAGTCTGCAACATTTTTCACAGTTTCACAAAAAAAAATTACAAATATTCCCAGTAGCAGTTGTCTGTGTGAACTCTCATATCAATACAAGAAACAAAACCAAATACTTTAGTTTTCCAAAATAACCAGGACGATTGTTTTATGACCTATATTTTGAGCCATTCTAATACTGCTGAGTGAAATTTGTAACATGTTAAATCTGCAGATTATAAATTACTGTGGTAAATTGGAAATAGGGCATGCTGTGTAAGACTTATTACATTTCTACAGATATAGGAAGGTATAATTAAATTGCAGTTACTTACACTGGAATATATGACACATGCTCCATCATGTCTGGCATACTTTATCTGTCTGTTTTTACAGGAGAGATCAACTTTAAAGACATTCTTTAATGTATTTGCAAAAGTTGTTGGCATTCAAATAAAAGCAATTTCAAAAAATATTACAACTTTGCATTTATACTTAGAATGCACATGTAGATCTGCTTCTTTTATTATTAGCAATAAAATTGCCAAGTAAATACTTTTTTTTCCACTGGTGCTTTATGACGATTATTAGAATGGCATATTCTGAGTGATGGAATGTGATAAATTATGCGCATGGCACAGACTTGTTTTTCAATGAAGCAAAATTTGTCTCCTAATTGGTAGAGATCCTTCCTGGTTTAGGTAGATGTCTCAGTTGCAGGTATCTTTTTTATTTTATTATATTATATGCAGTATGCATAAACATAATACTTGCAATATATATATATATATATATATATATATATATATATATATATATATATATATATACCTCCCAGGAATTTGAATGGACAAACAGGGACAATTTAACGTTAGGGTTTTGATTGAGGGTGCGACCAGGGACGTGGTGGTTCAGATACATTTTAGGTGACTTACTAATAACAATTTATGTAATTAAAATTTAATTTAGAACAAGAACAATGTATCTCATTTAGACTGATTTCTAAACATTTTATTACTATGGAGCTCTGTTATACCATCAAAACACCAACATTATCGAGCTCTTAGAATAGAGTGACAGATGGATTTGGGCCCAAAATAGGGACTGTCCCTCTTAAATATTGAAACTTGTGACTTCTGATTTATATATTATTTTATCTGTATAGGCATGGACAGGGTTTGTTTTAATTACTATTGCCTTTTGAATGTCTATCCTTAGAGGATTATCTACGATCGGTGAGCTTATAAGGGTGCCTAGCCCTTGAGGATCAGGGTTTTTTTTTTTTAATCAGGGAACGATACACATTTGGGTTCTATATTGCTATGCTTTGGATGCTTAAAGGAACACTATAGTGCCAGGAAAACAAAGTTGTTTTCCTGGTATTATAGCTCCCTATAGTACCCCCTCCCTCCCTACACCCATGGTGCAGAAGAGGTTAAAAACCCCTTCTGTCACTTACCTGGTTCCAGCGCCGATGTCTCTTGGTGCTGGCTCGGGGTCCGCCTTCGCTCCAGCCAACATTAGCAGGGAAGAACTTATGTGCAATAACTATGCTTGCATTAGAACAGCCCCATAGAAAAGGCATTATACAATGCTTTCCTATGGGGTTTCAAGTGACGCTGGATGTCCTCATGCATAACGTGAGGATGTCCAGCATCACTTTCGTGGCTGGACGTCCCTCTAGTGGCTGTCTTGTAGACAGCCACTAGAGGATGAGTTAACCCATAAAGGTAATTATTGCACTTTATTGAAAACTGCAATAAATACCTTTACAGGGTTAAGGGACTTGGGAATATGTACCCAGACCACTTCAATAAGCTGAAGTGGTCTGGGTTCCAATAGTGTCCCTAATCTGGAGTTTTATCTGGCTATGGACTATGGAAAAGTCTTGGACACTGCTTCTGGGATGGAATGCTGGTTTATGCCGGAGCCTCAGTACTACAGCCTTTTATATATACATGTTTCCCTATTGTTATTGCACCTTGTTTTTATTGTGCTTGCACAGTTATTTATATTTTATAATTTAGAATCCCCAAGGCTTTAAAGTTACAGTGCTCCATTTTTATGTTGATATTATAAGATCACCGTGTAGTAATGAAGTGTAATTTAGTGCTACCTCTGTAACTATATGTAACTATGTATAGGAGTCTAGTTTTGCATTCAAAGTTGTAATGCAGAAGCAAATCATTAAAGGCAGCATTGTTTATTTTGTAAATCAATCTCAATGTCTTAAAAATTAGGTTCCTCAAAAAAACGTGTTTGATTAGATTTTTGTTTATTTTAAAATGTGTCCCTTCAGCTACAATTAGACCTTGCAAGTTGTTACTTTTGAATTAGAGGTTTCTATCAAACATAAAGAACAGGGATCATAATTTGAAGGGACACTATTGTCACCAGAACAACTACAGCTTATTGCATTTGTTCTGGTGAGTAGAATCATTACCTTCAGGCTTTTTGCTGTAAACAATGTATTTTCAGAGAAAATGCAGCGTTTACATTACAGCCTAGTGATAACTTCACTGGCCACTCCTCAGATGCTATAGGTGCTTCCTGGGGCAGTGCTGCCTAGTATGCATCACAACATTCAGTGTCTCCACCCTCTGCATGCAGACACTGAACTTTCCTCATAGAGATACATTGAGTCAATTCATCTCTATGAGGAGATGCTGATTGGCCAGAGAGTAGCTTAAAGTGAGAGCATTTGTAGAGAAGGTTCTTGCACATGTCGAACTATGGTGGTAAATTACCTGCCTGTGGGATTGATGTAATCTGGCCACCAGGAAAATGACAAGCTATAAAGCCCTTTATGTGAGAAGAGAGTGTCCTCTCTTTGTAAAATAAAATTAAAAAATGAAATAAAATTTCAGTTTTCAATAGAAATTGGCACTATTAGAAATACACATTGTTACACCCACCTGGCTGTCAGTCAGACAACAGGTCATTTTACTTCCTGGTTGTTTAGCTTGGTGGAGCTAAACTCAACAGGCTGCAATTGCTCAGAGCACCTGCCTTGCAAAGAGTTCCCATTGAGCTGCATTGGGAAGTCTGTGAATGGACAGCCACAGATAGTCTGGGTGGGATTAGAAGGGGAGGGATTGCAAACACTGCAGACAATAGATTCTTTTTTTTTTTTTTTAAATATACTCCAAAAAAAGAAAAAAATTAAATGCATGTATGTTTTCATTTGGGGTATATCTGCAAAACAGTGATTTGTATTTATTTTTATATGGGCAGTTTAGTGTTACTTTAAGCTATGCATTATGTGTTTTATTTCACAATTGGGAATTAATTAAGGGTTTGGACTTTGTTCTGGATGCAGGCATGCTTTGGCATGGTCTGGTTACTATCCAGTGCAAGCCTGGGGGCTCCCTGGCACCTACCTGGTCAATGGCTTCTGGCCAAGAGTAAGTTTTGAGCCCTGAAGGGTATATTTAAAAACAAAACCAGGGAAACCTAGATTTATTGTTGATAGTGATACAATTTATAAACTGATAATATTATAAAGGCAATGCACTAATACTAATCAAAAACATTTTTATTTTTGCTGGAAATAATTTTTTTCTATGTAGGTGATTTCTGTGTGTGTGTGTGAATATGAATATAGATATATATATATAATATGAATGTATATGTGTGTGTGTGTGTGTGTGTGTGTGTGTATATATATGTGTGTATATATATATATATATATATATATATATATATATATATAAAATATTACCTGCGCACATACCTTTTAGAAAATTGTCAATATACATCTTAGTGCTCTTTATATCCCTACATCCCTATTGTGAAATATTTATATTCTTGTTCTGCAGTCTCATTAAATCATAGATAAATTTCCCAATGCAGTTTGAAGACTTCATACACATTTATACGATGTTATATGATAAAATCAAAGAGGAGAAGCACAGCAGAAGCTTAGTGGTTTAGTTACAGTAGTTCTGAAAAATATTGCAATTAAACGTTAGAAGAAATATGGTGTTTGACGACCACTGTGTGAAACTGGCTTATACATAGATTACTATTTCATTATCTCTAACTATATGACTTCCAACCACAATTTTACTTGCAAAACCTTGGTTTGCACAGCTATTTCCTATTTTCTTTCAACAAAGGAACATTAAATACTGAAACCTGCCTGATTTGGTTCACTGATATTAAACAGGGCTACAAGTTGGTCCACTTTTATTGTGTATTTTATCACAAACCGCTTGCTTTAATGTTATGTTTTTTTGTTTGTAAGGCAATGAGAAACTGGTTCTTCATAATAAAATTAATCTGTTTTCCAACGTAAAATTGTAAATATTTAAATAGTAGTTTAGCTTAGCAGAAATTAGCAGACACACTTAGCAGCTGTGCAGACAAGAAAAATTAGCTCATCAGCACATTAAGGAAAAAGGGTGCATACAGCTCTGTTTAGAAGTTTAAACAACAGAAAGATATACCAGAAGCACTCCACCGTTAGTGTGAAAAGCACTCCAACAATGTGTTGAAGTTTCCAAAAAATTAACAACACTTCAAGCTACTCAGAGGTCTTTGTCAAAGTTGGTACAATTTTGGAGTGCTTTTCACACCAACTGTGTAGTACTCCTGGTCTATCCTTGTTTGATTGTTTTGTGCTGGATTAAGGAGCCAGTGTCATGGGCATGCCAGTGAAACCATCGTGAGTAACTGGTATTGTGTTGGATGCTTTATATTATTTTGCCCTGTATGGATTCCAGAGCCATATCCTCTTCAGGTGCTACTCAGGTTTGGAGAACCGTACAATGGAGACTTGATGAAAGAGCAAGTCCACCTTATATGTAGATGCATGCAAGCTTTGAGGGAACATCTAGAGTTCTGGGGTGGCAAACACCAATTCTGTGCATATTTGAGCCAGTGAATAGGTGTCATCAGCATCTACAGAAGCCAGGGGTCAGGAAAATAGCCAAGCTGGACCCAAGTAAGAGGGCAAGCCGTTAAAAACCTGTGTCCCCCATTATCGGGAAATGGGGCCAGGGTATTCCTCTTATCATAACCACTACCACAAGTTGTAGTGATTATGATGGTTAGTGTAACTTTTTAAGTAACTAACCAATCACTATTAAAATATTGGCAGGAATGTCAAGCCTGAGTAATTATTAATGGGTGTAATCTTGACCAGAGGTAGGCAACATTTGGCACCCCAGATGTTATAGACTACATCTCCCATGATGCTTTGCCAGCATGTAGTCCACAACATCTAGATTGCCGAAGGTTACCTACTTCTGATCTAGACTATCAAAAAGGCATGATGATGGGACAGTAGGGGAGGTCAGTATGTTTGGTTCTTGTGTGTTTACGCTTGTATTGCTCTATACCTCAAACCCTAGGTGTTTCAAATAGTTTATGTCAGGAATTTGGACAATGTCTTCTCCATTTACAGCGGTTTTCTAGGAAATATTTGGCACTACCAGGCAGGTAGTGCCTAAAGGAATCAATCATTTTTCTCATGGTGAAGAGACAATAGGTGGAACAAGTCTCGATGCCAAACCAAGGACCACTCTGCCCGTTACAATATGTTTTAAATTATTTTATTCATATAAAATGTTATTTTATTGCAACCAACATATTCCATGCAACATTAAGAAAATGATATATAGAAATAAAGAAAAACAGGACCAATAAGTGAAGATGGCCATTCTAAAGCAAGGTTACAATAAATATGTTTTAATTAAAATTTTGAATTTATGTCATTGCATTTTAACCACTTCCTTTCCTGTTGGAAGAAAAAAAAAAACAGAAAAAGTCCCCTCTTACCCTTATTTTCTCTGCACTTATCTTACAGTGTAGATACACATTTGGCCACCAGAGGGACTGTAGCAGAGCTCCAGTTCCTGCCCTGTACTGGAGCCTTACAGGCTTTGCACATATATAAAATTTGTTTACCTTTTTAAATTTAATTATATAATTTATTTGTTTGCAAATTCTTCCCTGAGCCTTTGCCCACTAGTTTTGGGGAACATGTGCTTGTATGGGCTTTAATTTGAGGCATTGTGGACATGGCCCTGCCTAATTTACAATTTGACATTTTTTTTTTGAATTTCCTACATTTTTTGCACCTGAATTCTTGCAAATTGCTCGTAGCAACATTATGTGAAATTGCCTATACACTGAGTGCTTACTCAATAATTATGTTTACTCTGTTCAATATATCTTCATTTCAATGTGTGATATCAAATATATTCTGAAAAGTGGGACACTCCCGATGTTGCACCCCATCCAAAATGGGGAACCCCAAATATTTACAAAGCCTCATTAAGCTTTCATGCAGTCTTTGCATTTCTGAACATGAGCTGCCCTTGTTTTGGATGGATTGTTGATATATTCCATATCTTGAACTACTACCCTTATATCCTGAATTCTGGTTAGTCTCTGGTACATAAAATATAGTAATCTTATGTGGGATGGTAATCCATTGTGCTGCCCTCAGGAGACAATTCTATGGATGGAAAATTGCATTTAAACATAATATTAACAGCCAATACACTGTCATAAAACTTTTTTTCTTTTTTTTTGCTGACTCTTGCACATACTCCCTTCAGTAATACATCTCAAGGAACAGTCATACAGAGACTATAACTGAGCAGGAGTATAGGAGGGACAGAAAGATAAACAGTTGCACTCAGAAAGACAAAAGTGCGAGATGAAGATAGCTTGGAACAAAGACTCACAAAGAAGATACAGATATACCTTGAAAAGCAGAGACGGCACACAACCTAAACATGCTGTCTACTGCTTTTTGTTGCGAGTTTGGTGTCACTGGTAAAAAAGGGTGGTGTCCTCAAACTGTGCATTTATAGACACCATTTATCACACAGCCACATCAGAACCAAAAACAAGAAATGTAGACATTTTTATGATTTGATTTTCCTTTTTTTTAAATATTATTTTATTTTAATTATTTATTTTATTTTAGAGCTTTTTTTTTTCATAAAAGTGGATTTTCACAGGCAGAATCTTTAAATATCCATTTCCCCAAGTACTGTGGACAAACTGATAAATGTGCTTGTCAAGCATGTTAGCAAAATTATAACTGCTCGTGCAATTATCTGTTTTATATTTCATCACCGTTTTACATTTTACATAAAAGTACTGAATACATTATGCTTATTACTTATTTTAAACTCCCATAAGGGAATCAAGGTCTATTTGTCATATATGGCTGGCTACACTTTTTAAAAGAGAACCAATTTGTATCAAGATTGTAGAACGCCTATACTAAACATAATTTTTTTACCACTTTTTTTTCCTGCTTCTACTTTTTTTTTCTGCAGCAGATGACTTTTTAGACATCATATTTTATTGCATGTGAACTTTCTGTTTGTTGGCATTGATTGCTGAAAATGGAAAGCTGTTGGTGTTTTATAGATTGATTACATTGAAAGTGTTATCACCTTACCGAAGTTGGAAAGAAAGTTTGATATTTTTTATACTTAACTGTCTAACCAAAATATCATACTTCACTGTAGAAAACATGTGTGCATCTGGTGTCTTCTATTAAAGGTTAACCCAGTTCCTTCTCATATACAGAAATGAATGTTGCCCCCAAATCTTGAATGTGAGCAGGCCAGACTTTGCTGTATTTGGGGCACTCTGCCGACCCACTCCCATTCCCCTCCCCACAAGAATTAAATTTTTCTTGAATCTAGGTAATTTCTTAAAGGGACACTATAGTCACCAGTGCAACTACATGTATTCCTGACCCTATAGTGTTAACACGACCATCTAGCCCCCCTGGGCCCCTCATGCCTCTATAAATATAGTAAAAATCTTACTGTATTCAAGCCTGAAGCTGTAAATCTGCATGCTGTTAGACTCAGGAAAAACAAGCAGTCTGCTGACATGTGATAGCCTGATCCAATCACAGTGCTTCCCCATAGGATTGGCTGAGACTGACAAAGAAGCAGATCAGGGGCAGAGCCAGCATGATGCAAACACAGCCCTGGCCAATCCGCATCTCCTCATAGAGATGAATTGAATCAATGAATCTCTATGAGGAAAGTTCAGTGTCTGCATGCAGTGGGAGGAGATACTGAATCACCGGATGCTCGTGCACAGCAGATCTGAGTGGATGAAACTCCGAAGTCCCTCTGGTTCACTCTGAGTGACTGCAACTGGAGGTGTTTCTAGCTTTCAATGTAAACACTGTATTTTCTCAGAAAATACAGTGTTTACGTGAGAAAGGCTGCAGGGAGCTATAGTTCTCACCTGAATAACCTCATTAAGCTGAAGTTGTTCAGGTGACTATAGTGTCCCTTTAATAGTAAGGAGTAGTTTCTCTTATATCGCTAGAGTATGATTCAGCAGAGTGAGAGCAACATCATACCTCCAAAGTGTCACTATTAAGGTGGGACAGTCCCTAGTTTCAGCCCAAATCCCTCTGTCCTTTTTTTTTCTAGGAGTTCAATTTTGTTTGCATTTGAGTGCATAACAGAGTTCCACAGCAATAATACTCCCAGTAATGTGTCACTAAATGTGTTTAGAAACCAGTCTGTGTAGGATAGTAGGACATTGTTCTTGTTCTAAATTACATTATATTTGAATAAACTGTTATTAGTAAGTCACCTAAAATTACTCAGAACAGCACCGCACGTGGCCACAACTCCATGAACACCCCTAAAATTAATGTGTCCCTCTTTGTCCTTTTTAAATGTTAGGAGATATGTCAATTGTCCACCATCTTAACAAATACATTTTCATATTTTGCCTTCTGCTGACATTTACGTGACATTATTTTAAAATAACCTTAATTCAGGTTTTAAACCCAGTAACCTGGTGCGGAAAACAACCAGAATTCTATAGTTAGTAAAATGTCTCAGATAGTTAGCACACCAACTGTAGTAGACATTCAAATCTTTAAATAATTTAAATTATTTTGTCATTTATAAAATAAAAAAATAAAAGTGAAATGCTAAAATACATGAAATAATTAGAATAAAATAATAATAAAAACAAATAATTTAAATATTAAGCACTGGATATGTAACATACAATTTATAAATGCGGATTTAGTATGGTTTTTACTAATGCTTAACAGGAACAAAATCTAAAAATACTTCTGTTAATTTGTGCTTCAGTATGGTAATGTTCAACAGGAAAGTCTGCAAAATAAACATACCTTTTTCTCCAATACGACTAGTATATTTTTTAGAGCTCTGTAGGGATTATTTAATATAATGTAAAATGTTGGTTGTTGTACCAAATTCATCTGGCTTGTTAGAGTATTGGCTTATGACCAGGAAAATATAGCTTTATTGCACACTTTGACATTTAGATTTATTTGTTTTTTCCTCCGTTAAGTTGATTTCACAGTGAATTTCTACATTCTTTATAAATGGAGATGAGGTGGGGGGTGTGGAATCAGGGGAAAGCAGTCTGTACCAGCTGACTTACAGTACAAACCATTTCTCAAAATAACCACAGCAGTACAATAATGTTGTGTAATTTACGTCACTGCATGTTTTCATTTGATGGTTTGTGGCATGTTCAGTTACGATTCTTGTTAGAATACTTTTCATTGGCTTTTTCATTTTTAGAACTGTGGCTCGCAAACCATATCTTGGCTCACCTCCCGTAAACTTACTGAGTAAATGCGATTGATCTAAACTTTGTACCTGCATTACTCATAGTTTCTATTTTGATGTGTGTCGTAGAGCTGTTGTATGAGCTCAGTATTTCAATTGTTGAAGGAACACTTCAGGCACACAAAGAACAAGACTGCAAAAAAGCATCCTGTCTAATATTTGGGTTGGGTTTTTTTTTTCCATCTTCTTCTTAAAGATTCCGGTTGCATTTATTGCATCGGCATGATGCTGCCATTCCTTACCTCCCTGATCTGATAGGACATCCCACTAATTGGCACACCTGAAAGAAGTGCAGTACAAGCAAAATATGAACTCCCTCACTATTGTAGACTTGTGTAAAAAAGAATTTCGACCATATTCAAATCGATTCACCGGAAGCAAAACAATTTAATCCACACTGAAGAAAATTTGTCATGGAAATAAACTATTTTCTGAATGAATCAACTTGTTTGGGTATCGACTATAAGGATTTTGATTCAGATAAGTAGATTAATTTGAGGGTAAAACACATTTTTACTTAAGTCTACCAAGTTGTTTATAAAAAATAAACCCAATAATTTGAGGTTTTGTGTTTTCGTAATGTGAAAATATTTTTTTTTAATGTCTATATGGCTATCACATTATTTAATGAAAATGAAATTTATCCAACAGAGTTACAGAATGTGGAGGTTAAAGTCCACCATACAACAGTATTTTTTATTTGCAAGTTGGTAAACATGTATGTGCCATCCTGTAAGCACTTTATTGAGAAAGGAGGGGTTAATAATATACACCCTGAACATTTCTGCTAACGAAAGAGTCCATCTACATGTTGGCTGGCTAGGGTGCCTGTCAATCAGAGATGCATGTGCATCGACAATTGTGTTTTAGTGTGCTTACTGCCACATGTCATTAGTGATTCTGATAACTGGCACTTGTCCAAGATGGCCTCCACATCGCTCTACATTTTTAACATAATTTAATATGCAACTCTATATCTCCTGTACAACTATGCACTTTTGCACATTTTTTTTTATTCACAATTATTTTGAAACACAAGGGGTAGGGCCTGCCCAAAAATGATGTCCAACCTGAAAAGTGGAAACTCATACCCCACATGCTGAGCTATCTAGAGATACCCATGTTTTCTAATGTTGTTTTTTTTTTTTATTTAACTTAATTTTTATGTTTTAAGTGGGCATATTAAGATGCATGTCCCTTAATAATTTCATATTTAAAACGCTGCCTGTTTTGACTGCAGCCTTTTGCACATTGACAACTGCACAACAAAAATCTACGAATAGGCATGTGGTTTAGGGTATCTGGGTAAAAAACAAAACCCTTGCATTTTAATGCTTTGTTTTTTTTACATTTTAAAACTGAACTGATAGTAGGATGCCTTTTAAGGAACCATCCACTTCCGCCCCCCGCCAAAAAAAAAATTAAATTGTTATTTAATGGATGTACCCCCAATTAAAACATGCATGTTTTTAATTATGAATAATTTTTTTTGTTGTGGGTATATTTGAAAGCAACTTGCAAATGCGGCAGTTCTCTAGTCTGCAGCAATTGCAAACCCTCCCCTTTTTACCCTCCCCAGTCTTCCTGTGGCTGTCTAATTATAGGCTTCCTAATGCAGCTCAAGGCAGCTTGTTATAGTGCTCTATGTGTGAACAGTGTGTTATTTTATTTTTTCATTTTACAAAAAGTATAGATTTCAATAGAAATCGGCACTTTTATAAATTAACCTTTTTGAACAGCCTGACTGTCAGTCAGACATGTGATTCACAGACATATTTTGCTGACACCCATGGCACTTTAATAGTTAAATCTGTATAAGCCAGTGTATTAAGAATGCTGTTTTAATTTGGTTGTTTACTCAAATTAGTCCAGTGAGTGGTTTTGCATAGTTATATCTTTATTAGGAGTGCTTTGACTCACTCATCTTTCATTTTTTGGAAATAACAATCTTTGTAAATCAACAATTATCTGTACCTTTGAGAATATTACTCAATGCAAAAGGCCAGAAGCTATTACGTTGATAAACAGGGTAAGAATGTTTAGCTGTTGCAACCGAATGAATTGCACCTTCCAGTCCAACCACAGTGCAGGCATGATCTGCACAATCTCATAATTAGAACAGGAAATCGTTGAGTAACTGCAAGATGAGTAGTGCACTTGAAAACAGAAAGAGAAAATTATATTCCCAGAAATTATAATCATATTTAAATTCCTACCCTTTTATCAATACATGCTGGAAATGATTAGAACAGATGTGATCATATATATCTTATCATTCATAACATTAACAGATGTGATCATGTAAATCTTATTCGTTCGTGACATTCTCATTCTAATGAAATCCAATTTTATTTTCTAAGCAACATTGTAATTATTGGTTTACAAAAATACAGCTAGAGATGTCCATGAACCCAAACACATTTAATTTAAATTATATTTTTTAAATAAACGTTAGAAGTATACTGTAATCCATCTGGTTACAGACATTTTAATTTATATAATGTCTGTGTATATATATTTACATTTTTTTTATTGTTTGTGTGTGTGTGTGTGTGTGTGTGTGTGTGTGTCTCTCTCACTATAACAAATAGGTTAACAAATTTAAACCTATTTAGTTTAGAAAAACGTCGCCTGAGAGGGGATATGATAACATTATACAAATATATTCGGGGCCAATACAAACCATTGTGTGGAAATCTATTCACAAACCGGACTTTACATAGGACACGAGGCCATGAGTTTAGACTGGAAGAAAGAAGATTTCGTCTAAGGCAAAGGAAAGGTTTTTTTACTGTAAGAACAATCAGGATGTGGAATTCTCTGCCTGAGGAAGTGGTTTTATCAGAGTCCATACAGATGTTCAAGCGGCTACTAGATGCATACTTGCAAGAACAGAATATTCAAGGATATAATCTTTCAATGTAGGGTAATAACTGCTTGATCCAAGGATAAATCTGACTGCCATTCTGGGGTCAAGAAGGAATTTTTTTCCTAGCTTGTTGCAAAATTGTGCTTCAAACTGGGTTTTTTTTTGCCTTCTTTTGGATCAACAGCAAAAAGCAAATGTGAGGAAGGCTGAACTTGATGGACGCAAGTCTCTTTTCAGCTATGTAACTATGTAACTATGTAACTATATATATATATATTGTGTGTGTGTATTTTTTTTTCTTGGTTGCTAAGCGCACTGGGAAAGCAGAAAGCTTAGAGAATGGAATGTCTAATGCAATAAACCAACTCAAGGTAACCTAAATCATTTCAAAAGAGCTTCATATTGACACAATATTACTTAAATTTAGTTTGTACAAAGAGTTTAGGTTCCTAACTGAAGCAAATTCATTCTTGTTCTTACAAATACCTGGACATTTCTTTTCTAAAGAATGAAGACATATTGTTTCAAACAGGGTTTTAATACATCTCAAGGACCGTTTTACGGTGAAATCATTAAATGTTTGTTTCTATTGGCATTAAAATGCATTCACACTAATACGATTAAGGGAACGAAAGGGGAAAATATTTGGCAGAATTTGCCGTTGAGGTAATTAGGTACAGGAAGGAACATGCATAATTTTTCCATTTAGCTTCATAAAATCCTTGTGTTGTGTTGAAATGAATTGCGCAAATAGTACATTGTGCTATTGAAAGATTTAAAATTATATAATTATTCCAAAACAGCCTTGCAGATGTATCCATTTAATGTGTGCAATAGTGGTGTGTTTGTGTGTATATGTATTGATATATATTCACTTCTATTTTTTATGGGAGTGTGTATCTATAGCTAATCTATCTATATATGTGTGTATATAGATAGATACACACTCCTATAAAAAATAGAATATCATGCCATGGATGGGTTTTGAAGACATTATTAGAAACCAATTATTACTAGAACCAAATAATATCTCTAGCGTTTTAACTGCTCCCAGTGCAGCTGCACCGGGGCCCACATGCTCAGGGGGCTCATCAGGTGAACCATGCACTTAGGGCCACCCAATGGCAAAAGTGCTTTCAGGTACCTGATTAGTACTGTGGCCCTTTAACAGTGTGACCAGGCCCTTGTTATAGCAGCAGCGCTGGGAGGAAGTGACAGCTGGTCACTTCCTGACAGAGAACACTGAGCTGAGATGGCAGGTGGGCAGATTCGCAGCCAGCCAACTGGAACCCAGGGAACCACCCTACTGCACAAAAAGATAGGAAACAGGAGGGTGGATTAAAATGTGTGCATTTCTGTATGTGTGTCTGTGTATCTATCTATGAGTTTGTATGTGTCTGTGTGTCTGTGTATCTATCTATGAGTTTGTATGTGTGTCTGTGTATTTATCTGTATGTGTGTCTGTGTATCTATACGTGTCTGTGTATCTGTGCGTTTGTGCATATCTGTTTGTCTGTGTGTCAATGTGTACCCTCTGTATCTGTGTGTTTCTTTGTCTGTATGTGTCAGTATTTGTATGAGGGTCATTGTGTGTATTCATGTGTCCGTGTAGCTGCATGTGTGTCTGTGTATCTGTATGAATATTAGTGTGTCTGTTTATCTGCGTTTGTGTTGAAGAGCATTGGCTTAATTTTGTTTTTGTGTTGACACCCACATCTGAGAGCATTCATAAGATAATCTTAGCTGTCTCTTTGTTGATAACATACCAGAATTTGCAGACAAAAGTTATTACATTAAAAAAGTAAATAAAACACATATTGGTATTGTGTAAAGCTGTCTTTTGGAACATAAATCTCAACTCACATTTCATTTTGGATTTTTGTTTACTATTGACATATTGCAAGGTCATAAGAACTCAAAGTAATTTCATGTTCACAACTATAATTATAGGAACTGTGTTGCTATACACATTTCTTTCTTGACCAATTTATTTTTCCGACACGTTGTCCTACTTAAACATCATAAAATTGCATTTGTGCTATATTTACTAAAATATGTTTGTGTGTATGAATATATACGTAGAAAAAATGTCTCTTATAGTGGTGATTTGTTCTTAATTCTACATGGCAGAAATATTATTTGTCTAATTATTTTCTTAAACCAGATAATAATAATTTCACAAAAAAAGTCATTAAATTACATTACTTTTATTTTTCATTCTAAAATTAATCATCTAGACACTTATTTTCTGCAGATGTAGCTCCAGGAACATTTGTGAGTGTAGGGCATATCAAAACTTTTTTTGTTTTTTTGCTAAAGCTTATTTTTTTGTTTGTTTAATATATGCTCGTGTGAACATATAAAGCTATTTTGAGAAATGGGAGGGTTGGATTTTAGATTGAAATTCATTGAATGACCTTTACATAAAACTTATCTTGAACATTACAAAGAATGGTATTGTTTTTAATAAAATGTTTAAGATTTCATGGTATGCATTACCTTTATTATATTTACACACAAAACTTCCATTCTCCTCTCCCGTTAAGTATTTAAATTCTGGGGGTTTTACCTAGGCAATGTAGGAAAAGGGGAGCTATAATAAGAGAAATGCAAACTATTTATTCTGGATACTGTACATTAGCTTTCAGTCCTGAGACATCATGCATTCTAAAAGTAAAAAAAAAAAAAATTATCTGCAGGCATTAGTGTGCCTGTAGGTGTAGCCGAGGGCAGAATTATTCTTGGAATTTTGTTCATGACTTAATGACCGTTCCATGTAAATTATTTGATGTCTGATGCAACCTGGGCTCAAAGACACACAGCATCCCTTACAAAAATGGTAACTATTACCTCACTTGTAATTAGGTATATGCAACACATGTGCTTTCATAAACCATGGAACACTAAAGACACTGAGGTGTAAGTCTCGAAAGCCTTTGGCCACCTTTAACCTATCCCCCCATGACCCTGTCCTAACCTTTACTTCCTCTGAAGTTTACACTGTCAGTCTATTTAAACCCACTCCTCTAAGAATTGCCCCTCCCCCCCCCGGGTCATCCTAGGCTATTTATTGAACACTTTTCTTCCTGGCGACCACATTTCCTCTCCTCTTGCACGCCTTCCCTCATTCTTGGGGACTTTAATATCCCAGTCGACAACCCTAACTGCCCTGATGCCTCTTGTCTGCTCTCTATAACCTCCTCCGTTGGACTCACACAGTGGTCTAATTTATCAACTCCTAGAGCAGGAAACACTCTTTACCTTATCTTCACCAATCTCTATACCACCTCTAATCTTTCCAATATTCCATTTCCTCTATCTGACCACAATCTGCTGTCCATTGACATCTGCATACCCCGTACCCAAAGTACCTCACCCTCACCACATCAGTGTTGCAGAAACTTTAATTGTCTTGACCTACAGCAATTCTTCACCAACCTCCAAAGTCTCCTTTCACCAGTCTCAAATCTCACCTGCCCTAACACTGCAACCTCCCTCTACAACTCCACTCTCTCCTCTCAACTTGGCATCATGGCACCTCCTACACTTAAACGCACTAAGCTCCTCCAATTACAACCCTGGCACACCAAGCTGACCTGATACCTCCAAAAATGTTCCACTACTGCTAAACGCTGCTGGAGAAAGTCTAACTCTGCATCTGACTTCCTCCACTATAAATTTATCAATTGGGTCGCAGGTTCAAATCCTGGCAGGGTTGACTCAGCCCTTCATCCTTCCAAGGTAGATAAAATGAGTACCATTAAAATGGGTAATAGTGACAACCTCTGGATATTGGGCTAAGGTAACATACGTGATGTACTTGAAAACCAGAATAATCTGAAATTGCCTTTCCTGGTTAAATACTTCATTATTATTATTATTATGTGAACACTGTAATGAAATGAAACACTTTTTGGAATCACCCAGTTTTTGGAAGATTTCAATAAATCTCTTCCAGTATGTCCAAAGTAGATCTACTTTGTTCTAAACAGTTGTTTCACTAGATCGTGTCCATAGCTCCAACTCTCTCTTGCAGATCTTCACAAATGGACTGTTCTTTTTGATATAAACATACACATACATTTCAACCTTCAAAAGCAACGCTAAGTAAAAAGTACCAACATCTATATAAACTAACTAAACCGAATCAGAGCTACAAAATAAAGAATACTTTTTCCACCTTTCCATATTCTGCAAGGTAAATATATCCAAAGCAGTATCTATGAATAAATAGCAGTAAAAATAATATGTCCTATGAATAAAAAGTGAATACACAAAATGATCTAATATTAGATACAACTTTTAACTCAAAAGCGTTATCTATGTGAGCAGTAAGGTGATCAGTGACAAGATCCAGCTGAATGCCTCAGATTGAAGCATACCAATATCTGGAAGAGATAAAATGTAATTGATCTAAACTAAAAGTACATAGTATTTTCTCCAATCACATCTGCAATGTGATATGAATTCTGAGAAATGAAGTTTGTTAACTTTGTTACATATCCTTGTAAGGACTTTGGATAGTAATTTAATATATCATAACATTTTCTTAGTGAATGAGTATAGAGAAGCTACGGCACAAGTCAATCGCTACGCAATTACGGACCTTTATCAAAGTAAAGATTTCTTTTTTTAAATCTGCATTTAGAAATAAGACATATAGGGTCTTTTGTTAACCCCTAAAGAAGTTCAGCTAGCTAAAATGTATTAGATTTAATCTTTATGATTTTGGTAACTAAGCTCAACTTGTCTTAATTTACACAACTGTAGAATAGCATACAAATAGAGAAAAAAAATGTATAGCCAGAATTAAAAAAAAATTTAAAAAAATTCCAAATACATTTTAAGCAATTCTTGATTAATCAAATGGGTTACTTGCATTATATCATGTCTTCTTTAAAATAAGTGAATTAAGATATTTAACTGGCATTGAATTATCAGTCTTCTTGTTTCCATTTCAGTGTAAAATAAAACCTAAATCAACAGCTGTAAATTCAATCATATAGGGAGTTTAATCACATTCTCAATAAAACCTAGAATTTTATGTAAATCATCAGACATGAAGCTGGATTTAACACTGCAAGATGTGTAAACGCTAATATGATTAGATCGTTATTTTACTATTGATCCCTTAAATTTTAAAACAAGACAAACTGGTTAGGAGAGAATTTTTTTTACTATTTAATATTTACAAGTCCCAATATTTACATTCTGGGAGTTGTGTTTTTTCTTTAGTCTGATGGTGTTTGATATTAATACTGTGTAGACAAGAGATTATTAGGTGAGCGTATTTAGAATGGCTACTGGCTTAGACCTAGCAGTATAAAAGAATCAGTCAAGGAAGACCGAGTGAAATAATAATGTTGTTTTTTTATGTTATAGTATATTAACATTATGATGTTGACCTTGTTATTTACGACATAAATATAGGGGAGACACCAAGACTAACTAAGTAGAACATAGAATAGTACACAGTTTAAACAGAGCACTTATCAGTTTGATTGATATAATTTCCGTTTCCATCCATACAATTCCTTTTTTAAAGTAGATATATCACCTTTCAGTATGTTACTTTGGATAACTAAATATGCCTTTTTTTTTTTTTTTTTTAAACCTACATAATTATTATATGACTAATAAGCCAGAATAGTCAAGTGAAGTAAATCATGGAAAATGTACTAAAGGTTAACTGTGACTTGCCTGGATGTTTAATACTACATTCACTTATCCCTATGTTTAAAAAGAAAATCCTCATTTCTGTATGCTACATCTGGGAGCATCTATTTTGGCTCTCTGACAACCAATATCACTAACCTTCTCCTTTCCACCTTGCTGTCAACATATAGAAAGCATACAGAGAAGAGGGGGGTGGGGGGAAACAACATTTCAATTTCTCCTCATTTGCATTGTTTGCCCTGGCTATGCCATACAACTAGATTATGATGTATTTTGCTAAATCTTATATATACATTTAAAGGAAAATGGAGCATCACATAAAAAAGACACGAGTTATAGGTGATTTAAATTTTTTTAATTATTTATGCTAATTCCATGGAATTGCCAGTACCCATTTAATTATTAAAATGGCTCGGTCATCAGAAATAGTTTGGGCACAAAAATATGGCATTTGAAACCTATATTTACAGTATTTATTTAATAGCATAGATAACATCAATGCAATATGACTAGTGATGTCCCGAACGGTTCGCCGCGGACTCATCATTGAGTAAACCTTGACCCTGTACCTCACAGTCAGCAGACACATTCCAGCCAATCAGCAGCAGACCCTCCCTCCCAGACCCTCCACCTCCTGGACAGCTCACTAAGAATGCAGCTTCACAATGAATGTAAAATGGATGCTGTCCAGGAGGTGGGAGGGTCTGGGAGGGAGGGTCTGCTGCTGATTGGCTGGAATGTGTCTGCTGACTGTGAGGTACAGGGTCAAAGTTTACTCAATGATGAGTCCGCGGCGAACCGTTCGGGACATCACTAAATATGACTGTTGCATAAATTTAAAAATCTAATTCTTAAATCTAATTTTGTGTGCATAGTTTTTTTTTTTTTTTTTTAATGAAAGTGTTCTGGGACAAAATAGGTCTATAGCTGGAGCTTCAGCCCCTAAAGACCTGCAGGCATAACAGAGCTCCATTGCCACTCTGTAATGCATATAAGGAATGTCTTAAAGGCACATTTTGGAGACATACTATATTTAAAGGGACACTGTAGTCGCTATAACCTTTTCATCTCTTTGAATTGGTTATAGTGCACTGTCCCTCCATTCAATGATAAACCGCTTTCAAGCAGTTTAAAACTAGATGAGTGTCCCTGGCCACACACGATCTGGCCCTGTCTGGAGGTGTGGCTAAATCAGAGGCTCCACCAGTGGTTCCGAAACCTTTTAACCCCTTAAGGACACATGACATGTGTGACATGTCATGATTCCCTTTTATTCTAGAAGTTTGGTCCTTAAGGGGTTAAGTTCAAAGCGCCCTTAATATTTTTCCAAGGCGCCAAAGTAAAAAAAATTTTTTTAGGTTATATATGTGTACAGCCCTGCGGCATATATTTGAATATTTTTCCAAGGCGCCCAAAGTAAAAAAATTTTTTTAGGTTGTATATGTGTGCGGCATATACTGGGCCCCTGTTCGGCAGAAATGCTTGCCATTTAACGGTAGATCCAGAACCTAATCTTGGGAGGGGCACTGGTAGATTATTTAAAGAAACAATCCAGGCACAATAATCACTACAGCACTTTGTAGTGGTTATGGTGCCAGTAGTGCCGTAGTGCCTTCCCAGAGTAAGTAGTCACACGGTTTAGGCTCAGGGGATAGGGGCTGTAGTGTGTGTGTATGGGGGTAATTGGTACCCTTATTACCATCAGGTGGAGCTCTGATAGGCTAAAAGCAGTCAGCTGACACTTTGGACCAGTCACAGCTGTCCATTGCTCCTAAGTTTAATACTTCCTCATTAGCCAAAGAAGCACAAAGGGCTGCTGGGAGCTCACACTTGGCATTAAAACACAAAACGTTAAACATTTAAAAACAGTTTAATGCTGGATGAAATTCTGGAACCAGGGGATTACAGATAGTATAACCTGTTTAATGAGATGAAGCAGATACATTGCCTACTGTGTCCCTTTAATGACTACTCTCTGAGCAACAGCACAACCGATGTCTCATGAATAATGTAGTTTGGAAAACACTTGCAGTGCCAAGGTTAAACATCACTGGTCTGTAGTTTAATAATTTAATATGGATATAGAAAGTAATATATGTTTTATTTCATCATTTTCTTTCTTGGATTGTTATGAAAAAAATCTGGTAAAGAGAACATTTTGTTTTGAAGAACGAGAGCTATGTTTTGCAACCTCTACTAACATTAAACACCATTGCCAAGATGCAAAAGAGGGAAAAAATCGTTCATTTTTTCTTCTCTGTCAGCTACACTGTTATTAATACCTTCTCTTTGTGAACCACTTCAAGAACGGCGATGCTGTGTAGACTTTGAACTTCAGGACACTTTTTTATTTTTACCTTTCATTTTCATTCTTAATGGAATGGTTGTGAAAGAAAGGCTTTATTCAGAATATGCCGCAATATCATGCCTGCAGGCAGAGCTGAAAAGAATGTTGACTAATAACAAGACATCGGGTGTGTAACTATCTACAAGAGCAAAGATAAATTACCTGGCTGTGACGTTAAAGGGACAATAAAGCCAACAAAAAAATCTTATGATTAAAATCTGTGAAACAAATTCTGATTTGCTTCTCTACCCAGTGATAATAGGGGAGATTTGTTTCCTGTTCTAAAAAGTAATCTAAAGTAGTAAAATTGGGTTAATCGCCATGGAAATCAATAGGAACAGCAGGGATATTCAATGGGTAACTAATTTTCCAACTTTACACTACTTTTTAGAATAGAACACCTTGATAAATCTCCCCTGCTGAGTTCCCTTTGCACGCCAGTCCTGCTGACTTCACTAGAAAAATAAATGAAAAAGAGATTAAGAAAATCAGGCCAGAGTACGCATATATATGTAAATGCTCAAGAGTTTACATGCATTGTGTATGAACATGCTACCACCATACTTGTTTTCTCCCACCTAGAGCAGCCTAGAACAAAGGTAGGCAGCCTTTGGCACTCCAGATGGTTTAGACTACATCTCCCATAATGCTCTTGCAAGCATGATGCTGGCAAAGCATCAGGGGAGTTGTAGTTCACAGCATCTGGAGTGACCAAGGTTGCCTACCCCTGGCCTAGAAGCCTCTTTGAGAGCTTAGTATACTCACACACAAGAATGGGCTGGAGAGATGGACTAGATTATGTCACTCTGCCATGGACTTACCGCACATTTAGCGTTTTGATCCATTATTACTGATGAATACTGCGTGATTAGCATGCAATTTTAAAGATTTAGGAATAAAGACGCTGTGTGGACGTAAATCCCTGATGCATTTCATGTAAGCAGAGTTGGTTTTCAGCTCATATCTGCAATTAAAAAAAAAAAATCCAAGGATTAAAATCAATTATAGTTTAGACATTATTAAAGAAGATATATAGTTTTGCATTTCCTTTTTTTTTTTTTTATTCTCTCCATGCGGATTTAAGTGTATTATCCAAATTCCATAACTGTAATATAATACCTAATTGCTCTCATAACAATATAAAAAAGAAAGAAAACAAATCTGCTTTATATTGTAGAATTGCCTTTAATGTACTATTGTGTGTGTTTTGTATCCTTGGCATACTGTTCTCTGGCAGTAAATAGAAGTCAATTTAGCCTGTGTTCTCAGTGTGGTTTGTAACATGGCAGCAGGCTAACTGGTTAAAGCAGATTATGGCACACAGTGCAGACCTATATTGAAAAAAATTGGTCATGGAAAAAAAAATGTTTATTTAGTGAAATTCATCCTGTGTGTAATATTGTACCTTTGCACAATGACAATGTACTTTATGTATTTTAAATGCAATGGTGTCTATGTATGTTTGTATACTATATGTATTTTTATGGGGGCGTGTGTGTGTGTACTATCCTGTGTGTGTGTGTGTGTATATGAGCGTGTGTGTGTGTGTGTACTATCCTGTGTGTGTGTGTGTGTGTGTGTGTGTGTGTGTATATATATATATATATATATATATATATATAAAATATCTCGATAGGATTATCATATACAGATTATGTGATGAAGAGCAGTCAGTTGATAAAAGTCTGAATGTTGGACTGAAATGTTAATCTTTTGTGATTAATACATTTATTTATTTGGAGAAGTTCTAATGGGTGCTGTCCTTCATGTATGCTATGGGCTGGAAATAAAGCACAGCAGCTAAGTAATTGGTTAAGCGTCAAGTGCAGGGCCTAAGGACATGTGTATATATGTGATATGTGTGTTGATATATATATCTTAGAATTTTTCATAAGCACCTAAATACATCAAACTTTCTATTTTTTATTACATGCCTACCTTCATCGAATAGTTGACTTGAAGGAGTGTACTCAGTAACATTTGATATACCATCAGCTACATAGTCACTATATGTTTTCCCAGAAATTCAATGCTGTCCAGCTCAGAGATATAGGATGAATATTTGAAATAAGTAAGCAAAGCCCTCTCTTCTAGCAGTGAGGAGCACGTGGTCTCTCATTTTACTGAATATATGAACCTTGATCACGGAGAATGTCTGGCACATCTAGAGATGTACTGTTACTCTGTGGGTGCTATCAACAACAATAAGAGGACTCCTGTTATATATATTTGGGTATTTCAGTCTATTTAATTTTAATTTTATTTTTTTATAAATTTATCAATAATTATTTTATTTTATTATAGAGTTTAGTAACTTTGAAATGTATTATTTAAGTAAAAAAAAAAAATATTTAGCACAATCTAATTTATTTTTAATTTGCCTCCAAGTTTGGCCCCAAGTGAACGTTAAACGATGTTTTAATTTTTTTGTTTGTTGGATTTATTCTTTCATGTTATACTACATTTGATATTGAAAGCAATCCTGAACTTACAATCTGGTTGGTCTAGCATGACCGTTTTATAATCTCATTCCTTTCTAGCACCTAATTAATTTAATGCACAATAGTCAGTGTACGGTATTAAATATAACAGCGGTTGGATTGTATATTTATTATATTTCATGCATATCAACCTGCATTTGTATTACAGATGGAACAAAGCCAGTAGTTGAATATTATTTGTGCATATCTGACCATCCAATATGAGGCATCAGTTTGTGTGTGCTGATATGGTCACGTGCGTGCTCACTGTATATGCTTATAAAAAAATATATATATATTGTGACATATAGCCAATATGGACTGTATATATAAATATTTTGCAATTTATTTATTGCAATATTTATGCAATGGTATATTTGTGCATATCTGTAATGAATCAAATAGATTTTTTTTTACATTCCTCAAAAATATAGACCCAATTATACTGCAGCAAGTGTTGTTTTAGAGTGTATAATAATATTTATTGGTCTTGTTACAGGTGAAGACGAAGAAGAAAAAAATGTGATGGTCCTGAGTTATCCACAATATTGCCGATATCGATCGATTTTAAAACGTATTCAGGCCAAACCTTCGTCCGTATTGGCAGACCAATTTGTTCAGGCCCTGGGAGGTATTGCAATCATCAACAGGAACACAAAAATCCTTTATTGTCGGGATACCTTTGACCACCCAACTCTTATTGAAAATGAAAGCATATGCGATGAATTTGGTAAGTTAATGCAGCTGATATATTATGTAAAAAAAAAAGGTCTCAGTAGCAGGCATGATTTTGAAGAATGTGTAATCTGTGTTTTTTTTATATTTAAGCTATGCAAATGTTTGTGATGTTGGAACAATTTTCATATATTATAGATCATATCATACATTCTAAAGAGTGTTAAAACTGCTCTAATTGGATGTAGCACTAAATTCCTGCACATGATTCCTGCAACTAGGTTAAATTATATTCAGTGTTCTGACAGTTGATTCATGAAAAAAAAAAAACCTGTGTATTCAATACAGGTTACTTTTTCAATTTCGTACATTGGTATATATTTTAATAAGGAAAAAAAATTAGGGATAGAATTAAAATGTAATATTTTTAATTGAATTCTCACTAGCGTTCGCAAAAAAATATTTTGCCTGTTTAATATGTATCATACTTATCGTTTAATATGATAAAAATAGAGAAAATGTAGAAAAAATAAGGTTTTTATTATATATTATAAAAAATCCTCTATAAAAAAACACTTGTTTATTTTTTTTAATTTTTTTTATTACCCCATATATCATTATACAAATTTTAGAGAAACTCAACCGATAAATGATAGAGTTCTTGAATAGAGTTTTCTCCAAAATTTGAATGACACAAGAATCCAATATATATGGTTGTTGTTTATTTTTTAAATTTTTTTTTTTTTTGGGGGGGGGAGGTTTAAAGCAATATTAATCTTTATAGGATTGAGTTTTCCATTGAGTACACTGACCTGCCAACTTTGACATGTCCAGTATTCGTATAGAGTGGGAGGGCTGGGTCTCACAAATGGATATGTCCATTATGATATTTCCATCACAGGCACCATAGTCTCCAATCCATTTAAGAAGTCAATAAAAACACACCTCCTTAGAAAAGCTTATCATCTTCTTGGGTAATGCTTCTCTACAGTTCACTGCCCATATTAGTTCCCTCGCCTCCATAGCTCAGCTCACTCTCTCTCATGCTACTCTTCGGTTCTTCCACACACCCCTTTGACTGGCTTATTTCGACACAGGCATTCCCTCACCCCCTCCCCCCCGACATGCTGTTATTTCTCTTGAGTGTCTTTATGCCTTCCTAACAGATTGTAAAATTGTAGGCATTCTTCACCTTTTGTCTCTGTTATATATTCCATAGGTAAAATACTTCTTAAATATTCCCGTTTTATAATTGTGAAGCGCTATGGAATATACTTGCGCTATATGAACAATAACAATAAATGGGCAATGTGATATGTTTTGATCTGCTAAGGCACTCGCACACAAGATTAACCCCTTAAGGACACATGACATGTGTGACATGTCATGATTCCCTTTTATTCCAGAAGTTTGGTCCTTAAGGGGTTAAATATACTGAAAGTGATAAAACCGTAAAGAAACCATGTTTATTCACGTACTTTTAATACACTTTCCCTAGTTCTCATTACAGGAAAAATCAGGCGTCACTTATAATAATTTGTGGTAGATCTGGTACCTGTTGGTCTATCCGCTTTTGAAAAGAGAAACCTTTATTTATGAATCCAAATAGAAGAATGTTAAGGGATTTTTTTTAAGCCATCTAATAGTATCTAGTAGTATATACAAACAATATCAGAGAGTATAAGTCTATTCTCTGTCAATTTAAAAGCTCAGTGCACCTTATTAGCAAGAGGTCAGGGGTGTGCCTGACACGTGCGTATACATTTACTACTGATGATTGCATTGGTTATGTGCAATATTATATCGGATTAATATAGAAACATAAAATGTGATGGCAGATAAGAACCATTCGGCCCACCTAGTCTGCCCAATTTTCTAAATACTTTCATTAGTCCCTGGCCTTATCTTATAGTTAGGATAACCTTATGCCTATCCCACGCATGCTTAAACTCCCTCACTGTGTTAACTTCTACCACTTCAGCTAGAAGGCTATTCCATGCATCCACTACCCTCTCAGTAAAGTAATACTTCCTGATATTATTTTTAAACCTTTGTCCCTCTAATTTAAGACTATGTCCTCTTGTTATGGTAGTTTTTCTCCTTTTAAATATAGTCTCCTCCTTTACTGTGTTGATTCCCTTTATGTATTTAAATGTTTCTATCATATCCCCCGTGTCTCGTCTTTCCTCCAAGCTATACATGTTAAGATCCTTTAACCTTTCCTGGTAAGTTTTATCCCACAATCCATGAACCAGTTTAGTAGCCCTTCTCTGAACACTCTTTAAGGTATCAATATCCTTCTGAAGATACGGTCTCCAGTATACTCCAAGTGAGGTCTCACCAATGTTCTGTACAATGGCATGTGCACTTCCCTCATTCTACTGCTAATACCTCTCCCTATACAACCAAGCATTCTGCTATCATTTCCTGCTGCTCTATTACATTGTCTGCCTACCTTTAAGTCATCAGAAATAATCACCCCTAAATCCCTTTCCTCAGATGTTGAGGATAGGACTCTATCAAATATTCTGTACTCTGCCCTTGGGTTTTTACGTCCAAGATGCATTATCTTGCACTTATCCACATTAAATGTCAGTTGCCACAATTCTGACCATTTTTCTAATTTACCTAAATCATTTGCCATTTGGCTTATCCCTCCTGGAACATCAACACTGTTACATATCTTAGTATCATCAGCAAAAAGACATACCTTACCATCAAGACCTTCTGCAATATCACTAATAAAAATATTAAAGAGAATGGGTCCAAGTACAGATCCCTGAGGTACCCCACTGGTGACAAGTCCAAGCTTCGAATATATTCCATTGACTACAACCCTCTGTTGCCTGTCACTCAGCCACTGCCTTACCCATTCAACAATATTGGAATCCAAACTTAAAGATTGCAGTTTATTGATAAGCCTTCTATGTGCAACAGTGTCAAAAGCCTTACTGAAATCTAGGTAAGCAATGTCTACTGCACCACCCTGATCTATAATTTTAGTTACCCAATCAAAAAAATCAATAAGATTAGTTTGGCATGATCTCCCTGAAGTAAACCCATGTTGTCTCTGATCTTGAAATCCATGTGTTTTTAGATGTTCAACAATCCTATCCTTTAACATGGTTTCCATCACTTTCCCCACTACTGAAGTAAGGCTTACTGGCCTATAGTTGCCCGACTCCTCCCTATTACCTTTCTTGTGAATGAGCACAACATTCGCTAACTTCCAATCTTCTGGGACTACTCCTGTTAACAATGATTGGTTAAATAAATCTGTTAATGGTTTTGCTAGTACACCACTAAGCTCTTTTAATAGCTTTGGGTATATTCCATCAGGTTCCATTGACTTATTTGTCTTTACTTTTGACAGTTAAAATAGAACCTCTTCCTCTGTAAACTCACGTGTAATACATGACTCATTTATCCTTTTTCTTAACTGAGGTCCCTTTCCTTCATTTTCATCTGTAAATACCGAACAAAAATATTCATTGAGGCAGTCAGCTAGACCTTTATCCTCTTCTACATACCTTCCTTCTTTTGTTTTTAATCTAACTAATTCTTGTTTTACTTTTCTTTTCTCATTTATGTATCTAAAAAAAGTTTTGTCTCCCTTTTTTACTGACTGTGCTATTTTCTCTTCTGTGTGTGATTTGGAAGCTCTTATAACTTGCTTAGCCCCTTTCTGCCTAATCTTATAGATCATTTTGTCTTCCTCATTCTGTTTTTTTTTTATAATTACTAAATGCTAACTTTTGGTTTTTAACTATTTTGGCCACATCTGCGGAGTACCACAGTGGTTTCTTGAATTTTCTGCTTTTACTGACAAGCCTAATGCAATTTTCTGCTGCCTTCAGTAGTGCAACTTTTAAATAATCCCATTTCTCTTGGACTCCATTTAAATTGCTCCAGTCTGATAATGACTCCTCTACACATATTCACATATATGTCCTGTACAATAACTACTGATTATTAGACATGTCCAAGGCAAAAAAAAAATGTTTTGGCCAAATGAATGAATAAATAAAATGAATGAATGAATGAATAAAAATGAATAAAAAATTGCGATGAGCGAGTTTCAGCAATATTGCGGTTCAGCTCATCCGAATTTCATAAACAACAAAAAGATTCCAGAAAAATAATCAGATGCCAACATGGTGTGAAACTGGGCCAATCGGTGTACTGCAAAATACATACATAATTTTTTTCTTGCCATTTGGTTCACAGATCAAGTTAGAAAAAGTAGACAACAAACGGAATAATAGGAAGAACAGTAAAAATACAATCTATATTTATATATCTACATTATTAAGCGTATAAAAACTATTTAGTTTTTGTTTCTGTTCCTCATTTTTTTCCTCTCTGTTCACTTCTCACTTGATCCTTGAATAAAATCAGTATGTGACTTTTATTTTTTTTTTTCAAAATCATGGATTAAGACAAACCTACACGAGTTGTTGGTTTCATAATTAGTTTATATGGTTCAAAAATTTTGTAAATCACCCCTCAAAAGTACAGCGCTAAGTTGTACAACCTGAGGATGTTTTGACCCAGTAGCGTAGCTTGTTAAAATCCTATTGACCTGACAATGATATTGAATTTTACAGGAAATATTTTACAGCATTGTGCAACTGTGCAATTCCTGTCTGAAGCTTTTAGATGCAAATACAAAGGAATTATTTTTTTGTATGTGTTTACTGGTACATGAGTTACTGATTCCGCATACTTTAGGCACGAATAATTCCTTTCATAAGATGACTGTTTAAAAACCCACATCATTTGTTTCTCAACACCCACAACACTTTATGAATGTCTTATGCACATATATATGTGCATTTGTTTGATATAAATGTAGAACATATAAAGTGTCTGTGTATAACATTATTTTAAGAATTTTTTTATTACAGTTTGAGACATTGCAAGCATAGGAAAACTAGTTTTTCGCTCAATTTATAGAATAATATGAATAAATGAGGCAGGCACCATCCACAAGTTAAATAATAATAATATTAATATGAAAAATAATGAGTCATGCCAGGTTACGCAGGAGAGCCCTGATTTCGGGTTCCTGTCCCACTAACTCAAGTTTGCTCCATGGTGTCCACTTGTGTGTTCACCATGGTGTCCACATAGGCTTCCATGATTGGGCTGCCCAAGCCTGACACATATTCATATTTTATTGCAACACTCCATCTTAGCCAGGCCCAATTGTTCCAAATTCACACCTCCTGATGTTGGAATCCGATGTGTGTTTTGACACAGTTTCTTTTGTTAACATTTTAGTTTAGTAGGTAATTTAATGTATATAACATTAGATACATTAATGTTTTGTATTTTGTTTCCTCATAAAAAAAAAAAAGAGTTGTAGATTTATGTAATTGTCTTCCAACAGACATAGTAGAATCTACTCTTGAGCAGAAAAAAGAGATTATTGCTTTTAGATAGAAAAAAGGCTTGATTTATTGTCCGGTTCTATTTTATTTGCTGATAAAATTATTTGCGTGAATTTTCATATATCTTTTTCTAACTTTATTTTACGAGAACAGGTTGTATGAGAACCAAGTCACTTATGTGTGTAACGTGATGATAGCTTAGTCTTAGCAAGAGCAGAGTAAAACAGGGCATGACTTATAGATATTTATCTAGAGGCTTTGTAGGGAGATCAGAAGAATTTAAGCAATTTGTAAAAAAAAAAAAAGGATATTAAAACAATGACAAGACTGTTTGAAATGAACTTGTTATACCGGTGTAAATCTGTGCCATACCATTCAAACAACAACTGCTTGTGAAAATGGAACACATGCACTTACTGATTTGGTTAAGTTTGAAAATAATTGGCAAAATTCAATCTGTGTTGGATAACGTGATCTAATAGTGAACCTCAGTATTGGTCCTATTGCATTTTCACATGGGTCTTGAAGATGCCCGATTATTTGGTGTCGTATCTGCATAATATACTACAATCTTAAATAACATTGATTACCTAAATATAACAATTTCCCTTTCACTTTTCTGTGCTAAAGAATACTAAGTCTAGGGATATTCCGTCCTGGTACTTTTCATTGGACATTTGAGAGGCTTGAGAGATGGACTTAAATAAACCATCACGCTTACACCCAATATGTTAAATTTGCCTTTTGTTGACTTCTGTACAACAAAACATTTTTTAGCTTGTTCTCCCAAATTGACCACATAGAGATAGAGGAGGGGTTACTGCAGTACCCAAAAATTACTTAATAGCTCTTTGCTGCTAACCGTGAAGATATCAAGGAAGTGCAATTAGATGCATAAGGATTTTGGCATTGACCAAGGGGGAACCTAAAACATCTGATTCTTTTTGGTCCTTTAAATAAATTATATGTAGCACTTCCTTTGCACATTTAGAATCTAGTTACGCTTCCCTGATTTCTTTATTTTCTGTATTTGCAAAAAAAATCTAAGAAAATTGGTTCATCTAAATCAATTGGTCTGGAAAGAAAAAAAAAAATGGGAGTTTGGGGATTTGTCCATGTCGCATTTCAATTCAGTTTGAGTTATATATTTAATTATTTTATTGTCACTTCTCATTTGTTCAGTTAATAAACTCAACATTTAGAGATTTTTTTTCCCATCAATCAACTGATTTAGTTATTTTTGTGTTGATTTCTTTTTTTTGGGTGTTGACACTCCAAATGGAAATCTGAATAATGAAACAGACAAAAAGGTTTGGCCATTGTCTGTTTTTTGCTCATTTTTCGTGATTTATCTATATTATATTTCAGAGTTCAGGATTTCAAACAAATTGCTGATTGCAATTTGCAATTTGTTTCAACCTGAATGCACAAATCTATTATCCACCCATGTCGAAAACTTTAGAAGCCTTGATAAAGATTTCATTGGAGCTGAAACATTGCTATTGATATCTGAAATGGACCACTCCACACCTTGCTAAAGTGCTTTATGGGTTAGAAGTATCACATTTCAAAAGGCACTTTTTAAAAGTGCCGATTTTTATGAGGAATCCGTACTATTAAAATGAATTAATGAAACTTTATGGTGGAATTTTGTTCTCAAATATATTGAAATTTGTATGTGCTTAGTAGTGTGTAACAGTCTGCCTGGATGTGTAGTAAAATAACGACGTATTTGTATGTTTAATTTTTTTTTAATCTTGACTATTGTTCCGAAAAGTGCTGAGAGTGTTGAAAGTCTATGCAAATTATAATATTCTATTCATTGAGAACTGTATGTGCAGCATTCATCTAGAAAAAAACAAACAGATATATAATGATAAAAACTATCAACTGGTAAACAATATTTGAATTGTAAATCCTGTTACAGCCATTTAGTGGCAATTCCCTTACCCCTCAAGGTGCAACTATATTATACAGGCTTTTTGGTTGTTGGCATTTTTAAAGCCTTTTCTACTTTAAGAACACCGCTTTCATTTTAACGGTGTTAATGAAAGTGTTTACATTTCTAATAGAATTTAATATGTTTGCTTAACTAGCCTGCAATAGGAAAAAAAAATGTTTTGCTGGCTAGGTAACAAGTGGATTGTAGTACAGCATTGAAATCTTAAACCATAAAACCGGTTTGTTGAAACACATTGTTTTTCTAGCAACTCTTTTATTGCTGATAAAATCGGTCTTAGTTGCAACCTGATTGCAACATTGTATATCCATGGAAGCCTATGTGGACACCATGGTGAACACACAAGTGGACACCATGGAGCAAACTTGAGTTAGTGGAACAGGAGCCCAAAATCAGGGCAATCCTGCATAACCTGGCGTGACTTCTAGAGGTCATGCTACTCTAATGACATGTTGAATTTGGGGAAAAACTAATTTGGGCTCCCAATTAAGTGTCCTTTAATCCCTCTTTATTTTATTATTATTATTTCTCTTATTAATATTATTATTTAACTTGTGGATGGTGTCTGCCTCATTTATTCATATTATTCTATAAATTGAGTGAAAAAACTGTTTTCCTTTGCTTGCAATGTCTCAAACGATAATTTTAGCGGCGTTAATGAAAGTGTTTACATTTCTAATATAATGTAATATGTTTGCTTAACTTGTCTGTAATAGGAAAAAAAATGTGTTGCTAGCTAGGTAACAAGTGGATTGTAGTACAGCATTGAAATCTTAAACCGTAAAACCGGTTTGTTGAAACACGTTGTTTTTCTAGCAACTCTTTTATTGCTGATAAAATCGGTCTTAGTTGCAACTTGCTTATGAACACCGTATACCCATATTCACATAACACTGATGAACATCATCAATGCAGAATACAGATAGTAAAACAACTATCACTGTCCTATTGGAAAGGGTGAGAGTGTTACTCTACAGTTTACCTAAGTATCAAGAATTTAAGTCCACATTTGTCCACAGAGTGTCTTCATTTATTTCTGCGATCTAACTCCATATATGCACAGTAGTAAGTGTACCGCTTAACATTGAATAGAGCCTGTATAACAAATAGTGATGTAATATACTTCTAAAAAATATGAAGCAGGTGAGCAGTTCTTCTTTGGGACTCAAATGTCTCACTTCCACCCTTTATAGTGTGCAAAAGAGTATGTTCGAGCAACACAGCAATAACAGCACTTCTAGATTAGGATTGTAAAAGTACTTTAAATGTATTTGGAAACTGAGTTTAAAAAAAAAAAACTAGCCTTGTACTAGATTAAATTTTTATCACATTAATCATTAAGGCATGAAGTTCCCGACTAGACCTACCCTGTGGCCACACCACCTATTACATCTCTTGAAACAAACGTTTCTCTAGTTGGTGATTTGATACAGTAACTGTGGGCAGTATGTCGCAGTACATGTGTTGCATCTCTGGTATGTAGCTGACATGTTGCTGGGGTTCACTCTGATTACTAAATACATTTCTTCTTTATCACATACTGAATTGGGAACCATGGACGGAGATTCCGTCTACTGCTTCAATCTGCTATTGTTTAATTTTATTAAAAGCTAAAGTTATGTCAGAAAGACGCTAAGAAAGAAAATATTGTTTCTGACCTCCTTTACGGATTTTGCTTGCATGCAAACTAATCTGGAACGATTGTTATAGTATTTAAGCACCTAGGCACTAAGGGATGTAACGATCTGGAGGCATTGATCCATATGTGGTGTCCAGGTCCATACCGGACACCACACCATGTCCAATTTAGGTTCTCAGTGACACCTTGCATACAGTAATCACGCCAAATACCTAGTGTGTAAAATAGGGAGTTTAGATAAACCACACTTCTCTCGCATTTTCTATAAATTAATCCACTAAATAAACTGGTCTTTATCCGCACTTGCATGGGAATTGCTAAGCATGAAAAATTGCTAGGCCAACTATCCCATATTTTCAAACTGATATATGGTTAATTTTTACCGTGGAACTATCACTGTGTTACTTTCTATGTTTATGTTCTTTTTGTTACAATGGCTTGTCCCCACTTGCTCTCTGAAAAAAAGAAAAAATGCACCTGTGTCTGTCCCCATTCTTCATTCTGCACTCCTCTATTCTTCTTCTTCTCTCTCTCTCGACTTATTCTTCCTTTTCTTTTCTTCTCCAAAGTCTCTCCTCTTCTTTTTTTCTAATTTTTTGTCTGTTTGTGTTTTTTGCTGGTTTTATTTCCTCCTACTTGAGCCTGACCTCTACGCCAGTGGCATACACGTGACCCATGGGGCCCCGGTGCGAAAATTGATCCATGGGCCCCCTCCCCCCCTGCGCTTACTCGGCGTGGGTCGGGGCCGCAACACATGGCGGGGGGTATGCACACACACTTAAAGGACCACTACAGACACCCAGATCACATCAGCTCAATGAAGTGGTCTGGGTGCCAGGTCCCTCTAGTTTTAACCCTGCAGCTGAAAACATAGCAGATTCAGAGAAACGGCTATGTTTCACTGAGGGTTAATCCAGCCTCTGGTGGCTGTCTCATTGACAGCTGCTAGAGGAGCTTCCGTGATTCTCACTGTGAAAATCACAGACAAACATACACACTCACTTACAAAACATACACTTTCACTGACATACACACACTCACTAACAGACATCAAACACACTCAGTAACAGACACACACAGTAACACACTCACTAGCAGACACACACCCAATTACAGACACACTCACTGACACACACAAACACAAACACACAAACACTAACACACACTAACACACAAACACTAACACACACACTAACACACACACACACTAACACACACACACATTAACAGACACACAAACACATACTAACAGACACACAAACACACACTAACACACACAAACTAACAAACACACACACATTTTTTTAAAAATTTAATCCCCCCAGCCTCCTTACCTTTTGGAGTGCTGGGGGGATTCCCTGGGGTCCAGTGGTGCTGCTGGGCGGGCTGGCTGTCTGGGTGGCCGGAGCACGAGGGATCACTCTCCCCTGTGTGCTTCCTCTTCAGCTCCCTCGCGCGCCTCATAGGGTTGCCGGCGCCGGAAGATGACGTCATCTTCCGGCTCCGGTATCAGTGCGGTGCGCGAGGGAGCTGAAGAGGAAGCACACAGGGGAGAGTGCTCCCTCGCACGCCGGCCACCCAGACAGCCAGCCCGCCCGCCGGGGTCAGCAGGGCCAGCCTCGGGGGGGGGGGCCCTGAGGTGGCCGACTCCTGGGCCCCCCAGGAGAAGAGGCTGGCCCTGTGGGCACATACCGGGTCGCAGGGGCGGCCGGGCCCCCTGGTATGTACGCCACTGCTCTACGCTCTTACTGGAAATTTCTCTCTTATTTGCTTTGTTATTTTTACTATAACATTTTTTTTCTGTGACTGCTTATTGTATACATTTGATTTATTTTTCCCAATAAAATATTACACAACAAAATAATTTCCATATGTCCCCAATGATGTCACCCAGTAAGTGAAAATGCTACATGCTTAGTCAGTGACTTGGATGTTATACACATCCAGACCAGATACATAGCTCCTGATCTATTTGATTACTCATAATTGCTACTTCCTAAAACTTCATTTAACAATGGAGATACTCGTACTACCCATACTGCTAAGAAAAAACCCCCAACATAATCACATGTCAATAACTCTATCCTAACCGATAATTAATCGAGATAACTAAAATCTAAGTCAGTGATGTGTACAGTTGGTAAATTATTAGATTCTGTACATGATTCATCATTTACGGGTTGAATTTTTGACCACATCAGAATGGAAATTGGACTAATGTTGTATATTGCATGATCTTTAGATGTTTCTAATCTTCAGTTGATCAGCTAATTATTTATTGGCTAATAAGATTGTGCAACCGGTTTTTAAAGCATTTCTAAACTTGTTTTGTAATTATATTTACATAAAATTCTGCATTAGAGATGTGTCTCCTTCTCTCAAAAAATAAAATGAATACTACAAAGAGTTATGCATAAGCCATTTAGCAGATGTTTAATTTTTTTTTTTTTCCCTTAGTAACATGAAAGCAGTTCAAGAAAACGTGTAAAATGCAATTTCTTCTCCTTTGGCAACCATATTTTTTCAGTTTTTCCTTAAAATGAATATATCCTATAGAACTATATGTGCTAAAAACTGATAATTATTTCTGGAAATAATTTAAAGAAATACTCCAGTTAAAAAAATAATATATGTTCATAAATTTTTTATATTTGGGTGTTCCTTTAATTTTTTACATTACTAGACCCCTATTTGAGCACTGGAATTTTTGCGAACTTCATGCCAATTAAAATGTATCTTTATTCCAGCACCACCTCCTTCTCACCAACCTTGCGGTCTGCATTACAGCTGCAGCTATATAAAAGTGCAAATTTTTCTTTAAATTGTCCATTTAAAAAAAAAAAAAAAATAGTACTGCAGGGGCATTCACATAACTCCTGAAGTAGTTTAACAAGCTGAAGTGCTTTGGAGGATTGGAGTGTGCCCATAAGCATTCAAGATAATTGAGGATATCTTAGCTCTATATCTAGATTAAGAAAAGCAACATATTTATTCATTAATCATGTGACTTCTTGTTTCTTGCATATTTGCATAAAACTGCTGTGTTTTCGACTTTTCTTGGAATTTACTTGTACGAGTAAGCTGAGTTTGCAGTTTCAAGGTTCTAAGCGTGTAAGAAAGCTTCTAATTTGGCGTTTAATTTACAGATGTTACTGACGCTTAAGTCTACGGATCTCTGTAAACACCTTTTTATTTTAATCACTAAAGTGTGCTTTATGATCAATTAAAAACCAAATCTGACACATTTAGGGTCATATAACATTTTTTTTATTTTTATTTGCGATGGGAGGGTGGAATCTCTATTTTAGCTCCTTACCCAGCTTAGCTATTTTCCCACTATAAAAAAGTTAACATTTTTCCCCCTATAATTCAGTGTTTTTGCGAATAAATCCTGTATACAAATATATTTATGTATGTATATTTTATTAATATAATGCTAAGGGATACTTACCATTTTGCTGGCTACACTATATTACAGAGAAACCACAGTATTCATAGGAACATTCTAATATAATATACACTGCATACAGATATATTAGGATAGAAGGTTACTGACCCTAAGAGCTTACAGTCATACACAGGAATGCAATGAAATACCATTTAATAATCTTATTGTAAATGGTTTGATAAAAGGCGTAGAAGTTTAAAAACTTTATGTGCCAGTATCTTTATTCTTACAAAGATTAAAATGACATTTAAAAGGATTGCATTTTCTTTTTGTGATGATAGCTGTGCCATCGATTTGATGATAAGAAATAAAACGAAGATCTGAATTGCGGTTCTTCTCTGCAGGTATCAGCTACACTCATCATAAAAGATAGATTAGAAAACCTAAGCACATAATATTAATAAATATAATAACAATAATAGTATTTGCTACTGTTTATAATAAAACACTTTTTAATTCAGTAGACTCCTATTCTTTATTTCAAACCAATCTTTTCTGGTTTTGTGCGTAACAGACAGACAATGGTACATGCTTCATATAATCGTAGTTACAATGTTTAAAGGATCACTATAGGGTCAGGAACACAAACATGTATTCCTGATCCTATAGTGTTAACACCACCATCTAGCCACCCTGGGCCCCTCATGCCTCCATAAATATAGTAAACATCTTAGTGTTTTCAAGCCTGAAGCTGGAAATTTGCATGCTGTTAGACTCAGAAAAACAAGCAGTCTGCTGACATGTGGTAGCCTGATCCAATCACAGTGCTTCCACATAGGATTGGCTGAGACTGACAAAGAAGCAGATCAAGGGCAGAGCCAGCACGATTCAATCAAAGCCCTGGCCAATCAGCATCTCCTCATAGAGATGAATTGAATCAATGAATCTTTATGAGGAAAGTTAAGTGTCTGCATGCAGTGGGAGGAGATACTGAATCACAGGATGCTCGTGCACAGCAGATCTGAGTGGATGGAGGCATATTATGCCTCCATCAACTCCGAAGTCCCTCTGGTTCACTCTGAGTGACTGCAACTGGAGGTGTTTCTAGCTTTCAATGTAAACACTGTATTTTCTCAGAAAATACAGTGTTTACATGAGAAAGGCTGCAGGGAGCTATAGTTCTCACCTGAACAACCTCATTAAGCTTAAGTTGTTCAGGTGTTTATAGTGTCCCTTTAATGTTTGGTATACTTTGGTATACTCTATATCGATGATGGTGATAATGCTTCAGCAAATGACTTTCCAACTTTTCTGCTTGATTCATGTATGTCTTGCACAAGTGGTTAAAAGTTAGATCCTTAAAAAAAAAATTTTTTAACTAAAGAATCACCCACTAAGCCCTCAGTGAATACTTTTTCTAGCAACCTACCTTTCGACCCCTACCCCTACCCTTACATTTAGTGTCAGTACACCCCACTCCCTCTAGCATGTAAGCTCATTGAGCAGGGCCTTAAACCCCTCTATGCATATGCGTCCAACTCATTTGGTTACAATTACGTGTCTGTTAGTGCACCCATTGTACAGTGCTGCAGATTTGTTGGAGCTTTTTAAATAATAATAATAAACTGTTGGAACAGTACAACTCCCATGGTGCTTTGCAAGTCTCGCTAATGGTAATACATATTGGAAAAACCAGATCTGCAGCAACAACTTGGTATTCTAACGTTAGGCCATCCCTGTCTCTGAGCATTGACAATACAGAGTAACATTTACACACTGATAAGAACCGGAACATTTTTATTTGCGTAGCTTGAACTTGACTTAATACTTTAATCACTGGAGGGAATTGCATAGAAATTAATGCTGATATAAGGTGTTTTACATTGTGTTATTGAGAATGCTATTGAATCCTGGGTTACTTAATTTTTCAACCGTAATGAGTTCATATTCAGTTTTATCTGATGAAAAAAAGTTATTTTGACAATGTTGCTTTATAGAGATAATTAAATGTGTCGGTCATGCAATAGCTATAAATTGGGATAACCTTTTAGCCATTTAGTGAGCTTTACTATTTAAAGAATAATGTTCTAAAGAAGGTTAGACAAATATGATAAATATGATGGAGACATAGTTAAGGTTTACTTTGTCTTCTGAAACTGATCCCCAAATTCTGCATCCATTAACTAATGGGATATATCCACCCTGCAAGTGTAGTTCCACTCATGTTGATGCGCTGCCTTTTTGACAGCCGTGCACAAGTGTAATATTCTGAAAGTTCAGCGACGGACAGTCATCTACTTGCTGTACAAAGATGTTTTGATGTAATCTTTCCCCCCTCTCAGATTACAACTAATATAGGTAGCAGATCACATGTCGGATACTGTTGAATTCAGTTGTCTGTTCTCACATGTGCTTAGACCAAACCTAATGATTAAATGGAAATTTCACTTCCTCACTCAAAAAAAATAATGTAGATTTCCTTTGTGAATCTTTTCACTTCCTTTTGTATTAAATAGTTGTGTGTTATTTCTTAAATAGGTTTCCTGCATATTGATGTAGGGTGCATTATAAAGTGCCTCTGCGTTCCATTTTTTTTTTTTTTTTTTGGGTAACGGCTTATTTTTCTGAATTGTTGCAGAGATTACACATGCTTTATTTAATGGGCTTGGTTGGGTAAAATCTGCTGAGTTTTGAATTATTAAATCGGTGTCAGATTGTCTCAAAGTAGAATAATTGGTAGGTCTTAAAGTGAGTGTTTAGTTCTTGGAATCAGTTGTTTTTCCTGAAGTATTTTAGAGATATACAGTATATATATTAAATATTTTGTATATTTTTTTAAATTTTATTTATTTTTTGTCCTGAAGAAAGTTCTCAATGATTAACTGAATGTTAACATTTTTGTGAAGGATCTGACAATGTTGATTCTTTCGTAGTGGATTATCTATAGAGACGGGACACATAGAATTTCTGCTGTTGTGATATAGGTATATATTTTACGTTTTCAGTGTGACTGTTCCTATTTAAGGATCACGTCCTACTGGAGGACCTGTATGGTATTAAAAAAACTTGACCTAACCCTTTAAAGGAGAACTCTAAAGTTAGAAATACAATCCTGTATTTCTAACTTTTGAGGTACTTGTAGCTAGTTAGATTTATGCCAACCCCCTCAGTCTCGCCACAGTCACTTATCCCCGGTCTAAAATAATAAGCAACAATGATATAGGCCAATCTAGTGCTAGGAGGAAACTGTGCATACTCAGCAATAATTGTTTCCTTGGAGAAGTGCATTCGCTCAATGCATCACTACGGATAGAGTTCAGCTTGTTCATGCAGAGTGTGAAAATTCCGAACACCTGTCAGGCTGAAATTGCAGTCTTGCAACAGTAAGCACCTCTTGTAACTGAGTAATAGCCACTAGAGGTGTCCTTGCCGCTCAATGTAAACAATGTTTTTTGGTTTTTTTTTACAGTTGAGACAATGCAGGAGCACCCTATTTGCACCAGAACCACTGCATTAAACTCTAGTATTTCTGGTGCTTAGTGTCCCTTTAATTGTAGGATGACAAGAGGGGACCGGAATTTAAATTAAAGAGACAAGGGAGGGGGGGAAGGTGGCAAAGAAATAAAAAAAATAAAAAAAGATGTTAACAATTTTAGTGTTGCACACTTTTTGTTCCTTTAGTTGTACGGATATTTGTAAGTGGCAGTTAAGGCAACATTGTTTCCAGAATCGTCTGGGGGTGGGGGGGGGGGAATTAAGCTTGTTTAAACATGTGTTCCTCTTTTTCATGAGATAAATCATTTCCTTTGTAACCAAGTATAATGAAAGAAAGTTTGCCCAATTTATGTTCTGTTCAAATCCATAGATAATCTTTTGATGTAACCTGCTTAATGGAAATTAAACACTAGGATCCTGGAAATCTCACAGGAAGTGGTTAAACACAGAGGCAATGCATGATGGGAGGGTAATGCGTATGACGATTGGAAAGGTTATTGTATTGTGTGGACAGTGTGCTTTGTATTTATCACTGGTGTATGCCAAATATCATCCAATATTCAATCAGAACTTTAAGCTTGTTGACTGTTTGCCCTGTTTGACTTTGGGTAGCTGAGAAATATTTATCTCTTAAAACTTACAATTATTAAAGATGAGACCTTTTTATATAATAATTAGGGACATTAGGGAGATGCCCCAGGAAAACCGCTCTAATTTTTATTTATTTTTTACTACACTATTTTGCATACTATTTTGAGTTTGCAGTGTTGAGTAGAATTGTTTTGTTTGTTTTTCAGCTTGGTTTACATTTTATTTGTTAAAGCAGTAGAGATCAACCAAGTTTATTGTTTCTATGTCATTTATTTTTAAACAAAAATCAATATTGCATTATCTGAAATTGCTTGAGAGTTAGCGATACTACAAGGAAAATCATTTTGGAACCTGTATCAAAAAGCCCAACACAATCTAAAACTAAATGTTCTTTTTGTAGAACGTCCTGGTTTAGTTTTCACCTAATGTCAGGTTTTGGGTGTAGTACATATTTTATATCCCAGAGAGAGGAAGTAGATGTTATATGCTATTAGCAACACATATACATTATAATATGTCCATTATAATATGTCATATATGTAAGTTTTTGCTGTCCTTTCCCTTTAAACCAAGATACTGTAATTTCACAGAGACTCTATTCCTCTTTCAGTAAGGAGTTGATTAACATGTCCTGTTTTGTAAAGGTCACACAGCATACTTTTGCACAGCATAACATTTTAGATCTATAAAATAAACAAGTCATGTAATAGAAGTAGTTGAATTTATATAGTTTTGAAATCATCTAATTGAGTTTGAAAGGTAGATATGTGAACTCCTTAATGTGTGCCTTCACTTTTCGAAGATAGGCAGCTTTCTCCTAGGGGCATTTTAGTGTCCCTGTGTTTTGTGCGGAAATATTTTTAAAGGTCATGCTACAATATTTTATTTTGGTAGAGAAAATGATATATATTTTATTTTTACTACTATGTGTTGCTAAAAATGCATCTTTAACCCTTTACAAAAAGGTAGTGTTTTTTATCATACATGATGTTCTTTGTAGAGTTAAATAATGAAATTAGACTGCTTTGGCAAAATTTAATTGCCATAAAATTAATAGCTAACTTTTCCGTTGTACTTTATAATTGTAGCTAGTTTTTGCATGCTGTCCACATCCATAGCTTACTGTTCTGGTGGCAACAGCAGGAGCCTCGACATTGGCACATTGTGTGATTCCCTGTTTAGCACTGTGGAGGTCACTGTGGGATGACATCCCAAGTTAAAGTGCCTTTGACCAATTGAAATTTAGGGAGGTATGCTATATATCCAATGGCTAATGTCGTGTTCAAGAAGGAGGCGTAGGTGTAAAAATAAAATGTTGTAATTAATCTTTATATATATATATATATATATATATATATATATATATATATATATATGTTATTTATATTGACGTTATTAAATGCACATTCATATTTTATACAGAATTTAATCGCATTTAGTCTTATTAATAAGAAACATACTGTAGTTGTTATTTCTATTTAAATATTTAGAAAAATACTAACTATTGAAGTGCAGAGCAAATTCTTGAATGTTACCCAGGTGTGGATTGTAAAGATCCATTTCCTCCACTGAAAAGGAATAAGATGAGTCTCCTTTAAATGCGAGTACTGTGGAATTCTACACAAAATGAATAGGGAGATTGGAAAGCAGAACTGCTTTTGTTTGGTATGACTAATATAATTGCTTCTGTTAAGTGAGTTCTTCAGCCTTAACATCTCGGCTCTTAATTGCTTCTTTTCCCATACAGCTAAAAATAAATATTTGCAGGTTTTGCATTCTCCTGCTTATTACTGCATATGCAATAATTACACTGTTTAACTAAATTCACTAATATTAACAGTGTAGTGTTAACCTGCTTATTACCAGAAGGGGGATTTTTGTTTTTAACCAGATTTGGTAGGTAACCTTTAAAACATATATTTTGATGCGGTGTTGGTCGAAGGCAAACATTTTTTACATAAATACATTTTGAAGCGATACTGATTATGCCACAAAAAAGGGGAAATGTTAATTGTAATTCCTTCTACACTCCACAATAGCAATCAGATTCTTCTTTGGATCAACAGCCAGTTCACAAGCATATCAATTAAATCCTTGAAAATTCTTTAAAGAAATAATATAATATTACTAATAATAAAAAAATTATAATAAACATCTAGTCTTTTAAAATAAATAAATTAAATATATCTATCTATATAATCTGATAAGAGAGACATTGTACCTGACAAGCATATTGTATCAAAACATAGGTTTCTGGCTAATTTAATGCTGTACAGCTACTTGGTTCTCTGTTTTCTTGGGAATTGTGAAGAATTGAATAGATGGTTTAAAATGTAGACCCTATAAGCAAATTATTGGGAAACAGTAACTGGAAAGTTAAATTAAAACGTGAAATTACTTTTTCAGAGATTTGCTAGTTTAGTGTAAAAAAAAAAAAAAGGACAATCTAGGCCAGGCATAGGCAACCTTCGGCACGCCAGATGTTTTGAACTACACCTCCCGTGATGCTTTGCCAGCATTTTGGGTGTACGAGCATTATGGGGGATGTAGTCCACAACATCTGTAGTGCCAAAGGTTGCCTATCCAGGCCTTATTACTTCTCAATCTTATTGGAGTGGTTATAGTGCCCGGTGTTCCCTGGTGCTGACCTTCTATTCCGTGTTAAACCCTTTCTGAAAGGTTTAATGCTGAACTAAGATACCTAGCATCCAGGAGCCCAGCCCCCACTAGAGGTATGGCTGGACATAGACCCCACCTTAGCAATACCAATTTATACCAGCAATGCGCTTCCGTAATAGGCTAAGCAGCCCAGAGAAACTTGCCTGCATTCTGTCGCAATCCTTGTTCCATTTTGAACAGTTTGAAAATGGTTAAACACTGAACAGAGGCATGGTGCTATGGTACAGACACTATAACCACTACAATGAGATGAAGTGGTTATAGTGTCTAGAGTGTCTCTATAAGGTTAAAGGACCACTATAGTGCCAGGAAAACATACTCGTTTTCCTGGCACTATAGTGCCCTGAGGGTGCCCCCACCCTCAGGGACCCCCTCCCGCCCGGCTCTGGAAGGGGAAAGGGGTAAAAACTTACCTTTTTCCAGCGCTGGGCGGAGAGCTCTCCTCCTCCTCTCCGCCTCCGTTACGCCCCGCCGGCTGAATGCGCACGCGCGGCAAGAGCTGCGCGCGCATTCAGCCGGTCTCATAGGAAAGCATTTACAATGCTTTCCTATGGACGCTGGCGTGCTCTCACTGTAATTTTCACAGTGAGAAGCACGCAAGCGCCTCTAGTGGCTGTCAATGAGACAGCCACTAGAGGATTAGGGGGAAGGCTTAACCCATTCATAATTATAGCAGTTTCTCTGAAACTGCTATAATTATGAAAAAATGGGTTAACCCTAGAAGGACCTGGCACCCAGACCACTTCATTAAGCTGAAGTGGTCTGGGTGCCTAGAGTGGTCCTTTAAGTGTTCTTGAATTTGCCTAGCGTAGTATACATGTTTTTTTATTTTTATTTTTTTAAATCACATAAATTAAGGAATATTTTAGAACAGTTCTACTCTATGCAAAAAAAAATGTTAAACGGCTCTCAAAAAGATAGGTTCTGGAAAAGTTAGGTTTTGTATCTTTTCACACATGGGGAAGAAGTGGTTTACTTTGAAAATGCTTACATTATTATATAATGGCATTGACTAAATGAGGAGAGAAAAAAAACACACAATGCTATCCATTGATAGATAAAGGCAATATAGTTGACTATTTTCTATAAAGAATAAGTAGTAAAAGTTCTTTGTGTAATATAATGACATTTTACAAAGTTCAAAAGGTTAAAGAAATTCTTAAAATGCTTTGTAACTGCTATTGCACATCAATATTTCAGATAGAAAAATCAGTAGCACAATGTTACAGGTTATTTGTAACCCAAGATAAGGCATTCATTGTATACGTATTGTGTGATGCATGGAGAATTCAATGCCAGTATTTAATAGATGGAGAATTCAATGCCAATATTTAATAGATTCTATCTTTATTTCCTTAGATCAGTTGGGTGGCCACAGGAGAATTATAATATGTTTGTTGGTTAAGAGTAACCTAACACAATTATTTTGTGTTGTTGTTATTGTGTTAAAGTGTTATTGGACAGTTCAACTACTTAAATATCACCATGTGGTTTTTCTATAATAATTAATAAATTTATGTGTAATTATTCAAGACATTGATATGGATTAACATCAGCTTGGGAAGTGGTTGGTAAAGGTACCAAATTTATTTTAACGTGTTTTTTATTTTATTTTTTAAAATGTATTTCCATTTTTCTACTTTTTACATTTTCTTTTTGTTTCATTAGGAATTCTGGGAGGAATTTGTTAATTTACCTGAATTTAAAGGTCTTTTAAGTCACCAAAGGTAGAATATAATGTAATGTGCTAAATACTACCCCGACAGAAGTTTCAAAAACCACCACCTAAAAGCTGCAGTGTCATTTTCTCTGCACAGCTACACACAAATGCGTGATTAGAGAAACATTTTAAGAGAAACAAATAATCTCCATGTGATTTCTGTACAGCATAATGCCAATCACAGCTTTTCAATCAGTAACAAAAAATAAAATCTTACTCTATACCTGTGCGCTGCTGCATCTACAGCTCTGCAATAGATATATAGGAGGAGCATGATTGACTGACAGTTCTGACATTTCCTGTTTGAATAGAATACCATTTCTGATATATCAGAAACTGGGGATTTACAGAACAAGGAAGAATGTTAAATATGTATCTTATCTCATTTTAAATTAATTTATGGTCGAGTGTCCCTGTAAACAACTCTGTACCTCTATACTCATTTTAATTCCCTCCTTTTAACTAGCAAATCGTAATATTAAGCAGCAATATGTTCAAGCTATAATTTTGCAAGAGCAGAATAGTTCCCAGTAGAGCTCTGCATTCAATTTCAAAATTATGATCCATCTAAATTTTAGGCAGTAAGTGATTTGTCCAAATGTGAAACTCCAAAATGCCAAATGGACATATCACAAAACGGGCAATGAACAAGACGTTTTGTTTTGTTTCATGATTTGGAGTTCCACATTAAAAAATAAATAAATAAAAACAAAAATAATAGTAGACTGTGTGAGAGATAACAATTGTCCATAAGAGCACTCTACTGACATTTTAAATTGGGGCAGTTCTTTTATGAAAGCCTTTCCTGCCTTGAAGGTTAAATCTGTGCAGAGCCCGCACAGAGTATTCCTCATTCTTTGGTCCATTTTCGGATCCTCTACCAGAGGCTTGGGATTCTGAGGATTCTGAGTAGTATCTTAGCTGTTCCTAGAACTGCACTCTTCTGGACAGTGATCTTAGATGTCAAACCTGAAATATGTTGCGGCCACTCTCCCAACTTGGGGGTCACAGCCCCGAGTGCTCCTATCACATCTGAGACTTTTACTACCTTTACTTTCCACTTCCTTTCTAGCCCCTTTTTCAGTCCCTGGTATTTGTCAACATTCTCATGTTCATTCTTCCTGATTTTATGGTCACTTAGTATTGCCAAAAAGAAAGGATTCAGGTTTTCTGTCTCAGGGTCTTACCTGCTTCCTCTGGCATTCTCCTTTTATTCACCCCCGCATTTGTGTCCAAATTTACTTCCGAATTTGTGTATGAATGATTCATTCACCAAATGTACCAAATTAGGCATGCTCTGATGATGTCATGGATCAGGCTGACATGGTTTTCTACCACCCATGAGCCCTTTGGAACTCTAAAATTATGTTCTCCAATAGGAAACAAGCCCTTCCTATTTATACTCATCTGTCCTAGACATAATTGCCATGTTGTGTTTTTTGTTAGCCCGATAGCTTGTTCTTGTATGCTCTGATCAATTGGCTTGTTGATCATTTATCCTGACCTCTCTAGTCCTTGACTTGTCTTGTATTCTGTTCTTTTTTTCTCCTGTCCTTGACCTTGACTGCTTCTCTGACTCTGTTTTCCGTTAGCACGATCAATCTAAGGGGCGGTACAAGGACAGTTTCTACCTTTTCGTGTTCTGGGCTTGTATGTTTCCTGGTGTATTTTAAGGAAAAAATTCCGATTTGTTCTAAATAAATAATGCAAAGGTCCATAAATGGCTAGGTTTTGATGCTCCAGATGTTCTGGCCTAATGTCATAATGGCTTGCTGAACATCATGAAAATCTAGGCAACAAAAACAACACTCCAGCCTTAGCATAAAGTGCTTTAAGAAAATAGCTATAACCTCACCACTGACTTTAGGAAATTATTTTCCACTAAAAAGATAAAAAGTCTTGATATAAGTTGTACTGAATTACAAGTGCGACAAAGAAATAGAGACATCAACAATATTTAAATAAGCTTTTTTTTTTTTTAAAAGAACAAACATAGCATTAGAGTATGCAAATGCAAGGAGAAGGGAGTGGTTTAAAACCTAAATGACATTACTATTGCAATTTATGAATTTAAATATTAGGCATTTCTCTTCACTTTAATGATGACAGCACTGCATTTACGTTCTGGAAAATATTACAACTGTATTATTCACTGTAGGAATCTCGAACCATCCTCTTGGGACTGGAAGACCAAGGGTGGACCTCATTTGTATTTTTGTTTGTTGTAAGAAGATCATGTCTATTTTTTTAAAATTAATAAATGTTTTCCTGCTAATGATTTTCCATTTGGACTAGACGTATCTCTTTAATGTATGAATAAACACTGTTTCATAAAATTGGAGAAAAAAAATCCTTTAGACTAGTTGCCAACATTCCAAAGGATTGTACAATGGAAAATATAAGTGGTTTATGTTACAATATAGTTGCATAGTTCGTCTTAATTCCACTAAAAAAAGAAAACATTGTAATTTTTTCCAGTGACTGTTTATCGTATGTTATGTCAGCCTAAATTTAAATTGCCATTATTTATTCTTAATGTTGATGGGTGTCTGTGCAATATACAGCAGTAGCAGATGAATAGTCAAAATATATAAGCTATCATCGCTGATATACATAAGCAAGAAGTTGAAATGTTGATGGGAATTATTGTGTCATTCATAGAACCTTTTATATAGTAATATATAATCCTGGCTCACAATTTATGATCCAGGCTTATTTTACGCAAGACATTCTTCCAGCTATTCTTTCATTTAAGATGATTGTTCCACTTACTTTTTTTATGACTCTGTCAAGAACATAACATACTCATCACTTAATATAGTGATTTATTTATTCCATACTATTTCGGATTAATTTTAATGGGGGGCTACATTTTACCTCTCTACAACTACATACTTTTTAAATCTTGTTTTTAAATTGTGTAGTTTTATGTTTTAGTGTCCGTTTGTAACATATTTTATTTTTTTAACGTTGTGTTCTTGGTTATTTTACCTTCATTTCCATGCCTATGTAGATAAATACCCAGACATTTACAGGCAACCTTCAGAGGGTGCTCTTGGGGAAGTTAAGATTTTGGACAGGGTCCACAGTGTCATCTGTGTCATCTATGTCTTTTTATCACGAGAGATAATTTACTGGTTGCAGCGAATATGAGAATATGAGGTTCTAGTCCCATGTTTCACTCCTCAATGTAGGTATGTTTACCCTTTAAAGGGACACTATAGTCACCCAGACCACTTCAGCTCAATGAAGTGGTCTGGGTGCAACGTTCCTCAGGTCCCTCTGGGTGCCAGGTCCCTCAGGCTGACGTCGGACGGGGGAGCTGACGTCGGCTTGGGAGGAGAAGTCACGCTGGAATAAGGTAAGTGGCTGAAGGGGTTTTAACCCTTTCAGCACCACAGGAGGGGGACCCAGAGGGTGGGGCCACCCTCAGGGCAATATAGTGTCAGGAAAACCGCTTTGTTTTCCTGACACTATAGTGATCCTTTAAAGTTTTGTACATAGACCCTTAAAAAAAGAGTGTAAACCTGGTGAATATGGCACAACCATAAAAAAAAAATTAGTTTATTTTATTGCAATCTTCATTGTTTAACTCCGCCCCAGTGTTCCTGAATTCTTCTTTGTATCACCACCTCTGATGCAGCCCATCTGAGTAGTTGGATTTACCGTACCTTCTGTTTTCAACACTCATTCTCAAGTACAGTGAGCAGAGGTGCCAAACCTAATCCAAGAGGTATCCTCCTACCTGAGCTTTACGTTGTCTTGCGTTAACCTGAAATAAACAGTGCACACACTATTAAGTCTGAATGCAGCAGTAGTAAGTTTTTTAGGGTTGGGGAGAACATAGGGTTAGGAGGTACATACCACAGCCCTCCAGACCAGTGGTTCCCAACCCAGTCCTCAAGTACCCCATAATAGTCCAGAATTTAAGGATTACCCAATTGTGTCTAAGGTGTTTTTTTTTTTTTTATAAAGAGAACAAAAAAAAACCACTTTAGACACAACAGGGTAATCCCTAAATCCTAGACTGGTAGGGGGTACTTGAGGACTGGGTTGGTAACCCTTGCTCTAGACCTACGCATAGAGTATTCTTAAATAACCACCAGACTGACTTGAGTGGGATGCAATGACAGAGAATGGGGGCTTGTATAAGAGTGTATGTATAATATTATTATTATTATTTTATTATTTATATAGCGCCATCACATTCCGTAGCGCTGTACATTGGGTGGACTAACAGACATGTAATTTTAACCAGACAATTGGACGTACAGTAACAGAGAGGTGGAGGGCCCTGCTCTATATAAACTCAATTATTACTTTGTTAATGACAATAAATGTCAGCAAATGTGTTCCACGTGCTGGGTTATTGTAACATAACTGGCATTGCTCCAAAACTGAACTCTCTACTTTACTATAGAACATAAGGCAGTATCAAGTGTATAATAGACAAATACCATTATTTTGAAGATCACGACAGTTTGATTTTTTTTCAAAATATTCATTTCGGGAAACCGAGTATGTAAACTTTTTAGACAAATGAGTGAAGTTAATATAAATGTAAAATGGAGATTCCGTTTTCCCCACAATTCCATCAGTTTGGCATAAACTTTAAATGTAAGATTTTCAATTGAAATCGCATTTTCACTAAGTGAATAAAACTTCCTATGACAGAGATTAAGTGCTACAGCAGCTAAGTAGGTAGGGGGAGAGGGAGAGGGCGGGAGGGAGGGAGGAAGGCAGGGAGGCAAGATGCTTTTCATTGCTGTGTGGCATTAGAGCTCAGAGAGGAACACATTTAAAGTGATCATAAGGCATATTATGCCTTGGGGAATCTGTCAGAACTGGTTTGGTATTATCTTATATACGAAGTCATGCATTTCATGTCAGCACTTGAGGTTGTCTGTCAATAAAAGCAAATGTAATTTTATTTAATGCCATTTAGGCATACACAGTGCATTTATAATGATTTCAATGGCTAGTTTATTTTGGATCTTACAGGAAGATTTCATTTAACCATGTAATATGTCTATTTTTTTTATTTATTTTTTAACCGTCAAGTGCTGAAAGAGTTAATGGCATTCTTGTTTTAAAGTTTGCTTCTTTTGAGGAAGGCTTTGATAAAAATATTAAAATAAACACCATATTTAATTATCTTTTCTGGATAATATGCCAACCCATGTGTAGCATGCGTTGTAAGCAGACTTAACAATGACCGAATTTGCTAAACTTGGTTAGAACAGGGAAGGAAGGCTTTTGTTTTCGTTTTTTTACTTTACTGCTTATTTTTTATTTATTTATTTTACTCTGCTGCTAAGGCCTTAGATTCACTGTGCATTGCTTGGAACCTCTTGGGACTGCTAATACTTTGTTTATTTTCTAAAGTATGTGTATACATATGCATTGTGTGAATATATAGTTTTGAATTATTTTTATATTTTATTATTTTGATATACTCATGGTGAAATGAAAGTATGTGGGTGTTTTGTTTTTTTGTTGTTGTTGTTTTTGGTATTTTGTTTTTAGCTCTAATGTGCATATCTGCAAATGTCAGAAATATCTCACTTTTAAACACACACGGGATGGTGAAAAGAGACACAAACTAGACACACAAGTAGGAGAGATGGTGAGAAAACCACACTTAAGAGATTAAGGTAGGAGGAAGACTTAAGTGTAAAGGTCTGTAGGAGAGAGACAGAGTAATAAAAAGTAAAGAGAAATAAGGTTTGGGAGTAAAGTATCCATTTAAAGGGACACTATAGTCACCAGAACAACTACAGCTTAATCTGTAGTTGTTCTGGTGAGTATAATCATTATATTCAGGCATTTTCCTGCACACACAGTCTTTTCAGAGAAAAGGCAGTGTTTACATTGCCCCTAGGGACACCTTCAAGTGGCCACTCAGATGGCCACTGGAGATGCTTCCTAGCTCAGTGCTGCACAGTAGGCAGCACTGCCATTCAGCATCCCCACGCTCTGCATGTAGATGCTGAATTTTCCTCATAGAGATGCATTGATCCAATGCATCTCTATGAGGAGGTGCTGATTGGCCAAAACTGTGTTTGGCCCCGCCCCTTGCCGATTTAAAAGCGGCAATTCTGATGATGTCACAAAGGGGGCATGGCCAGCGCCTGCAAACCCGCACAGCGCTGGAAATAAGGTGAGTTTTATAAACTTTTAAGTGGGCTGAAGGGGGGCAAGCCACCTAAATGGTGGGTTTTGCCCTATAGGGTCAGGAATACATGTTTCTGTTCCTGACCCTATAGTGTTCCTTTAAGACTGGGATAACAACAGATAAATAAGGTAGAGTAGGATGTTGACCTATATTGTTAGGACTTGGTCTTTCTGTCTGTCCATCTGTCTGTATGCGTTTATGATATTTATATATTTGAAACTGCAGCTCCCCTATATAATACAGCATGACAGATAGGAAAACTACGTGAGCAACAAACCCACCGATTGTGAAGACAATTAATCCCATATGTGCAATCTAACCTAATATCCATATTTTTTCTTTTTCTTTTCCCCGCGTGCTCGGGGATTTTGTTCTCAGTGATATTTTTACATGAATATAGCACTGTTGACCTATTTGGGATGCACTTATATCTTAACGCTTGTCCAGAACTGTGTCTGGAAGCTTTGCGTTCTTTTTTTTTTTTTTTTCTTTCAGTGGAAATTTATTCCATTACAATGGTATTAAGAGAGCCCCAAAGCCCTGGAGACCCAAGGAAAACTTCCTAGTAATGGAATCTGAACAGCGAATATACTTTATTATGGATACAAAATGTGTTAGTATGTTTTTGTCTGTGTATGCTATATTTCACTAAGGGATATTCTCATCATTATACATCTCTAAGCAATCTAAATTCATTCTAGCTTCAAAATAATTACTGGATGAAGTACATTGCAATAAATTCTTGTAGTTCTTTTTTGAGTATGGGACATTTTTGTGCCCCTGGTTTATCATCATACATATTGCTTACATATTATATGTATATATTTACTATACATTGTTAAGGATTAAGGCACAGATGGTTATTTAAGAAATAATAGTTAGAGAATTGTTTGGATGATGGGTTGAATTAAATTTATGATTAAACTTTAAGGCGCATCAGGATAGAATTATGATGTATTTTGATAAGTACACAGAAAAAATACAAACATATTTCAGATTTTGTAGCCAGTAAGATAGGTAAATTGGTTATTCCATTAAATGTGATACTGGATTAAGACTGGGGTTTGGGGATTTTTTTTGTTGTTGAATCAACTCTATCATCTATATCTAGGGATATTTATGAAAACAGGAAAACAAAAATAATATTTTTTCACTAAAATTCAAATTATTATTTTTTATAACAATACTGTATAAAGTGCCAACACATTCAGCACAGTATATGCGCACCAATTAATACAAGTAAGAAAACAAAAAGGTAAGATACATCTGAAACAATACAAAATTTGATAAACAAATAAAGGTTTGAGGGCCCTATTTCTGTGGAAAGTTCCAATTGCCTGGAATTCAAATTAAAGGAACACTATGGGGTCAGGAACACAAACATGTATTCTTGACCTATATTTGACTGTTTATGTGCAAATAATTCATGTTTACACGATCATCATAAAAAAATAAATAAATGACTCAATAGGAAATATATCAGCATTATACAAAATTTTAAAAAGTCATCTATGCTTAAAATAATTTTAACTTTTTCATAGAGCCATAGGCACTATATTGCTCAATGTTGCAGCTTCCATCCCACTTCACTAAGAAGCCATTCAACACCATCAAGTAAGCCAGAAAGAGTGGAAACCTCTGTATTTTACACCATTCAAGGTCGATTTAACTCGGTTTGTTTGGATTCCAATATTGTTGAATGGGTAAGGCAGTGGCTGAGTGACAGGCAACAGAGGTTTGTAGTTAATGGAATATATTCGAAGCTTGGGCTTGTCACCAGTGGGGTACCTCAGGGATCTGTACTTGGACCCATTCTCTTTAATATTTTTATTAGTGATATTGCAGAAGGTCTTGATGGTAAGGTATGTCTTTTGCTGATGATACTAAGATATGTAACAGGGTTGATGTTCCAGGAGGGATAAGCCAAATGACAAATGATTTAGGTAAACTAGAAAAATGGTCAGAATTGTGGCAACTGACATTTAATGTGGATAAGTGCAAGATAATGCATCTTGGACGTAAAAACCCAAGGGCAGAATACAGAATATTTGATAGAGTCCTAACCTCAACATATGAGGAAAGGGATTTAGGGGTGATTATTTCTGATGACTTAAAGGTAGGCAGACAATGTAATAGAGCAGCAGGAAATGCTAGAAGAATGCTTGGTTGTATAGGGAGAGGTATTAGCAGTAGAAAGAGGGAAGTGCTCATGCCATTGTACAGAACACTGGTGAGACCTCACTTGGAGTATTGTACACAGTACTGGAGACCGTATCTTCAGAAGGATATTGATACCTTAGAGAGGGTTCAGAGAAGGGCTACTAAACTGGTTCATGGATTGCGGGATAAAACTTACCAGGAAAGGTTAAAGGATCTTAACATGTATAGCTTGGAGGAAAGACGAGACAGGGGGGATATGATAGAAACATTTAAATATATAAAGGGAATCAACACAGTAAAGGAGGAGACTATATTTAAAAGAAGAAAAACTACCACAACAAGAGGACATAGTCTTAAATTAGAGGGACAAAGGTTTAAAAATAATATCAGGAAGTATTACTTTACTGAGAGGGTAGTGGATGCATGGAATAGCCTTCCAGCTGAAGTGGTAGAGCTTAACACAGTAAAGGAGTTTAAGAATGCGTGGGATAGGCATAAGGCTATCCTAACTATAAGATAAGGCTAGGGACTAATGAAAGTATTTAGAAAATTGGGCAGACTAGATGGGCCGAATGGTTCTTATCTGCCGTCACATTCTATGTTTCTATGTTGACCTTATAGTGTTTAATCCACCATTTAGGTGCCTTGCCCCCCGTAGCCCTCTTGGAAAATGTTAAAATTCACCTTATTTTTAGTGTTGTGCGGGTCTGCTGATGCTGGCCTCGCCCTGAATTCGCCTTCTTCTCGCCATGATCAGAATTTCCAATTTTTTGCCAATCCATTTGGCTGAAATTTGGATTGGCTGAAATTGTCAAGGAGGCAGGATTGGGTGGGGCCAAACACTCTTTTGGCCAATCAGCACCTCCTCAAAGAGATGCACTGAATCAAAGTATCTCTATGAGGAAAATTAATTGTCTCAATGCAGAGCGTAGAGACACTGAACGTCAGTGCTGCCTATTGTGCAACACTGCCCCAGGAAGCACCTCCAGTGGCCATCTGAGGAGTGGCCACTTGGAGATGTCCCTAGGGAGCAATGTAAACACTGCCTTTTCTCTGAAAAGGCAGTGTTTGCATGAAAATGCCTGAAAATGCCTGAAGGCAGTGATTATACTCACCAGAACAAATACATTAAGCTGTAGTTGTTCTGGTATCCCTTTAAATCTCCAAATTCAATCAAAATCGTTGAATTAGAACAATTCTCCAATTAAGTTCTATTTTTAGTTTTGCTTTTTTGGCCTTACATGTGCAAATCACTTTGAATCTACTTTGAATTACCGTCAATTCTCACTTTAGTAAATAACTCTGCAAATGTGATTCCTGATAAACATTTTTTATTGTTGCCATTGTTCTTCCAAGTATAACCAGTTAAATCTTAACCTGGACGTCTTAATATTAATGTGATTTCCTGGAACTAGTCTAAAAGTGTGAATCTCTGTACCTCCACCCACCTATATTATAACCCACGGTAATAAAGATATTGAAGCATAAACACTTCTGTTGTAATGTGAGCAGTAAACACTTTGATATATAACAAAGAGTAGTCATTACACATTCAATGAAATTCTGTCTACATAAATCTAAGAAATTGAATGGTATTTGTCTTTTCTTTCATGCACGATATCTCAAACCCCCTAAATGTTGATTAGTGATATTTGAGCTTTAAATAAAGGGCAAGGAAAAAAAAAAAGTTAAAATGTCAGACTTTTATCTAAGATTGAAATTAGTAGTGCAAAGGTCAAGGTTCAAAACACTGAATGTTGGCAAGATTTCAAAGCTTGTATTTAAAAGTCTGACTGTAGTGAGTGCTAACGAGCAGTTTGTGTCACTTAACCGAGATCATGGGGTTGTCACATGAATCTATATAAATCTGGAACAATATGTATTACAGTGTTTGGTCTTGTACATTTGCTACAGTGTAATTAAATTTATGGGTCCTTATTATACATCAGAAACAGTAAAGCGTTTTAAAACAATTAGCTGTAAAATCCTTTTAACTTATAATACCCATAAATGCAATTATTAAAAATATATATTTTATTGCCACAGATGTTGTTGTGATTTGGCTAAGAAAAAAAAAATCATTTTAAATACTGGCCTCTCTTTTTTTTTTTTTTTTGCCTTTCTGTTATTCATTTAGTGAGACTTTCAAATGTGAAACATATGGAGAAATATTTGTGATCACGAAGGAGCTTTGGAAATGTGAATATTGCAGGCATCACGCTAGGGCATCTGTTTATTTAGAAGAGCTAGTGCGTTCTAATCGACAAAGTTTTGTAAACATTCATTTCTATTTATGTTACTGAATGGAAGAATAAACTAAACCAGACTTAGTGTAACTCAAAATATATTCTCGAGATTGCAAAAACTTGCCTACATGCAAACAGTCTCTTCAAATGTGAAATAAATATAATTTACGTACCAAGCAAACAAACAGTTGCAAATGTTAAGATGTGAAATGTCTTTGTTCCTGCTCTTCAACTATTCTGAATGAGAAGGAAAAATGAACAAAACAACTTGCCTTAACCCCTTAAGGACACATGACATGTGTGACATGTCATGATTCCCTTTTATTCCAGAAGTTTGGTCCTTAAAGGGTTAAACAGATATTATGATTGTCTACTGGGGCATGCCCAATTATACTGTGTAAGTTATTTAAAAGTCTAACTTTTATTATTATTTGTTATTTTTTTTCTGTTATTTTAATAGGCTTTCAAATTCAGATTCTAAATGCCTTTGGTAATCCATTTATCATGACACAAAATAATTATTTGCCATGTAGACCGTAGTTTTGCTAAACATTGGAGAAGATGTATAAAAAATAAAATAAATAAATAGACATACAGGTACGGAAGGTGTCCTTTTGAAAGTGGGATGACCACAGTTAAATAAGGTGGGACGCAATCTTTACAAGCTCCAACTAAGAATGCAGGACAGAGAGTGAATTTGCCTATGGAATGTGCCATTGACACCACTTGTGCCACAGGGGATGTCCAAAGTGAGCTATCCTCCCCAGAAATGGGTGGTGCTGCCCAAAATAAGAGGCATACCAGCCTGGCCTACTCAGGTTGTTCTCTGACCCAGTGCCGACAGTACAAGCGTGTATAGTGCTTCTATTGCACTTGCAGGGGACAGTTCTGGGGACAGCAGGATAGGATCCTGAAACCAGGATGCTCCAGGACTGTTGGGAGCCATGCACTGGCCTTTTGACCATGGCTTACAGTATTTTTTTGGAAGTCAGAGCAGTTTCTCTAGTTCTGATGCTTCCATTAGACCATGTGGTGCTTACCAGCCAAGGTTACTGCAGAGCCTTACAAAGTTGTCACAATGCTAGGACAGCTGGGAAATGTAGTCTACAAGCCTCTGATCTTGTATTGCTCCTTGTCTACTACATTTCCCATGATGCCCATCCAGCCTCTTGGCAGGCTGTTTGACACGGTTATCATTGGCTTAGACTTTGGTCAGAATGCTGACTAAATACAACATAAAAGCAGGATGTAAGATAAGTTGAGCTAATGCATCACTAATTGTAACCAGTAATTATTATATTGGTGCTTCTTTTATTTCTTCGGGATTGGATTTCTGTATTTTTTTTATTATTTATAGGTGTAAGGTTCATCTTATCCTATTCGTGCCTTTGACCTACTGAACGACAGGCTTTTAAAAATGCACTCAAGAGGCGCACTCAAGGATTCTTATTGATGATTACGTATTTGATGTTTATTCTGTTTATTCTGTATTATGTGCTAGCTGAATAAACAGCAATTTCTTCATTTTCAATACAAATCCTTGAATTTGACTATTCTTTAGCTGTGCGGTTGGAGGTTTTTTGCACCTAGGTATATATATTTACTTAAAAAATGAGTGGTCGGCCCTTGGATTTGTGTGTGTGTATATATATATATTAAACAACATTTATTTTTAAGCTATATGATGACAATACACACGTGTTTGTTAAGTCTCTTCTTGTTCTTACAATACCTATAATGATTTTTTTTCAGTTCTAACTAATCGTATCTTTAGTATGTTTGGATTAAATTTAAATCCTAATGTTGCAGGTACTCTATGATTCTCATTACAGGTTAATTCTAAAAAGGAAATGCAGCTAAATACATATATTGCATGAAAACAGGATTTTTCAATAACATTTTTGGGGAAATATCTAATCCAGACAGTTTTAAAATATGATGTATATATTGCGGGTTGAAAAAATCTGCTAGTATAAGCTGAATAAATGCATGTATCTTTATAGACTAGCATCCTGTTCCAAACACTTAATTAAAGTAAATTAAATAAATCAGCAGTTACATGCAATAGGGTTACAGTAATCGAACAATGTTCATTGTAGGACAGAAAAGCTGTTGGGTCATCAGTTAACAATACTAATATAAGTTCCTAGTAGACTAGATACACAAGATGAGTATTCAGGTATAAGCACACTTTTGGGAGCAGACATTGTAGTAAAATCTGTTTGATTTAATTTAACTTGTAAGCTATACGATTAGAAAATGTGTACATCTCATAGTAAAATTACCATATAGAGAATGTATTTTCCTATCTAAACATTGTGTCAAAAACATTTGAGCAAATATATAGATACAACTATATTCTTAAATAATCTTCCCTATTTAAAATTTAAATCTATCCCATTGACTTAACGGGATACTATAGGCACCCAGACCACTTAATCTCATTAAAGTGGTCTGGGTGCAGTGACCTTGTCTCCTTAACCCTGCAATTGTAATTAATGCAGTTATTAATAAATTACAATAATTACCTTGCAGGGTTAACTCGTCCTATAGTGCTTCCGGGTTCTTCACAAACTCCCAGTGCTAAATGACGCTGGACGTCCTCACATTTTGTATGAGGACATACAGTGTCAGCTAAAACCCCATAGGAAAGCATTGATTTAATGCTTTCCTATTGGATAGTCCTAATGAGCTCACCATGCATGCTATTAGGTGTCCTCCTCCTGCCGACTGACCGGCGGAGGCGGAGCATGACCTAGCGCCAATGGACATCGACGCTGGAATCAGGTAAGTGACAAAAGGGTTTTTAACGAGCGAGAGGGGCAGTATAGGGTGCTACAGTGTTAGGAATACAACGTTGTATTCCTAGCACTGTAGTTTACCCTAAGTAAGCTTAAAGTATAGCCACTGCATGTAGACACATCTGCTTACATCAGCTGTGTTTTCCATTAGGTAAGTATGCCTGTTGTTTGAAATATTGATTGGTGATTACACCAGCCCAATATATACAACAAATGTATGTATCATTCTAGAGTAAAAATTCTGATGATACATTTGTTGTTTTAAATGATAAAATTCTTACTTTCCTTTACCTACAAGAAGCATACATTCTATAAGTTATATATAGGTTCAGGTTAACCCAAATAATTAGTGTTTTGCACATTATCTATGACAGATTCACTTAGGAAGGTTGCACACCCTGCCCACCAATTCTCGAATCAGAACTCAGTGATGTGCTCCGTTGACTGCTGAAATTGTGAGGATACTTTAATATTCCTAAAGCTAGTTAGCACTACGTGTTTCTTCGAAGCTAGGTTACCATCATATCACGGAGAAGTGAATGAGAATTTTAGTTGCTCTGCACTAGGTTTTACATATTTTAAGATAAAATAAATATTTTTAAATGGCAACTGTGAAAAAAGCTAGAACAAATGCAAAGTCTATGGACTGAAATAAAAGAACAACGAGAAGTCTTTCATTTAAATTAGAACATAAAGAAATAAACGTTTTGTTAATTTGCATACATTGTTTCATTTCCCCCATCATTTCATATATAAAAGCATTATCTTTTAAAAACATGTCAACATCAACAATAATCTGTCCTATAATGAGCTCTTTATGTATTGTATCTCTAGCAAGTTCATCAGATAGGCAGGTTTTTTTTTTTTCTTTTGTAAAGTAACGCTTTTTATTGTTATCTGTTTTACTTCTGAAGGCTGCAAAACAAAATGTATTTGTCATAAAAGATCATGTTTGTTACAATTAGTCACTTCTTTCTAGAGCAGAACATGCAGTTCTTTTAAAGGAATACCAACATCACCATTTTTATTTATTTTTTTTAAAGCAATGTGTATACAATAAACAAATTTTGTGTTTCAATGCATAAAACCCTACTGGATGTCTGATTGTGTGAGTAGCAATCTGGAAATGTTGAGCTCTCATGAAAAAACAAAACAGATCTCCCTTTGCCTTCAAAGATTTGTTAGAGGACCTATACATGTAAATGGAATGGATACTCTGATTTCCTGTTTACATTTTACATAAAATAATCATAATACTTTTTTTTCCCCCATCGATAAGCAGGGTAAGAATTGTGGGGGATGTTAGAATTGTGGGGAATTCAAAGTGAATTTCAAATTCAAGGTAAAAAATAGCCAAAGTGGAAAAAGTCAGTAGCTTTGGACTTAAATTTGAGATTGAGTTTGAATTCGTTTTGAATTGATAACAATTCTCATTTTAACTTTGAAAGTGTTATTTAGCTGCTCGTTTCCAATCTTGCCTTTCTGTCCATTGGAAAAGGAGTAAACATTTGTAAGTAGAGCACAGATTCAACAACATGTTAGTGTGTTCTGTTGATGATATGGATACCGATACATCTGTTGTGGTACAAACATGTGGATAATTTGTAATTGCCATATGCAATTTTTACACTCTGCATGATACATGCACTGGTGTCCATGTGCTTGGACCAGTGCAGGAATTTATCGACATACAAAGTGACTCACTCTTAGGTCTTAAAGGAACACAATAGCGTTAGGAATACAAACTTGTATCCCTAACGTAAAGTCCCCCCATCTAACGATTAAAGAATTAAAACCCCAATTACCTCTTTCCAGCGCAGAGGCTCCCTCAGCGCTAGCTAGGTCTACTCCTCCTGTGACATCATGAGGATCGTGAGGTATAATGCGCATGCGCAGCACTTGTCTTGTACACATTAAAACTTCCACATAGGAAAGCATTGAATCAATACTTTCCAATGAAGAATTTAAAGTTGTAAGATGTCCTCATGTAAAAACGTGGGGATGTGCAACATCATTTAACAGAGTAAAACTCTGTTAGGGACTGGAAGCGACCAAAGTGGATGTCTGGAAGACAGCCATAAGAGGTGGAGTTAATAATATACAAAATAACAAAAGGATGAGCTCCAAGTAACCATACAGAAGTAAAATGTTGTAAATTAAGGCAGCACACCTGAGATTGATGGGGCTCCCTCACAACCCAAAGATAAAACTTGAGAGCCAAAAAACTGAATAGGTTGTGTTTCAGAAACTGTAAAATACAGTAAAAAAAAGTCCAAATGACAAACCAAAATTTGCTAAAATTAAAAGTCCAAACTGTGAGATAAAGCTGATTAAACATCAAGGGATCAATAATTTCCTTGTAGGAATAGAGAGGTTAGGGTGACTTTGGGTCCGTATCCACATAAAAGGAAGAACAGAGAGAGGACTCCAATGGTGTAGTATATCACATCAAGATAATATGTAATATGCCAGTTTTTATGGTTTTACTCACATTTATTAGAACTAATACAAGCTCTAGTGTGGTTTGCATTCAGTAGTGTTGATCCCCCACTGGTAGGATATTGATAAGAGTGCGTTCTGCAGATGACTTAGCAGTGTAGTACCCACTACCATAGAAAGGTAAAATAATAAATAGAGTCACAGAGGAGATTGGACTCAAAACTGTTTTTTAAACAAAGTAAAAGAAAAAATAATAGTACATATTGTGACACGGGAAATCAGCACTGAGTGCTGGTCGTGGGGATTGCCAACATAATTAATCACATATAGGTTCCAACGGTTGCCAGGAAAATAATAAATACTTTAATCGTAATAAATGAAAAGGCACTATATATGGAACTTTACCCACTACCCACCGATAAAAGATAAATAAAATATCTTATACTCACATTTAGTTGAGCTGAACCGCCTGCTCAATGCATAAGGCGTGAGTGGTATAATCCCCACCTTGGATTCTTTAGTGAGGCCTTGAGGTGGAGTTAACCCTGTTAACTTAATCATTTCATTTTCTCAGAACCTGCAATGTGTACATTGCAGAGTGAAACAGACAAGGGCAGGCACCCAGACTACTTCAATGAGATGAAGGTGTCTGGATGCCTATAGTGTCACTTTTAGATTTAAGAGCATGTTCCAGTATCTATCTGTTTGTCTTTCATTATGCTAGCTATCTCGTTTCTTTTTCTCATTAGTAAAGAAAGTTGTATATGTTTGTCTGTTGACTCTCATGCATAAGCCGTTCTTTTCTACTTATACATCACGACGCCTCATTGGTACAGTGTCTTCAATGCTTGTATGAGAAAATCTATTTTGAGACTGAATGTAAGGTTATGTCAAGTAAAAAATTATAAAGCAAATGTATGTAATAGAACATAAGAGTGTTCTGTCATTTTATTGCCAGTCCATGCTCTGTTGGGATTTGGCTAAGTGACCAGAATTATAATCCAACAGGACAAATGGTTTGTAAGAAGCCAAACAAAAAGCAAAATACATAAAAATAGATTGTGAATTTTAACAACCGATATTGAACTAATTCTTACTGCCAGCTCCAGAGTTTGTAGAAATTGGACAAATCATGCTACTGTTTTGCCAGATTTGCTTTGGAAAGGTTTCTGTCATATCATCGTTGCAGAATATTTACTCTTTAGGATTGAAGATTTTAGATTATTTCATTTTAGAGTCGCTTTGATTTGGTAATATTTATGAGATCCGCTATAAAATGAATAAGTCGCTTACATTTTTTTTCCCTTTTATTCCATAGAAACAAACATCAGATGAAGATTATATGTAGTCTAAGAATATGCTTTCAAAACACTTTTTACATTTAGAGACATTTTATATGAAATCAAGAGAGGTGACATGAGCTAGATCCAATTTAGTGATTTAAGAAAAATAAAAATGTATCTCACAAGAGTAGCTATGAAATCATTTCACTGCCCAATAACCATTTTTCTGAGCCCTGATTGGCTGAGATGAGAACTGATATATATATATATATATATACTAGATAGAAAAATCAGTACTCCCAGGGTTTTAACAAAACTATAATTTACTTGAACAGTGTCAAAAAATGCCAACGTTTCAGTTCCACATGGGAACTTTCCTCAGGACAAATACAGGTGAATTCAAACAAACATAATTTATATAGGTTTACCAATTAATTACAAAATCAATAACAAACGCGTACACACAGGCAGCTCCACATCACGGAGTTTCATCGGCGCATGCATGTCAGTTGCTAAGGAAATGCAACACGTTTGCTCCGATGCGATTAGTCTCGGGGAGAAATCCGTAGACACCAGGACGGCCATGCACATTGCCTGATCCGCGTCCTGGTTACCCCGGTAACAGGATAAGAGTGTTTTCACACACTGGGACTGGAGACAATAATCAGCATACTCAGCTGTTTACGGCAACCGCACATGCACTTTAGAAGGATGGAAGCCAGTTCCTTACACAGATAAACCATGAGTAATTGATTGGTAACCCTATATAAATGCTATGTTTGTTTGAATTCACTTGTGTTTGTCCTGAGGAAAGTTCCCATGTGGAACTGAAACGTTGGTATTTTTTGACACTGTTGTAAATTATCATTTTGTGAAAACCCTGGGAGTGTTGATTTTTCTATCCAGTATACAATTTAGTGCAATCGAGCCCCGGGTGATAAAACTGTAAGAAGGAGTGCAAGGTCTTTTTTTTCTTTTTTATATATTTATATATCTTTTTATTATTTATTTATTTATTCTCTCTTATTAGAATTGTCCTTTAATGGTCACATGAGATGAGTCTCCCACATAAACCAGAATCTTTGGGTAAGGTAAACTGGGCATAGATTAGTATTTTCCCTGTCTATTTTGAGTAGAGTTTGTTAAATTTTAAGCAAACTCTTCATTATAACATTTTACCCATCATGAACCATATAAAAAGCCTTTTATACAGAGCCTCCAGTCACCATAACCACTGCAGGGTACTGTAGGCAGTAAACACTCTTAAAGTACATACTCTCTGCTTGGGATGCAATTATAAATTATTATTATTAGCATTTATTTTGCGCCAACCTATTCTGCAGCCCTTTACAATGTTATAAAGGGAGCTATTTAATAATAAATGAGACAATTACAAAATGTCTCAGAAACAATAGGTTGATGAGGACCCTGCTCACAAGCTTACAATCTATAAAGAGGAAGTTTCACTTCCTTATGCTTTATCCAAAACATTTGTATACATCAGCAGGAATCAGCCATGTAAATTTCCCATGATCCTTTTCACCTCAGCCTGTTAATTTAATGGAAAAAGAACAATATGCAAACTAGCAAGATACTTTTTTACACAATACCAGTTAGATATAATATTATGACAATTTGACTAAAAGCTGTTTTGCAAGTCTAGTTTCATTTATCTACGGCCTGTAATCTCATCTTTTCATGTTTTTGTCAATACGTATATTTCTCGTAGATGCAAGAAAGTTAAATGGGGCGAAAAGTATCCACAATTCATCTCTACAAAACAAAACTGCTGACTTCATTCTTAAAAAATCCAGAGCTTGTAAAATGTTCTTGTTTATTTAACAGCCTAATGGAAGTGTATCAGAAAACTTTCAACATGCTGCCCAGAACAAGAAAAAAAAAAAAAAAGGAAAATTAAAAATATATTTTTCCATGATGCCATGTAACATAAATAGTTGTAAAATTGGTTCATTATGTTTCTCTATTTTTACAAAGCATGTCAAAGGAGATTACTATATAGATAAATGCCAGACTTGTTTTTATTTCTTTTGCAAGTTAATATTTAAGAGACGAATATGTCTGTTACAAAAAAAATAAAAAAGAATGGTAAGTAGAAAGATAACCTTTTGATAACAAATGTTGTTTATATCCTTATGGCACTAAAATTAAATGGCATCTGGTGACAGATTGAAATCGATACATTTATTGGTCTGCCCCAAAATCCAGATCTCCATTATTCCAGGTTATAAACCGAGGATTATTTGGGGATTTGCCTGTCTTATGCAGGATATAGTTTGTAACCCTCACCAGGGCTGACAATAGAAATTTTAATGCTCCTTAAAAAAACACTACCTGGGCCCCCCTAGTCATACACTCTCAGACATGTGAACATGCACTTACAGATCCATATTCACAGATACACACATTCCCACACAAACAGATATATATTTCCAGACACACAGACAGTCACACTCTGGCTCCTGAGTACTGGGTGGAAATGTTCTGGCATTAGTACAAGGGGACTTGGCAGTGTTGTCTGGTAAGAGGCTTGTTCTACCAGTTATTTTTGTGAGATCAGGTTGGGGGGAAAGACATTGCTACCCTGCCTTTCACCCCCCAAATATTTAATAACTGAGGACATCCCTGATAAGAGTTTAGGAAAATATCATGTATTCTATTACAGACAATATACTGTACAGCTTTTATATCATGCACACCTTGACAAAAAGGACATAAGGTTGACCTATTATACAGCGCTATGGAATTTTGCTGGCACTATATAAATAATAATAAAATAATAATAATGAGACATACTGTAGAACTTCAGCAGAAGTTGAAAGCTTGTAAAATAAAATCAGCCTCCCATTGTTTAGAAAGGTTATTTGGGATGCCCTCTTGACTTCACTAAGGGGTAACATAAAAAAATAGAAACATAGAATGTGACGGTAGATAAGAACCATATGGCCCATTAAGTCTGCCCAATTGTCGGTAGGTACACTTCCTGTTGTTTATAAACTGGTTTCACTGTTCATATGCAGAGTAGACACTTACACCCAATCTTATTATTGACCTCTGTCCTAAATCAAGATCTGGAACTATAACGAGAGGAACTATGTATCTCTAGTGAGATTATCCAATGCCATCTACAACATTTTTTTAGGCATGTTTGGATGCAGCTTGTGTAACACTTTATAATGGTAAAATTACTATAGCATAGCAAGCAGCAGACTGGGACAGAAGCCAGCAGCAATTGACAATGAATGGTTATATAATGTTTGAAGTAGAACACAAGCGCCCTGTATTTTCTTCTCAATTGTCTGCTGTCTTTAATATTTTCCATTTCAGCATGATTGCATCTCAATTTAATGGCTCTTGCCATTTTAGATTTTTAAAAGTCAATCGTGACATAGATGCACAGTAAATGTACTAGTATGTTTACCTTGATCTGTAAATTACTCGAATCATTTAATACTCATATCAATACATTTGTATGTATAAACGATGGGTATCTAGAACCAGGGGCACGAGTTATTAATTTATTACAACAATTGTATATGGTATGTTATATATTTCATGTATGTGTGTCTGTGTATTAACAAAACATTTACACTTTGAGAAAAAAAAGGTTTATTTTTAGAAAAACAAAACACACAAACACAAAGTTGTCTCTCTTTTTTTTGTCGAATGTTCGAACACTTATTCAATTGTATCTTTTCCCCAGCTTGTCCGTGGCCACAGTATTATTTTGCAATCAATATAAAAGCATTACTTTAAAGTCTTAGAACGTTACAGTCAGGAAAATCTTTTGTAGCTACAGTTCAGTCCGGCTTTATTTCAGAACATCATTTTTCATTGATCTTGCAAGAGTTATGGTCTGTTCTCTCTTCTTTACTGTGCATTTTACACGTGATCTCATTAGCATTTTATTGATGTTATTTTTCCAGCCGGTAAGGTTACATAGATGTAAAATTGCTTCAGAAAAGAAAAAAGTACATTTTGTGCAGTACATTCAGCTTACTCAACCATTACGTTAATTGTATGGCATGTGGAATCTTGTCTTTTTTTCCTGTCTCTCTTAAATGTGTTTTGAGGGTCTTGAGCTAAAAAAAAAATTGAGGAATTTTCCTATTTGTGTCTTTTGAGTCAGGCTTGCAGAATTAGTTTTTTTTCTGAAACATGATACATAGAAGAGGGAAAACAGTTGTCTGGCATGACAAGACGTTGTATTTTTAGTGCACATTTTCCATATAACTGATTGGAATATGGAAATTACTAAAGATTAGATTTATGCTGTGTCAGAAGTGTCTTCTTCATCATTAAAATCCATCTGTCTTTATCATTAAATCCATGGGGTTCGTAACCCCATTACTAACTTTGCCCCCACAGAGTATTTCCAGGCATGTACGAACTGTTCATTAGAAAATAGCACCGTTAGTCCCCCACACCAACCCCACTCCAAAATGCCCCTATATTAATCCGTATTCTCTGTCTGATAACTTCTGTTAGTTTTTCAGTTTATTTTTTGTTTTATTTTTACTGTGTAGCTTCCGTCCCACCCACAGCCTCTATAGTCCCTGTTTACTAATTTAAAATTTCCATATTTTCTTCCTCATCCCAACCCTTAAGACACATTTCTTTCTCCCTTTCCAATCCATGGTTATATTTTCCACCAGCGAAGACATTCCCAACTTCACAGCAGTCATATTTCTTCACTAATCCCTTCATTGGGCTAATTTTCTTTTTAATCACAGTCACAAGTCCTAAATTCCATGCATTTTATTATTGGGTTCTGGACAATGACAGGAAGAGGTTAATACTACAATACTACTTAATACGTCATGTAATTGCTCACCTGCATTCCACAAAACTGTACAGCAGCTATGTTGTAAGTGGAATACATTGTAGGAAAAGTGAAGTACACAGTGCATTGCGAGTTGAAATGCTTCTGAGTTGGAGAGAGATTTTCAGTTAATAAATAATGTATTGTGGCACATTTTACAAATTTTAAAATAAAATATGGGTATAACTTGATTTGCCCACCATTTGCCCATTTTATATAAATGGAAAACAAAAACAGAACAATAATTTATAGCTGTGAACACCTACGCTAATGGATTTGAGGGCCACATCAATCCACTGTACGTATGTGGGTAAAAGAGAAAGATGCCCTTAGGATAATGGAACTATTAAACCCATAGCCTGTTCTTATGGAAGGATGTTTTTGTACGAGGGTTTGGTGCGTCTTCACCCAATACTGTTCTACCATAGTAAAAATTCAGCACCAGGTGGTTAAAATACCATTCTCTTAAATAATTAATTGCCATGTTTAATAATCTCCAACTTATGGGTAATATACATAATTGAATTTGCCTCTTCTGATTCAGCGAAATGCATTGGGTACATTTCGCGTGCCTTTTTATACCAACTTGAAAATAATATATAGTGTTTAAATTATGATCAATTGGTTCACATTTCCTCGCTCTAGCAAATCGGATTGAAAACGTGTACAAGTGCATGCAGATTGCCTTTGTCAGTTCCTTTTCTCTGCTTTTCTAGTTAAATACTTTCCCTTCTTAAAGTTATAGCCTTAATATGACAAGTAAACTTTAGTAAGTGGAGTAAGTGGCAAGTGTTGAATTACTCACAGATATGGCTCATGCCTTTTAAGCTAATTATGTTACTTTCTTGTGGATCTTGTTTTGTAGTTCAGCAAGGTTATTGTAATTTGTGTTCTGAAAATAATTGTCTATCATGAAAGTCCCTTGGTAGAGAAAATAAAACGGTTAAATCTTTTTATGATTTTCTTTTCAGCACTTTGATTTAATAGTCACATAATGTTCTCAGGCCTTTTGGGATGATTTTATAAAATGAAAACAGGGAAGTCTCCTTGCACTTATTCAGTGTTGTATGAAAACAGTCAGTTTTAAATGAATGATCACCTTTTAAAATACTCTGAAAAATGTGCTTAATCAAAGCAATAAGATTTTTTTTTCCCTTTTCTTTTTTTCTTTTTTTAGAAAAGACACAAAATGGAAAATTTCCCTGAAAATAAATAAATAAACACTTAGAATATGAGACACTTTTCTGTTACATTTGTAGAGTATTTGCAGTTATCATTTGCTGTTATAATAGCAATGACTCATTTCAACGATCTTGGAATATAAAAGAGATTTTTAAAATACACACTTCTGTACATGAACAGAAAGTCCTAGAAGATTAGTGATAAAAATAAGTTTTAAAACAAAACAGGCTACGGTTGTATATCCAATTTAGTCATATGTAGCCTTGCAATTTGTAATGGATTACCTTATGTTAAAATGTTATACCTTTTGGATTCTTTGTATTACTGTGTATGGTAATGTAGCTATTTTACATTTCTTTTATAACTCTCTTGACCAGGGTAATTTGTATAGATTAATAATTATACATCAACTTAAACAATTTAGCAGCTGAGGAAGGATCTATTAGCTATCAGGTTGATAAATATACTGGTGTAATGTGGCAAATAAAGACGTAATGAGGTCTGATGAATTGTAATAAGTGGGACTGGTCATGAATGTGTGAGCTGACTTAGTAAAGGAAATATGTGACATTCAATAGTTTTTAATAGCAGTGGACGAAATGAGAAAATCAACAGAACTGGGAAGGAAAACGTAGAGTAAGAGGTTGAGATAAAGGTTTTGAAAATAAAAGCAAATAAAAGATGGGTCAGTTCTATCAAGTCTAGCCTTTCGCACTTCCCTGTGGATTCAAGAGAAGTTAAAGTATAAATACAAATTGCTGTGATATCTCTGTTCTTGTCGTTACTGTGAAAAATCGCTTATATGACCGTAGGTTAAAACTCCTTTCTGAAATATCAATGGATAGTAACTTTATATCTTTACAGTCCTCACTTTATATAGGTTCTTAAATTTATAAGCTGTGGCTCAGTTTATACAGGTTCTAAATGTGTTTTCTGAAGTTACCGTGTGCCTTTAAGATGCCTTTTTGTACAGTAAACATATTGACCTCTTTTAGCCTTTGCAACAAAAAAGTTTTAATAATTTATCAAAATTAGTCTCCATTTTTATAAATGCCTTTGTATTCACTAACATTGAACAGCGTTGACAACTCTGTAGCTCACATGTATCTCCAAGTCCTCCTCGTGTAAAGATTTTCTTAGCAAAGTCCAATTCAGATAGCAAATTCTATGTTTCTACACTGGACTCATTTGACAGTTTTCTGTTCAATTTATCAGTTTATCTCTGTAGAGAAGTAAGCATACTCTAGTAGTCTATAATTCGTTACCTACTATTGTGTCAGCTGTAAACACTGAACACAGAATTGTCAATTCGCCCCTACAAGATCTTTAGTAAAAAGATTATAGAGAAGTGTGTTTTATGTATAAAAGTAAGGCATTGGAAGCTAATGTATTTGTCAATGATCAGGCATCAGCAGAGCTCTGCATCATGTACTTTTTGGAATAATAGTTTATTGAAGAAGGCCGAAGACTAGAGAACTGCACTAGAAACCTGGCAAAGATTAAGGCAGTTCCTAACTGCAATGTGGACCAAAAACAGGTCCCCAAATCATTTTACTATGTCTGGTTCTAGGAAATATCATCATATTGATTAGACACCAGACAATTTCTGACAATTGTTTACGGTAGCTTATTCCTCAATGTAATGCAGCTTTGCAACTGGGTAGAGAATGGGGATTTCAAAAAAATATTTTTGCATAAATTATATTACACTGGCATAATTATCCATTGAGGTAATTTAATATATATCAAGGATCAGTGAAGAGGGTATAGTGATGGTGTTACACATGTATTAAGACATCCCAGTTGACACTTTGTGATCTATCAAAGAAAAGAAGGAAGGAAATAGTGAAGTAACAAATGGTAGATGTTGGAGTTTGTAAAGAAAACTTTATATTTAGTTTTCTGTAGGTTTAAAATATGTTGAATAGAGATGCTATTTTTTACCCAGTTCAGCAGTGGTAATTTGGAAATTCTTGGTACGATGAATGTCTGCGTTTATCTTCACAAGAATGCATCCTATCATGATCTTGAGACAAAGTTGGTTTAGTGTGTTCACTGTAATTTCTATGCTCTTCAAAATGTATCATAAGTTGAGCTTTTTAGAAGAAAAATAAATAGTAAGTTAAAACGTACTTTGAATTTAGGGCCAGCTGGCAATTTGCATGTCAATATAGGATATGTGAAACTGGTATAACCAAAAAAAACACTACTTGAAGTGTCTACTAGGTGCCCTACACTGTGGTATATGAATGTTTGTAACATGTATACTGCACCTAAACGTGGTACATGAATCTTCTTGCCATGGTGACTACTACTTTTAATTAGAATTTCTCTTTGCTCAATTTCCATTTTTAGTTTCATTGCATTCCTTTTTGATATATTGTTATTAGTAATATGGCTAATGGTACAGACATCCAATTTGTATCATTAATTTTCTGCAGACAAATGGAACGTTGACCATCATTAGTGAATAGCTTATTGATGAGTTTTTACTACGGTGAATTAGAAAGGGCACGAGAATGTTAGTTTATTGGTTTTCTTAATTATTTTTGTTAACCACAATATGACATTAGAAATATTCAGCAGACCAATTTGTGGACGCTGTTTCCTGCTAAGACTGGATTAACAAAGCATTTAAAACGCACATGTAAAATTAGAGTTGAAAATATGGATTTTAATTTACTGCCTGTGTTCACGACATTTTCTAATTTTGTTTCTTTGGAATCTGAAACTATGAGCAGAGTTGTGCACTTCCCATGGCTTGATCTTATTTACTGTATCGGTTACAAGACTTGGAACTTATGTCAATAAATCATTCTTCAAAACAGATGAACACTGTGATTGCATTGATTTTTTTTAAGGCACAAATGGTATTGCAGCATACTCTGAAATGTATTTGAAGCACACAATCAAGTCTTTTAAAAATAACAGCAAGAGTATTTTTATTTCCATATAAGTGTGAGAGAACATGCTTTGCAGATGGTCTTTTAAATATTTAATTTCCCTTTTCAGGAGGCTAGCAGGAAAACAAAAGCATACATTTAGAATGACTGGAATATGAAAAAGATATTTACTGTTTCTTGGAATTGGTAAAATATGTCATTTACTTTAATCATACTCTTCCATGTATCAATTTAGTTACAACACATTTGAAAACAGACTCAAATATCACACAACAATGAGTTTTGCCTCACCTATCACAGCACTTTTTCCTCAATCAGTCATATATTATCAGTGAGGTATGGTTTGTAGAATAAATAGTCTATGTATTGCCCGTAATATAATTTCAACATTAAACCGAATGTGATATTATAAGTGATTAATTACTGGAAAAAAATAGCATTAAATCATAGATTGTAAGCTCATTGGTACAGGGACTTCTTAACCTCTTCTCTTTGTTATATTTCATATATAAATGACATGTCAAATATCTACATTTTCTAATTGTAAGGCACAATGGAGTAGGTTGGCACTATATAAATGACAATGATAATGTTGATGTCACATTATGTGGCACTAAAGAAATACTCTGTTTAAAACGTATTTATTTATTTTTATCCATGGTGGGGTCATATTTTTGCTTAAGAATGCTGAGACTCCTTTGTTTACAAAAACAAACAAGCATACAGTGGCATACATACCAGGGTCGCAGGGGTCACGGCTGCGACCGGGCCCGGCCCACCAGGGGGCCCGGTCGCCCCTACGACCCGGTATGTACGCACAGGGCCAGCCTCTTCTCCTGGGGGGCCCAGGAGGCGGCCACCTCAGGGCCCCCCCGAGGCTGACCCGGGCGGGCTGTCTGTCTGGGTGGCCGGTGCGCGAGGGAGCACTTTCCCTTAAGTGCTCCCTCTTCAGCTCCCTCGCGCACCGCACTGATACCGGAGCCGGAAGATGACGTCATCCCTATGCGGTGCGCGAGGGAGCTGAAGAGGGAGCACTTAGGGGAAAGTGCTCCCTCGCGCACCGGCCACCCAGACAGACAGCCCGCCCAGCAGCACCACTGGACCCCAGGGAATCCCCTAAGCTCTCCAAAAGGTAAGGAGGCTGGGGGGATTAAATAAAAAAAAAATGTGTTAGTGTGTGTGTGTGTGTGTTAGTGTGTGTGTGTGTGTTAGTGTGTGTTAGCGTGTGTGTGTGTGTGTGTGTTAGTGTGTGTTAGCGTGTGTATGTGTGTATGTGTTAGCGTGTGTATGTGTGTGTTAGCGTGTGTATGTGTGTGTTAGCGTGTGTATGTGTGTTTGTGTGTGTCTTTTGCGTGTGTATGTGTGTGTTAGCGTGTGTATGTGTGTTTGTGTGTGTCTTTTGCGTGTGTGTCTTTAGCATTTACCTTTCTCCAGCGTCGGACTCCCTTGGCGCTGGGGATCCCTCCGCCTCTCAGCTCCGAATGCACATGCGCGGCAAGAGGCGCACGCGCATTTAAACCGCCCATAGATAAGCATTACTCAATGCTTTCCTATGGGCGTTAAGTGTCTTCTCACTGTGATTTTCACAGTGAGAATCGCGGAAGCTCCTCTAGCGGCTGTCAATGAGACAGCCACCAGAGGCTGGATTAACCCTCAGTGAAACATAGACGTATGTTTTCAGCTGCAGGGTTAAAACTAGAGGGACCTGGCACCCAGACCACTTCATTGAGCTGATGTGATCTGGGTGTCTGTAGTGGTCCTTTAAGTGTGTGTGCATACCTCGGTCGCGGGGTCGCAGCCCTGCATCCCCTGCGACCAGGTGCCCGCCGCCATGTGTTGCGGCCCCAACCCACGCTGAGTAAGCGCGGGGGGGGGGGCACGGATCAATTTCCGCACCGGGGCCCCATGGGTCATGTGTACGCCACTGCAAACATACAAAACTCTATTAAAGTGCTATTTATTCCAGTGCTATGAAAGTCTCACTGCAAATCACTGCAGCTGTCCCTACCTTAGTAAAGTAATCAATTCTGATAAGGTTTGTCCAATCAGATGCTTCAGTTAGAGAATTGAGGACCAATCGCACATATACTAAAGTCACCACACTCTGCCATACCAGTGCTTTCATATTGAATACTGAAAGTCTTACAAAGGAAGTGCCTTTAGTGGCAGTTTGTTTGACAGCGGCTAGAGTCATATTTTATGCAAAATGTAAATATTGCCAGACAAAAGCCAGAAACAATAAAAGGTAGAATTCTGTAGTTGTGTTCATATGAATTCTAACCACATATTAGGTTTATTTGCTTTTTTGGCTGCCTAGTAAAATTTGGATTAAAAAACATGCAACAAAGTATTTGTAAAGATATTGAATTTTGTTTTTTGGAAGACATATTACTTTTGTTTCAGCCAAGGTCCATGATCAATACCATAGAAAGAAAATTCTAAATGTCCTTATTATAACAGCACAGAGATTAAACCCATGCATTTATCTTGTCTCTGCTAATGCAAGAGATGCTTGCTGCATGTTATGGCTGACCATGTTAAGAAACAGGAGGTGCCAGTGTCTGGAACCCCAAAAATGATGGACACAGTATACTATTGTTTTTGATCATGAGTCCATTTAAAAATAATTAAAATGGATGGTAGCAGTCCTTTGTGCTAAAGAAGACCTGTAACATAACAAATGTTTGTCTAAGGCATGTTGTATTTTAAATGTATTGACGATAATTATCCTATGTAAGAAAGAGAATCTTATATTTGTCATGACCACAGAAAAATATATCTTTATATAATAGTCAGTACCCATGTAGATATTGGAACATTGGCTCTTGGTCTATACGCAAGGCGAGAGGGTGTATTTAGGAAACCCCAATTTGTAGTGAAAATGAAACTGGAAAATATGGGAAACAATAGCTGATTTTGAAAAAATTCTCCAACTGGGCTTTAATCATGACTTATCAATTTAATCCTATTTTTTTTTGTTGCAATTACTGAATAAGATAGCGACTAGTTCTATAATATCTGATGGTTGTCTCTATCAGCATAATTGGTAGCTCACTTTCTGTGTATGTATCAAATAGCACCTATCTTGGTATAAAATAAAGATTAATAAAAAAATGTGCAACTGATACAAATCTAAAATCTATAAGGTGGTGTAAGTGCAGAACCTACACCTATAAGTGGAGCGCTGAAAAGGTAGCAGGGTACACTAACCCAATAAAGCTTGATTATAAGCTTGGTATATAGTACATGTGAAAAAAAATAGAGAAAACAATATAGTGCAGATGGTACGTAAAGATAAAGTCAGATGCAATAGTGGTATAGTGGAACACTCACATTTAGAGGAGCCTGTATATGAACACTGGCTCTGTAATACGGCTTGTATGCTTTTAAAGCAGCATCACACCTACAATCCACGATATGTGTCTCATAGATAAAACACAGAGAGAGGGGAACAAATGTGTAGTCTGTCTCAAATGGTACAGTGGTGAGAATAAGTAAAAGTGCTCACCTTTTTCAGAGCCCTGTATCCTGGCTCTGAGGAGTAGTAGCTACGTCCCAGTATTTGTAGGGATGGCACCTCCCCTAGATAGATTCGGTAGGCTCCAGAGGACTATTTTAAAATGATTACATTTATTGGTGTAATATAAACATATAAAAAGTAGTATAAAATTCTAAAGTATAAAAGTCCTGAATAAGCCGAAACACGTTTCACTCTTAACTGTGAGTGTAACACTATACCACTTTTGCATCTGACTTTATCTTTACGTACCATCTGCACTATATTGTTTTCTCTATTTTTTTCACATGTACTATATACCAAACTTATAATCAAGCTATATGGGGTAAGTGTACCCCGCTATCTTTTCAGCGCTCCACTTATAGGTGTAGGTTCTGCACTTACACCGCCTTATAGATTTTTGATTGATTTAGGTGTGGATAGGAGGGTATTTCCACATAAGTGTTTTTGAGCTTCTGTAATTTATTGTCAATTTTTCTCATTGGACACACATTCCTCCCTAAAGGAGGTACATCTCACTTGATACAAATCTACATATGCAATTTTATTTAACATTTTGCAAAGTCTGTTATTATATTCAATATAAATATTTAGTGAATAGACTCCTAAAAGTGGGTGAGAGAAAAAAATGCTTGGAACTTTTGTTATTTTTATAGCATCTAAAATATGTTACAAGGAAGATTTTCTATGAAAGGTGTGTTTAAAATTTGGTATTTAGCAAAATGGTATTCTGACAAGTGATATAGTACTGTGTGATACATCCGGACAAATCCAGACTCTAGTCTCTTTTTGGAAATGTTTGTGACAATGATTTGTTATTTGATTTGTGTGACTGAAAAATGCTCATATTTTTTGTTTTCTATAGAATACGTTTCAGATAGACTGGTGTATAGAAGAAAAAAATCACTCATTTTTATATCTCAATATATGCTTGATTTATCCTTAAGGAATTTGAATACTGAAAAAAAAAAATCCTGTTTTCTCCATATTAGGAAGTTCTACAGAATACCATAATTTAAGCTTTTATAAAGTGCCATAACCCGTTTATGCATCATTCTAAATTTAACATACAAATAAACATTGCATACTGCGGCAGACTGCTTTTTATGAGAGTTCGGCTTAATGTAAAATCAAACTTGGCAATTTAAACTGATCAGCACCATGCATGTCGTTCAAAATTTTTTTTTTTTTTTTTTTTAAATAAATGTTCTTTTTCAATGCAGGATTAAAAACAACATTGAAAGTAGCACTCAATCATAAACTTTGCTTCAGGGTAATGTCCCTTTCTGTGTCTTTTTTCTTCTTAAAGTTATTGTCTACCTAGAATAGTTTACTTGACGGTTAAGACTGCATGATCCACAATACATCACAGTTGTTATTGTATTTGACGGTTGTGTAACACTAGAGGGCAACTGTGAGTTTTCCACTAACATGGCTGAAATGGTTTAAAATCATCTAAATGCTGAGCAGAAGGCTATTTTTTTCACTGCTTGCTAAGTTTAACATGTGTAACCCTTAGAGTCTACTTTGACAGCAAATAATAACCAAAATGAAGTTGTTCTATAGAGGAAATACAGACGGAACGTTTTAGAGAACAGCTTTTGCCCAAATAAGGATTTTTTTTTTCTTTTTAATTTTTTTTTTCTCTTTCCCGGGCCCATGTGTTAGATAATGATCAACTGACAGTTGGTCATGAGTTAATAGTACTGAATGCTGAAATATGCAGACCATGTGTTATAACAGCTCTGGTAAGAGACGAAAACAGGGCTAAAGTTAGGAATAAAAAAACAAAAAAAAAAGAACGCAGAGCCAAGTGTGAATTACTTTACACTGTAATTACTTCTGTTGAGTCATCAACAAAGTGATAAAAGATTATTGTTTAAAAGACTGATTCTACAAGCAGCTTGTTTATTACGTAGCTAATTTATGGGAAAAGTTTTTTTTTGTTTGTTTTTTTTAAATCGATTTTTGTTGCACCATGAAAAAAACCCAAAAAATTTGTATAACTGCCAGAGCACTCGGAAGCTGTTTTTTTGCTTTGTTTTTTTCTTCCCAAAAAAGGATGATTTTTGTATTGTGTGTTTCGTATTCATTTTTCATCCATGTGAGCAGTATTCAATGTGTTATCTAAAATCTCTCGAGGACATTTTGAACAGCTAGGAGTTATTACTGCAGTTACTGTGCTCCTATTAATCGTGAAAAATCAGCTTCTATATAAAACAGTTCTCATTTGAAAACAATGTGTTTAAAGAGGGTCTGTCACCTCTGTTATGTTTTTCAGCCAATAGTAAACTTAATATTATAACACAATACATTTTAATACTAGCCTAAGGTGCTAACCACCAGAGCCAAGTGTCTGTTTGGCTCTACTTTTGTGAGTGAGATAATCATTTCTGATATTATTTAAATTGTTTAAATGTGTCTGCACTATTTTGTTTCTCTGTTATACATTACAGAATACCGAGATACGTATTTATTTTGTACACTGACTACATTTTTTGATGCTCCACCCCATTGCGTATTGTTTTTGGTGCTTTAAAATAATAAAGTTTTTTTTGTTGTTGTGTTTTTTTTATTGTTTAGGCACTGGGAGACTGTGTAAATCATTTTAATCCCATTACCCCGGTGTATGTGTACACTATCATAGGATAACTTAATGAACATTTTATTTTTAATTTTACCATATACATTATTATCATTTTTTTATTACAATAATTATTGGCATTTTGAAAGTGCCAACATATACATGGCTGCCCAGGCATAGTCTGGCATACCATGTAAATAATTAGTATGCCAGTGATTCCAGTGTGCATGCCCAACATCATGGGAGGAATGCCCACTGTTCATTGCCAGTATTATAAAGCTATGATGTCAGGGTGTACATGCTCTTGTCACATGCATCACAAAAAGTTGTCATTATCAGTAATTGGAAGTACTGTAGTTCTAAATGTGTTTTACACTTGGCTCCATGAACAAATTGGTTACATTTATTGGGGTACGTTGAAATGATACTGTTGCAAAAAAAAGTTATTGTACTTAGGATCTTTACAGCTCAGGATATTGACTTATTTTATAACTATTGTGCCCCCATTAGAAATGCTAGGGAATTCTGACAGTTATTGCACATCTGAACAGTTGAAGTTGACATGTTCTTAAAAAAAAATAAAAAAAAAAATTAAACAATTCTGCATTTGTTAAATATGTTAGGCCTTTATTTTTTTCCATTTTGGGTGTGTGATTTTCTACATAAGTTGGTTAAGTACATTGTTAAATGAGAGCTGGTGCATGCTTTGATATTCTGCGATGAAAGGCTTTAGGTAAATTAAAATACTGTTTCATCTTTGTTTGATTAAACTAAATGTGAATGCTAACTTATTAATAACCATAATAATGTCTGAATTAACTATTAACTCACAGAAACTACACTTTGATCTGAAATCTTTAAACCGAACAGTCAATGGCTTTTACTATTTGGCGAGAACTCAAAGCTTTGCGCAGAGAGCATCTGAGCCAAGATCCAATAAAAAAAATAAAGTAGCAATCGGCAGGTGACATGGCCTTATTAAGACAATGTTTAGCATACTATTCTTTTTAATGAATTGTAAAGTAAAATATCAATTTATTAGTGATTCTATTCTTCAAGTCATGTGGATCAATTAAATTACTAGAGAATGTAGAATTATCTACGCCGTGACTCCGTTTGGCTACATATCCTCTCAATGTCAGGTGTCTGTTCTACCCTAGTGTGACCTTCTTTTCTACGAGTTCTATGATTCTTGGGGATGATTTTGGGAGTGGGTTAAAGATTTACAGAAGCTTCTACAGGGGTCTCATTTAAAATGGCTGTTGTCTCTTCATGTTGTGTAAATACTTAGTACTTGTAAGTACTTGTTAAATACACAGATAGAATGAACGAGTTTTAAATGTTTGTTGGTTTTAGATATCACACTGTTCTGCTACATTAACCTCTGTTGATCAAATATAAGCATCTGTCCATAACATTTGCTTCTCACATAATATTATTTTATTCTAGTTTGATATTATCTAAATTACAATATTTTATGGCCATTTAATCAGGGTTTAAATACCAGATTGGAGACTAGCTACATAGTCTCTGTCAATTGAGCCTTTAGGTCAAGAATGTCAAACTCAAAGGCTTACACGAGCCAAATAAACATAAGTTTATGTGGGCCGCATGAACTAAAACTTCAGTTTTCATAGAAACTTAGGTTTATTTAGAAAAGTACAGTATAACATAAGTGCCTAACTGACACTGGATATCCTCACGCTCGTAGAGCTTCAAAGTAAACAATAGAGCAAATTTATTTTAACCCCTTCAGACCGGAGGGCGTACAATTACGTCCTATTTTAAGCGGCTCTAAACGCCGCCGGGCGTAATTGTACGCCCTCCGGTTTCTGTTTACTTACCCGGTCGCCGGCGGTCCCACACCGGCGATCGCGGTGGGGGGGACTCCCAGGGAGCCCCCCCCCCCGCGGCAGATCCTCCTCCTCCGGTGCCCCCCGGCCATGTGAGAGTGAGGTCCTTGCGAGGACCTCACAATCACATGGCCGGGATAGCTGGCTTCTGTATTGCAAGCAGGGGGGCTGCCTGGCTAGAAATAAAATTAAAATAAAATTTATAAGTGTAAAAAAAAATATATATATACTTAGATCATATATATATTATATATATATATGATCCAAGTGTGTGTGTGTGTGTGTGTGTATATATATATATATATATATATATATATATATATATATATATATATATATATATATATATACACACATATACATACACACACGTACACTGTCTAGGTGTATTTTACTATTAATATATATAATTTTATATATATATATTATCAAATTACATGTAGACTGATACTGATTAAATATATATATATATATAATTATTGTTATATATATTTATATATAATATAAAAAATTTAAATATGTAAATACGTTAAAAAATAATTTAAAAAAATAATTAAAAATTATATAGATGTATGTTATTTTGTTCTAACTGTATTGTGATATTAATATATATATATACTTATATCAAAATACACATAGAACAAAATAATATATATATCTACATACATATATACATCACTATATATATACCTATATATAAATAAAAATATATATTTTTTAAAAATATATATACACATATAGATTCACATATATTAATATACATATATTAATTCTACATATATATTTATGTAATATTTTTACATAATTAGGTATCTTAATTAATTACAATTAGCGGGACCTGCCTGACAACCCATGCCGAAAGTAAAGGGAATTTAATTTGCTAGCACTATATTTAACCCTATAACTTTCCAAGACACCATAAAACTGTACATGGGGGGTACTGTTCTACTCGGGAGACTTCGCTGAACACAAATATTAGTGTTTCAAAACAGTAAAATGTATTACAACGATGATATCGCCAGTAAAAGTGACGTTTTTGCATTTTTCACGCACAAACAGCATTACACGGACAATATTATTGCTGTGATACTTTTTGCTGTTTTGAAACACAAATATTTGTGTTCAGCGAAGTCTCCCGAGTACAACAGTACCCCTCATGTACAGGTTTTATGGTGTTTTCAAAAGTTACAGCGTCAAATATAAGGCTTGCGTTTCATTTTTTTCACATTAAAATTCGCCAGATTGGTTACGATGCCTTTGAGACCCTATGGTAGCCAGAGAATGAAAATTACCCCTATGATGGCATACCATTTGCAATAGTAGACAACCCAAGGTATTGCAAACGGGGTATGTCAAGTCTTTTTTAGTAGCCACTTAGTCACAAACACTGGCCAAAATTGGCGTTTTTTGCATTTTTCACACACAAACAAATACTAACACTAACTTTGGCCAGTGTTTGTGACCAAATGGCTACTAAAAAAGACTGGGCATACCCCATTTGCAATACCTTGGGTTGTCTACTATTGCAAATGGTATGCCATTATGGGTGTAAATTTCATTCCTGGGCTATTATAAAGTCCCAAAGGCAACGTAACCAATCTGGCGAATTTCAATTTCAAATGTAACGTGCTATATTTGACCCTGTAACTTCCCAAAATGCCATAAAACCTGTACATACTGTGTTACACGTGAGACTTTGCTGAATACAAATATGTGTATTTTATTGCAGTAAAAGCAAACACTATTATGACATTGACAGTTAAAATGTCATGTAGAACTAATAAAATAAAAAAAGTATTTTTCATATTAAATTATGTTTCATAGCTAAATATTTGATATTAAATGAAAGCCCTGTTTCCCCTGAATAAAATGATATACAATAAGGGTGGGTGCATTTAATATGAAAGAGGTGAATTACGGTTGGACAGACATGTAGCGCAAATGCCAAGTTTTGTTTACATTTTGTTTCGTACATTTGGCTCAGTCCTTAAGGGGTTAAAGAGATATTCATTTGCATATAACCAATGTTTCAGTCCAACAACCTTGACATATAAAGAAACGTTTGGTAATGGGACTGACATTGTGAATGTATGCTGTTGCACAGCTGTAAAAAACAAATTACGTTATCTTGTTGATTTTGAAGACCTATGAGGGTGTTCTTCACTTTGGCTGAGACCATCAAACTTGATGATCTCAGCCAATGCAATTCTTTCCCATAGGAAAGCATTGGGAGGCTATTGTGCATGTGTGGCAAAAAGCTGCACGGCGAATCAGCATCTCCATGGGGAGTGTTCAGCACCTCCATGCAGACCCAATCTAATACACTGCCTCCTCCCCCCATTCTAATACACTGCCCACAAATCCAAAACACTGCTTCCTCCCCCATTCTAATACACTGCCCACAAATCCAATACACTGCCCCTCCCTCCCCTCTAATGCACTGCCCGCTCCAGCCAATCTACTACACTGCCCCTTAATCTAATACACTGCTCCTTCTCCATCCACTCTAATTGAATACACTGTCCCCTCCCCAATTTAATAAACTGACCCCCTCCCTCCCCAAATTTAATACACTGCCCCCTGCCCCAAGTTAACACACTACACTGGAAGGTCCCTCAAGCTCCTCTTCCACTACCAGTTCCAGCCTTGCTCTTCTCTGCAACAGGTCGGACGCTCCTCTGACGCTGCGAGCAGGAGGGAAAGCGGAGTGGCTGGCCTGCTCTGCAACCAGACAGCTACTCTGCACTCTTGTGGCCATGTGAGGGAAGACAAGGATCAAACAGGAAATATCTTTCCTGTCTTGCGGCTGTTCGCAGCCACAGCACAAAGCAGCCCCAGGGCAGGCGGGCCGCAAATATATTAATTGTGGGCTGCAAGTTTGACATGCTTGGTTTAGGTTATCCATTGTTGTACTTAACGCACAATGTTTATCAAACCAATCCTCACTATCAAATAACAAGTCAGGATTTAAGAACATGCTAGCGTTCAGGTGTTCCAGTGAAAATGTACCTGTATTAATGCAGGAATGTCATAGGATTCTGGTTTCCTGGATCTTGAAGTCTATGTTGGATAGCACTGCCCTGAGGTAGATTGGCCACTGACCTACACTAGGGCAAAGTTAGACCACAATTTCTAATCCTGTTATCCTTCTACTTTGTGTTACATGTTTAATGACAAGGTATCTCTATCCCCTTCCTCTTTAGCCCTTGCATGTCGCACATAGAATGTCAGTGCTGTAATACATGTGTGGGGAAGTGGGACCAAAGCTAGCCCTCCCCAAAAGTGGTCAAAACCGAACATTTATATACTATGAGCACGGTTTATTTTATGACTGGTTTCATATTATGTGTGGCTAGTTCCTAAAAGCCTTGTTATATATAAAGGATTTAAACTGTATAAAGCATCACATATGTATAAAAAAAAAAAACCCCAAAAAAACCTCTGTTATTAAAAACTATTTTCCCACCATAAATAGGGCTTCTCGTGCACCGTTGACCCCTTGTATCCAAGTAATATCAAAGTTGGCATTTGTTACTAATTCTATTTGCATTAGAGTGCATACTGGTTATTGTAATAATACAAACTATAGAAACTCATTATAGATGAGTTCTATAATACGTTTGTCCTTATTTTATTAATTTAACGCATGTGGCAGAAAATATATGGTTTCGTTTTCATTTTGGGATTGGGGATATAAGGAGGACATTAGGGTCGTTGTATGAATGATCTCGATACTTTTAATTCAGCTGTAAAAAATAAATAAAAGGATTCGAAAGTGTTATGGAAAAGGCCCATACACACCTTACCTTCAGTTTATTATGGATGAACTCCGAGGTCTTTTGTTCAGCGCCAGTCAGCTCTGTCACCTCCACAAACATTTTGACTCCGAGGCTTAAATCAGGAAACCTTGTACACGGTACCAGTGATAGCCTTAAAGTGTCAGCTGATGCTCTCAGCCTGCCAATAGCTCCCCATTCCCAAAATGGCTTGAGAAAAATAAGTATATAGCTGAAGCCATTTTGTGAATGTAGAGCTACAGATAAGCTGCCCTCCCACTCTGTGGTTTCCTATTTTTATACCCGGACTCAAACAGATGTGGAGGGAGCAGGACTTAGGGTTAAAGGTAAGCCAGTGCCGATGAAGTTGTTACGGTGCTCTGAGTGTTCCTTTAATATACATTAGCCATTTTTCAAAATGTATTTTGTTTACAAGCAATCTGCACATAATGTCCTAGTGAAGTAGTGATGTAATGAAATAATTCGGTGTCTGTGTATATCTGCGCAATCTCACCTGGACAGCATTACTCATTCATTATTTATTGCTGTTGATCTTTGGCATTCTAGATATAATAATCTTCTATTATTAATCACACCGTGTGATGAGTTCCAATTCAATGTGTGTTAAGTATCCATTTGCAACAACCGTTGCAGATTTATTATTTGCGTGTAACATAATAAACAAACGTAGCTTCTAAGTTACAGAAACTGACATATTTCTGTGGTTATCAATTCTTCTTTTACTCACTTAATGACGTGGTTACTGGGGTGAGGTGTACTGGAGATGTAAATATAAAGGATTTTTAGGCATTGACCTGTTCCTGAGACATTCTGTATATACAATGGGCATATTAATTTTCTCTGTGTGTTCCTTAATATTTCCAAGCAACTATGCCATACTAGAACGTCGATTTTCCTCTTAAGTGGTTATTCCTATGATATATTGGGATAGAATATGGGTCATGGTAGAGGAACAATGAGGATAGTGAACTTTCATATCAACACATTCACATTGATGATTCTAGCATTCGTTGATAATAGAAATTGTATAAATTGACTACTTATTGATGTGGTCTTCTAGGGATACTAAATGGTTTCATTTCATATCTGATTAGTTTTAGTGCTGTACTGATCAATGTGCTGGAGTGGGTTAAAGAGGTTCTCATTCACGCCAACATGATACAATATTGCCTTATAAGTGAATATGTTGCCATAGCAGCATATTTAGCATATAGCTGGTGATACAGTGTTACTTTGTGCAGGTGTCTATTGTTATGGAAATTTGAGGCATCATCTGTTATCTGTTAAAAAAACAAAACATTATCTGTATTAGTATTTGGGAAATTTAAAGACACGCTATCGTCACTTAAACAACTTTAGATTAATTAAGTGGTTTTAGTGTATAAATCATGCCCCTGCAGTCTCACTGCTCAATTCACTGCCATTTAGGAGTTAAATCACTTTTGTTTCTGTTCATGCGGCTATAGCCACACCTCCCCTGGCTGTGACTCACACAGTCTGCATGAAAAACTAAATTGTTTCATTTTCAACCAGATGTTACTTACTTTAAAAGTTTTTTTTTTTTTATCTCCTGCTCTGTAAAGTGTACTTTAATTACACACAGTAGGTTTAGCAAGCTCTTAACAGTACCGGAGATAAGAAATTCTACATTAAATAGAATTTGCAATATAGGAAGTGTAAGGATTAGATGACTCTCTACAAGAGTCTACAAGAAGTTTAGGAAGGCTGCCTGAGACACATGTGACTAGGCTGCTTAACCCCTTAAGGACCAAACTTCTGGAATAAAAGGGAATCATGACATGTCACACATGTCATGTGTCCTTAAGGGGTTAAACAAAGTGATTTAACTCCTAAATGGCAGAAAATTGAATAGTGAGACTGTAGGGGCATGATCTATACACCAAAACGGCTTCAATAAATTAAAGTTGTTTTGGTGACTATAGTGTTCCTTTAAATTTGACTAGTACCAACGCAGATAATGCTTTTTCTGGTTCCCTGTAACAGATGTATTACTCTCATTAGGAATATGTTATACCCATCATTTGTAATACAAATGAGCTCCAGGGCACTACTAACTGTGGAGCTGCTGATGGTTTATTTTTAATGAATTTTTAAATGATGGTCAGCATCCTTATTTTAGCAAATAAAAATATTTTCAAAAACAAAACAAAGACCATTTAGTTTAACCCCTTATGACCGGAGGACGTACTATTACGTAATAGTAATAGTACGCCCTCCGTTTTTTTTTTACTTACCCGGTCACCAGCAATCCCACGCTGGCGATCGCGGTTGGGGGGACTCCCAGGGTGCCCCCTGCAGCCCCCCCGGCCATGTGAGAGTGAGGTCCTTGCGAGGACCTCACAATCACATGGCCGGGTTAGCTGGCTGCTGCATTGCCAGCAGGGGGACTGCCTGTAATGACAGTTAGTCCCCCTGCTGGCTGAATTCAAATAAAATTAAAGTTTATAAGTGTAAAAAAAAAAATTATATACCTAGATCATATATATATATTATATATATATATATATATATATATATATATATATATATATATATATATATGATCTAAGTATATATATATATATACACATATACATACACACACTGTCTAGGTGTATTTTACTATTAATATATATATATATATATATATATATATATATATATATAAAATTATATATATATAAAATTATATATATATATATATATATATATATATATATTGCCAGTAAAAGTGACTTTTTTTGCATTTTTCAAGCACAAACAGCACTTACACGGACGATATTATTGCTGCGATACTTTTTACTGTTTTGAAACACAAATATTTGTGTTCAGCGAAGTCTCCCGAGTACAACAGTACCCCTCATGTACAGGTTTTATGGTGTTTTCAAAAGTTACAGCTTCAAATATTAGGCTTGTGTTTCATTTTTTTCACATTAAAATTCGCCAGATTGGTTACGTTGCCTTTTAGACCCTATGGTAGCCCAAGAATAAAAATTACCCCTATGATGGCATACCATTTGCAATAGTAGACAACCCAAGGTATTGCAAACGGGGTATGTCCAGTCTTTTTTAGTAGCCACTTAGTCACAAACACTGGCCAAAATTGGTTTTTTGCATTTTTCACACACAAACAAATACTAACGCTAACTTTGGCCAGTGTTTGTGACCAAATGGCTACTAAAAAAGACTGGACATACCCCATTTGCAATACCTTGGGTTGTCTACTATTGCAAATGGTATGCCATTATGGGTGTAAATTTCATTCCTGGGCTACTATACAGTCCCAAAGGCAACGTAACCAATCTGGCGAATTTCAATTTCAAATGTAACGTGCTATATTTGACCCTGTAACTTCCCAAAATGCCATAAAACCTGTACATAGGGGGTACTGTTTTACACGTGAGACTTTGCTGAATACAAATATGTGTATTTTATTGCAGTAAAAGCAAACAGTATTATGACATTGACCGTTAAAATGTCATGTAGAACTAAAAAAATAAACAAATTCGTATTTTCTCCCATTTTTTTCATATTAAATTATGTTTCATAGCTAAATATTTGATGTTAAATGAAAGCCCTGTTTCCCCTGAATAAAATGATATATAGTAAGGGTGGGTGCATTTAATATTAAAGCAGTGAATTACGGTTGGATAGACATGTAGCGCAAATGCCAGGTTTTGTTTACATTTTGTTTTGTTCACAACGTGTATATTTGGCTCAGTCCTTAAGGGGTTAAAATGCTAAGTTTTATACTATTTTTGCCATGCATAATGTGTAAATTTAAAATCTTTTGCAATTTAACCCCTTAAGGATTCCCTTTTGTTCCAGAAGTTGTCATTAAGGGGTTAATATATATATACTTTACAACAATCAAACTATCAAATGTGTATAATAAATAACTTCTGTCCCATATTCATTTAAAATCTAACTTAAAGATGCATTATAGTCACCAGAACAACTACAGCATTCTATAGTCAGTCCCTACAGGCTTGCAGTCCTAGCAAGAACAGGAGTAAGGAAGGCTAGAACAGAATGTGGGAAAAAAAATCGAAATGAAATTTCTGCTTTGCACGACATTTGACTAGCACAATACATTATAACAAAATAAAACATTAACTATAAAAGATCGTGCATACCAAAATCCATTTAAGGAAAAAAAAACAAGTTTGTAATTTTGATCAGAGTACCTGGTTGTAATGCGATCAAGTTTGTGACCTGCTAAAGTTTTAAAAAGTTAGATTTTATTATCTCTGCACAGGTATAACATAGCACTGTCACAAACATCCAGAATATAGATTTTGCGTAAAAAGAAAAAGAAAAAAAAAAAGGTTCCCATAAACATTGAAGAATTAGCCGTTTATTTATTTCCATTTATAAATGTCTTGCTTGCAGCCTGGCTTAGTTGTACTGTGAGGTTAGCTTGGTGGAAAAAAAACATTGTATCACGTCCAGAGCATTCTGAAGAGGTCATTATCAACAAAACCCATTAAGGCACAAGTCATAACCTACATTTAAAAGGTGGTGCAGAGCAGCAGCCAGTGGCAGAGAGCTGGAGCCAAAGCTCATCCCACTCTTGGCCACTAATGTAATCCTGTGTTTATACGAATAATTTACTGTAGCTAGGGGGAGGGGAGTTGTAAGCACACAGCAGATACTCAGAGTGTTCATTTTGTGTTAAGCTCACATCCCCATCAAGCCGAGACTTCCAGGGATTTAATGGCCAGTCAAATGCAGTGTAGCATTCATGAGAACTGATATAAATGAGACAGATGCTAGTCGACTGGAATGGGTAAACGGTTTTCTTTTGCCTTTTTATCTTGTTTCTGAAATTTGCATGTTTTTATTATTGATAGTTGAAGGCTGCGTCAGGCAAACTTTAAACACACTGTGACCATGTTACCCAGGGATTTTAGATGTCTTTCCAGAAAAGCTTTTTTTTTTTTTTTTTTAAATGTTCTTTTGTGATTTTTCTTTTCTTTTAGAAACTGTTGGCTTTCTATTTTTAATTGAGACACAGAAGGAAATGAAGCATCTTTTGGAAATGTGTGGGGTTTTTTTGTTGTTTTTTTTTTTTTTTAAATGAATGCCAAATTGCTCCGTATTCGCAGACTGATTAAAATATAAGTGTAACATGTCAACAGCTTTGACCGTTCGCTGCATGACAAATTTAAAGAGAAAAACAATTAGGAGAGACGAGAGATCTGATGTGGCTTGAGTTGTGACAGCTCAGCTTTCAGGAGAAAAAGAAATCACACAAGCATAGACAGGCAGCTACCAATGGGACTTTATCATAGCCTAATGTCATGCATCTAACAATTAGTGATTGATTTGTCATTTTCATTTGTGCCGTGCCATGGTAACTTTAAGAAACGAGTCAGATGTGATGTGTTTTAAGTGTGATCAATGCTATATTTAGTAATTCATCTCGATTATAGGGATGCAAATGAAGATTGATGTCTAAGAAGATGTATGTTATAAGCACGTTGTATCATGTTTTTAAAATACAACGTGTGTTGGAGGTCTTACAATAATAAACTGGTAGTCTGACTGTTACATTTGTATTTATCTTGCTACGATAGCCTCACTGGAAATTGAAGGGAAAGTTGGAAGTTGAGAAAACAATTATGTGTGTTTACATCCGACTGGCATTGAGGTCTGAGCTAATATACACAATTATCCATAGCTATCTGCTTTGGATTTTTTGTGCTATTATACATTACTTAACAGCGTTGTAATATTTACTATATATATTGTACAGTTTGAGCATTGTTAATGGGCGAGTTTATATATAAACTCCTATTTAAAAAAAAAAATTATAATAATTATAAAATTCCTTTTGTAAACATTTGTCAATAACAAGCACTTGCAAAACAATCCTTGAATATTTGCTTAGGGAAATGTACGGAACCTGCAGTACATATAATTAGTAATGTTGCTTTTGTTGTAAATAAACAAGAACAGCTCGAAATGCTGTCTTTATTTTTTTAATTTAGTCACCATCTCCAGGGTGTTAAAACAATTTGCATATAATTTGTGTATTTTCATTCTCAAGCATGTCACAATTATGTGCCAGTCATCTGTGGAAAAATGCTGGCAACGTTTTAAATATTTTTTTTCTCTCTCTCTCTCTCTCTCTCTCTTTGGTCAACATCAAAGCTTCCAGCAGATTAAGTGGAAATGGAAACATTTTTTTTTTCAGCTGATCTTGTTTTGCAGTTACAGTTGAGTGAAATATGGAGATGGTTATCTAACAGAAGGGTCAGCAATTGAAATAGAACACGTTATTTAAATCGCAGCGTAACGTTGCAATTCTAAAAACAAAAAGAAAATATTTAGTAAATGTTTTTAGAATTTTATATATTTTTGTTGTTAGTTTTTTTTTTTTTTTTTATCATTCAAGCTTTCATCATGTAAAGCAGATTGATATTAAGTATCCACTATAAAGATATGGCTGTGATTAGGATTCATTAATTCGTATGTTAAGCAGATGTATTAAGATTAGAGTTTTTGGTCAATAGCCTATGGTCTTTAGGATTGGTTACAGAAAGTAAGCATGAAGAGGCGATCAATCACCCTTTAATGGGCTCACACAGGATTGGAAGTGTGGTATTCCTTTATGTATGGTTGGACCATTGATGGTGATCCAACAAACTTCCATGTTTAATCAATTACAGGTGTGGAGAAAATTAGTGGACTGCTCTAGGTTAATAAATATATGCTGTTTTTTTTATTTTATTTATTTTTTTTTTTCTGAAAAGAGTTTTCCCAAGTTCTACATACTTACCTGCTCCTCCCCTTTGCTGCCAAGGATGAACTTGTTTGTGTTGAGCAATGTCCAATCAAATGCTTCTCATAAAGAAATATTTGGCTAGACCACTATTGGCTGAACCACCAATTAAGTGCTTCTTCGTCACAGAGAAACATTGGCTATCAGTCAACAGGCATGCATAGTCAGCTCGGAATCCTGGCTCCATGATCACTGATGCAAGCTTTTGGGGGTGGAGTAACTTTGGCAAGTACATTACAATATTATTGAATTCACAGGGGTTCAGGAAGAAACATTTGGTCATGCTGATGCCTCGCACCATAACCACATAGACTAGCAGAAGTGGTTATAGTAATAGCATACTTTGAATGCTTGTTGGTAGCTTTACATTACCTAAATTAAAGATTCACTGTAGGCACCATAACCATTTCAGCTGATTGAAGTAGTTACAGTTTCGGGAGTACATGGGTGCTGGGTACTTACCATTTAGCAGTATTGTTTGGTTCTCGGCAGACTGCAGTGAGGATTCCAATAATGAAATGGCAAAGGCAGAGCTATGCTTTGCTTCACTCCATACCATGTGTGGTGGACAGTGATAGGCTGAGAGCCTATCAAATTGGCACTCTCAGCCAATCACTGGCCTAATACCCTGTATGAATTGGCAAGGAGCAAGTTGAAACAAATCTCGTCCTTCACCATATAATAATCGAGGACCTGGGCTTCAGGCTGTTTAGCAGTGACACAGGATATCCTGCACCCCCGATACCATAATCACTTCAATTAGTTCCCTTAACAATGTGCATTTATCCCAAACTGCCCAATCCTCAATGGCCTATTTCTTGGGTAGCCAAGATTATTTTCTTCTGTGAGTGTGTCAGTGCTTGTCTACATATTTCCACCCTTCATTTTCTACATAACATGTGATAACCGGTGGCAAACTCTATGTCTAACACACATGGAAACCGTAACCTAAAAGAAGGCCACATAAAAACCAATGGTAGAGATATGTATACTTAGCAATACTTATTTCCAAATGTGAATGTGATACAGTGCAGACTGGATATATATAGTTTGTCCACATATATCAAAAAGGGTCTAAAATTAGTATCGCAGTAGGATAACTCCTGGAATAATATAGTACAACAGAAGGTTTGGCCACTTACAGGAAACAGAGCCCAAACTCGGCTCAATGCATCACATAGAAGGGGAGAAACAAAGGCTTCGATCTTGTAAAACATGGTATCACTAATCAGCCAGACCTCTATCTCGTAACTCTGTGTCCTCTTATGCTTGCAAGTTAGGAAATAGGGAGGAGAGGAAGAAAAATGCTGGTAGAAATAAATAACAATATATAACAATTCCTAACAAAACAAAATAAAAGTGGCTACACTTCGGCATCCATAAAATAGAGAGAAAACGTTCTGGGCAGTACATAGGAAAAGTATGCGGATAGACTTCAAACACCACACTGAACTCCTTCTGGATAATTTACATATGCTCTGCCTGCTCCCGCACATATTGATGACGCGTTTTGCTTCATATTTGATTAACGAAGACCATGCCTATTAAAAATGTCTGCACATACAGAGTTCTTTATGTTATGCTTTCTGGTTCTTTCAACATGTGCCAAATACAGTGTTACTTATGACAGAGCTACATGTTAATAAAAGAAACAAAAAATCCCACATTAAGTCTAGATTGAATACTATTCTACCAATCTACTTCCCTAATACTTCCCTCACCCTTTGTGTCACTTTACCCCACTCCTTTAGCATGTAAGCTCATTGAGTAGGGCCCTCAAGCCCTCTGTTTTTGTGCGTCAAACTTGTCTGGTTACATTTACATGTTTGTTAGTCCACCCATTGTAAAGCGCCACAGAATTTGTTGGCGCTATATAAATATACTAATAATAAATCTCTTTTCACCCACTTTACATTGGGGTGACCTTGTTTAACCCTTCTACTATCGAAATATTCTTAAAGAAAAATACACAATGCAACAATTTTATAAAACCATTGAAGAGCAACTAGTACATTAAATTAGGATAAAACTGCAGTTTAATAAATGACCGCAGTTCAGGGATACGTAAACATAAAATGATGTAAACTTACATATTTTTAATCCAACATTGATTTTTTTTAATCTTTTATAGAAAGATTGGATGATAAAATTTTTAGGTTATACAATGCCCCTTAATTTAACAAAATTTTAAACAATTTGAAATATTTTTGTAAAAGGATAAATATCATTATTTTTGTCACATACTGTCGTTTTGTTAATCATTAAACAAAATGTTCTAATACATGCTTCTGTGTGGTTGAAATTAATCTACGGTTATGTGTGAATTTGTGGTAATGGAATTCCCCAAACTGATACCAAAATGTAAAAAGAACATTTTGTCTACATATAGTATAGTGTCCTGGCTAACACTAAACATCTGTAGTACATAGATTTTTTTTTGTTTATATGTCTGTTTTTCAATGTAAAATAATATCTATCCTGTAGGTTGGGAAATGATTAAGAGATAAAGTACCTTTACAGAGAAGTGTTACCATTGTACATTCTTGCTAACTCACTTTTTTTGCTAAATTTTTGTTTTATTTTGGACATATTCTCAGACTTCATGCGCAGTTTGATAAATGTAGATGTTCTTGTAATTGTCTTAGTTTTATTGCTTTATATTTGGATAGAACAAAAAACAGTAGACATATGGAATCATTTCGCTGCCAAGAATATGTATCAATTTCTTAAGAGTAACTATACATTTCCTACTGAGTTGCTACAGATTGCCAGACTCATCATATCTAGCATCACCATCATGCTTTACTACAGATTATCGGATTTTTATTATTCTGTTGTATTGGATTTTTATTTTATTGGCCATGAATCCATCAGCTAATTATCAAGACTAAGTTTAACACTCTGATTAATTTTCATTGTTTTATGATGACTATCATTTTATGTACCGATATAAAAATAACTAATCCCTCTGGAATTGTATTATAAGCCATTTTTGATAGAGTAAAATAATAGGCCTGTGAGATTTAAGACTGTCACTATGGTATTTCTTTCGATAGATGAATACATGCAGTGCTGATTACTAAAGAGAGAATTATTGAATCCAAAGTGAATAAAAAGAGAATGTCAAATTTAAGGCCAATATAACCATACTTCAGAATGTTTCTAAGTCAGCTAAGCTTCCAATTTGGTTACTTGGCCATTAAATTTGAAATCCACTTTGAATTCCTGACAATTCTCACATTAGTGATTAACCCTGATAATTAAGATCTTTAAGCAAGTTTGGTTAAGGTTATTAAAAGTGCTCTGTTTATTTTGGCATTCAATGTTTAAATGATTTCAACAGCTTTTCAAAGACATTTATTTAATAAGTTAGTTATAAATTGAATGTAATTTCAGAGACTGAACAAGATCATATAGGGTCAAAGGTCATAAGAAACTTCAGTAAATCACCCCAATTCATTAAGATCTTGACAGGTCAAAACCTAAAACAATTGTGTGCAAACCTCGGTTATTCATTGTAAAATATTAATTTAAGATGCTGACAATAAAAAAAAAAAAACACATCACATATGTTTTTGGTAATATTTTCTGAACTGTTTATGTTATGAAGAGATTATGTTAACTGGGCTACATATAAACAGATAGCCGATGCAGTATGGCTGTTTAACGTTTGTAATCTAGAGTACATTCATATATCCAATGTGATGAGGGGAACTGCTGTGGGCGGAGAAACTACATATCCCATAGATCCTTACTGCACAGAGATTTATGGGATAAGATGTGACTTCATAGTTGTCAGGGATCTTACCTGAGGTGGGAGTCTGTAGCTCAGATATGATTGCTCACCCTTGCAGATAGACACAGTCCAAGGTGACCAGGTAAGAAGCCACATGGACTGTGAATCTGTGCACGGGGGCTTTGCAGAAAAGGTGATTCCAAAGCAGAACCGACAAGGACGCAAACAGCAGGATAGTCGAGGGGTAGCTGAAGTCAAAGGATGCCAGAGATCAGGATAAACGAAGTGTAGCCAAAGTCAAGGGATGTCAGAGGTCAGGATAAACAAAGTCAAAAGCTGTGGTCAATATGGAGTACAAGTTCGCGAGACTTGAAAACAGGAAATCAACACATAAACCAGGATCAAAGACTTGATTGTGTTCTCAGGGAGGGACGGTTTATATACCCAGCAGATGAATGATCAGTCTCAGGTGAAGCACAGCAATGACCATAGAATAAGTCCAGCCCCCAGTGCTGCAGACATAACCAGGAATAATAGGGCTAGAACAGATCAAAAGAATTGGAACTGTTGTGGTTCAAAGGCAGATAGCACCCACTAAACAGAAATTTTCTTAAGAACATTGAAGTTGAATAGTTTTAAAAAAAAAATATTTTGACTTAACTGTATTTTGTATATCAGTGTAGGCAACCTTCGGCATTCGTGATGTTGTGGACTACATCTCCCCAATGCTCTAATAGCCATAATGCTGGCAAAGTATCAGGGGAGATGTAGTCCACATCTGTAGTGCTGAAGGTTGCCTACCCCTGATCTATATAGTGCATTAAAATATTTGTGTGTTTGTGTGTGTGTGTGTGTGTGTGTGTGTGTGTGTGTGTATGGGGTGGTGCAGGGAGGAGGGGAGGAAGCAATATTACATCATAGTTTTGCTTTTAAAGAAATGTTCCCTGACCAGCATACCATAGTTTAGTAGGAAACAACTTATCATATTGATCTACAAATTAAAGTACTGTCTTTTTTTTCGTGTTTACATTCCAAGGAAATTCATGTGTAGCATATTTGGAGAAAGGTAATTCAATTCATCTTAGTTTTCATTTTTTTCTGCAGAATTTCTGCGGTTATAAGCAACAGTGTCAGCATTGTATTACATGGGGGTTATAGAGCTAAATATTCTATCAGTCAAAGCCTTGAGTCAAGAGCAGGAATGATGCAATATATGTTGTCTGTACCTTTGTTGCGTGCTTTATAGCTTGTGTAATATGTTTGGAAGATTATAAGTGCAGATTAAATGGTGTGTGCGTAATGTATGCGTGTGGAGATATTTAATATAGTAGAGCAAGATGGAGTACAATTAAAAAAAAAAAAAAATACAACCATTGCGAAATAAAATTTGTTTGTTGATTAGAAGCATGAATCAATAGCCTTTGTACACAATTTACATCGTTGGGAGTTATAACAGTTTTAATCTGGTGAAACTTTGAATCTGGACAGTCACATTTTGTTAAATGGGTCTGCAAGAGCAATGGCCACCAGAATCATATTTTATTATACATTATTTCTTCCAGTGAAACATGCTGCTGTTTACTTGTAATTAGCATGAGTCACGATTAATTAAAGGTTAGTTAATGGGTGTTAAAAATCCATTTGTTTCCAAATGTGCCTTCAACCTGAGAGTCTGTGGACAGGATTGAAAAGGTCTAGGTTCCTTTTTTTGTTAACTTGCACAAAATGCTAACTTTTTTGTGTAATTTTTTTTTTCATCTTTATTAGCTTTTTCACAAAGTTTCCAGTAAATAGTACTTAAATAAATATACCAACATAATCAAAATAATAACATAAAAAGACAAACCTGTACTAAACAGCAATGCATAGTTAGGGTGTCTAATGTTGGAATTGGCTGGGTCTCTGGGAAATAATCTTTGCCATCATATGCACAGGGGTCTCCATTGATGCTAGTTTATTTATCCACCCAAGATTGAGTTGTTTTCCTCAGTTGTAACCGATAAATCACTGATTGCTAATACCATACGTAATTGACACATTAGTTGGGAGATTATAGCACTCCGGGGTTGATGTTCTAATGTACTGAGCTGCAGGAAGTGTTGACACATCACTAAATAATTTATAAAAGTATATACACACAGTATAGCACACCCCTAACTATCTCAGATTTTACAATATATCACCAGTTTGAGAACCCTGTCCAACCAACCTTGGTCTGCTCTCCACTATTCCATTTCAGTGAACGCCAGAGAAAAACCACTAATATGTGCATCTTAACCCCTTAAGGACCAAACTTCTGGAATAAAAGGGAATCATGACATGTCACACATGTCATGTGTCCTTAAGGGGTTAAAGGCATCATTAAACTATAACTTCCAATTATTCCAGTTTGGCTGAATTGTTTTTAATTCCAGTTTCTGCCCCCACTGTTTTGGGTTAGTTCCCTGGCGTCCTTGCATCTGGAGACTGGGGATACCAGATCTATTCCCTCCAATCAGCATAGTGTGAGCACATCTAAATACGTACTTGTGTTATGTAAAATGCCATGAGGGCGTTAAGCTTTCCAAAGGCATTCTGAACATATTCTTCCCTGAATAGAGCTGTCCGGACAGCTTATTTGGTTGGTCCTGCTGCCTTTTCAGGCAAAGAAGACAGTCTTTTTTGGGCATCACCGGTGGTACATGTGGTGTCACTAGCACACACTCATAGGCCTACTGTCCCATTAATAGGCCCCTGTCCCAATAATATATGAGCCCAATGTCAGGAGGTTTGATTAAACACACTTACACTGTACAAAATGAACTTTTGCCCATACAAGAGCACTTCAGCAGCCCTCTAAATACGGGGATCCTTTTTTGCCATAGCATGGTAAACTTTCCTTTCATCACTAGGTTTATAACTTACAATGTTGTATTATTGGGAGATAAGAAATAAAGAGAGAAAATGTTAAATAACTGAATTAGATTCACATAATGAATAAGCATAAGTAGTATTTTTAGCCTTTTGCTTGACATATCGGTATGCAGAATAAAATTTCTCATTACATACATTTCCATGTAACACATTAGATAGAATGACTATATATATAAATATAGCAAGAACAACAATTTTTATACGCCTGACTCCTAATCTGGGGATTATAGAGTTTCTGGAAAATACAATTAACAAAGATAAAGTATTCAGAATTAGTGAGTAAAAGGATTAAACCTTTTCTTTTGAACTAAGAAAATACAAGTCAGCATTATAGTCCTAAATGACTTAGTCATGAACACAGATACTCACAATTGTTTGTTAGACAAGTTATGTCATGATATTCTGTTTCTAAACATGTTTACAATAAATCCTTTTATGATAGGTCCATAGTGAATTATTGTTTGGGAAGTACCCCAGAGCCCGTAACTTATACTAACAAGGGGATTTTTGTGTGTGTGTTCAAAAGGAATAAATGTACTTTTCAGATGAAACATTCAAGATCAGCTATAGACTTAGAAACACTATTACATCACCAGTGCACCCAAGATCAAAAATTAGAAATGGTTCTCATAGCTGTAGTAATGTGTTAGATAAATAGATAATAGATAAGCCACATTTGGGGATAAGCAATACACAATTGTCTTTGTAGGTAAAATATTTCTCTCTCGCATACATTTTATCATTGGACATAATTGTTCATAATATAAAATGTGAAGGAGCACCACATAACTTTGTCAGCAACATATAAGAGCATGATTGGTTAAGATTTGTCTTGATATATGTATGAATTTTAGCCAATCAAGTGATTGTATAAATTCCCAAATTTAAAGTAGAAACATAGCTGAACCAAACACATTGCGCAATGGATGAGCATGTTTTTAATTCAGAATTTGGAATTCCACCCATGGCAGAAAAAAAAGAAATGATTGTTATAAAGAAGATGGCTCCTGGGTAATGGACATCCATTAAATGTTGACATTATTCACAGTTTAAGTGACAGTGAATAATTTATTTATTTATTTATTTATATACTATATTATATAAAGGTTATTTTTTTCTGACCCTCCTATTTTTCCTTCTATCAACAAAATTTGGTTGAACTGAACTGCTGTCTGGCTGAAATTCTGCCATCCCGAAAATGTTTTAATTTCGGTCAAAGTGGTTCACAAATATTTTAGCAGTTCACAAGTCTAACAATTGCCAATGAACAATTACAAACAAATTAGACTCATACCAGATTTTGTTTTAGATGGGATTCATATATTTATATTTTCATGGAATCGTTTTTCTTTATCAAAAGTGGGGAGTTATAATGGGAATCATGTTTGCACCAAGCAGTGTGACCCTGTTTATTTTCAATAAGGAAGGTGCTTGCATTTATGGTGACTCTGGCTAAAATTACTTGGTTGTCTCGATTTAATAAGATTTCCAAATGATTAAATACTGTTAGAATTTTTTTTCAAATGATATATCTAGAAAAATATCCCTTGACTTTAATGGTGAATTCTACAGTAAAATTGGAAAGGTTTTCGGATCGTACTGAATCATTTGAAAAGCTTATAAACACAGGCCTTAGTCATCTATCATTTAGATGAAGTTGTTATGGTGCCTGTAGTGTTCATTTAACTCCTAAATGGCAGAGAATTGAGCAGTGAGACTGTAGAGGCATGATCTGTACACCAAAACTACTTCCTTAAGCTAAAGTTGTTTTGGTGACTATAGTGTCATTTTAAAAGATGTGATTAAATCTATGTGATTAAATAGTTACATACTGGGACTGTGCTGGAAACACCATACAAGTTCTATAAATTGAAAGCCACTCAATACTAGACATCAGTTGGCCTCAGACACTCTACAGATAATACTGCTTTTATGTACAGTGTCCCATTTCTAGCTCAGACTCGCCAGCCTTAGAAAGTTTACTTGACTTTTGAATATTGTATTATCAGGTCTCGTGGATCTTGTTTTCAATGTGTATGTTGTTAAGCCAAGATTATTGTTTAACTGTTCCAGTGAAGAAAGCGTGAAAATTGTTTTAATTGTTTGCTATGTTATTGCACCAATATCTGCTGTATAAGCACGTTTTAACTACTTTCTTTAACTTTAGTTTGTGTGTGTTAACCATCAGTGATCTATTTTATAATAAATATTGTATTTGTTAAATAGTGACATGTTAATGTACCTTGAAGGTTGATTGTAGATCAAAGATGAAATGCCACTCTAGTGCTTGTAGTTTTGTTTTCCTACATCAAAATGTGATGCAGAATAGTCGAAATTTTGACTGTTGATTGTCCCTTCACCAAGACCCAGCATTTAGGGAAACACCTCTTGTAATTTATATTTGTTATACATATATTTGTTCTCATATTTTATGCTCAGTACTGCTTTGGTGATGTAATTTACTGTCAGTTGTTTAATATGCCTTAAACTTAAACTGACCTCCAATTGAATCCGAGTTACCGCCGAGTGCATGACTTTTTTTAGGTAACAATGAATCAAATTGTAAGCATTACATTATTCATACGTGATAATTGTAAATTACGTGATGTCAAATTAATTGAGATCGTAATAGCTATCATCAGATGTAGATTGGCCAGAAATATACCTCCAAAGTGATAGGAGGTGACACTGCAGCCAGTCACATAATCCCTACAGATTATTTAAAACTATGCCCCTCCACACACACAAATATTAGATAGTGAATTATCTTTATAAAATGTGCAGTATTGTCTTCCAACACTCAAATGTAGTTAATTGCCCAACATTTCTAACATTAAGATATTACCATCACCTTTTTTTTTTTAAATCATTTTGTATCAAATATTTATATACACCATGGGTCTCCAGTATAAATATAAAATTAAAGGGACACTATAGTCACCAAAACAACTTTAGCTTAATGAAACAGTTTTTGTGTATAGATCATGTCCCTGCAGTCTAACAGCTCAATTCTCGGCCATTGAGGAGTTAAATCACTTTTGTTTTTTGTTTATGCAGCTATGGAAAGACCTCTCCTGGCTGTGACTGCAAGAAAATAAAAAGGCTTTCATTTTCAATCAGATGTAACTTACTTTAAAAATTTGTTTATCTCCCTCTCTGTAAATTGAGCTTTAATTACATACAGGAGGTTCCTGCAGGGACTATCAAGCTGTTAAGGCGATCAGAAATTCTCAATTAAAAAGAATTTGCAGTAGAGAAAGTGTAATAATTACACTTCATTACAGCAAGTGTTTAGGAAGGCTGTGCAAGTCACATGCAGGGAGGTGTGACTAGGCTGTATAAACAAAGTGATTTTACTCATAAATGGCAGAGAACTGACCAGTGAGCCTGCAGGGGCATGTTCTATACACCAAAACTGCTTCATTAAGCTAAAGTTGTTTTGGCGACTATTGTGTTTAATTAAAAAAATGCTGAGGTTGGTTATCTTTTGCTGTGTATATGTTTGTACTGCTGTTACTATATTTATTTGTCGCTTTTTAAAATTTATTTTCCTCTTTTTTTTTAGTTCTAAATATAAAAACCATATAAGTAAATCAATATTGTCTTGGCATATGCATCACTTAACAAGCAATAGGATCAGTTGTGCTGCTTAAGTTTTATTGAGAAGCATGATGCTGGTATCCTGCCATGCACCTTATTTATGTAGTTATAAAGTTATACTGAACATTACTTTTTCCTACAAATGTAATTTAACAATTGCTCACACTTAACACTTCCAGAAGAGCCAGCAAGTTAAAAGGTTAATGTTAAAAAAAAAACACTATTTCAAAATTTTAAAACAACACATAATTTTTACTTATCTATTGGGTTGTACGTAAATCTGAGATGTGGCTGTTCTGATTTAAGACAAAATAATGTCTGCTTTGATCAAAAGTGGCTTTTTCAATAGCTTTGGAGAGGCGGCAAGCTGTTTTGGCCTGCAAGCCATCCATTTTCTATCAGCCATAAATCGCTAACATGTGTAGTCCTTGACATCCACTCAAAGATTGTGTTGTAGATTTCCGATCAAATGAATGCCTCAATTTTAATAATTTTTTGGAAAGCCTTTCAAATGTTTTAATATTTTTGGATAAAGTTTTAAAATGATTAATATTTTTTAAAATATATTTTGACATAAAAGTATTTTGATATATTGATATACATATATTTTATACATAATGTATTTTAGATAATTTAATAATTGGTGGAAAAAAAGCATTTGAAAAGTTATACAGAAATATGAAATATTTTCTTAAGCTTACCCCTAAAAAATTAAATCGATGTCAAAATCTGGTGATTAAATTATCATGCGGTAGAAGATCCCTTTGGTGTCAGCCATCCCTAGATTTTTTTTTTTTATGCAGAGACCCATTTTGTTTTCTGGCACACGGTTAAGAATACAGAAGTGAAGTGGAAGTGGCTCAACTCCTTCTAGCCCTATTCAGTACTAGACTAAGCATATATTGAAGGTTTTAATCAGATTATTTTGTTGCCACCCATGTGTGTTATACATAAATGACAAGAAAATCTGTACGGGTGACTATGCTACTTAAAACCCGTTAGTTGAGAATCTTTATGACATTCTTTCAAACTCTGTCTCAAACAAAATATATACATGTGATAATTGACAGTCTTTTGGAAAAAAATTGTTTCTGCTGCCAATAGTTTCTGATGGCAACAAGCACCATATTATGCAATTTGCGTTAGATGCATATGACTTCCTATTGCACATGTGTAAGATTAGCTATGGAAGATCTTGTGCTCTTGCGTGACCATCCATAAACTCCATTTTGTACTCTTGCACACAATGATGGCTCGTAGCAGATGAAGTTGCCAAAAGCCAACGATGTATGGCAGGAAGACTTTGGCCACGTCGATGAGAGACAGTCTGTGGTATCCCCAGCAAAGTGGACATGCCACCTTGTGAGGTGTTTGGGGGGAAAAATGCAAAGTCTCCACAAATGGCCTTACCACTTTAAATATTACCCTGGTGTGACTAGATAATACTTGCAATTTCATACTAACAATTATAAAAAGTGAGAAATGCTGCAAAAACATTAACGCATGAAACATAATTTCCATGCTTTAGTTTCAGTAATGTATTTGCAAATATCAACCTAAGTAGATGTTTTGGAAAAGGTAAAATCTGTGAAGGGCTATTGAATGTGATTTTGTTTTTTAAAAGGGGAGGGAAAAAAATTTGATTTTGCTTGGAAACTGTTACATTACAGCCATAGCATATACTAAAACTAGTGTGAATTGCTGCTTTATTTAAAGCAGATAATAATAAGTATTTATTTCTTTTCAGCTCCAAATCTTAAAGGCAGACCGCGCAAAAAGAGGCCTTGCTCACAAAGAAGAGACTCTGTAAATGGGAATGGTAAAGATTCATCCAATATTTGCGATGGCAAAGCTGTTGCCAAGGTAATCTTTTAGACTCTACGTTTCATTCCACTGCCTTGTGACTGTTTATTGTTCCTCTGTTCCTCAGATGAAGAATTAGGGTTGCCACCTTTCTTGGAAAAACATACTGGGCATGCTAATTTGCATAATTTATTATATATGTGTGCCATCACAGGATATGACATCACCGTATGTAAATCACAAGGAGTGATATAAGAGTAAAAAAAAAAATACATTTGGGAAAAAAAACAAAAACAACCCCACTCACCCCACCCAAAAACAACAACCACCCCCCTAAAAAAAAACAAAAAAACTACTTTCAGTTTAATTCTGCTGTATAGAGGGATAGCTCTGCAGTCTTTGCGGAGATTTGACTGCTCTTCTGAGTGGTCACTCAATGGATCCAGCATCAGGTTGTCTACATCATATCCCTGGTTGCACCATCGACAATATATGCAAATCCACAGGCCTATTGATCGTCTATTGACCATAAACCAAAGAGGGTTTATTCACTAAACACCAAATTGTAGTGAATTTCAATCTGAGTTTCCAAATATACGTTCAAATGGTCAAACTGTGAGTATGTTGCTTGGGAGACTTTAATCAAATCAAATATTTGTGTCTATAATTTACTATTTATATTTCAGTTCACTAAATGTCACAGCTTAATGAATAAACCTCTGTTTATTAGTTTATTCCCGAAACGAAATAATTTAGTGTAAAGAATTGAAAACCAAACTACAAAGTTAAGGCCAATGTGGTAGAATTTTCCATTTCTGCTATAGACCCAGTATGGCTATTTATGGCTTGAATTTAGCAATTTTTTTTTTTTTTAATGTTGCTTTGTTTGAATGCATTAATTTATTTAAGCATGTAGGACAGAATTTTATAAGGAATGTTATAGGCACTCTACAGACATATAAACCAACTGAAACTACTGAAGTGCTTTATGTGCCTGGAATTTGTCATTTAAAAAAAGAAGTTTGTAAAAGTGCACGGGCCGGCGCCGTTATGGCAGTCTTATCTCTAAATAGCAGCATTTGTATTGTTTTGCAAAACCGGTTCTGGCTAAGCCATCCAGGTGGCATCCATAATTGCTATTTAGTTTGGAAGATTTCATATATAGACAGACAGATCTATCGATCTATGTCCAGCACTCAACAAAGTACAAAAAAACAGCACAATACAGAGGTGCTAACCCACGCTAATGTAAATAAAAATAAGAAATTGACAGCATTTAGGGGACTTCCAAAAATATGCTTTACCAATATATGTCCAACAAAATCAGGGTTTGGACCCCGTTATCAAGACATGTCAATGAGTTATTATAAGTTATAAATAAATATCTATATCTACCTATATATATATATTTTATAATAGGATATTGCGCTCCTTGATACTGGATACTGGATTGATTTTTGTCCAAAGTATTAAAGCATTAACTAGGACAAGGTTGTTTTTCATGTCATGTACTGTTAGACTGAGCTTCTGGTGACATAATAGGTTGCTTGAACAAATTTCCATTTAGGAAATAAAGATGATGGTGCATTCCGCTGCTTAACATGTTCCTTAGAACAAATATATTAAAGGTTAACCAGAAGATGATCTCGGTAAAGAACTTCATTAATAGCTTGAATAATTTACTGCAGCTCAAAAGCTCGGCAGCTTGCATTTGACTAGGCAGTGTCCACGGGGAGTGCGTATTGCATGGGTCCTCTTCTATGTTGAAATTAATATAGAACATGCACATTTTATGCCAGATGATAAATATACTATTTTCATGTTCAGAGAAAGGTGTTTGTAGTAAGGAAGGGGAAAAGATATGATGCTGGGAAAAATCAGTGTAATTTTTACTGTGTACATGCCTGCCAATTTGGTCAAACTGGACACCCCCTTGAAGTTTGATAAATTGAAAAACTGTTGTCTCATTTTAAAATGGAGTTGTTGCTTTGTGCCATTTTGTGTAATTAAAGGACACTTTTTAAGCACTAATGTTACTACAGATATTTGTAGTGGTTGTAGTGACGTCATGTCCTTGTTTGCACCTCGGCTCTGCATATTGTTTATGCTTAAGTGGCTGGACGTGCCATGGGCACGCACAAACACTGTTTGTGGCAAATAGCTAAAAACATTTTCACAAAGAACCAAGGGGCAGCAGTAGCGGCATGCTGGCACCATAACCACTACAGCGGATTGTAGCGCTGAGAGGACCTCTTTAATAAATGACTTGCTGAAAAATAGAGGATAAAACAAGATATACCAATATATAACAAAACAGCATTTACCTAAAAACTGCACACTAAATGAGTTAAATGTCTATTGTAGAATATATTTGTTTAAAATATTGATACAACTTGAAAAAGACACTGCCTTTCAAAGCAAAAAATTCCTTTTTTTAAGAGCTGTACAAGTACTTTAAACATTATGAGCAGAAATATAGGGTTTTATAAAGAACACCGTGTGTGCAAATTAAAACGTACTCCCTTGGCTAGCTCGAAATTGACCAGATGACCTTCAGTAAATGTGCTTTTGTTAGTGCATGGTACAAATTGGCAGCACTCAAAAGACTTCCAAAAACAACTTTACTAATACATGGCCAACAAAATCAACGTTTCGACCCTACGGGGTCTTCATCAAGATATGTCAAAAACGATGTCAAAAGATATTTTTGCTATAGTTTACTGCATAATGAGTGATGTAAATGAAATGTGTTATGTTTTTCTGTGGGATTTATTTATTGCTCTGTAAAATCAATAACTGCTTGATGAGCAATATACCAAGATGTGACAAACAGAAAGCTTTGATGGATAACACCTGTAAATGGTTATGCTTGGTCAGCTGTACTCTCATGTGCAATTCCTTCCAGGTAAAATGTGAAATTAAGACAACCTTATCAAAAACAAAGACTTCAATTAGCAACTGCAAGAAGGGGTCTATTGACGATAAACCAAAGGCAGCTACAGGGAATGGATGCAAAACAGGGGAGTGCAAAGCTGAAGAACAGGCGTTTTTGGTGGCATTATATAAATATATGAAAGAACGAAAAACACCAATTGAGAGGATACCGTACTTAGGTTTTAAGCAAAGTAAGTATTAGAGTTCTTGTTATTTTTTGTATTTTGGCATACAATGTATCTGGTTACAAAATGTGCATTCAATATATAAGAATTAAAAGTGTGTGTGTGTGTGTGTGTGTTACGTCTGTGAGTCGTAAGCCATTTTGGTGAAAAAACAACAGGAAACAACTCAAAAGATTAAGAAACTCCGGGAACGAAAAATTGTAAATATTTACTCATTGCTTCACAAGACTTTATTTAATTTTTTTAACGGAGTGCTACATCATGTCACCTCTGCTTGTTGTCTTTTGGTAAAACCGGTTAATTAGATGCAATGTGCCAAGCAAGACAATTTCTTGTGTGGCCAAAGTCTTTGAAGCGCAGTAACTAATGGCGATGAGTGAATATTTCACTGAAGTTCTGTTTTGACACAGACAGCACTGTGTGTTTTCTTCTGTGTTTTCTGCCTGCATTTTACCCAGACTTTTCAGATTTAAATTAGTTTTACATTCAAATGTTAACCTAAAACTTAAAATTCAGGGCAAACATCCTCCTGCCGCATGACTTCTGGGATCGGACAGGCTGACAGCGCATGCAGTGACTCTCATGTAATTTGATCTTTATTGTTTTTGAAGTGTCCCTGCACATCTTTTTGTATTAGGAGAAAATAAGAACTTATTGGTGAGTTGTCCTTCTTTAAATCCATCACACAAAAAAATGACTTGGGTGATTGCAGTGCCTGGAAATTAAATAGGAGGTGAACCCACTGCTGCCAAACTGCCCCTTAGAGTATATAAATATAAACATACAATAAGAAACAGAAAAATGTAGGTTTAATAGAGACAGATTTCTATTATCGCTACAAAAGCTGTCAGGGATGAATTTCCATTCACCAATACTCACCTCTTAAGATATGGTCATGGCGGTTCTACACTGACCATTAGGGTGTGACGTGAACCTTAAAAAACTTAAAAAGCAAATAATATAAAAAACAAACAATATAAAAAAAAAAAACCCAGAACTGGAATAGCTGTATTTTGACCCTACAGTAAATAGCACTGAGATATAATTTTAGGCTCCATGTAATGGGTGTGTTAAACAAGTGGTAAAATGTGCTACATAAGATTGTTTTTGTTTTAAGGTTCACTCTAATGTTAAACATATTTGTTTTAACATTGTTTTTTCTGCTAGTGTTTAGAATCCAGTGTTGGGAACAGTATCATTGGTGCAGCCACTCTGCCTCCGGTGAAACCATTTGACCAATGATTCTCAAAGAGAAGCATTTAGCACGTGAGGTGCTTGTGCATCAGCTCTACTCAACCAGTCCAATTCTTCTCCATGAGAAGACATTAAGAGTGTTCTTTCTTATCATGTTGGCGTGATGATACAGAATGTAAAAGCCTACAGTTTTGTTTTAAAAAGTTGATGCACCAAAACTACTTCAATAAGGCATGGATTTTGCGCTTGGTGTCACAATAAATATAATTTATGTGTCCCCTTTATATAGGCAGAAGGGAAAATTAAATTTCTCTGATTGCTTTCAAAGGATATATAAAGATATATATATATATATATATATATATATATATATATATATATTATTTTTTTTAAATGTATTTATTTTTGTTTGATGGCAGCCAAAGAGCATTTTGTTTCAACAAATCGAAAAACTTCTTGCCCTTTCTCCGCATATGAAATATACGACAGACATTATTATTATTTTTTCTCTCTCATTGAAACCATGTGTTATTTTTTATAAAGAATGTCACCCTGCAAGTTTTACATAACAATTTACATACCTAATTGGCACTGATTGCTGTTCAACTCTTGATGAAGTTGAATGACTGCATATGATTACAATGTTGTCTCCAAACCGGCTGCTTGGAATAGAATCTCGAGCAATGCCGGAGCAAACAGCTTTGTTTCATTATTCATTGATTTAGATTAAATCAAGTCCCAAGGAAATCTGTTAATGCCTTTCGAAACTTTGCAAGGTTCAGCCAAGCTTTCAAAATGTTTTTTTGTTTTTTTTTTGTCGAAGGGTGCACTTTCTAATTTTAATTTTCTTGAACTCATTTATCAACAAAAGAGTTTTAAATGGCTTTTAAATTCTCTGCAAAGTGTCTGCTTTTAATTTGTTGAATGTTACTAGAAAGGTTGAAAAAGCAAACTATAACAGATCGGCATCTGATAAATGGAATTTATGTAAAAATAATAATCTCATTTGTCTGTTTTACATCTCCATCTTTAAACCTATTTACAACATTAGAGCCATATAAGTGATTAGCAACTGTGGACAAGATACCAGATGGTAATTTAGAAAGCTGACATCATACTTAATAATTCTAAACATTATTATGTGTAATTTGACTTGCAACACAATGCATTATTGTGTGCATCACAAATGTATTCCTTGTTGTAAAATAACTATTGCACGCATGTTTACTAAATATTGTCTAGAATTAGATTGCTGATTTTAATAGATTTAAAACCTTTCTAAATGCTATTGTAACCATAGATTTTGTAAATGATATTTTGCTGAAATATTAAAAAAAAAAAAAAATCTGCCTTTTAATGCCCAGATCTCGAGATCCAGCCTGGGTTATTGAGATAATGTGTCTATAGACATTATTAAGAGATTAAATTTGATGTTGTGTTACCATGCAGTCAGTGATATCAGTCATCAACTATTGGTACTGCCTCTGCTGTCTGCTCCTGCTTGGTTTATCCAGAGGACTGCAATATAGTACTTTTTTGTTATGGGATTTTTTCCCTAATATTTGAAATAATGTTTCCTCCACACATAGACGTTTACGATCTGTTAATTTATCACTGATCAGATTACACCCTTTGTGGTTGCATTAAGACATTCCAGTAGCTTTATCATATGGATGCCTGAAGTGACTAGTGGCCTTAAGAATTTGTACTGAGATCCTTATACACTGAAGGTTTGGGTCAAACTTTGATCATTTCCTTTTTTGTGTGGTAGGTCCTTAGACATGTAATATACTTCTCTTGTACGTGTTTACTTCACCCATTATCAAAGAAATTTGGTACTTTTTAAAAAAGTTCTATAAAGATATATAATGAATACTTGGCTCTCTCATATTTCAGTACAGAGCAACTTAATACAGTCCAGTATTTTAATTACGTTAAATTGTCATACATCATTTTTTTAAGTAGATTTGACCTGGAATTTACTAAAGCCAGAGCTCGATTAAGATATTTTGAACTGGGGCAGTGTGCCAGTTACAACCCCCCACCTTATTCCCAACCACTCATGTTCACATGCATGTGCTTTGATTTGATAAAATAAAGGCCTTATTTAATATGACAGTAAACCAACAACCACACTGCAAATATATATAATTTAGAAAAAGTTGTCCCACTCCACAATCTATCCTTTCGACTTAAATTTACAACTTCCAACTTATCTTTATTTAATAAATCCTTAGCAGTGATAAATACCAATGACATGCAATACCTTATTCTGTTATTCATCTTTCTCATCAAAACTTTCCATCTTCTGTCGCCTGGCCCATCCATGCTGTCTTCTATACTTATCGATTTGTTTTCCTCTTTTCAAGTCCTCTTTTTACTTTTCTCCTCCCCTGTCTTGTTACTGCCCGTAGAATCTTAAAGTTCTTGAATCTCTTACCACTTCACCATTTACCGAAATTCTAGCAGGACCACACCAGGCTGGGTTTGGCCCATTCTTTTGTAAAATTATTTATAGTGTTTTAAATATATGCAAAAACAATATGTTAAGACACTGACATTTGAGTTGCAACATTTTCTGCAAATCGCAAGTGCCTTGCCGATTCTTCAGTGAAGTCTCAACAAAAATAAGTGGTTACTCACCCAGTCAAGATGCTCTCTTTCAAAAACACTACTGCGCTCTTTACGTAAGCAGTTTATGGGCACAGCAAAATGACTGGAAGTTAAATTTTAGTTCTCCACTTTCAACTCTTGAACTATAGCAATTGAATCGCATGTCCTAGTAATGTAAATGTTTACTCTAAGCATCTTAAAAATTAATTTCTTACATCACTGCAGTGTACTCTGTACCTTATTCCTATGAGATGAGTGGAACTGTAGCTTTGGAACAAACCAAATATCCCAAAAAGCTGTATGGGATACGGTAGAAAAAAAATCGATGGGCCATAATGAGAGTCTGCAGGTTGATAAAGCCTGTTCCTTACACCCTAGTCATTTACCTGTTAAGTCCACTTTAAACTAAGCAAAAAAAATGTTCGGGTTTGAAGGTTGGGGCAGAAAGAATGCAGAAATCTATTATTATTTTTTTGGAAATAAAGAAAAAAAAAAAGAAATTGGCCTTTGTCAATTTTGGCCAATATCAGCAGCCGTCACAAATGATGGCTTTGGGATGCAGTCTTTGTCTATTTCAGTAGAACTATGAATATCAGATAAATACATTTTATTAAAGGGACACTATAGTCACCAGAACAACTACAACTTATTGAAATTGTTCTGGTGAGTAGAATCATTACCTTCAGGCCTTTTGCTTTAAACACTGTTTTTTCAGAGAAAATGCAGTGTTTACATTACAGCCTAGTGATAACTTTACTGGCCACTCCTCAGATGGCTGTTAGAGATCCTTCCTGGGTCATGGCTGCCTAAAATGCATCCAAACATTCAGTATCTTCTCCCTCTGCATGCAGGCACTGAACTTTCCTCATAGAGATTCATTGATTCAATTAATCTCTATGGGGAGATGCTGATTGGCCAGGGCTGTGTTTGAATCATGCTGGCTCTACCCCTGATCTGCCTCCTTGTCAGTCTCAGCCAATCCTATGGGGAAGCATTGTGATTGGATCAGGCCACCACTTCTGATGATGTAGGCAAAATGGGGCCAAGGGGGCTAGATAGTGGTTTTAACACTATAGGGTCAGGAATACATGTTTGTGTTCACTTGACATATTTTATACCCCACTTGCTACAAGCTCCTTACAATTCTATATTTCTCACCTACTTACCATGAATTACTCTGTATCACATTACATGTCCAAATGCACAATTATTGTCTGAAAAAATATCACCTGAATCCTTTTTGACCTCCTCAGTGGTGTCACTTAATAAACTAGGTCTACTAGGGCATTCCAATGAAGAATAGATTATAAAGTAAAAATTTGAATGGTTAGGGAAATCTGAATTGTCAATGCTGTTGCATTGAAAGGTTCGTGTTTAATAATAATAAAAAGTACCCACTCCTAGGCAATTAAACAGCGAAATCTACAGTACCATTACATTGATGTTGCTTTCTTTGGCAACAACACGGATTTAAGACAGAACGTGTCTTTAGTACAAGAATGTGAGAGCTTGTTGTGATATAAATGTAATGGTTGATTATATATCACACTTTCAATTAGTTTCAATGCCCATCTTCATGTAAAATTGTAATTTAGGCAATGATGACCTAAATGCTTGATAACACCTTTGTTGGAACTCAAAACTGTGTCCCCATGCTATTTCTCTTGATCCACAATGGCTAGAACAGGTATACCATATAAATTTAGAGCCCTATTCCACCGAAAAGTCAAATAAAGATGTTTTGTAGAATTCCTTTTGTTATATATCAGGACTCAAAATTTTCACTCGACCACTAGACATTGTCAAATTAAAATATAGCCCTGGTGAGTGATCCATGGACTCTCCATTCTTGCAGCATGCCTCCCAATTTTAAGGTACTGTTCTGCCTCCCCTGGTTTGTACGCTGGTGTCCTGCTTTTGAGGACACAAGGGAACGGTCTCCAAAAAGGGAAGTGTAGGGTAAGACCATACAGAGAGCACTGTGTGATTGGCGGGCAACCTGGAGTGCATTCACAGGCTGGAGTTTAATTCCTTTGGATGACGCCATTGACGTGAGTCACATCACTGGCTTGCCCCCTTTACCCTGTCCACTGGCGCCCCGATTCACTGTATGCCAACGTTAGGGTATATGCTGCAGTGGCAAGGAACTTTTAATCCTGGCTAGTAACATTGGACTTTACATTTTGAACTCTATTTCATTACAGTTTCTGAATAGATCACAAAAGTAATTTTGAAATTAGGTCACCAAGCTGGGGCTTATAATCACAAGATTGCATATCTCTTGCTTTCAAAGGGATTGGTCAGCAAAGGTATTTGCTCTTGTTAACATTAAACTGCTATCAACTATAACTCCCAGGAATATTCCAGATTTAACCAGTGGTTCCAAACTTGACACCTCATTATCAAGTTTGATATCCGTGTGACAGGTTTTGTGACAGTTTTGATTTCTCTTCCACTGAGGAAAGATGTTAAAATCTGTGTGCTCCCAATCTTTGGACTGTATCCACCAATCCTCCCCCATTCTATATGAAATCTCATTTTTATAATTTGAAAACACAGTTTTAAAAATATACCAAGACACATTATGTGAATGTCCCTTTATTACAGACATGAAAAAAATATTATTTTGTAATGCTGTAATAAAAAATATTTTCTTGTTAATACATATTTGATTTTAATGTGGTTTTATAATTGCATCCATCTGTTTATCAGACTAAAATTGTATCTGATTGCATAGTTTATTTAAAACTGAGATACTTAGAATCTCTGTGTGAATATCACATTTGTTTGTTTTCTGTTTTGATAAATTATTATTTATTGTACAGTATAAGCCATATGTTCTTTCTATTTGGTATGAATTTATTTTTTTTGAAATTACATTTGTATGAAAAAAACACTGGTTAATGCAATTCTTATCTAAACACTTATTGTCCTTCTAACAGTTAACCTTTGGACTATGTTTCAAGCTGCTCAAAAACTGGGAGGTTATGAGACGGTAAGTGTATTATTTAACGGACTTTGAATAGCTCAATGTAATGTCTTCTTGCTAAATAAACTGGAGGGAGGGTTTAAAACAAACATGATTTGAGAATAGCTGTTCACAATGGGGGTTTATTGAACAACTCTAAGAGAGGCGTTTGATTAGTTCCAGCTTTAGAAAAATTGTAAACTTGTCGTAAAAAATTACAAGTGGAAAACATATGTAACGCTTCCCCGTCAAGGAAATTAGTAAGGTCTGTAATTTTTTCCCATGTTAAGAAAGAGCTTATTATTGTACAAGCAGCCAAGGCTGCATAAAATAAAATTTCACTTTGGCAATGTACCTGACATCTGCTCATTTCTAATATGTGGAATGTATTAAAGCTTTAAAAACATAATCAGTATTGGCTATTAAGAAACTGTGTACTTATTAACTTTAATTGCTAGCATAAAAAAAAAAAATCTTAATGGGAAAAAAGGCACTACGAGGTAAACAGGAAGTTATCACTTATTCAAAAATTCCCCCTGACTGCTTTTATTAACTAATGATATATGGCATGAATTTTCTATATTTAGCTTGCAGAAACATTTGATGGTCACCAACTGAACACTATGTTCTTTGAACCATGAAAACATAAGATAAAACTACAGAGATTAAGATCTTTGTTTCCCCCCCTATGGACAGAGTTAAGATACAATGCCACAGATGACATCTGAAAAACAGAAATAAAAAATACCATAGCAAATTGTTTCCAGATTTTGCTTTGATGAAATAAAATATATTCCTGCTTTATTAAGAGGTACTACAAACTTGGCGGTTTGTGTGCAATTATTCAGATACGTACCCAGGGAAATAAATGGTGTTCTATAAATGTAAGACTACACAAATGGGTCGGCGCTTGATAACACACAAAATGAACAATAAGGCAGCAACCCTAAAAAGGGGATCCCTCTCAACCCTTTTGGATAACACAAAAGTAAAAGACAAGTAAGGGCTGCACCACATGAACTAGGATAAAATAAAGTAAAATAGAATTAAAAAAAATAGAATAAAATAAATACTGTGAGTTCTATAAATGTGTATTCCAAATGCTATAGTATTCTAGTAACTTTTTAGATAGCTCCTCAATGGAAAAAAAATAATAGTTTTTCATAAATTATTTCCTCAGGGCCCTGGTCTCTTTGCAGCCTCCCTAACTTCACTGTCTGAGATCATAAATCCTGATGATTTCATAAATCCAATGCTTCCTTTCTCATTAAAAGGCTACTGCACATGCACTGCACTAATCAGCATCTCCTCATAGATTTATTGAGTCAATGCATCTATATGAGGAGTGTTCACGCTCTGCATGGAAAGGCTGGAGATGCAGAACATCTGTCATGCAATTTTTGCAGGACCGTACCCAAGACGTCCATCTAGTGGTTGCTGGAGTGAAAGCTAGTAGAATTGGTGTCCATAGAAAAGGCAGCATTTACTCTGCTTGGACAGCCACTAGAGGGATGTACTATGAACTTACAAAGATTGTCATCACCAAGCAAAGTGTGGAAACCACGGATGTTGGTCCTGCAAAAACTTGGCATAGAGATACTTTAAGTAAATGCATTTCCATGATGATTGGTGCAGTGCAGGGATTTGGGAAGCATTAGATTGGCTGAGATCATCAGTATTGATGATCTCATCCAGTGGAGAAGTGGTCATGTGGCAAGAATGCCAAGGATAATAAAAAAAAGTTATTCAAAATAGAGTTCAATTCCACTGTGATATGGCTTATATTCTTTACATTTTTATGGCGGCAGTGTGGAATTAATGTAATTTAATTAAAATGTTCTGCCTACTAGTGGTATGAAACATGCTAATCTCTCTGTGCCAAAGTGAATTTTAACTCTTAATACAACAAGCTAAATCCTTTATTCCAGTGCTTTAAGTTCCTCCATCTTTTCTATTTTTTTGTTTAATGTGTTTTTAAAATGTAGCATTTCCTTGTCAGTTCTTCACAATTCTATTATAGTAGAAAAAGCAATGTTGGTGGACAAAATTACTTTACTGTGCTGCTAATGGTGTTATAATTAAAACTAATTAAATATAAATATACCCACTTAACTCTGATCTCATTAAAGGGTTCTTCCAGTACATGAACAACTTTCCTACATGATAAAGCTCTCTTGGTAAAAAAAAAAAAAAATCAGTTTACAAAAAAATCTTTCCTTCCTACTTTAATTTATAAGTAGAAATGAGTGACCCAGACCTAAAACATGGCCTGCTTTTCCTTTGCCAGAAAACCTTGCTCACTCATTTCTCAAAAGAATATAGTGCCCGTTCCACTTAGTGGGTAATCAGAAAGCACCAAGGTGTTTGACATGTTTTGGCCGTAACACTCTCCTGTATTATTGTTTCAACATGTACCCATATAATAAGAGAAAGGGCCGCGCCAAAGGTCATAACTTACCGTTGTTGTTTGTTTGTATGATTTTTATTTTAAACATAAAATCTATGGTGTAAGGCAGACATTTTTGTCTGCTGTAAAGCTTAATAATATTGTAGCCATTGTATTGCCGGGTCTTAATAATAACCACATGTGTGCTATTGATCATACAGATTACTGCTCGAAGGCAATGGAAAAATATATATGATGAATTAGGTGGAAACCCAGGAAGTACAAGCGCTGCTACATGCACTCGTAGACATTACGAAAGGTAACAAAGTGCGGTTATGAAGTGCTGTTAATTAGCCCAAATCTTTTTGTGAAGTTTCTCATTGCTTGTAACTTTGGCATATGCTAGTTGAAGAGCTTCAGTATTTTACAGATGCTATTACATATAGAATACCTTTATAATACCTTTTTGTTACTAGTATATCTTACACATTCATTTCTAAACATCATTGTCCTTTCCTCTTCCATCAGTACTGATCAGAGTCAACAGATCATCTTTATTCCTCCTCTTTGTAAGAGGTCAACCAGGTGTTGACCCAGATGATCAACATAAGATTAGATCCATTTGTAAATGTCTGTAAAAAAATAAAAAGTTTACAATTATTCAAGATTTAGCAAAGAAACTCTAAAAAGTAGAAGAATATGGCTATTACCGGTGCCATTTGTGGGTCACTTGCTTGAATATTCCTCCCTTTGCTATAATTATAAAGGCAGTATTAAGGGGACATTGTTGATGTTTGTTGACATACGTCAACAGCAAATGGTAACACTGAAGTAGGGGGCAGAACTAATTTGGGGTTGGGTCTATTCTCTTCCAGTTGCAGACTTTGTATGAATTGCTGGTAGGTTTCCATATTTTAGGTCAATATGACCCAAACTTTTGAAGGTATACATACTGGTTTTGAAATGGTACTAATTTCATGATTTTTTTTGTTGTTGTTGTTTTTTAAACCTAAATAATAAGCCATTATGACATTTTTTTGTATGAATGATATACTATAGGAAGTAAAGATTCACTTTGCTGTCCTTTGTGTACGTAAGTTATCACAAAAAAAAAAAAGGCGTTTGCCAAATATACCTCTGTATTTTTTGTAATCTGTATGTTTTTTTTCAGTGTGATGGATATTGGGTTTAATTGTATACAAACCCATAAGAGATAATATTTCAGGATGTAATAGAATTCCCCATAATGCAAAGTAGGTACAGCTGACAACAATGGGTTCTAATTTCACTGCCTAACTATAGTTTCATAGATTAAATTCATTGCATATGTTCAAGTACCTTTGAACATGTTATATTTAAAAATAGACCAATTTTTTTTAATGAGAATTTGTTGATTGCTGTTTTCATAAAAACACTTCCCAAATATGTTAAATTGCCGACTTCAAAAAAATATTAATCTCTTTGGGAGAGACTTAATTTTCTTTTTCTTGTAAAAATTGTGCTGAGATTTTTCATGAAATTGTGATGCAGATAATTTGTTTTATGACTTCACAACACTACAGTTTTACAAGTTTTCTTAATTAGAGTCATTACTAAAGCAGCACTGCAGTTTCAATGCAACAAAATAAGTATCCGAAGTTTAATTAATTGTATTTGAACATTGTAGAATATTTTGTCTTTTGTTTCTTAATGATGTAATTTGCTGCATATGTGACACATGCTGGGTAGCAGTTGCGGAACGATACTAATAATTGTATGTTTATGTAATAGTGATTTCATGAAATAGAAATTGGTGTCAATTTTAATTAAAAAAAGTATAAATGCCCCCACATATCACATAATAATCAGACTAAATATTATGTGTGATCCATTTATTTTAGAGTCAGTAGTAGAGGTTTCTTCAGCTTAATCAATCATTGACTCTGAGTTTATGATAAGTCATGAAGAAAAATATTTTCAGTCTATAAGCAGTTTTTTTCTTGTTTTTTCTTTCTTTTACTTCAGTATGTGTGTGTTTTTTTTTATTTTTTTTATTTTTTTATAAATATAACTGGGGATGTATGTTTCCAGATGGACAGCGGCCTCTATGAGCAGTAGGGAGTAACCCAGCCCATAAAATGGGACTTCCCAGAATGGAGACTTTGCTGGCATTAAAGTGATGTCCAATCTTTGAATGTATAATTAAAGGGATTTTATAGTGGTAGGAATACAAACTTGTATTCAGTGCTTTCATGTGGGGATTTTACTGACTCTGGATGTCCTCATGCAGAGAGTAAGGACGTCCAGTGTCAGTTAGGCAACCTGGAGTCTGTTTTCAGCCAGGAAGTGGATTGACGGCCAATGGAGGCAATTGTAGCCCTAAATGTAATTAATGAGATAATGTGGTATGGGCTATTATAGTGTCCCTTTAAGAAGAGATGAAGAATGGGCAAACCTATTAAATTAAAATTCTGTGAAATTCTGGCAAATTCACAGGTATGTTCATTGTGGAGAAGGAAGATCACTCTTATCACAGAAATGGCAATGCATGGTATAGAATAGGACTGTTTATAGAAAGGCTTTGGAACACTTAGTATAGATTTGATGTTTTTACAACTTTCCTGGCACTCTCTTACTTCTCCATTGGGGGATTCTATAGTATTAGAACAAGATAACTTTTGGGACTCCCTGGACTTCCTGTTTGAAAGGTGAGCGCATTGTCTTTGAATTTGTCAAGATAAGATACTCCCACCATACTGCACACAGGAGGGAGGAAAATTTGCAATGCAATGGATGAATGACTCCCACCAAGCACCCAATGTTTAATAGGGAAACATCATATAGTAAGTCTCTAGTCTGCGTTTATCATGTCTTTGTTTAATTTATTTTTCTATATTTCCACTAAAAGCTCAGAGGGTGGGCCTGTAGCTACCATTTGATCCCAAAGGGTTTCCAGACACCCCAGGAACTATTGTTTGTTTTTTCTTCAAATTATCACATTACCCCAGAACCATATTTTTTTCAAATGAATACATTATTAGGGGATCCTATAGTGCCAGGAAAAAAACACCCAGACTACTTCATTTAGCTGACGTGGACTGGGTGCCTACAGTGTCCCTTTAATACATTGTATTTCCTTTAATTGTAAAGCGAATGGTTGAACATTTTTCATTTTTATTACCTTTTAAATAAAAGATGTCCTTGTGTCATGAAATTGTTCACAAACTTAATTTGCAACTATAAAATACATCTCAATCCACTGTAATATTATAGAGCTATGATCTTGAATCACATTTAACCTTATGACTGTACTTTTTTTGGGACTCAAAATAATATCTCAATTTCACAAAACCATCCAATCACATTTTATCAAATATTTGTTCTCCTTGAAATAATATGTTTAACATTTAAGACTCAAGTATGAAATCTGAGATACCTACTTGACCAGAGGGCATTTGTATTTCCTGCTAGATATTCAACATTACACATTTATTTTTGTTCATGCCTGGAAGCAGTTAATCTTAAATGCTTGGTGATGTCATCAGCGATATCATCAGCTAATCACTGCATTATCTAAATATGTCTTTTAGGCTTACATAATGAAATTCCTTTTCCATTTAAAATGTGTGCATCAACTGAGTGTGTTAAATAGTCCTTTAATATAACCCAAGTACTTATGAGTCTGACCTTTGAGTCATAAAGCAGTCACACATGTTCAACCAAAACTATCTAATTATCAGGAAATCCTTGCTAAAGGTCATTTTTAAAACATTAGTTACTATTGCAGAGAGAAATAAAAATGAAGGCTACATAGCTGATAATTGTTTCTTAAACATACCCTTTTAAGTGTGGTTAAATATGTATGCTTTCTAATACTTAAAAAGGCCACAATCTAGGATTAAAAATACTATCTTCAGCACAATATATCTGTTTTTTTTTTAAACTTGTTTTAAAGTGAACCTTTCATCCATAACAAAATATGATTTTAAAAGTCCTTCCTTGGAATATATTAAGGAGAAACTGTCACCTTCTAATAATTTAAGTTAACAAACAATTGCACTTTGTTTTTGTTTAGAAAGAAAAATGCATTCTACTACTCTACTGGTAAACCTTAAAACATTACTGTGATTCCCACCCAAAAGTGTGTTTCTGACTGTTTTCATCGCACACCACACAGCTGTGAGGACTTAAAGTAATCTTAAATTAAACATTAAGTGATATATTTATATGAAATTAGCCTTGTGGAAGTTGTGTGTGTATATATGTATATATATATTTATATATATATATATATATATATATATCCATGTTCTTGCAAAATGCCAACTGCTGCTCGTGCCAAAGAGTTTTAAGTTAATATATTAGAAACATAGAATGTGACGGCAGATAAGAACCATTCGGCCCATCTAGTCTGCCAAATTTCTAAATACTTTCATTAGTCCTTGGCCTTATCTTATAGTTAGGATAGCCTTATACCTATCCCACGCATGCTTAAACTCCTTTACTGTGTTAACCTCTACCACTTCAGCTGGAAGGCTATTCCATGCATCCACTACCCTCTCAGTAAAGTAATACTTCCCGATATTATTTTTAAACCTTTGTCCCTCTAATTTAAAACTATGTCCTCTTGTTGTGTTAGTTTTTCTTCTTTAAATATAGTCTCCTCCTTTCCTGTGTTGATTCCCTTTATGTATTTAAATGTTTCTGTCATATCCCCCCTGTCTCGTCTTTCAAGCTATACATGTTAAGATCCTTTAACCTTTCCTGGTAAGTTTTATCATGCAATCCATGAACCAGTTTAGTAGCCCTTCTCTGAACTCTCTCTAAGATATCAATATCCTTCTGAAGATACCGTCTCCAGTACTGCGTACAATACTCCAAGTGAGGTCTCACCAGTGTTCTGTACAATGGGATGAGCACTTCCCTCTTTCTACTGCTAATACCTCTCCCTATACAACCAAGCATTCTGCTAGCATTTCCTGCTGCTCTATTACATTGTCTGCCTACCTTTAAGTAATCAGAAATAATCACCCCTAAATCCCTTTCCTCAGATGTTGAGGTTAGGACTCTATCAAATATTCTGTACTCTGCCCTTGGGTTTTTACATCCAAGATGCATTATCTTGCACTTATCCACATTAAATGTCAGTTGCCACAATTCTGACCATTTTTCTAGTTTACCTAAATAATTTGCCATTTGGCTTATCCCTCCTGGAACATCAACCCTGTTACATATCTTAGTATCATCAGCAAAAAGACATACCTTACCATCAAGACCTTCTGCAATATCACTAATAAAAATATTAAAGAGAATGGGTCCAAGTACAGATCCCTGAGGTACCCCACTGGTGACAAGCCCAAGCTTTGAATATACTCCATTGACTGCAACCCTCTGTTGCCTTTCACTCAGCCACTGCCTTACCCATTCAACAATATTGGAATCCAAACTTAAAGATTGCAGTTTATTGATAAGCCTTCTATGTGCAACAGTGTCAAAAGCCTTACTGAAATCTAGGTAAGCAATGTCTACTGCACCACCCTGATCTATAATTTTAGTTACCCAATCAAAAAAATCAATAAGATTAGTTTGGCATGATCTCCCTGAAGTAAACCCATGTTGTCTCTGATCTTGAAATCCATGTGTTTTTAGATCTTCAACAATCCTATCCTTTAACATGGTTTCCATCACTTTCCCCACTACTGAAGTAAGGCTTACTGGCCTATAGTTGCCCGACTCCTCCCTATTTCCTTTCTTGTGAATGGGCACAACATTCGCTAACTTCCAATCTTCTGGGACTACTCCTGTTAACAATGATTGGTTAAATAAATCTGTTAATGGTTTTGCTAGTACACTACTAAGCTCTTTTATCAGCTTTGGGTGTATTCCATCAGGTCCCATTGACTTATTTGTCTTTACTTTTGACAGTTGAAATAGAACCTCTTCCTCTGTAAACGCACGTGTAATAAATGACTCCTTTATCCTTTTTCTGAGGTTCCTTTCCTTCATTTTCACCTGTAAATACCAAACAAAAATATTAATTGAGGCAGTCAGCTAGACCTTTATCCTCTTCTACATATCTTCCTGCTTTTGTTTTTAATCTAAATAATCCTTGTTTTACTTTTCTTTTCTCATTTATGTATCTAAAATAAGTTTTGTCCCCCTTTTTTACTGACTGTGCTATTTTTTCTTCTGTGTGTGATTTGGAAGCTCTTATAACTTGCTTAGCCTCTTTCTGCCTAATCTATAGATCATTCGGTCTTCCTCACTCTGGGTTTTTTTATAATTACTAAATGCTAACTTTTTGTTTTTTACTATTTTGACCACATCTGCGGAGTACCACAGTGGTTTCTTGAATTTTTTGCTTTTACTGTCAAGCCTAATGCAATTTTCTGTTGCCTTCAGTAGTGAAACTTTTAAATAATCCCATTTCTCTTGGACTCCATTTAAATTGCTCCAGTCTGATAATGACTCCTTTACACATAGTCTAATTTTAGAAAAGTCAGTTTTTCTAAAGTCTAAAACTTTTGTTTTTGTGTGGTGTGACTGTCACTGTTCTTATATTAAACCACACTGACTGATGATCACTGGATCCTAAACTTTCACCTACAGTAATATCTGATACCAAATCTCTATTTGTTAACACTAAATCTAGTATGGCCTCTTTACGATTTGGCTCCTCAACGACTTGTTTTAGAGACAATCCCAGTGGGGAGTATGGAATATGTGTGCTCCTTGTACAAGCATCTATTTTTGTTTTCCAATTCACATCAGGAAGATTAGTCACCCATGATGATAACTTCCCCCTTCATTGTCATTTTAGCTATTTCCTCAACTAGTAGATTATCTAACTCTTCAATTTGTCCTGGGGGCCTATATTAATCTAGAAAAAAATGTAACCTTTACTTCAGGATTAAATTGGGCAAAATGCACTACCTATAAACACTACTACCCTCAGTTTGCTTGACAGATATATTTTAACTAATATGCTTATTATCTATTAGTATTAAGTAATTATTTGATGTGGGAGTTTGCTGCTATTCAGAAGCAAATGTTTGGAGACCCAATAATATTAACCAAATTAGATCATGTTAATTGGTGAGATAATAACTAAAAAGAACATTATTTGGATATTAGTTTTCATGACTATAAAAATATTGTGCACTTCAAAATGTGTAGCTCGATTTGATAAAATGGATATAATTTAAAGCAGGAATGGTTCAACTATTAGGTAAATAAGGCTTTCTTTTTTTCATGCACTATAAAATGGAGGGCATTATGGGAAAAAAATGTCTCAAGTCAATTTTCAGCCTTCCCTGTTATGGTGATCATTAAAGGGCTACTTCAACCTATATATATATATATATATATATATATATATATATATATATATATATATACATACACAAACCAAGTTATGGTGGGGAAAAAAGTGATGGAAAACCTATTCCACCTGAAGTCAGTGGATAGTCAATACATTGTCAAACACAAGTCAAGCTACAAGACTTGCTTTACCCACAAAAATCTCAACTTTGCAATATAATGTTTTTGTTTTTTTTAAATTTAGAATAAAATGTGAGGTGCACAATTATACATTTTTTATGCGCTAGTAGAATTGGTTTCTCAGGTCTCGTCATCCAAGTTGTTAGCTATGTCTTTTCCCCAGGCTTTTATAAATGTTGGAGTTTTGTGTGCATTTTGAGTATATTCAGTGGCATACTGTAGCGAAATGATTTGTACATTTTTTTTTTCTCAAGTATATTTTTTTTACATCCGTCAGCTGTTGCCCACGTACATCGTTGCATGATATAATATTGTTTTTGAAGCCAAGATCGTAGTTGCATGTATGAGAAGTGAGCCATGTGGGGTATGTGGTGGTTTTCTTGGACATCAGTGAAGCTCATAATCTGGGGACCTTGGAATAAGTTGTATATGTTCAATTGAGCCCTACCGTACCGAGGATAAGGATAGGCAGTGTGGCCAATGGGAGTGCTAGTGAGATTCCATCGCCTAGTTTGTGCTTTTCCCTGTATTTGTCGCAACTGAGGAATGTAAGGTATGAGGTGGGCAGTATATTTCACTAGGTGGGTCTGAGATGTTTGGGATCTAAGCCATAAAATACTATACCGATTAGTCTTAAGCACATTAGCCCTAATATCTCTGACATGTGTGAGCGATGTTCATCAAACCCAGGATCCATATATGGTGGCCATGCCAACTGATCTCACAATACTGGGCAGACATTCATATTATCATCCAATAATGCGTGGGTGTTAATCTACCTAAGAAACCGGAAATATCCAAATATCCACTCTTGCATACAAATTCTAGAAACTAGTGAGAATTTTTTTTTAAGTTTAGAATGTAATTACCACATTATTGAATAGACCCGTAAGGGAAGTTAGAATCATAAAAGGGGCATCAAAACAGGGACAGCAAAAATCCTTGCACTAACCTTGATTTCAAGCAAAGGCCAGATTGGCCAATGGAATTTAAATAATGATGTAATGGAAAAAAAAACACCTATGGCTTGGATTTATTTTACAATATGTCTGTGTCATATAAAAATCCTCAATGTCTGCACTTATCCATTTAATGTAGTGTGCATCAGACATCAGTGCTCAGGGAGATACATTTTTTCCCCCATTTTGTGTGTGTTTGTCAGTGGTGTGTGTGTGTGTGTGTGTGTGTATGTGTGTGTATATATATATAGTGTTGTTTATACTCTTTTTCAGTTCCGTTTGACAAATTGAACTTTAAGTGTACTTAATATACTGATTTGTTATTAATGTAAAATGGCTCAGGTTTCCAGTAAATGTTTTCATTTAACAACAAAATAGGCAGCTAGAGTTTCAGTAACGTGTGTTTTGTGAATATGTTGAAGGTCTTGTTTTCTTAATGAGTGTGGTAATATAAGCATATGAGGGTAATGAGAATTATTGGACGTTTATGTATTGTTCAGCTCTAGAGCAATAAAATATGTAATATGAATGCTGTGCTCTTGTAGCCTTGGGTTTTAGCAGCGTATAAAACTACATTATTGCCAAATTGTAATGAAAAGTATCTTTCAGCTTGATGACAAGTCCTTTGTTAAAACACAACACAGTGGGCACGAATGGCCTCAAACTAAGAGATGCAATGTTATTAAAATGATTTCTAATAAACAGCTTCACTGTCATCAAAAAAGAGTTTACATCAACCGACTGTGGACAATAAACAATATATCTTTTTAAAAAATATTTTGTAGCTGTTCAAAAATATATAGTTTTAATATTGCATTTCAGCCAATCAAAACCAGTATTAAATTACTAGCAATTACCCCCTCTCCCTATTTAGAGAGACCTCATTTTCCTAATTTCTTTACCAGATACACTTTCTAGAAATGTAAAGTGAACCTATTATAACATATTACTTATAAAGATCCAAGAAGCCATTTAATTCCAACTAAAGTCCTACTAGAATGTAAAGATTAAAGGTTATTCCTGTTATTTTCATGTCTTAATTGGCCTTTACAGCTATGTAGTTGGCCTGGTGGTAAACCGTACAAATATGCAAATTCATGGCAATTCATTAGGATGTACAGATGTCCTGGTGCCAAATGGCACAGTGCTATCCCACAACATCTAGCGTGGATCCATGGATAAAACATAAATGCAACAGTAAGAGTCTTTGGAGGGTGCAACAGACAAACATTTCTTATAAACTATATCTCCCTTCCTTCCTTTCTCAGTAAATTTCCCCCTAGCCCCCAAAACAGATAGACCTATATATTTGTCAATGGCAATACTTGGCTTTTGTGTTTTCTTGATTTTCTTGCTAGGCATTGCAGGGTGGGAAGAGTATCCATTCAACAAGACCAATTTATGTCTGAAATGCTGGTTTCATGTAAGAAAATGATAAAACTATCCATTTGTTGGCAGTTTTGCCAGGACATGATGTAGTTTCATTTTATACCTAGTTGAAGCTTAAAGTGGTCATCCACTTTTTGTTACAATATACTTCTCGAGTACGAGCACTCTGTCAAGGAAATGTTCTTGCTGTAACAAACATCCGAAACACAAGAAACAAGGTAACCGGAAGTACATTCTTCAAATATTAAAATTCTGAAACTTATTGAAAAGGAAATGTTCACATATTAGCACGTCAGGCTGTCATCGGTCTTGCTCTTTCGTGGGTTGTGTTTATTTAGTTGTGGCGTGTTGCAAGGTTGCAATAAACCACATGGGTAATTTGCGCTTGTATGATAAGGAAACACTTTGCTATAATAAAAATAAAACACAAAACATGTCCGAATTACTGTGCATTTGATAGATGCTCGAGCACAAGTAAATAACCCATTTCAACAGTTGTAATACATTCTTACTATTGCAGATTTTTGAAACATTGGCAAATTGGACACTGTAAATTGGGTGGTTGTGTTCAAGGCACCTCCAGAGTCCAAATTTCTGCATTTTTTTCCAATGGGGATACTGATAACACATGGACTGTTGGTTTACATCGAGGACTGGGCTGGGAAATATTGCTGTATTTTTATTGGCGCTATATATAGAGAGAGGCAATATATTCTGCAGCGCTGTACAATATTAGAAGGGGGTAATTTAACAATAGAAATGTAACAATACATTATGATACAGGAACAATAGGTTGATGAGGACCCTGCTCAAAATGGCTTACAAACTAGAAGATAGGTAATTGTGAGGTTCATTCTGATGTTTATCCAGCCCCAATCAATGATTAATTTGTTACTAAACGCATGTTAAAATACTTACTGTGATCAGATAATGCCATTGTTCAGAATTTGTGTTGATGAGCTGTTTCTAAGATGATCTAATGGATAATTGAGAATTCTTTAAATATAAAGACTAACTAACTTTTATGTTTTTTTTTTTATTGACTTCTGAGTGTTTTTAACTACATGTATTGTGTAGAAACCAAAAACTTAAGGAGAGTGGCCCGAGCCCTTTCTATTGATCAGGAATTTAATCTCTCTGCATATGTTTTATTCGTCTGCTTGAAATTAAAGCCACCACATGAATATTCAGTTTGATGCATCAAAAAGCATATGCAGCAGATAAATATGGGTAAAATATGGTAATTTCTACATTATCAAACTTATTTTGTTGCAACTACGTTACAACGAAGATGATCTGAAATGTGTTGTGCAGGGCCTTTGCAGGTTTGAGTTTGAAAAGTTGACCACATGGAAATTTTAACCACAAAAAGACAGTCATATGAAGACAATATTATGCAAATGAAAACCAAAACTTATATTGTTTTAAAGTAGCTGCTAAATATAAATATGATTGCACAAAATGTTGTCAGTTGTCTGTTACCCCACATTGGATACAAAATAAAAATGTTATAACATTAAATAGTTCACGGTGCCTAGAGGGATATTGGCTATACGTCACTGATGAGGCCTTACAAGGTTGAAACGATCGTCTGGGGTTGCCATATCTCTCGTGCAGAAGGATCATGCAGGCATTTCGGATCTGGACTGCCCGTATGGGTGGGACCAGTCTGAAATGCTTCAGATATGTTCTCTCTGTAATGAGCTAAAACCAGCTTAGGATCAGAGCGTGGACCCACCGATAGGCCGGTTGATTGAGCTGTTGTCCGTTCTCACCTCTCTTGCTACTTGTTTTTCTCTCATTAAATAGGTGTCATTTACTGTTTAGTGAGTAAACCTGAGTGCCCAAAGTTTGCAAAACAATATAATTTTTGCTTCTGTGACAAATGGCTGATCAAACTGACAGATCAAATTGAATTATTTCACCAAGGTACTATTGTTCTTATATGTTTTGATAACATTCACATTTGGTAAGCATAGGCCCCAGATTTACAATTTTTCACTGTCTTCCAAATCACTTCTAGCATCTGTTCTGATAATATGTTTAGCATTTTAAAATGCATTAAATGACAACCCCTTCTGGCCAAACTTTGGCAATACAAAATTATGTAGACAATTGACTGTGTCAGATCACAATATAAATTACATGGTGAATGGAGATAGTGCATTATTTATCCCAGGGCATTACCATAGCCTCGTAACAAAAGCAGGAATTTATGATTTTACCACTTAAAATGAATTTAAACACCGGTCGTGCATTGTAAAGTCAGTTCCGGTTAGTGAGATTCTGTTAAAGCAATTTTGGTTTGTGTTGATGTATAATTATGGCAGTCACTCAGTAACCATCACTACACAGTTATCGGACTTAACCTAAGCAAACCTACATTTTTGTAAAATATCTTATGCCCTAATCACTCTCTCACAATAGAATTATTATATGGAAAGCTAAATAGAGTTGTATAATGAGACTGCAACTGTATTATATTAAATGTTATTTTATATGATCCAGTGGTTAATACGTTAAATGAGCAATCAAATACCTATTTATATTGCTAAAAGTACCAGGATAGCACTGTCTGTTTATGTTGCCTTGTTAAACCCATCACTAACCATTTGTGTGGTTGCTAGACCTGTTGACCTTCTTATGTTACTTATACCGAAAGGAAAGACAAACATCTCTACCAGGGCCCTGGCTAGTCCTTCTGCCTCATGTAGAAGGACTATGAATGATATCATCTTCTCTTTCCTTTTTTGTTGTACATGAGCACATCCAGTGCTGCTGAATAGCATAGATCAAGTTACAGTAGCAGCATGCAATATTCTTAAATGCATTGTTTTAAGACTTGCTTTAGGATATTACGCCTCCATGTACTCATAGTGTTTACTTTCTAATAGTACATTTTCTAATGTAGATTTCCAAATGCCAATGTTTTCTGTAAAAATATGAATCAGCTAGGTATTTACTGCATTTTCACAATTGGTTTGAATTATTGGAAGACTTGAGATACAGTAAAACAATGTATGGGCATATATGTATGTAGATGTGTGTGTGTCTGTGTAATATGTATATAGTATGTAATAATCGGGGCTTAAAATCACAGACTTATGCTACTTGCCTGGCTTAAGTAACTCGTCACTGCAAGCCGTAGCATACTCACAAGTGGTGAATTTCTACTTGACAGTAGAGATGTCGCGAACCGTTCGCGAACTTCCCGCGAACGGCTCGGCGCGGTTCGCAGCGAGCTCCGGTCAGCTGACACATCCCGGCCAATCTCCAGTAGACCCTCCCAGACCCTCCCACCTCCTGGACAGCATCCATGTTGAAAGCAGCTTCAACATGGATGCTGTCCAGGAGGTGGGAGGGTCTGCTGGACAGCATCCATGTTGAAGGCAGCTTCAACATGGATGCTGTCCAGGAGGTGGGAGGGCCTGGGAGGGAGGGTCTGCTGGAGATTGGCCGGGATGTGTCAGCTGACCGGAGCTCACCGCGAACGGTTCGTGGCAAACCGTGGTGAGCCGTTCACAAACGATTCGCGACATCTCTACTTGACAGCCCTAAATTGCTCACGTGTGGCTAGTGGAATTTTTTGAGCTTTAGATTTTCATGTTTCAAGCAAGTATAAAGTTTTATTTTTATTTTACTAAAAACAAAACTGAAAGAAAAAGAAAAAAAGCTAAGAGAACAATATGTCTCAAAATCTCATAAAAACAAATTCTGTAAGTGCAGCTCAATAGCTATTTAGAGCAAGATTGCCAAGTTAAGTTTAACTATGCTAGCACACACTTTTACGCAAACACATTTTATGTTCACACACTCTTCCCTCATTTTCATTTTTGAAGGCATGAGTAATTTCTCATCGGCCTGCTGAAGATACAACATTAAAATACCAGTGATGTTGGAGAAATTCCATCATGGAATATTTTGAGTGAAAAATAGGATAAAACCCACAGGAATCCATAAAATAGCCAACTCGTTAAATGTTGTATAAATTCTTTTGCCATGTGTCAGTTTCTTTCCCAACATTTTTGTCATCATAACACAAAAAAACCCAGAACATATATTTTAAACAATCTATCATTTCTAGTTATGTTTTGAAACTTAGGAATATTTTTGTTGTATTTAGAAATTGTGTCTGATCGGTGTGTTTATGTGAGAGGGTATGCTCATCTGGTTGCTATATTTCCACATATTATCACATGTTTCTTGTAAGAGTGTTCTCAAGAATGAGCTGGAATTTGCTTAAAGCTTTGATATATTTTATAGAGAAGTACTTTAATTATATACAGATGATACTGTACATTTCTAAAGCTTGCTGAAATACTTTTTTTAAAATTTAATTTATGGGTTACAAGTTTTAAATATAGAATATATTAAATAAATAAAAAAGTCACATAAACATCCTTGTTCTATCTCTGAGTTTTTCATATATATTTTGTACTTGAATCTGTATTTTAATGGAGGAAATGTTTTGAGGATTGCCAACTTTTTACCAATTATTTAAAACTATCACAGTTTGTTCCATGAATCTTAAAACAGAGATTTAGCCACTAGCCATCTAAAATATAGTGATTGTTGAACCAAATTGTAAAACGTATCCAAAAATCGCCAAATGAAAGTATACCTGACTATCTAATCATTGAAAAGGAAGAAGAAAAAAAATCCTGAAACTCACCAATTGCAGTCTCATGTCCCACAGGAAATAACTTTATATAAAACCTTTTTCTTTTTTTTTTCTCATTTTATTATAAAAAATATATTGTGTACAGTTAGATATAGATTGCAAACTCTCCTACTTGGTACAGTTACCTTTTACCACCATTAGACTGTAAGCCCATATCACAAGTTATTTTAGTTGTCGTTCATTTGTCTTTGCTTACCTGTTCTACAACAATAGCAAATGTTTTTCCCTTTGCATTGAAATCCGCTTTCTTATATTGTTTAGGGCTTCCAAACTGTAGTATTTGAGAACCCTCCATCCAGGAGTGTTGGTGGCAATCTGCAAACACAACATTTTTCCTATTTCACATTTTACCCATGATATTTATTGAAAGGATGTGCCTCAGGCCTATGTTAAAATGATTGCCTGTTTGCAGATGCAAATATTTTAATTGAAAAATGGTGTGTACGACCAGAGTAAATGTGTAAAGAAGCTTCTTGATGCCGTTGCCAAAAAGGGCAGTGTAAAGAAGGGTTAGCTGTGGATCCAAGTTCATATGATCTTTGTTCTTTTTTTAAATACTGCATTGAAACGATTGTGTGATTGTTTCACAACTTCAAGGGATACTGTCACTTCTCTGGAAGTAACAACGTTCTATAAAACATTGGAAATCACCTGTAACATCTGTTATGAATATACTTCTTTCACCTCATTTATTGGTGTGTTTATAAGGAGCTGACCTACATTCCAATAGATTTTTGTGTTATTGTTACCGGAGGAATAACGGGAACAAACCGCAGAAGCCACACATAAAGATATGGACACAAGTCTTAAGGAAGTAAGAGGCCTTTATTCACATACCGATCGGGTCTCAGATGGACTAATGTTCCACAAGAGATCTGAGCCCAGAACACATGGAGTACATTCCTTATATAGCAATATAGCTCCTCCCATAAATAGCTACACCCACACATACCCTTAACCAATCAATGAACAGAGTCTGGACTTGCTCATCCGAAACAAAGGAGAAAGGAGTGTGATTTCAGTTCCTACATTCCTGCACATGCTCAGTACATTGATAACCGTATTTTAGCTACATGTAACTAACTAACAGATACAACAAACACCTGTACTTGTATATGCCACATGGAGATTTCAGGCCTACTAAATTTTGAACCATGTAGAAATCCCATCCCATTATGTTGCAGATTAGTTTTTTTTTCCACTTGACCCAAGACTGGGGCAGGGAACAGTTAGCCAAACAGTTAGGGAACCTGTGATATTACTGTGACGCTTAACATTGTGGGGCCTTAACAAAAAAAAAAAAGGTTGCATAGGGCTCAATCCTTTACTGTATAAAAAGATGTGAAAATAATTATAAATTGTTTTTTTAAGTGCAGATGCCAATAAGGTTTATGTTAATCCACAGAATTTTTTAATGTATTGCAGTTTTGATTAAATGAAAGATACTTGCTAGACCGGTTTCAAATATTTATTATTATAACATTTAGAACTTAACTTTGTACAGCATGTAGCAAGTAAAGTAATTATATTAGCATAGCTTTAGCCTTCAGTGCAGTCCAGTACATATCCCCCTAGTTTAATAAGTACCGTATGATATTCTTTATTGTGCTTTTTTGCCCAACCTGTGCCCCAGAGCAGTTTTGCTTAAGATAAAAATACATTTTGTAAAATGGTCCTATCTTCAGAAAAACACAAGTAATACATGTATTTTATTACCAATTAAATTTGGTATAAAAAAGAAAAAACAGTGGATCTTTGACCAGTATGGCAATTAGCCTAATTTAAACTTTTGGTGTTTTAATAATTAGAGTGAACGAGGGCTGCCATCTGGGCTAGACAACTGTGACGGTTGTCACAGGCCCGGACATTTTGGGGAGACCCTCTATACTTGTAATCCGCCACCTGTGGTGGTCTCGACTGCTTCGATTCCGGAGGTCAGGATTATTCATTGAGAATCTAAAAGCATTTCTGCTGCCATATATATATGTGTCCCTGTGGGTCTGCATGTACAGTGAAGAGGGAGAAAAACACACATGAGCTTCAGCTTCTGGCAGAGCTCCTCTCCAACTCTTGTAAGCCCCCGACTATCAGAGCATGGCGGCAGGCTACCACGGTCAAAAGCTGAAGTTTGCATGTGCTGGGCCTCCTCTTTACTATGCATGCAGCTTGCAGTCTGCACAATGCTACTGGACCACCAGCGAGTGTAATGTCCCCCTTCCTGGCCACAGGTAAGAGGCAGGGAGAGAGTATTAACATGAGAGAGAGTGTGTGTGTGTGTATGGACACACACACACAATTGTCAGTTCACAATTCTTTGTGTGGTGACCTAATAGCAAAGGTTAAGCTCTAGAAAGCTTCTAGTAAATATTGCAAATTGGTTATTTAAATTAGTACTACCTCTACCTTATACCTTCCTGCCCTCTTCTTATTATTTAAGTAAAAATACTTATTTTTATTGTGTAGCCTTTTCCTCTCTCTCCACCAGACGGTTACAAGTTTCAGATCACAAAAACAGTCATCATTTGTTTCAGTATTACAACTGCGTGTGTGTTTGTGTAGCAAAAAATAGATCAATTCTTTAGCACCCTTTTAATAAAGCTAGTTCAGGTGTGCCTTGGTCATTTGTATTTTTCACCAATCTTCTCAGTTGATCTCCATCCCTTCCACAGGTGCTTCAAAAGTGTCAAAAGAGAACATATTTACTAGAGAATCCAGACCCCAGATTTCATGACCAGACTTAACTTTAATAATCAAAACGGAATAATTCTCTCTTTGATGGTAAAACTGGTATTCGGTTACCATGTATCAGCCAGCATCTGGTTATAGAATCCATACCTTAGAGTTTTGTTGGGGTTGACAGCTGAGTTGAAAAAACATGGATATAAAGAACCATGCTGGGAAGAATTTATGTTATAAGAGATTGGCATATGTGCGGCAGTTGAAAAGTATTTATTCCCGTAGATTGCAACTGTTGTTCAACTATCAAAGTTAAGTTTAACTGTTATAGAATTCCTGAATTAACAATTTCTTCTTTATTTCAAAGGTTTTTGTTAACTGCCACTATAATTTGTGGTAACTACCCAAGTAGTCAGCATTGTGGTAGTTTTGTGATAATCAACATGATAGTTTTGGAAATTGTCATGGTGGCAACTCAGTTATTGTTCACGGTTTATTGAATAGAGCCTTATGTATCTAAACCAAGGTAGATGCCTAGATTTCTTCAAGATTACCATCATGTCTTGCCATTCTTGTATAATAATAGAAAAAAGAAATATAACATTGTTTTGCCATTCTAAAGGTATGCAAAGTATCTATCTGGAGATCTATATTTTGGATTCCCTTCCTTAGAGAATAATTTGAAACTTATTTATGATGAATGCAATTTTATTAGGTTCGGACCTGTTCAAGTTGAGGTTGCAGAAGTAGTAGGATAAGCCCAACCAATATCGTAGAGATATGTATTAATATTTTCTTGGCATAATATGTCTGACAATATCTGTTTTGTTCTTAGATAGCCATCAAATGATCTATAGCTTACGATGTGCCATGAGCTCCCATGATGTAATGTATGTTTATTTATAAATGCTTATATTATTATTTTATCCTGGGCTATACAGGAACGGAAATATATCATTCAGACAGGAAAGCAAGTGTGCAGTTTGTATTTTCTTTCCATACATTCCAAGTCAGCAAAACATTTCTTATAAAGCTTTTGTAAGCGCACGTCATGGAACCAAGACTGCATTTATTTTTGAAATATTTGGAAAGTGCTTACAAATCTTACTCTATCTTGCAAATGTATCTGCTTAATTTGTATTACTCTTGGTTCCAATATCAAATTTCTCCGTAGCCTGCCAATTTAACAGAGTTTTCAAAAACATTAAATCACAGACATAATAATGATTTACCATGACAACATCTCACTGTCTATATTTTATTCAGTCTCATTATCTCAAAGAATTAGTCATTTGTCCTAATTTAAACAAGCAAGCCATAAATAAATACTTAAATATTGGGTATAAGTGTGCAAAAAGCCGCTGCTCAAACGCCCCAGCAGATGCCATGTCAGCCTCTTGTCCAGGGGGGCCCAGGAGCTGGCTGGCTGGCTGGCCACCTCAGGGCCCCCCAGAGGCTGGCATGTGCTGATGTTGCAGGTGGCAAGGGAGCACTCTCCTCTGAGCTCTTCCTGCTCAGCTCCCTTGCGCACACCGCATTAATGCCAGAGCCGGAAAGTGATGTCACTCTGGCATCACTAAGAGGGGCGCGAGGGAGCTGAGCAGGAGGATCACAGCTCCCTCGTCGCCCACCTGAACTCTGTGCCTGCATTTCGGACCGCCCACCAGACCACCTGCATTGCCCTGCCAGCCCTACTGGACCCCAGGGAAGAATCAACCAAAATACCACAAAAATGTAAGCAAATAATTTAAAAAAGATATATGTTAGTGTGTCTGTGAGTGTGTTAGTGTGTCTGTTAGTGAGTGAGAGTGTGTGTCTCTGTTAGTGAGAGTGTGCCTGTGTCAGAGTCAGAGTCCGGTAGGAAGAGATTTGTGCTCATCCTTGCAGATAAACACTGTCCAAGGTGATAAGGTTAGAAGCCTCCAGGACTGTGGGTCCATGCACGTGGGCTGTGCATGAAAGGTGCTCCAATTCGCAGTACAGGCAAGGACACAAGCTGTAGCCAGAGGTCAGGATAAACGGAGAGTGGAGCCAAGGTCAAAAGCTGGAGTCAATCAGGAGAACAAGTTCAGGAGCCAAGAAAACAGGAACTACACATGATCACCAGAGTCAAAGAACTAACAAGGTTCCCAGGACAAGGCAGTGTTTAAATACCCGGTTGATGATTGATCTGCCCCCAGAGTCCAGCCCCCTAGTGCTGCAGACAAAGCCGGAATAGAACATATACAAAAGAACAGAATCTGCTGTGGCTTAGATGCATATTAGCAGGCCTAGGACACAAAGGACTCAGGTTCAAATCCCCTGTTGGTCACTTGTGGTCAACCATGTCTGGCCTTCGGTGAGAACTGTGGCAGTCTGTTAGTGAGTGAGAGTATGTTTATCTGTTAGTAAGCGTCAAAGAGTGGATATGTCAGTTAGTGAATGTGTGTGTATCTATCAGTCAATGTTAGTGAGTGTGTGTGTGTGTGTGGTCAATGTATGTTTCAATGAAAATGTGTATTGGTTAAACCATGTGTGTCAGTGAGTGTATGCATCAGTGAAGTTGGGGGTGCAGCACAAAACTAGAATACACCACTGCTTATAAAGATAGTGGCACATAATATTTATATGTAAATACTGATCTACCCTATTAATGCCTTAGATTATAATGAAATAAAATACATAGTTGTTATAAAAATATATATATATATATATATATATAGCTACAACATTATTTAACAATACATAGTAAAAAAACAACTGTTTAGGATATAATGTCTCTGCAGTGAGAATGCAATCCAAGGACAGCAATCCTTTGAATAAACAAACCAACACATATAGCTTACAGGAATAACTAAATAATTACTACTACTTGGCATAATTGCAACATTCCATTATTAAACTGACATCAATAAATCGTATAGAGACAAACTCATAATCAAATATATCATATCATCCATAAATATATAGATGGTTAGCTAGAAAAATACTAATATACCCAACCAAATACCAATAAATGTGCTATAAACTACAAATCAGTGTAAACATCAGTTTTTATATGAATCAAACATCAAATTTATATGAATATCATAAACGAAAATTCCTAATATTTAATTATATTTATTATACCATATGATAACTGGCACAGGGAAATGTGTTTATAGAACATCAGGTCAATAGCAGATTAATCTACCGTCAGACCAATGCTTACTGTTGCATATTCTTCAAATATTCTGTATGTAATATATTATAGCAGCATGTTAGTTGTTTTTGTTATTAAATATTAGTTTTTTCAAATGTGGATGCTATATAGAAGTGTAATGATTATATCTATATATTTATAAATATACATCTAAAACATATAGAATCCAGCACACTCGCTCACTAAACACTAACGTCAAAGCTAACAATATGTAATGGATTTTTTTTAGAAAACATCTGACTTTGGTAGAAATCATGTGGATTTAATTATTAGTATATGATCATACATTGCATTAGTGTGTCATAATGTAAGTGAACCCCATACATAGTGTTTGCATTTGTTTTTGTGTTTGTATGTGTACTGACGTTTGTTATGTCGATGCAGACTTATTCTTAATACTTTTTTTTACCCCCAATGTTATTTACTCAAGTGAGAATATAAAGTGAATTTCAAATGTAAGGCCAAAGTAGCAGACCTGGAATCATAGCTGACTTTAATATAATAATAATAATAAAGATAATTGGATAATAACCTTGTTTATATTGCTCTCATGTATTGGTACTGTAGTATTTAAGTATTATAAAAATAAAAAAACCCAACAAAAAAACCAAAACACTAGAAATGAGAACCATTCATGTTCTGCATTACTTTAATGCATTATTAAAATGCTGCCGCCCACTCGCCAGTAAATGTCACTGCCTGATTCATTTGTTTTAAGTGTATTTTGTACTGGATGTTTATTGAAAGTTACATTCAATCTCAGCAATATGCATGAGTCTCCTCTGCAAAACATCCTTCTGTACGCATCCAGCTGTTGTTTGTCCATGGACGCTGTCACGCTCACACTAAGCTTCCATGTGATTGTTTCAGTATGGTATGCATATACAACTTGAAACATAATATTGTATGTTTGTGGAATCTCTAGGTCATTTTAAATTTTAGATTTGAATCACAGCTATATTGTATTTCCCACGCCTTACATTATACGCGACACTTTTAATAATTTGTTTTAGATCTTGATTTTTAGTATCTGTAATTATTACTTCTCAATTATATACAAGTTAGCTTCTTTTTTTTTTATTCCTTCTTGGGACTTCGTAATTAACGCAGAGTAACTGTACTATTGTGCAAGTCACTGCACCAATAGCTTTTTAATTATGTGAAAAACAGATGCTTCAACAAAAGGGACAGTTTCAGTTAAGTGTTTTTTATTTCTTCTTTTTACTATTTGATGGAAGAAAAAGGTAATTGTTTACATTTTACTACTCACAAGAATTTTTTTGAAATATTTAATACTTTTTTAATCCCCCTAAATCCACTTTATACAGCATTATATGATATTAACATTACATCTACCAATAGACTGTTTGAGAATATCACTGGAGCAATCCATGTTTTTGTTTTCATTGAACAGTTGCTAGTATTACAAATATCCACTATACATGCAGAATTGACTGCACACAAAAAGTACCCTTTTGTTTTATAAGGGCATAGTACCTGCGACTCTCTCTCACGGATTTATTTGAATTTAAATCCGTTAATGCAGTAAAAATGTGCCCAGTCATATGGTGAAAGGTACAATCTGTAAAAGAAAACTTTAGTAAATTATTATGGTCCCAACAGAGCTAAATAAGCTACTAAACTTAATAAAAGCCATTATATTAATGGAATAAAAACATTTATGATCATGGCAATTGAAGTGGAAGGTTATTCGAGCAGTGCTAGACGGATTTCCCACGTAGCCAAAGTCAAGGACTGTCAGGGAAAATGTTTGATATCAATGCAGTGTTTCTGAAAGTGATTATAGTTATTTATACAATGTTAATACCCAGTATCCAAATAACAGCTATATCTACACGCCTTTATACAAACACTACTGGCATTGTTTGCCAAAGAATAAGAAACCCTGCTCATTTACAAGAAATTTGGGAGAGTGGTTAAACTTTACAAACCATTGAAAAATCTACGGATTTTTTTTTTTTAAACTTAAAAGAACATTTCATGAACAATAACCACTACAGATTGGTGTAGTGGTTATGGTGCCAGTGTGGCCTGGAAACCGCCCAGAATGTGTCAAACCTTTTTGCAACAGTTTGACAACTTACCTTAGTCCTCTAGGTACCTATGTTGCTTCTGGCTTTTCCAGTCGAATGTCTTCACTGAACGGGCAGGTCTTCTACAGAACTGTTGTGATTGGCTGAAAACACAAAGCTGACACTCATTCAATATGTGCATGCAAGCATGGTTTTAAAAATTGTTGATCTTAAATTGAAAGAGGCTAGGGTGGGAACAAAGTCAAAAGTAGAAGAAAAGAAAGAGTAAAAAAAATAAAATGCATTAAAAAAAGCAAATGTTTTCAATCTATGGATTGCTTAGTCTTATACCAAAAGATAATTTATCTCACAAATAGAACAGAAAGACTGAACTCACCTGAACATGCATAAGTAAATACAACAAGCGCACTCTACTTTAACTTTAAAACTTTATTTTTTAAACACCTGCCTCTCTAAAAAAATCTCATTAGGTATATTGAACACAAGATTGCTTTTGTAGGCTCTAACATATTGTGGAGCTGCAATGCTCTCAAACATACAGTAATCCATATCTGAATGGATTTACCTGTATATTTCAACCATGCTGGAAGTTCATTGCATAAATAGTTTATACATTTGCAGAAAAAGCTCAGGTGGTTTTGAGAATGATGTAAAAAGAGGTAAAAGGCCAGAAAAAAAATTCATTTTTTTCCCCTCCTCGTATATGGGGAGGGGAGAAGGGGGGAGCATGTTACAATAGAATCTCTGTAAACACAGTAATGGAATCAAGTCTATGTTGATTCATTTCTCCATTATAAAAAGAAAATGTGATATGAGTTACTTAACATTGTGAAATGCTCTTTGCTAAATGAAAATTTGTGGACAAATGGATGTGACATTTTGAGATAAATTTGGGTTGTATATTTATTTTCTTATAATTTACTTCTGAAGTGCTATCCAGTGTATTTTTCAATCTCCAGTATGAATAATAGGTATGGTTTTGCTTTGTTAAATGCTTTTAGTTGATTAAATTCCTGAATGACATGTGAAGACAGATCTAGTGGCAAATTGTTAAAGTTGGTGTTTGAAATCAAGCAATTGATTTATAGGGTCTGGTAATAAATATATACTCTATGCAGCTAGATGACCTCTAAATGACTTCCCTTTAATATGATATTAAGAACATCCAACTGCTTTCACGCTAAATGTCCAGTCCAAATTTTTTCAATTGCTTGAAAACATAAAAAAAAAAACATAAAAAAACAAACAAACCATAATGTACTTAGAAAAACCTGGTAAGCAGGTTTTCATATATATAAATCAAAGGTGTCCGCTCCCCAGATTTTGTTTTTCTTTATAAAGGAATTTCCTTATAGAGTTCAGAATGTATTCAAAAGTCACCTTTCCCCAATGATTTCATGCAGTTAAAATGTTTTTATTGCACTAAAAAATTGTCCGGGTAAACTCAAACTTACATAAAAAATAAGACACTATACAGCACATACAAATATTTAAACATTGAAATAACTTGATGAAAATGTCACTGTGTGTGATGTGTTGCGATATAGTTCATAGAGCCCTTATCTTATTTACATCCCTGAAAAGATCTGTTGCCTGAAGAACTCAACTGTTTCTTCTAAGGGGAACTCTTAAAATCAAATAATTTGGCTGCAGATGGGATAAGCTAAACTTAGACACATTTTAGGTAAGTTAAACTTCTTGTGCAGACAATAGATGCTTGACCCAGAGGTCGAACAATAAACAGTCGGTTCTGGAGCCTCTAGGAAAAGCTTGAAGAGGTCTCAAGTGTACTTCTTTCTCGTAAACCGGCATGATAAAACATATGACTTTGTTGTGGGACACAGGCCTTTTCAAACACTGAAGAATCTTTTTTGGTCAGTCATCACAACCTCAGACTATGCAGTCTGACTCTGGGGGATGATCACATTTATAACTGTTATTAAACTTTTCTTGGCGTGATTGTAATTGCCAAAGAATGATTTTTTTTTTTCGGTTTAATTTCCATAAAGTATAAACCTTGAAGAGACCTCTAAATTGGGCAGCTGACAGCAGCAGTACAAAGTATTCAGTGATATAAAGTGCATATTTAACATAAGTACGGTTTTTGGCACCTATTTGCAAACACTGTGTGTTCATTTTAAGAATGCCTTTAAGGTAAGAAAGAGGACATTGTCGGTGATTCACTTTTAAATTATGCCAGTATATGTGTTTCACGAGAACTTATTGGTTTATTACTTTAGAATGCCGATACATTGTTTAAAACAATATATAGAAAATACATTAAAATTTGGGCTTTACAAAAAACATGGATATGTTGTATTTTAGGTTTTAAATGCTATAATTGTATTAAGGGAATGAAAGAGGGGCCAAAGGGTGTGAAGGTGGTGACATAATTTCCTGCGTTTAGTAGGTGCCAAATACAAGAAATAAAATAAAATTGAAGCGTACCGTAAAAATACTACTTATTTGAGAATTAAGAAAAGAAAAGGTTCCAAGCATTTCAAAGCTATTCCACACTGAGCAGAAAGAATACACATAACTGGGAATGTTTATACATACTTGAACTGAAAGAGTATATGATGCTTATACAAGGAGTTAGACTGTAGGTAAAGGTCATTCACACACAAGGAAGACCATAATTATTTTATTACAGTTTGCTTCACAAAGTAGCAATGAAAAGATTTTCTGCAATTTACCAATTATCCCATTTTTAACTGGATTAACAAAGTTTACTGTAGTCAGTTTGATGCAATCTCAGTGTCCAAAGCTCACGCCTGCAACGTCATCTGAGCCTTCCCTAGTAAATGGTATTAGGAGGTCCTACTCTAAATTTGTTATTTTCCTCAACCTTCTCTGCAGAAAGAAGAGCCCAATGCTCTTGGTACATTTTTGCATACTGCAGAAATTATTTTGTTATTTTCCACTTTATTTAATAGTAAAAGATGCACCATCCCCATTGCACTGGTCCAAGCGGTGGCACCAAAAGGTTTGATTTCTTAATGGTGTGACAGAATCATCTATCGTACATCTAGTGAGATTTTATGCCTAGTCCCACTAAGTACAGGTTGAACACCAAAAAAATATATATTTTTTCTCTTATATATTTAGAATAGTTTTGTATTTCCCATACTTTCCTATGGCGCTTCAGACTAGGTTTTTTGCCTTCTTTTGGATCAACAGCAAAAACATATGTGAGGAAGGCTGAACTTGAGGGACGCAAGTCTCTTTTCAGCTATGTAACTATGTAACCGTTTTACTCTGGTTAGAAGCTTTTTTTTCCGGCATAGTGGAAGAGCTACAACGGTTAGTAAATAGCACTTTGGTGTAAATTTGGAATACCCACAGTGGACTATTGTGCAGGGATTGCGTTAACTGTGGAATATTTTATTTCCTAAACTATGCTACCATTTAAAGATCTAGTTTGTCTAGAGCAAGACAGGCTAATATAAATGTTTTTGCATTATAAACCTCACACACAACTATACTCTCTGAATAATTCTGTTGTGTACTGCTTCAACATTATCTTGTGCTTACTTTAACATACAATTATATAAAATAAGTGTTTCTTTTTCATATTATTATTTATAAAGCGCTAACAAATTCTGTAGCAATGTACAAAAAGTGGAATAACAGACAAGTATTTGCAACAGGACGAGTTGGACGTACAAGAACAAAGAGGGTGTTGAAGGCCCTAACCAGCTTACATTCTAGAGGGAGTGGGGTAAAGTGAAACAGGAGGTAAGGGTAGGATGTATTTCATGTATGGGAAAAAGTAGTTTGCTAAAAGAGTTACAATGTAGAGTTTTTTTTGTTTTTTTTACTTAATATGCCAAGGTTGTAACTGGGGTTGCTTACAATATTTAAATATAGGAGGTGCCATATCATCTAGTTTAGAGTAGAGGGTGGAGTTGTAGAGGTAGGTTGCAGAACTAAGGCAGGTGAGGTTTGAGATGGGTAAAAGGGGAGTTTGGAGGTTGGTGGGGAATTGCTGTTGGTCAAGACAATAGAGTTTCCAAGAGACTGATGTACTGAGTGTAGTATAATTTAAGTACGCGGTATGCTGATGTCACAGGTCAGCAGATGGTGGTCAAATAGAGGAATTGGAACACTGGAGAGATTAGAAGCAGTACAGAGATTGGTGAAGATAAGTTTTCCTACTGTATGAGTTGCAGAATTAGTCCATTGCTTGAGGTCAGAGGGCGAGGTTTCAGAAAGCAGCCGAATGGCATGATAATGGTTATGATTGGAATATTAAAGTCCCCAAGGATAAAAGAAAGAGTGCTAGAGGAGAGCAATTAGGGTAGCAAGAAAAGTGTTCAGTAAATAGGCTAGGATGAACAAGGGGTGATGGCAATTGGGTTTAAATAGGCAGACCATGTGAACTTTCTAATACATTTCTCTGTCATAGTATTCTCTGTTACAAAACAAAATAATGAACAGAAATAATTAAAAAACAATTTAAAAAATCAGTAGTTGAAATAATGTGGAATAAAACTAAAATAAATAAATTAGTATAAATAAAGTTACAAATCTAAAAAAGAAACAAAAAAAACCCCATAAACAAAGCATTTTAGACATTGGAAAAACTAAATTAATTTAGTTTAAAGATAAACCAGTAGAGATGGCAGTTGAGAAATGGTGACTAAGTACCTTTTTTTTTATTTTTTATTGAATGTTTTTCAAAGATACATGGGACATATTATAAAATAAAATTTCACGAGTTGTGAAATATACTAATACTGTGATTTTGAATGAGAAAGAAGTGATGTCTCTTGAGAATTATGCAATTTTCAAATGTAAAATTGTCCACCCCCCGCTTTTCCTAGACTTTGTGGCAGGAGGCCAGATTACTTACTGTAATAGATTTGTGACCTTTGCTGAAGTAAGACATTCAGTTTTATTTTATTTTTTAAATTCTGATGGGAAAACTAAATCCTTGTTCTCTCCACACCTTTTATTTAATTTAAGTGCAGTGTCTGAAACACGTTTTTATGTAGATGAATTACAGGATGAGTCATTATAGATTCAGCAGTGAAAATACATTTCCCAAGTATTAATCTAAAAATACAACTAACTATTGAATTGTGTTAGTGAATTGTTAATTTGGCTTTCATTTATTGATTGGAACCCACCTGTGTTTCAAACAGAATTCTTTTCATAGATACAGCATTTATCTGACAAATAGCACGGGATTGAGGAAAAGAATCCAACTGTTTCATCATTTAAAAAAAAATTAAAAAAAATATTTAAGGTTCTTAAAGAGGAATATAATTTCTATGTGCACAATGAGTGTGCATGTGTAAGTTGAGCTCAAATATCCATTTTTTACCAAGCAATCTTTAAGTATTTGAGACATATGTTACTAAAGCTCCTATGTAACCAAGAATGTCCACTCCCTTTAACTGCCATGGTTCCATTGCACGTGAGGTGTGGGCATAGAATGATGGCATTCCATTGGTCCTCCGGGTTGTCAGAATATACTAGGAATCCTGGATTACTAAAAAAATACATCTTTGAGCCTCTAATTACGCCACATCAAATAGAGCAGGGCAAGTAGAGTGCATTCGTACCAATTGCTCTGTGGCACCTGTTTTTTTTTTTTAATGCAATAGCTCTCACATTAGATGAGGACATAGAGAGAACTAGTTTTGGGTCCCAACTGTTTATTAGAGAATCCTGTGGACCCCTTTGTGGAATTTTAACTAATTTGCCACTTTTCCTGCTGGCATATTTTACCACCAATGTATTGAATTTATTTTTTTATTTTTTTTTGCTATATTTTGATAAAGAATAAAGTAAAGTGTAAAAAAAAAACTCTTTAAATTCCTATACTTTGCATGTACTTCCAACATGTTTATGCTTTATATAAAATGACAGATTGTCAAGCTATTAATTTTCTAATTTGATCTTTAAATTGCTGTTAGTAAATTGACAAAATGGCAATCTTTGTTAGATAATGAGACTATTCCCAAATATAACAATTCCATGGGATACTTGGGACTTAATAAACACCTTCTGTGTAATATGATGCATGTCAACGGATTTGATTGAATTGCTGATTTAATTGGATGTCTGTTTTTAAAAAGTAGTCCTTAGTTTTGCTATTTTCACCCCGTCTCCTGTAACATTTTATTGTAAATTGACTTGAGATTAACATATCTGAGCTGACAAATTAATCTAAACAGTAAGTATTTAGTCTAAATATATAAATTACAAACATACTGTAGCTTATTTGTAGAATGAACAAATGTTCAGGGCTACTAAGTATTTAAAAGACAGGATCGAAAATGTTCCCTTGTCATGACAGCAGTTATCAAAACTTTGACTGATAAAGACCTTCAGTACACTATGTCATGTCAATTAGACATATCATCATTCTTCGGTTTGTTGAGCAATGCTGAGATGAAGACACTAACTGTGGAGTCTGGTAACACTTTTTGAGCTTCCCAAGAATTTTTTGATGATAATTCCCAGTTTCATTTTACAAATGTTTTTGAAGTGTACCCTATCATTCAAGTTTCATGGAAGTGTTCAGGGTCACACTGTCAAGTAACCAGGAATGTGTGTGTATGTATATATATGTAGCTAATATATATAAAATATTCATATTACAACAAAACAATCTTCAATACTTTTTTTTTTACATTGTAATTCTCCTCACAGTCAATATAATATATATAATGTGGAAAAAATGAACCTCACAAGTGCAAGGTGACAAACAAATCAATACACTTAACTTTGCACAAATAGTACTGCTTCCCAAGGTCACCTCCTAGTAGGTAACAATTCACAATCCAGTATATATGTAGAAATAGAAATATATGGGATATAGCTGAGCATTTCAAAAAAGATTGACAAAACATAGTGCAATATTGTGATGAAATCTAAAATATGACACTTCTCCTGGAAGCACTCACAGAACAGTGAAGTATATATTCACTTGGAGGGGGTCTTCTCTGATGGTAGTGGGGGGTCAGCAGCTTTCTCCTCCCTTGAAGTCACCTTGTCCATTAGCCAGACCGGGGTAACCAGGTAAGTAAGATTGTGAAACACTTTTATTGTGGCAACAAACTTGTATATGTCAACAAGTATTAATAAACGTAAATAAAATGTCCAAAGGTCCTACGCGTTTTGTTCTATGTAAAGACCTTCTTCAAGGATCATAGCATAAAAACAAATATAGTAACAAGTATAAAATAAAACAAATAAAATGCTTGTTTTTGGCGTTTGATTTGATTATATGTCATTTTTTACATAGTATAAAATGCGTAGGACATTTGGACATTTTATTTATTTACTTTTATTTATACTTGTTGATATATGCAAGTGTGTTGCCACAATAAAAGTGCTTTTCCATCTTATCTGGATTCCCGTGTCTGGCTTCTGGATGAAGTGACTTCAAGGGAGAAAAAAAGCTGATGGCCCCCTACTACCATCAGGGTAGGGCACCCTTACATACGAATACATACTTCACTGTTCTGTGATTGCTTCCAGTAAAAGTTCATATTTTAGATTTCATGACAATATTACACTGTTTGGTTAATCTTTTTTTACAGATGCTCAGCAGTAACCCTTATATTTCTATTTGTACATATATTCTAAAAAAAAATAAAAAAAAAAAATATATATATATATATATATATATTGATACTTGGGAATAGCACTTTGTGAATCAGGACCAATAAGTACATTTGGAGTATGGATTTGCCGATATCTCATTTTGTGTATCTCTTAGAATTTTAATTTATACATCAATCCATATCATTTACAAACGTAGAGGCCTCATGCTATCTAAAATCATAACATTTTGGGTCATTGTGCATCATTTTTATTTTTCATACATTTCACTTCATTACCATGTATCCACATTAAAGTTAAATTTTTTGCTTGTTCATGAAGATTTTGTGTGTGTAGCCCTTATTACCATAGAATTGCCAGTTTACTTTAAATTGACCTCCACAATTCCTTTAGCGTTCTAGCAGAATCAACCAGAAATCCATTTAAAATAGCTCTTGAACCTTTAAGAGCGACCATAAAATATAACCTTGCTCATAATCAAATAAGATCACATCCTGTGGGCAATTGTGTTGTGCTATTATAAGATAACTTAAAAAAAAAAAAAAAAAATTGCAGAGAGACATTTCTGAAAAAGTAATTGTTCATATGTTTCTCGAATTCTCTTTAATCCCTGAGCTCTTTAGTGAATATGCATGTGCTTTAATGTGGATGAAAATAATATTGTCCTATATATTTCTATGCATTTCCTGATGATCCTTGAATATATTTACGACAAAGCACACCATATATGTGTATACCTATAATTCTTATTATTACATTTTGTCAGCATCGACTCTGAAAACCTAAACCGTGAAAGCCTTGTGTTTAGATTCCGTTTTACCTTAGTCATTGCTTCTTTTCAGATACAAGAAATATTTAATTCAAGATTTCCTGCTTTTGGCTGCAGGCCTTTAACCAGCTGTGTAAAATGTATTTTTACTGCTGTCTTGCTGCCAACTGCTGAACTCAGTGAAAATTAACTTTTAAATGAAAATATTGCCTTGTTTTGTGAATTCTTGAAGCACCAAAAAGGAAATGTGGTCAATTGTTTTTATAATCAATGTAAGCTATCAATCATTCTATCTATCTATAATGTATATAAAATGGGCACTGCGCAATAAGTTGGAACTATATAAATGCCAATAATAATAATAACATGTATATATTAAAATAATATAATATGTAGAATTTTGAAGAAAAAAAAAGCTATATTATAAAAATAATAATTCCTATACTAAATGGGTAGAGTCAATTATCACAAGTTATCGATATTAACAGAGCGTGTTCAGAAAACATTACCACAAGGTCACTAACTGGTCCCATTATTTAATATAGAAGAGTTAACAGCTGTTGAATAATTTTTCTGATGAAATACATGCATTAATATATTGAAAATGATTTCCCGGAGACAAAAAAAGCCCATTAAATTGAGTTATCCTATTAAGCTCATAATTAGCATTGTGAAATGGACTCACGTTAGAATGAATTTTAAACGTTTTCAACGTGTGGAGAGGAGAGAATCGCTTCCTCTGTGACGCTATAATTTACAACCCTAATGATCCCTAAAGCATTCTGGGCCCTCATACTACATTGATAACAACGCAAGAGAACTGGCATTTCAATGAGGAGTCTCTTAACCCCTAAGTCACTATGGGTATGCAAGGAAGGTGTCCCATTGCACCCCGTGGCCATTCAATGACCAACTTGTTTCTCATTCTGCAAAGCCCTTGGTAGTACAGAGTTAAAAATAACAGATGCTATTTGTAATTGACTCATATGAGCCATTCTTCATCTTTTTTTTATATAGATATTATGTAAACATCAACTGTAATATTACAGCGGGAGGAAAATATTTGGCAGCCATAAATTATTTTGGTAAGCTTTTCATAGAGGGAGCAGTTTACAGTTTTAGCAGCTGTAACATGTTTAAACTCAGTTTGTAATGGGATCTTAGAATGAATATTCCCCACGGGCCCTGTTTAGCTTCATTACTGGATGCCTGCCAATCCGTGGGCCAGAAAGCATTACACACATCTCTTTGCACACACCATGTCGGAGCATGCTCGTTTAATGAATATTATTTGCAATGTAACATATCCTTTATATTTTGTCATAGATGTGCTCTGTGAAACACTGCATTCCTGTGTCATGGTCTCCCCACTGATTCCCCCCCTATCCCCAAAATACATTTAACGCTTTACTTGCCAAGGAGTGCATCATGCTTTGCTAAGAATTGCATCCCACTCTGTCATATTGTGAGTTACATTCTGTGAAAAACATGCATGTGTAACAGGTTTTACAATATTCTCTACACATTAGAAAAGAAAAAAATAAGTATAAATTGTGTGCCTCCTGGGGCTGTGATTAAACATACTACACACAAAATCTAGTATGCTTAAGCACAGCTTCAGTTTCAGTAAATTAATTTGTCTCTAAAATAACAAAAAAAAATGTTCTGTTTTACAATGTACGTATTTTGAAGTCGCTGAGTTGAGCATTAATCCCAAAGTGAGTCATTAATCATGCCGGATGAATTAAAAAAAAAAATTGCATTGAAGTCGAAACCGAGATTGTAATATAATCCATCTTTTCTAATTATAACACAGTTATGTGTCCTCCTTTAAGATCAAGAGTTAAGCTGTGACTGGAAAACAGATTATTAAAAACGCATATTGTTTGATGTGTCATTTTATGAAAAGATTTTTAGGTGCTTTGCCATGAAAAATCTAATTGTGATTAAGTTTTCGTTTGTAAATCTGCCTGTGGTATTTTTGAAAACTCAGACTGTTATTCTAGCTACAGACACAAGAAAGCATGCCAATTGTCAAATATAATTTTATGTTACGTTACCAAGGCACTGCCTGGTGTATATGAGAAATTTTTTTTTTCTCATATACACTCTAAGTATGTAAGCATACATTCATTTTATTGGGGTGGAGGAGGCTGCGGTGTAACTTTGAATTAAAAAATGCTATAAATTCATGACGTGTATAGTTATTTGTGCAATTCGGTAGTAGTTTAGAACAACACTGTCTTTTACTCATACCTATTTATAGACCTATTGACTCCAGTATAAACACATTATTGTATCATTGCCATGGACCTTTGTTATTCTCCAAATATTCTGAGCTCCTATGAAAAGACATTAGAGAGTGTATATTGTGCAGAATAAAACAAATAGCTTTGCTCATGTTAGTTTTGCTCATGTCTAAATATCATGAGTGTCATAGCGGTGGTGGGTATGTATCACAATGAAATTGATTTAACCTCTTCAGACCGGAGGACGTACAATTACGCCCTATTTTAGGCGGCTCTAAACGCTGCCGGGCGTAATTGTACGCCCTCCGGTTTTTGTTTACTTACCCGGTCGCCGGCGTGGGACCCAGGGAGCCCCCCCGCGGTAGATCCTTCTCCTCCGGTGCCCCCCGGCCATGTGAGAGTGGGGTCCTTGCGAGGACCCCACAATCACATGGCCGGGTAGGCTGCCTCCTGCATTGCCAGCAGGGGGGCTGCCTGTAATGACAGGTGGTCCCCCTGCTGGCTGAAAATAAAATTAAAATAAAATTTATTCGTGTAAAAAAAATATATATATACTTAGATCATATATATATTAAATATATATGATCTAAGTATATATATATATATATATATATATATATATATATGCATACACATATACATACACACACATACACTGTCTAGGTGTATTTTACTATTAATATATATATAATTATATATATATATTAATATCAAATTACAAGTAGGCTGATACTGATTAAAAATACATATATAATTATTGTTATATATATATATATATATTTATATATAATATAAAAAAATTAAATATGTAAATACGTTAAAAATAAAATTAAAAAAATAATTTAAAAATTAATAAATATATAGATGTGTGTTATTTCGTTCTAACTGTATTGTGATATTAATATATATATACATATGTATATATATATATATATATTCTACATATATATTTATGTAATATTTTTACATAATTAGGTATCTTAATTAATTACAATTAGCGGGACCTGCCTGACAACCCATGCCGAAAGTAAAGGGAATTTAATTTGCTAGCACTATATTTAACCCTATAACTTTCCAAGACAGCATAAAACCTGTACATGGGGGGTACTGTTCTACTCGGGAGACCTAGCTGAACACAAATATTAGTGTTTCAAAATAGTAAAATGTATTACAACGATGATATCGCCAGTAAAAGTGAAGTTTTTTGCATTTTTCACGCACAAACAGCACTTACACGGACGATATTATTGCTGTGATACCTTTTACTATTTTGAAACACAAATATTTGTGTTCAGCGAAGTCTCCCGAGTACAACAGTACCCCTCATGTACAGGTTTTATGGTGTTTTCGAAAGTTACAGCGTCGAATATAAGGCTGGCGTCTCATTTTTTTCACATTAAAATTCGCCAGATTGGTTACGGTGCCTTTGAGACCCTATGGTAGCCTGAGAATTACCCCTATGATGGCATACCATTTGCAATAGTAGATAACCCAAGGTATTGCAAATTGGGTATATCCAGTCTTTTTTAGCAGCCACTTAGTCACAAACACTGGCCAAAATTGGCGTTTTTTTTGCATTTTTCACACAAACAAATACTAACGCTAACTTTGGCCAGTGTTTGTAACCAAATGGCTACTAAAAAATACTGGACATACCGCATTTGCAATACCTTGGGTTGTCTACTATTGCAAATGTTATGACATTATGGGTGTAAAATTCATTCCTGGCTACTATAAAGTCCCAAAGGCAACATAACCAATCTGGTGAATTTCAATTTCAAATGTAATATGCTTTATTTGACCCTGTAACTTCCCAAAATGCCATAAAACCTGTACATAGGGGGTACTGTTTTACATGTGAGACTTTGCTGAATACAAATATGTGTATTTTATTGCAGTAAAAGCAAACAGTATTATGACAGTTAAAATGTCATGTAGAACTAAAAAAAATTTAAAAAAATTCTTATTTTCTCCCATTTTTTTCATATTAAATTATGTTTTATAGCTAAATATTTGATATTAAATGGAAGCCCTGTTTCCCCTGAATAAAATGATATATAATAAGGGTGGGTGCATCTACTATGAAAGAGGCGAATTACGGTTGGACAGACATGTAGCGCAAATGCCAGGTTTTGTTTACATTTTGTTTCGTTCACAACGTGTACATTTGGCTCAGTCCTTAAGAGGTTAAAAAAAAATATTTATTTATATAAATATATTTATCCAACATTGAGATTATTTGTGATTTTACTATTTTGAACCAAAAAAATGTAGTAAGAAAACCTGGTTACCTCATTTGTCAAAAAAATTAATGTGTAGCATTTTAAATAGATCTGGTTGAGAAAAGTGACCATGATAAAATATGGGAAAGATTTGTATAATGAATTTAAGTGGTCCCCACTTGACTGGAAGTAGCTTTTAATGACAAGTGGAGGTTACTTAAAATAACATGGGGTTTTATTATTTAATTTTTGGTACTCCAGCTGGCACTGTATGCTAATCCAAATTCTGCATTTTGAAGCAAACCTCAACAGTCTGAAATAAGCTGACATTGTTTTTTCCTAAACTGTTTAGATTAATCCTGCCCTATGAAAGGTTTATTAAAGGAGAGGAAGACAAACCGCTACCTCCTGTGAAACCTCGGAAACCAGATAATAGCTCCCAAGAGGTGGAGACAAAAACAAAGACTTGCAGCACAAAGCGTATTAAAAATGACAACCAGAAGTCAAAGAAAGAAAAGGATAGCACAGCAAAATCTCAGGACACATCTGAGGTAAGTTGAGAGTTTTTAAAGTTTGGCTTGAGAAAAGGAATTTTTTTATATTTTTTTTATGGTACAGGATAAGTTAGTGTTGATGAAATGGTCAAAGCAAAAATATGTGAAATTGTCTTGTGTAAATTCTTATGGAATGTGTAATAGACTCTGGTTTGACCTGGCAGAAAATTGTGTTCTGCGCATAAAAGGGGCAGTCTAAATACCATGACCACTACAGTTTGCAGTAGCCTGTATCCCACTCCCCCAGCACTGTCCCATGGTTAGCAATCAAACCGATTCTTTCAAATGTTCTGATACTTACCTGGGTTCCCTGCGTGCATCAAGAGGAGCCTCCATTAGTGTTAAATCTAGCTACAGAACAATCTCATTGGTCAGCTTTGAGTTAAGGAAATTCACATCATGTTACATAAGACAGTTGTCTTTTCCTTTTCCGGAAATTTGGCTATAACGTTTGATAGCATAGAGATAATTCAACACCGTTGTTTCAATACATTTTGCATTATCTTTTTAATGATGTATAATTTGATGGCATTATTCTAAAAGTGACTAATGTTATGAGCCACCATAAAACACAAAAAACAGGTTGTTTTGCTTATTTTCAGTAAGGTGTTGGGGGCATTCCTTACTTTTAGTGTTTGCAGCTTAATTTACTGTTTATATTAATTGTACCCTTAGTGCTTATTCTACCTTTTGTACTTGTATCTTATGAACCATCATACCTTAAAATATATCATTTTTCAAAAAGGTTTCCACAATTTTGGTCACTAGTATATATAAATTTAATCTGTATATGGACAAAATCAACCAGCTGAGAGTGTTGGCTGACTGTTTCAGACAATGAATTCTATTCAAATGTACCGTATATACTCGAGTATAAGCCGAGTTTTTCGGCACATTTTTGGTGCTGAAAAACCCCAACTCAGCTTATACTCGAGTCAGTCTGTATTATGGCAACTTACATTGCCACAATACAGACCAGGATCGCCAGGCTCAGTACAAGCCCGGCGGTCCTGTTGGGGGCTGACAGCGAGCTGTTACTTACCTTCCTGCAGCTCCTGTCAGCTCCCTTCTCCTCCGTGCAGCTCCTCTGTCAGCTCCGTTCTGCTTACAGTGTAAGCGGGTCTCGCGAGATTTACACTGTAAGCAGAACGGAGCTGACAGAGGAGCTGCAAAGAGGAGAAGGGAACTGACAGGAGCTGCAGGAAGGTAAGTAACAACTCACTGTCAGCCCCCCCACTGAACAGCCAATGCCACTGGACCACCAGGGATTTAATATTATTAAAATAATATAATATTAAAATAATATTATTTTATTATTATATTATTTTAATATTTGCATTATTTTTTTTAATGTTTTTTTGTCCCCCAAATTTTTTTTTTTAAATAATGCAAATATTAAAATAATAATATAATAATAAAATATTATTATTTTAATATAGTATTAAAATAATAATATAATAAAATAATATTATTTTAATATTATATTATTTTAATATTATATTATTATTTTAATATTATATTATTTTAATAATATTATTTTATTATTATATTATTATTATTTTAATATTTGCATTATTTTTGTAAAAAAAATGTTTGTCCCCCCTCCCTGACCAGGCAACAAGCAGGGAGGGGGGACAAAAAAACATTTAAAAAAAACAATAATGCAAATATTAAAATAATAATAATAATATTAAAATAATAATAAAATATTAAAATAATATAATATTGAAATAAAAAAATTAATAAAAATGCCCTCCCCTCACCCAGTTTACACACACTGCACAAACACACCCACTGCATTATATACACACTGCATTCATTATATACACACAACACACAAACACACACTCTGCATTCATTATATATACACACACAAACACACACTCTGCATTCATTATATACACACACAACACACAAACACACACTCTGCATTCATTATATACACACACAACCACACACTGCATTCATTCTATTCACACACAACCACACACTGCATTCATTATATACACACACAAACACACACTCTCTGCATTCATTCTATACACACACTGTAAATAAATATTCAATTAATGTAATTTTATTGGGATCTAATTTTATTTAGAAATTTACCAGTAGCTGCTGCATTTCCCACCCTAGGCTTATACTCGAGTCAATAAGTTTTCCCAGTTTTTTTGTGGTAAAATTAGGGGCCTCGGCTTATATTCGGGTCGGCTTATACTCTGGTATATACGGTAAGTGGAACTGATGTCACTTTTTGAGTTAAAAAAAAAAAAGCTGGAATACCTCCAGTTTGATGGTGCAGAGAAGATCGGACTCTGTAGCCCCTACAGGAATTTAAGTAATAGCGCCTAGATTCCTTTTAACATATAAGCATGACTGATATTGATAAAGTTTTCAAAAATATTGCTGGGACACAAGTCCAGATTATTCTTCACTTTCTAGTGCAGGTTTACACGACAATCCTACAGAAATTACTCCCATAATCTACTTGTACTATACTTTAAATCCTAGATTTAATTTTTCTAATTGCATACACTATATGAATTATTTCATGCCTTTAATGAACAAGTTCTGTACATTTCAAGTTGAGACACTTTCTTTATCTACCTTCATATCATGCAACAGGTGCTCAGGGAAGGGCAACATAATAAATTCAAAGAAGGTGTAAGGGTGATTGTTGTTTTTTTTTTTTTTTTTGTAGGTAGGCTTATTTTAAATATGTGACATATTTTAGATTATTTAAATAATTGTATGTGTTTATGGGTGAAGGAAGATGGTAACCATTAGACTGAGGGTGTTTTGCCTTTCTTACCAAACACCTGCAGTAATAGTTTTATGATCTGTTACCAACTTAATAATTCTGAAATTATTAGTAAATTAGTAATTCTAAAAGTTATATGCGGAGTTTGGCAGATGTATGAGCAAAGTCATTTTTCATTGATTTTTTTTTTTTTTAGGATAGTATAAACCCATTCACAGGCAGGACCATTTCATTAGTAGCCAGATTGTCCTTTTAGTGAAATATCTCCAAGGGTCAATCAAGAATATATACAGGACTATAATTGGGACACGACACCGCTTTTCGATGTATTAACATGTCCATCAGAACAAAATGGATTTCATTGTCTGTGCTGGCTAACTGAATTATAATGTATTCTAATGTGGCTACCCCTCTTTAAAAAATAAAACGAAAAACACTGCTAAAGGGTTCATTAGATGGTTATGATCTTACTGGGCAAATTAAACTGAACAGTACTAAAGACAGCCAATTAGAACAGCAACAAATTTAGTAGAAACAACAAATAAATATATTTAAGAGTCGTATGGAATCAACAAACAAACAAAAGTAAAAACTACCCGGCAACAAAGAATACAAGAAAAGGAACTCACTCTTGTCTTCTAAGTGGACATCATTGGTAATGGAGTCATCATGATATTCACAAACTCAAATTCTATATTTTTGTAAAATGTGCTTTACATAGTGGGGTTCCTTACCATATACCTTCTAATTTGTGAAGCACCTACACCAAGCCTTAATTTAAAGTAACAATTCTACTCCTTGTTTGTGGACCTCGGCTTTCTTATAAAAAGCCCTTAGAACTTATCTTACATTACAGTCTTGTGATATATAATGTGCATTTGGGCCTTTTGATTTTCACAACTTTTCCTTTGCTATTATTATACATGGGTTTTGGGCAGGGTCATAAAAGATAAGTTTCTACAAATGGAGTCACCCCAGAAATATTGACATTTGCCTTTTCACTTCTCCACTTTTTAGAACTGTGACTCATAAATGCACTTTCTACCTATTTTATTTGTGGGTAGTGTTTTTGCCCCAGGAATGGCTTCCATTTGACAAATCTACTGTTTGCCCAAAAGGAGAGTAAAAACATCTTATATTGTCTTCTTTTTGCAGAGTAGTGCCGTTTGATTGTTTATTTAACAAGACTCCCCAAATGTATTTATTTCCTAATTCTACTTTAGAAAACACATTTTATTGCCATTATAATTGGTTTTCATCTGTGCTGTTCTATTTTAATTCCCAGTGAGATCACAATCATCTCATGCACCCCTTAATAATTTATGTTCACGTATTCATTGTACTTTATTGTTGTTTGGAACAAAAGCGTTACATTAAAGGGAGGGGGATGTGGAACATAATATTGCATGGAGATATTTGATCACCACTCTACGGATCACATAGGGTTAAACACTTCTAACCTTAATTGCTTTGTCCTTTTTCAGTATTGTAATTGACTTTCGTAACTTGATCTTAAATCCTGGTTCTATTTCCTGAATATAGCTCAATTTAATCCTCACATTGTTAAAATCAGTTTACATTTGGTATTTTATAACCATTTGGTGTGATGTTCGGTGATATTTTGGAAATTTACCAAAAGTGGTCATTGAACAGAAAGAACTTGAGAGCTATGGACTTTATGAAATATTTTATTTTCTATATATTTCCATTTGCTTCACTCATCTGTCTGGTATTTTCATGTAATTGAATAAGCTCTAGAGACCACTGATTGTGCGATACTTATTAAAGAACTAATGATCACATTTTGACTGAAAAGAACTGTTAATAAGAGAAAAAAATATCCAGTGAAGATGACTAAAAGACTCTTAACTAATATGAAAAAAGCCAACACAAAGGGCTTATTAAAAAGCATCTGTATAGAAAGACATCTTCAAAACAGTTGTGAATCATTAGTTCCTTTATATTCACCTTAGCACAATGATCAGCAGTATGGCATTTTGAGAATACATTCCTTGATGTTGCCTCAATGCCTCTTATCTTAACAAGTCAGGGAAAAATAATAAGAGCTTGCTGTTTTCTGATAGATTCCTGACAAAAGCAGGACAGCAACTTTTCTCAAAGCCCTACCAATATAGTGTATTACACAGAGGACCATTTGATGGGCCTAGAGTTTAGGACAGGGGAAGGCAACCTTTGTCAGACCAGATGTTGTGGACTACATGTCCAATAATGCTTGAACAGCTATAATGGTGGCAAAGCATTAGAGGAGATATAGTCCAAACTTCTGGAGTGCTGAAGTTAAACCCCTGGTTTAAAGAGGTATACTAAACTGGAGGTTACTGGTAAAATGTATTATTATTTTACATAAACTAGTGTGTAAGGGGGATAATTTAGAGATAGCGAATCTTGTGCAATGTGAATTGGTAAGGCTACTATGCAGTTGGACATGAACTGTTATATATTTTTAGTCAAATGTTTAAGTCAATGCTTTGTTTTAATCCATATGCAACATTATTCATTAGATATCAATAAAAGTTAATACATTTGTAAATCAAATGGGTACTTTCTTATGTTTGGCTTGCTAAAGCTTAAAAATGAAAGTATTAATGTATAAATAAAAAGATGTGTGCGTTTAGAATATTTGCACATATATGCAATGTAGAATATATAATGTATTATTCATAATTCATTGTTAAGGAAGTAAATTGTTTTTCATTTTCATTTCATTTTAAAAAGTGTTGTTTTTAAAAAATTTTATTTATCTAATTATCATTGGTATCTTCTACTTAGGATATCAAAGAGGAAGACAATCTGGAAGTAGATGAAAAAAATGTGTCTCGTGCGAGTGAATGTGAAGAGACAAAGCCATCTGTAGACTACTCTGAATCAGTTGAAAAAAGACAATTGACACCTTTGGTGAAAAATGAGCATGAGGAGTCCATTCCTAACAAGGACCATGTGGCAGAAGATGAAGATATTATTCCTTCTGATCTGCTTATTCATAATATTAATTCCAGAGAAGGAGATGAAAAGCCACAAATTTCCAATGCAAATTCAACAAGAACAAAAACAGAACAAAGCAAACCAGAAATGTCTGATCCTTTGGAAAATAATGAAACCTCTGATAGGAATTTCAACATGTTTCCCTCAATTCAGGTCCAGCATGAAGTCATAGAAGATGAAAAATTGCCTGATATGCCAGATTATATTGCAAACTGTACAGTGAAAGTAGACTCCCTTGGAACGGAGGACCTAAAAAATCCTTTGGACAGCAATTTATTACAAAATGCATTAAAGCAGAATCCTAAAGTTTACTTAGTGCAATCTCTTGACATGCTAAAAGAAAAAGACCCCTCATCATCTATAAATGAAGAATTGTCGTTTAATTACACGCCTTTGGTTTACTCTAGGGGAAATCCAGGAATCATGTCTCCTCTGGCGAAAAAGAAACTATTATCACAGGTTAGTGGGGCATCACAGTCTGGAAGTTATCCATATGGTACACCACCACCATTAATAAGCAAGAAAAAATCAAGTTCTAAAACTGAAATAGCTCAACATTTATTACAAGCTCACCAGGCAACTAATTCTGAGTCTGTTACGATAAACCGACCCTCTGTAATACAACATGTTCAAAGTTTTAAGCAAAAAAGCCCAGATGATAAGTCCATTGGTGACCTTTACAAAAACAGTACATACAACAAACTAGATTCATACCATTGTGATTTTTCCAAGCAACATCAAAACACCCTTGCTGAATCATATTCCTTAAAGTCCAGCATGCCTGAATGTAAAGATAAAATGACTGAAAAAAGAACTGTGCAACATTCAAATGTGCCTAATTTTCTGGCTGAATTCTATTCATCACCCCATCTTCATAAACTGTATAGACATACCGAACACCACCTTCATAGTGAACACTCTTCAAAATATCACTCTCGAGAAACATTTAGAGAAACTGAAAATGTGTCAACGCACAAACATCAGGAGAAACTTAATTACCATCATTCTTTCAACCAACAGGACAAACCAAATGCATTAGAAAACACAGATGACCAGCCAACTGATTTGAGCCTTCCAAAATCTGCTCACAAACATAAATCTCTAGGATCCAACTTTTCCCATCATTTGGCACAGCAAGAAAGTAAGCCACATAATCTGCTTCATATGCCAAATAGCAAAAGCATGAGTCTAGACTGCAACCCAAAAGCTTGTAGAGTTTCACCTATGACTATGTCTGGGTCAAAAAGGCACTCAGAATCCAGTCATAGACCTGTTAAGTTGCATAACGCAAGACATGATCACATAAGAAAGATAGAAGGATTGGTCCATCCAAATACGATGGGAAAAATGAGTAGTCAGAATTTTGGGACATCAAGGTCTCTGAAACGATCCTTGGATGATGCGGGCAACCCAATCAGTGAGAAGAAAATAAGAGCAGTTTCTCCTCTAAACATACCAAAAGAGTTGCATGGAAAAGAAACATTTTCTGCTGAGGATGGTGAAAGTAGCAAATCAATGCATGATATTCACTCTGGTAACATGATCGATGGCCACAAATACACTCTTTCATCACCCATCTTTCCTGGGATCTATCCTGGAGGCTTATGTGGTGGGCTAGGTTCTCGTATACCAACTGCCTATTCTCATCCACTGCACTACTTGAAAAACCAGGCTGTGCTTTCACCTTTAATGCAGCCATTAGCCCTTCATTCCTTAATGATGCAAAGACAGTATCTGGCTAACTCTACAAACTCTCAACAATTATACAGACAGTTAGCTACAGGAGCACCTGTAGGATCAACATATGGAGAGTTATTACACAACAGCATATATCCCTTAGCTGCCATGAATCCTCAATCTGCTTTCCCTCCTTCCCAACTTTCATCTGTACATCCTAGCACAAAACTTTGAATTTCCCTATGCTGAAAAGCAAACCCAAAATATTTTAGCTACATTCCTTGCCCAAAATATTCTGCATCACATTATTGTTGGTGTGAGCCACATTTTTACTTAAACCTTCAAGCCTATTAAGTGAGAGGTAAGAATTGGGCTACATTTCAGTTCCAATTTTATTTTTGCCTTGAATTTTTAATTTTGTTCATGCGTCGACATTCACTTTTACGCACTATGTGAATTTTAACATCGAGAAAGCTATAGACTTGATGTGCTATATATTTTTTTCTTTTTAAGCATACCTTAAGCTGAAATATAGCAGGCGTAAACATTTGAGCTAAAACAAAAAAAAAAAAAAATGTACAAGCAGTAATGCTGTTGTTTATTATTTTTTGACTGTTAACAATGTGTACCAGAGGACTAATCAAATCATGCTCACTCCTTTGGCACTCTGTGGGTTGAAAGTTCAATCAAGGCAATCGAGAGTTCTAAGTCAATCGATGTATTAATGTTAAACACTAGAAGATCAGAGAAGTAAACACTGTTCAATTGACTGTACATATCTGCTTTTATACCAGTGTCACTGTCTGTTCACCTAATTTATATGGATTAATCTTTTCAGTTGATTCTGTGCTTATTTTTATTTTTTTATTTTTTATTAAACAATATTGTGTTAACTGCAAAGGTCATTTCTGAGAGGCTGTTATTTGTACATGTGTATATATTGTTTATTAAGCAGTTTCTGTTTGTTATTGTTCTCGTTCATGTTTACAGTCTGCTCTTTGAAAAGATGATGACCCAGAGAATTGAGTAGAGCTCAGTAATTCTGACATGTAGACAAAGCCCCTTGATACTGGAGTTGGGTTACCAACTAACATAATATGGAACTTGCAAATATTTCTGTGAATAAGCCCTGATTTGTGTGGTCATGGGGAACTACAGTGTTTTAGTCTTTATCTTGCCAAATCATGCCTAAGTTTTTAATTTCATTTTTTTGGGGGGAGGGGGAAAGGGGGTTGGGTACTACTCCACCATTAAATTCTTTATCAGGCTTTTCTTCATTGTTGTAATGTCTTGTGTTTACCGTACAAGTTAGCTGACTTGTTTGCTTTAAATTACTCAGAGCTTGGTGGAGCTTATTCTTGTAAAACCTGTTGAATAAGTAACTCTACAATGACTAAATGTTATGGAAAGACGGGTTGATTTAAACCACAGGGCAGGCATTATAGTAAGATATACAACTGCTTGGCAAGAAAATCCAAAAATGAAGTCTGTCGGGTTTTATTCTAAATTGAAAATAAGGTTGTACTAGTTTTTAGGTTCTATAATAGAATGATGTGGCTATGCATGATCATTCCTCACAACATACCCGATTTTGGTGGGATTGTCCTGATTATTGGGTCCTGTCACACCATATCAACTTTTGTTTCCTGCGGTTCCCAAAAGGTGTAGTGCTTACGCTACATTCAGGGCTCTAGGACCCTGCAGAGAGCACTCAAGCCCTATGATGTTCAGACATTTAAACTCACTCGTTCACATATGGAGTGACAAGGTGTAAACCATCACTGCTGTAAATGATATACTACTGTCACCACTAAAACAAAACGAAAATATTATATTTTTTGCTACTTCATACTGGTAGAAATATAATCTGGTTTGCAGTTTTGGAGTATATTTTACGTGCGAAATGCCACTAAAAGCATTTTTCGCAGCCTAGAAATTAAGGGTTATCAAACTCTTAATGGACTGCAACTCTCAAAATTGTTTGAATGCAGTGGATGGGTAGAGAAATGTGGTAGGTGTAGTTAAAATAAATTAATAAAATCTAGCAACATTTGAGTTTGACAACTCTACTTTACAGCGTTCAACTCTGTCTTTTTGGGAATTGACAACTAGAGAAAGCATGTACTTATCAACCGCAACTAAAACAAAGAAATATTACCTTTTTTTATATATTAGTATGAGAGAGAGAGAAATGTTGCCAACAATTTGTACTGTTATTAAAGGAACACTATAACATTAGGAATACAAAGGTGTATTCCTAACATTATCGTATCCCCATCCCTCGCGCCAACCCTACCCTGGAGAGCCTATAGTGTCCCTTTAATGCTAAATTAAATTTTTGTTTAACCATTTGGTAGTTTTTGTTGCAATTTCTTAATAGAGTCCTCACTGAGTTGGAGAATTTATCTGAGCTCTCAGCCTATCACAGCTGCCTGTCTCTGGTATAATTTGGTAGGGCTAAGAAGGACTGTAAGCTTCGCCTTAGACATACCTCCTGTGGGAGCAGTACTGGAGGCTGCCAAAGACTCCCATTCAACTTTAATTCATTTGAAAATGATTTACCACTTAACATAAGGGGACTTGAGGCATTATAACCACTTCAATGAGATGAAGTGGTTATTCTACATAGTGTCTCTTTAAATCTATTCCTATACCAGACAATGATTAAAAACACCTAAACTGGAAAAGTGGGGGGGGGATTTCCCTTTAATGTAATTAACAGATATTAGCTTTATTTTCTCCAAAATGTTAATGTGTCCAATAATAAATATGTAATTATCAACATATATCTCGTGTTTGATAACCCATTCAAAATCTCTCTGATAATTTATTCATAAATGCTGACAATAGTAAATTTTATTCTTATCTCAATAAAGCTTGTGATAGATGAATATATTGTGATAAACTTAACCTCTTCTGGTTTAAATATACTTTATGAAGATATGATTGATAATCATTTATGTCAAACTTTCCCTAGAGAAAATGCACATCACACCAAGACCCCTTTGTGTATTAATACAAAATGCATTCCTCATGTAAAAGTAACACTTATTTTGTCAGCAATTAATGCTCACAGCTAGTTACATTTTATTTATTTATTTATTCTTAATCCTCTCACACGAATATAATTGCAGTCACTTTACTTATTGGTCCCAAGGATACGGCTGTTGACATAACTCAAGGATTTTTCTTGACTGCAAAGCCTTTAACAAGTTGTAAATCTTTTAAAATATGCATTAAGAGTCTCTACATTAGTTTACCATTGAATCTTAGCGTTTGCATCGCTAGTGGTTACACAGAATCTAATCAAAGTGTGCCACCAGAAATTCATTTCAGGTTATTTCAAAGCATGTGGTCTCCTAGCGACCATATTTGTTAATTGTCAGTAGCCATATTGTTTGTTCTGCTAAAGCCAGAAGTATTATAAAAATATTTTTCAATGCTAAAGAAATGTCAGAGCGCCCACAAAATCAAAATTTGTGGTGCACATTTGTTTTAAAATAGCCTTGTTAAATGTGATAATACAGAAGCATCCCCAGAGGTCTAGTCAGCCATTATGAGATTGTACAGCTCTGCATGTTATAGTGTAATATATAAAGCAGTTTGATGGTCTTTCACAGTGGGCAGTCAGATTAACTGAGAACACAATGTATGCTGCTGTCAAAGATTCTGTATTCAAAAGATGAGAATTCCGTATCTTCTACACTTCAATGAAGTAATTATATTGTAAAGTAGTATGTATCAGAAATGGCGGCCTGTGCATCATTGGTCATTAATAATAGATCTATGCTGGGTTTCATCACTTTAAAAGAAAATCTGGGTTTCTTCACAAACTGTCTAATTACGTTACTCATACAACATAAATAATGCAGTCAAAGCTTAAACGAATCTCATTAAAATCTATTATTTCTATATATACTGAAATTTTTAGCAAATAGAGTAAATTATGTAGTTATAGCTTTCAGTCCTAAGAAATCTTTTTTATTGCAACAAATATTTTCTTTTAAATCAATATTTTAAATTAAAAAAAAATAAGTAAAATCATTGTAAACTTATAAATGTACATTTTTAAACTGTAATTGTGTTTGGGGTAGTGGCGAGCCAATTATTATGACTTGGTGTTCAAACACGACTAGATTTTTATGTCAAGGACTAAATTGACAAAAAAAAACCTGCCCCCTGGATTTTACAAAACACTTTAGACTATATGTTAAATTCCATATTTTAAATTAAACTACGAAATATACATTATATATATATATAATTTATACAAATATATATAAAAAAATATTACAAGTGTAAATTCTATTTTATAATGGTAACCTCTGAGCATCGCTGTGAGGTGGTTTTTATTAGCATATCTCCTTATACTTAATGGGTGCTAGAGAAATACCTAACAAAGTATGGTTTTAGTGCCTTATTGGGGTGTATTTTGATCAAATGACCTTGAAATCAGAACTGGATGTATCTGTGTGTAACAAGTTTAGGTAGGGTATAGCAGTCTTAAGGGAACACTCCAAACATCATAACCACTACAGTATGGTGGCTTTGATGCTTGTAGGATCCTTTAAAAGCTTGGTGTACATACTTCAGTATTCCAAGGACACAACCTCACAGGTTTTTTTTTTCCAGGACACCACGACATTGGTGGATCTAATTTTAAAGTCTTGACAGGAGTATCAGCAAAAAGGTTTCAGTCTTTGATCAATTAGTCTGTCGGAATTTCTGACAATTCGCTAGTACCTAGAGATGGCAATACAAAAGTTACCTCCTTACATAGTTTGGGAGAAGATATTGAGATTTGTAATTTAAGTTTCTCTCTCTAATCTCAATGTCCTGTTTATCTGGAATCTGCTTCACATATCCTTAGTGTGACAAGTTTTTAGTAGCTAGAAGTTACTGCTTCAAACAGAAAAATATTACACTGTGGTTCCTGGTTCATAACCAGTTTTGACAGTGATACAAATTATTTACATGTCATTAGCTTGATGGCCTCTTTTCAATTAGCTCATTGATTTATTTTTCCAACTGTACTACAATACGGAACAAAATTAATTCTGCAAAACACCTTCACTAGAGCAATGTCACAGGAGTCTTTATTGTACCGAGAGAATAGAATGCTCTAATAGTATGTGGCTTCAATTTTGGCGCACCTGCTTAAAGAGCATGGGTATACAATTATTTAAATGTAATTCCAATGGGTTCTGAAGGCTCAAGGTTTTAAAGTAGATAATATAACATATTGTTACCCAATGTAATAGTGTAAGTATTGACAAACTTCTAAAACCAAGCTGGACAAAAGAGTCCTAATATGACGTTTTGTACTTTTCTCATCACTTTAATAAGGAGAAAATGTCTAGACTTTTGTGAAAATTCTCAAAAACCTGCCCTCCCAAAACATTTGTATATATGATTACATGACTTATGATGCAATGTAAAGCTGAATCTGTAAGAAAGATTATGATCTCTCCAAATCGTGATGAACCAGGATGACATAATGTCAAGATAAAGTGGCCCTTCAGGACTATGCCTTCACTTTAAAAGTGATTTTTTTTTCACGATGCTAGGTTTATAACCTATAAGTTCCTTAACAATTTTGCTGCGGACTATAAGAACAGTTTAGTAAAATCTCCATAAATAAACCTTGTACAGTTCATTGCCAATATGTAAATATTTCCACTATTACTTACAGTTTGTCTTGTTTTCTCCATTTTACTTCCTGTAAAACCATTCTTTCACTATTCATTATGCGTTATGTCAATCAGAAGGCTTTGATGCTTGAAAAAGAATTCCCAGAAAACGGTGTTAGCAGTAAATCTTGCCTTTTAATTACTTATTCATAATAGACCAAAATATTTCACATAGCTAGTGTCTAGTGAAATACAAAAAAATAATAATTTGAATAACATTACTTTTACATTTTATTTATTTAGATTTTCTTTTTAAAATGTCTTATGAGCCATAAACAAAGATATTCCAAATATGAATACATAAATAAGTGCTGATACAACCACCTACAATTCACTGTACTTTAAAAAAAAACAAAAAAACCTGATAGAGATTTATTAAAGTATGATGATGAAATGACAAACTGGCATTTACACTGCACTCTGTAAAGTATTCCAACATAACGAGATTTGTCGTAAGTTTTAAGATGCTAACTTTTAAAACACTTACATCTACTCTTTCAAAAATATTTGTTGACTACATTTTTTTTTTTTTACATTTGCCTCTTACATAGAGTTGAAAGCTTGGATTTCTGGTATTAATTGTATAACCCTCAGACTGCAATATATGCAACGTACGTTGTCTAGGTTTACGAATGTGCTGCAAATTGAATAGTTGTACAAAGTTGCACAGGTGAGGCACTTACTTTCAAACAATGGAATGTTCGTGATTAGTTTCTATGGGGATAATTCCACTTGAGCTGCACTTTTTTGTATTTTTAATCCCCTTATAATTTAGGAGCATTTATAATAATGCAAATAGAGACATTTCAAGGCTTTTAGAGTGCATGCTATTTTACCCATTATAGCATCGGGCCTGGGTACCCTGGCATGGTTTCAAACACACAAATCTTCAAAGAAATAGATGGGGCAACCGGGATCCCTTCAGATGAGTTCTTTCTACTAGTCCATCACTATAGTTCACTCAGATCAATGGCAGTCTTTACTGTCTGGTGAAAGGTAAATAAATTGCTGGATTATATAATAATAATAAAAAATGTGTATATATATATATATATATATAAACATTTTTTAGAACTCATATTAAAAGCCCACTTTCTCTCCGGTGTTCATATAAAATTCATATTTTTCAGATAAAATGCTGCTAGGTTAGGCATAAATATTTAGACGTTCAGCGTTTGATCAATCACAAGGAGTGGAGACATACATTTACTACACTTCTGCCAACTGAGTAATTCAAATGAGAGGTCTGTAATTACATCTGTAGGCAAAAGAATATAAACAATAAAGCAAATATAGTTTATGAATTGTCTCCTTAGGGAATTGAATCATCAATCTAATAAATTTTAATTCGAATGAATATATAAATAATACGAGGGCTATGAATATGTTCCAGACCATGCACGTTTAACCCATGGAGTGCCAAAGGGGATCATTAGAGGGATAGTGTGTAATAAAGAAATATTTAATTCCTCTCTCTCTCATATATATATATATATATATATATATTATATTTCTTTTTATTTTTGCTATGGCCGACACATTCCAGTGTTCTCTAAATGTTGTTACACAAGATATATAAAAAAAGAAAAGCTGTATGCAAAATAAAAAAAAAAAATCACAATTGGACTGCGTTCTGTGATACTCCATTATGGAGAGAGGATTTCACACCTGTTTTTAATGTTAAATTTGTTTTACTTGCTGCGGAAGTGCATAATGTTCTGTATAAACACAACACTGAGAATTAATGTTCTGTTCCTGATGAGTGTCATTTTGGAATTTGATCATAAACAGTCAACCACTTTTCTGTTTTGAAAGGTTGCAATCAGTGTTAGCAAGCTTTTACTGGTTTTATTTCAGCATTATTCTCATGTAAATTGATGTTTCTACCTGAAAATGTTCCCAAATCAGGCTGTAGATACAGATTTCTAAATTTAAACTGATGGCATAAAACTCCAGTGAATTATTGTTTTTAAAAAACTGCTTACAGGAGTCTTGAAAACTGTTCAGAAAGACAGTCGAATTCACCCTGGGCTAAGAGCTGATTTTTTTCTTTTTTTTTATGTTTAAAAGGGGCCTTGTTTGCATTGTGAGAGTTCAAGAGGATTTAATATTGAATTGCACAAGCCCTTTTTTTCTGCAATTAAGCCATTGTTATTTGGTAAGCTTGTCAAGGAATAACTGAAATCTAATTGGCAAAGCTCATAATTCTATGAAGCATGCTCTCTTCCAAGAAATGTTGTAACACAAAACTCTGCTATGTTAGTGATTCATTATGAGCTCTGAAGGTTGTGAGATAAAACATTCATATAACCTCTGGCAAAATGCAGAGTAGTTTGTTTTCTTTTTTTTTTTTAAGCCATCTTAAATCACAAACCAGAGAACGGTGGATGTTCTTAGAAATAATATCTACTAAAATGGTCACATAACATGTCATGAATGTGTTTTGCATAACAAGCAAAGGATCCTGGGTATAAAAAATACTGACACTTTGGAAGAAAGCCAAATATAATTAAAATTTGGCTGCTTCCCTTGGAAGTGATGCATAAACTGTTTAGAAGACTGTAACTTGTAAAATGATGTGCATTTCTCAGAAACATATAAATAGATGCCCACTCACTCATGCAAACCACAATCAATCAGTTTCTGTCAATTTGTATTTTCTAAGCACATTTGAAATGATATGCCTGGTACCATCTTATTTTACACGTGTGTTTTTTTTTTTTATTTTGCAGAATTGTATTATAGTATATACTTTTTTTATTTAGATATTTGTTTCCTAAATTAACCCACCTGTTTTTGTTTTATAAGGTTTAAAGTGTGTGTTTATATTATACACACATGTGTGCACATGGTTATATATGTGTTCACATACATTCTACCCATCTGGTACAGAAAATAAAATATAATATTGAGTATATTATTTACATATATAGTTTGTGTGTATTTATTATATACACACTGATACTATATTATATATGGCTGTGAAGATTGTATATGTTTTATTAATAAATAAATAAAAAAAATGGTTTCTCTTACCTCTCAAGTCAACTTTCGCTTTTGCCATGTTTTTATTCCTAAAAATAAAACTACCCATTCTTTTAACAAATGGGAATGTCATTTGTAAATCTCACCGTTCTTTCTTCTCTGTGAGCACTTAAAAATTTGCTGTAAATGTATATGATATTTTACTTGAGTTTAAAAAATCTTCTGTATTAAATATAACTGGCTGTGTATACATTTTATTTATTAAAAAAAAAAAAAATTACAAAAAATAATTGACGTTGTAAATATTGTACACTTCTTGTGAAACAAGTTATGTTGCTTAAAAGCTGTGTAAGATTAATATTTGTATATAATATAATGGTCTGGCAATGATACAAGTTTGAGTTACATTTAAAAGGTTATTGAATAGCCTTAAGCGAGTCTAAACACTACCACAGATAAAGCTGAGCCAACCGTAAACACTCAATTTTTGTATTTTTCCAAATTGTACCTAGCCCAATTGCTTTTTATACTGTATTATGTGCCGATAGTTTCCCAATCACATAGCAGGCAAAGATATTTTGTACTTTTTGATCCACTGTAATATTTAATAAAACATTATTATAAATTTCTCATGTTTCTTGTCCATTATTTAATAACCATTCATATTGCTGTGGAATGCATCTACTGAATTATTCATTTACTGACACTGTAAAATTCTCTGACCATTCTCAAGCCACCCTGTATTCCCAACAGTAACCGTGCCGAACCAATCAGCATTTTATCCAATATCTCCTATTACAGGTATATTTAGAAAAGGTCTATTAAGGATATTTTTTTTTTAAAACGTAACAGATCTACAATGCAATTTCAGAAATCTCAGAATCATTTAATGTACCCAAACCATTATTATTTTAAAAGCAACTTTGCAGTCTGTGTCGGTAGACTCTAAAGCTCGGTGATGCGAAAATAAAAAAATATTTTGAAATATTGAAACAAATTAACTAAAAATGACATCTAAGGCAATTACAATAAATCTAAAAAGGGAAGCATTCATAACACACACTTTTTCCTTTTTTATGGTAGGGTCTTAAGGTCTTTATCAATATATCTGTGTACACAGCAACTTTTATTAAAATGTAAGTATAGTACACAAAAAGCCTCATTCTGTGCAGAACAAAATAAATATATTAACAAAATTCACCACACTTTATCTACTATTCTAATGTTTTATGAAAAAAACAAAAATGAACAACCTCAAAGAAATTCTTTTACAGCATACAAGCCTTTTTAGTACCTAAATCATGGAAAGAAATTAATTTTATTTGATCCTCATATCAAGCCAATAGATGCCTAGTCAATAGAATGTATTCAGTGTTATGGTCAATCTGAATTTCTTTCTACATAATACATTTAACCAGACATTGGTTCCATCACCCAAAAAAATCACAACCAATGCCCTTACAAGCCAAACTGTTCATGTGACAAGGCACACATACGCCTATCAATCATATATTCAGAGCATATTGCATGTATTATTTAGAAAATAAAAACACAATCTAAAAAACTTTGTCACTCAAATAGTAAGTCATACTATTGCTGTATTTTCCATTGGCAGACAGCATAAACACGGTACTATTAAAATATCATGTGTTTAGCCAAAAGTCTCTTAATATTACTGAATAAATAGCAGTTGTCCGAATACTACCATCATTACAAGATGATAATTTTACCTTAAACGTGCTGTTAACTGATGTATTACCGTATTTGTAATAAAACAATTACTATATATTATTTAGTATGTAGTTTTAACCACTTAGTGATTAGACCATTTTTTAATTTTCTTACCGTTAAGGACCAGGGCTCTTTTTACATTTCTGCGGTGTTTGTGTTTAGCTGTAATTTTCCTCTTACTCATTTACTGTACCCACACATAATATATATCGTTATTCTCGCCATTAAATAGTTTTTCTAAAGATACCATTATTTTAATCATATCATAATTTACTATAAATTTCTTTATAAAATATGATGACAAAATGTTAAAAAAAAACACACCTTTTCTAACTTTGGCCACCAAAATCTGTTACGCGTCTACAACCGCCAAAAAAACACCCATTCTAAATCGTTTCTAAATGTTGTCCTGAGTTTAGAAATACCCAATGTTAACATGTTCTTAGCTTTTTTTGGAAAGTTATAGAGCCATAAGTACAAGTAACACTTTGTTATTTCCAAAATTAACGCAAGTTACATTGTAACACTGATATCTGTCAGAAAGTCCTGAATAACCTTTCACATGTATATATTTTTTTAAAAGAAGACAACCGAAGGTATTAAACTTGGGGTATTATGACTATTTTTATGCAACCATTTTACCACCAAACTACGTCAAATTAAAAAAAAAAAAATTGGTGATTTTTATCACACACATAGCAATTTAAGAATACATGTACGGAGAACTTTAGGGGTAACTGCCAAAGAACACCACAATATGTGTTCAGCAACATCTCCTGTGTGCAGTGATATGGGGTAATTCCAGTCTTTTGTAGTAGCCACTTAGTCACAAACGCTGGCCAAAGTTAGCGTTTTTATTAGTTTTTTTTTAGATTTTTTTTTCAATTTATATTATAAATATGTATAAATATATACATGCATGCACTACACACATAAGTGTGTATATATATATATATATATATATATATATATACACATATACATACACACACACACACACACACACACACTTATTTCTTATATATGTATAATATATTATAATTAAAGCATTTTTATAATATACTTATAAAATGCATATATATGGTTTCATTGTAAGTGTATTTTGAGATATATATGTATATATCTTAAAGTATACTTATAATGAAATCATATATATGCATTATATATGTATAATATATTATAAAATGCTTTAATTATTTTTATATATATATATATATATATATATATATATATATATATTAGTTTTTTTTTTACTTTTAAGCAGCCTGGGGACTGACAGCTCAGACAGTCCCCCTGCTGGCAGCTCCTAGACTCCTATTGCGGCGATGTAATTATGGTGATCACATGGCCCTGGAGGGCTGGGGTGGCTGGAGCTGCTGCAAGGGGAGTGTATTTTAATATCAAAATATAGTTAGAATAAAATTACATATATATATATAATTTTTTTAAATTATTTTTACAGTTTATTTTTATTTTTTATAATATATGTGTGTATATATATATATATATATATATATATATATACATACACACACTATATATAGTTATTATATATATATATATATTATATATATATATATATATACACACGTGTGTAATTTTATTCTAAGTGTATTTTTATATTAATATATGAATATATTAATAATAAAATACACTTAGTATGACGTTATATATAAGATATATATGTATATACAGATTATATATATATATATATTTTAAATTTATTACCTTTTATTATTATTATTTTACTTTTTAAAAACTTTTTTCACCTTTTGTCAGTTCAGGCAGTTCCCCTGCTGGCAGCACTGTGGACACCTATTGCGGCCATCTGAATACTATTAAATAAAGCATATGTAAAATGAAATGAGGAAAAACTCTTCCCTATCTTTAGCATATGACAGGATCCTTCAGCCATAAAGATGCACCTTTGGTCAGACAGTGTTTGAACACCTAGAGTTAGTCTATATGGGATTTTCTGCTTCACTCTCTGTACAGAAGCAGGGAAGACCACAGAGACTGTTGCTTTACAAACATTGCCTGAACCAATGTGCATGTTTATTGATGAAGGATTCTGACTTATACAAAGAATAGGTATGAGTTTTTTAAATTTTGTTCACAAAAACAAATATATTTCCTTTCAAAAATTTGTAAAAAGATTATTACGTATTTATGTTGAGCCAGTGATTTAAAAAAAAATGCAATAGAACCCTAAATTGTTCCTAAAGAAATCCTCTCACTTCATTAAACCCCATGAATAGTATGCCAGGCAGTTACATACTATCATGAAAAGTTAGGTACAATACATCATTAAAAAGCTGATTTTATAATAATTTGTATTAAAGTGTTTTTAAATTTGTTTTTCATTTGAATGTTATATCCACCTGTGAACCGAGGAAAATAATTTGTCTTCCAATGTCTTTCCATTTTTGATGAAAAAGAAGAGGAAGTTTCCAGCATCCCAGCCAATGACATGACATACCACTAGAAAACCCAGAGGATGTCCTCTGTACAAAACAGCAGGGATTAATAGAGTAATTAAAAAGAATAAAAGGAGATGCATGTGATTAAAATGTCCAGTACAGAGGGAACAAGTGAATGAGCTGGTTCTCAAGAGGATATTACATTCCGAAGAGAAGGAACAGTGATGGGGACAATGCTTGCCCCATGCGTGTTGTTTTAAATGTGCTTTTATACGCAATTTAATAAATGCTGTTTAATAAAACTTAATAGATGTGTTTTGGACATGTCTTATAAACGGATGTAATTGTCCAAGCCAAAAACAAAGCCAAAACACTGTGTGTTTGTTCCACCATAATTATCGGTTACTATGCCTATTAAAATATTATGTGCGAATAAAATGTTAAAAAAGGAGGGGCACTCACATTTCCCCTTATAATAATTTTACACATCCAGTTCAATTAAATTAAAAATAACCTCAAAATAGATTAATATATCAGTCCAGATTGTTAAATGCCTGATATGTCTAGAATCTAATGTCATTTTTAGAAGTTAATGCTAACCCTATACTTACCCCCATTTGAACGCTACACCAAATATACCCCTTACCCAATGCGTACATTTATTCTAAAAATATATACATACCATAATCTTACACGTAACTTGAACCTTAGACTTTCTCTAAAACAGCTTTAACCTAAGCCCAGCATTAACCCTTACTTTATCCTAACCCTACAACTAATCCTACCTTACCATAACCCTAACCCCACCCCTAAGGAAACCAGCTGCTAATATCAATTCTGAAATCAGAAGATGGATTTGCTAACTAAAACAGTTATTTTGGTATAATGGCTGTTTTTATAATTACATTCATTGTAATTATGAATGGAGCCTGCTTCCCAGCAACTTACACTGTGATCGGTGCTGGTCAGCTGGCAAAACCCAGAACTTATCACAATCAGCTGAGGACAGGTAGGGAGACCCTGCCAGGGTCTATTTAGACCTTTAACAAGCCTGCAGCCCAGATACCATGTTCTGCGTGAGATCGCGAGCCAGTGTTACGAATAAAGGGCTCTAAGCAGTGCTCACTCCCAATGCTGCTTAGAGCTATTCTGTTAGTCTATGGCAACTAAAAACGGCCCAGCTGACAGAGGGGAGCCACAGGTATCCATTGATACTTTGGTCTCGTGGTGTGTGCATAGATTTACCCCTGCTGCACCATGATTTACATCCAGGTTTTTAAATGTTTAAGGCGCTGCTTGTGCATGCAACTACTTGGGCATATAGCTAAAAATGAACTCAACTGATAAAGGGAAACCCCAGGTATCATTTTAACCCTGCTCACACAAAAACTGCAGGGTGTTTCATGCATTTCTAAAGGTCGTAAAGCCCACTCTATGTTAGGCGGCATGGAACATCGTAATGTCAGGAAGGAGTTAACTTACATATTGCTCAAGAAAAAAAATGGCAAACATGGTCTATGAGACCATATGATTGAAACAGTGGAGTTTGACTCTACTCATTCACGAAATAGCCTATAGTGACTGTCATTATGACAGCCACTAGCAGCAGGTTAACCCAGAAATGAAAACATTGCTGTTCCTTCAAAACAACCACTTCAGGATTAAAATGGATGGGTGGGACACATTGACATGAAATGGTTTGGATGCCTATAGAGTTACTTTAAGAACTGTTGCAAAGCAGAAAGCTTAGCTAAACGAAAACGGCCATGACAGAGAATTTCTCTTTATGTAACAATCTAAAGAGAGTAGTGTACAAATGTATCACAGATACAAGAGGCTTCCTCAACCAGAGAATATATTTGAGAGCTGTATGGTACAAGTTAGATCAGTGTCTCAATGTTATTTAAAGATAGTCACTTCTATACATCGCTGCTGATTTTTACAAATTTCAACCACAGTTACTAATAAAAATGGAAGAAAAATTATTAAAGGCCTCCCAGAGGAGATATAACCGCACTATACAAATTTATACAGGCTCACTACAAAAAGCTATTTGGCAACCTATTCTATTCATTTGTAATAATATACAGCAGACAAGAGGTCATTCATTAAGACTCGGAGAAACGCATTTTCGCTTACAGCAAATGAAAGGGTTCTTTACAGAAAAAAAACAAAGATGTTGAATTACCTGCCCATTTTTATCACATTCTGTAATTATTAAAAAGAAAGAAAAAGAAAATAAAAGCCTAGAAAAAAAAAAAAGAATATTCAAGAGAATAATTAATATGTATATGAACAGGTTGTTGATCCAACGAGAAATCCGATTACCGTTATGAAGTGAATAAAAAAAAAAGTATTTTCCCTTTTGGACATTGCTTCATATTGGGTTATTTTGATTCTTTTTGGATCAACAGTATAAAAAAGAAAAAAAAAGATTAATTCCTCGAATTTAGTCTTTAATCTAAATTAATATTTTATGTAAGTTATTTTCACAGGGCACCACAATTCTTTTCAATACGTTGAAGGAGTTCTAGTGTAATGGTGTATTACTAGGTACCCAAGCAACCTACCCCTATTTCTACTGGTAGAAAGTAACATAGAAACATAGAATGTGGCGGTAGATGAGAACCATTCGGCCCATCTAGTCTACCCACCCCGTAGGAAACCATCTGCTAATATCAATTCTGATATCAGAAGATGGGTTTGCTAGTTAAAACAGTAGATAGTTACATGTATGAACATGTATAACTTTCAATATATTGTGTAATTATACACGTTACACACACACACACACACATGTATTATACACCCTTTACCTATAAATAGACTGCAGAATTCATAGATCTCTGGTCTTAAATGTCTGTGACTCACAGGTAGCAGTATAGGTGGATGACAAACTCCTCCCAATCAGCTACAGAAAAGCTAGATAAAGCTGTTGTTAAAGTGAATAGGAGCTAATTTTATAGTAATATTTATAGGAATGTATATATGTATATTTTGTTGCATCATCTTGGAAACAGGTGCCGGAGCTATATTGTAAATCTTTAAGGTAAAAAAAGAAAAATCATGCATCTGGCATTTTGAAAAAAAATTGAAGTAGATATATATTTCCTTTGGTCCTACTTTTGTTTTTTGTTTTTTTTTCAGTTATTCTGGCATTTAGTCACCTATCTATTTGGTTTGGCCAAAATTCATTAAAATCTTGCTGACTAACTATTTACCAGGAGCCATCAGCCCATGCAGATTAATAAACAACCCCAGCAAAGCTCATGGGGGTCAATATGACCCATATTACAATAAGGGTGGTATAGACTTTCCTTGTGCCCCCATTTGCCAGGTGGGGGGAATATCTACTAAACATATAAAACTAGCGACTGGGCAGCCCGTTACAAAGTTGCTAGAAATGCACCATCACATGGGGATGGGGCCTGTAATTATCAGAAGAATCTAGTCTCCCCACATCACAACCCAGGGGCAACGGGTGGGGTTATTTAAATAATGTCACTGTACCATAATACATGTTTCAGTGTAGGTGGTGTTAAACTACATTTGTCATGCCCTCTTCAACCTATCGTTTCTGTAAGTTTTCTTGTAATTGTCCTATTTATAGTTAAATCTCCCCTCTAATAATATTGTAAAGCGCTACAGAATCTGTTGGCGCTATATAAATGGTGATAATAATAATAATGAAACAACTTACTCATAAAAAAAGGGACATATATTCTTTACACAGGCGTTGATTTAGAAAAAAACAAACAAAAACATTATATACAAACTATTGCCAACAACAGATGTGATCATATACTTTCTTCTGTATATTTAATTTAACTAATACTGTTAATATATTGTGTTTATCTCTCCCAAGGGATTATATTACAGTCAATGAATCACTTGGCAGCAAACCACTTGTTTACAATAGATGGAACAGCAGTGGTTTATTTATTATTCAGAAAATCACAAGCCACTATCAGCGCACTCTAACAGCATGAAAGGAGGACAATATTCCAGCCTAAATATATCTGTTTGTTTGCTTTGCTACATCAGGAAAACTACTTATGACACAAGCCTACAAACTGAGGAGCGTTAAATTCAATCAGTTATATCTCACTATAAACCTTAAATCGCTCTTTCACCTTCTGGGGTCTTTGAATATTTTTATTTCAGTGAAATTCCAACCCTGTGTCAAGAAGTGTCAGGCATAGGAAATAAACAAAGACAATCTCCCCAGCTGTCATCAGGAATTGGCTTTATCATTGGAGGATCCCGTGACCCTCCATAGACCTCAATGCTGTACTCTTGTGCAAGTGCAAGAGTACAGCAGTGACTTGGTCCAGGCGCGAAGGAGGATCTACCCAAGTAGATGGTGGCACCAGAAAGGGATAGGTTAAGGTAAGTAGACCTCACCTTTGCTTGCCATTACCCGATGACTGGACATCCAGTGGGGATGTCTACATCGGGGGTCTTAGCAAATTGTGCAAAGTCCGCAAACGATGATGGTGCTGCTTCAAAGAAACACTAACAGAGTGATCTATTGGCTATTGAGATTTGTGGCACCTCCTTAAAAATGGTTAAATAAAGCATTACAATTACTTTAAATATACTGGCACATATCCCCTTGCTGAGATTATCATTACAGATGATCTCAGTTAATACAATTGACACAGTTGCCACTCTACATCATTCTGCATTTCCATATAAAGATGTATTGATTCAGTGTATCTTTATGGGGAACATTCAGTGTCTTCATTCTAAGTGTGAAGATGCTGAACATTGGTCCAGCAAAAATTGCAGGACTGCAGCAAGAAGCCATTCTAGTGGGTGTCTGAGTGAGGGAACAAATGTAAACACTATAAATCGGTAAATGTGAAGTGGAGCGCTTATTAAAAACATGTTTTAATCAGTGTTATATGAGATCACACCACAACACTTATCTTAATCTCATCCAAAACAGGCACCAAATTCAATCCTTAAAACAATAGAAAAAAACAAAAAATAAAAAACAATAGTGGATAAACCCTTTTAAATATTATGTATTGACAATGAAATACTCACATTAACCAGAGCTAATAAACCTGCCCAATCTGAAAGAAAAATATGGTTCAATCTACACTGTGTTTTTTCTCAACAAAAACTGCCGTAGCATAAGACCACAATTCATGAGGAATATATCATAAAGAATTGATGCACTTACTTGAGGTGGAGCCCTCTGTAGATCGTTTCAGGTATTCTGTTATGTATGTTTTAAGTGCACATTGAATGTCTACGATTATCCAGTACTGTTTCACTGTCAGAACAGCAAAATACACTTAAACAAGACTTTATTCATGAATAGATCGTTCCTGTGGAACTCGCTTCCCTCCTCCGTTAGATGCTCACCCAGTCTCCACTCCTTCAAAAAATCGTTAAAAACCCACTTCTTCATAAAAGCGTATCAATTAAACTGTAAATAGCTCCCGACTGATTCCTCTTACAACTGTCACTAGTCTAATACTATCCTTACCTTTTTGTGTCATTTTACCCCACTCCCTCTAGGATGTAAGCTCATTGAGCAGGGCCCTCAACCCCTCTGTTCCTGTGTGTCCAACTTGTCTGGTTACAACTACATGTCTGTTCGTCCACCCATTGTAAAGCGCTGCGGAATTTGATGGCGCTATATAAATAACAACATAATAATAATAATAATAATAGATCCAGTAAAACATTTACCCACTTATCCTTTTACATACCCAAAGTTTCCCTCCCTATTCTCAGGTTGTGTTCCAAAGAGTTTGATCATCAGCTAGAACCCAGATTTATGCTTCACTTCACTCTTTCATCCACACATTACCGGATGCTGTAGACTATGTTCTAACTCTTCCTCAAGCACAATTGGTTGCATGTAACTCTGCATTGTTCGATGCTATTATTTGTACTCCACATGTGTTCCACCCATAATCCATATATAAATAATACATTTTACTTGTGTTCCACCATAGATTCCACTTGAGATAATAAAATGTCCAACAGTATACATAAATGTAATGTATTATTACTCTAAAGAAAAGGAAAAAAAATGTATGTCCTTGATAAAGGTAGTTAAACTTTTAAAACATAGTGTTATTATCAGCATCCAATAAAAGTTATTATAAACTAAATAAACCAAAAAATGTTTGGACAAAGGAATAAAGGAATAAACAGAAGGTAATAGTTTGCTCAATATATATAAACAGGATTTCAGTAGGGGTATGTGCAGACTGGTCACTGCTACATTCAGTACTAGATTGCTAAAACAATAACACTGTATGGTGAGATTGCAACAAATGTGACAAAGTATCAATCCGAGATCCTAATAAAGAACAAGTGGATCCGAGTAGTAGTTACTTCCGACAAATGTAAATTATAATAATTTGCAAAAATCACGTAGCCCAGGTGTGGGAAAATAAAAAATATGAAAAAGGTTGTAGGGGATAATGCCTAAACATTGGGAGGCATTTTTACCAAACAGATAAAAAAAAAGAGATTGTTGTATCAGCAATAGCACAACATGTACATCCTGAAGCAAGTACCTGTTAGAATACAAGAGAAATAAAATAGAGCCATGAATTACCTCCTAGGTTGGCTAGTTAAATGAATAAAACTAAGTCTAAATATAAATATAATCCGTGCCTTCGAGGGCACCTCGGATGTCTAAACTGAATCTGTGCCTTCGAGGGCACCTATCAATAGTAAAAGAAAGTCTAACATAACAGCCTGTCTAATAGAAGGATGTCCGGATACTAAACTCCTATGGTAAGTAAAGTTTGTCTGTGGGTAAGTCTGAGGGTTAACGAGCACCTGACCGTGGAGTTCAAATATCCTGGACAGGTATTACAAAGAAAACCGATGTCTATGATAAATTAAATCATTCACTGTGTAGGTCCACAATCGGAGGTGACAGGAGCAAGGTAGTTCATCGGATAGAGCGTTTCGCCGGTAAGCGGCTCTTCAAAGGGGAACTGAATCCCTGAAGTGATAGGTTTAAATAGCGCACTCAGTATCGTCAAACAAGTTCATCAGTTACTGATGTCATGAGTTTGCTCGGGCTACAGGGACCAACAAGGTCCAAACTCGAATTTCAGGTATATTGGAAAAATATCCTAAGAGGACACATTCCAATAGTCTAATGCTGGAAGCAATCTGTGATTATATGTATAAGATTAATGTATGTGCATGGAATATGATCTAGAGTAGAAGCAGACCATTAGTGCCATCTATCATGGGTGGAATACACATATATTCCAAGTATGAACATATTATTATTGTAGTTGGTCACAGGGCCAGATGACTGTTGCATATGGCCTTAAATGACCTATAGTGTAGCCTGGATATCAGTATTGAATAGTTGACATCCCAAGGCATATTACATATGCCAGATTAATTAATATTTATGATGAATAAAACAATACAGAGAGTTGGAATAATAATCTAATAGTTATGATCTAAGTGGCTTTGAATCAGTGTCTAAAGGTAACTTAATTAACAATCTTTAGTGATATATTATGTGTTGATAATGTAATAGGTGCCTATCCTAATGTTAATTATGAATGAAAGGGGTGTAGTTAAATTCCTCATTCAGCCACTGAGGTGTCAACATCTTAAATGCATAGATCCATTGTGACTCTTTTTGTAAAAGAAGTCTATTGAAATTCCCTTTTCTGGGATTGGATAGGCGTTTTTCCAATTGCTTGAAATTTAAGATTTTCCACTTTCCCATTATAGAAATTTATGAGGTGACTTACGACTGGTGTAGGTGTTATGGTGTTACGGACTGATCCAATATGCTGTAAAATATGGTGTCTGAATTGTTGGAAGGTTTTGCCAATATACTGTGCACCACAACTGCAAGTAATGAGGTAGATAATGCGAGTTGTACTGCAATTTACTAGTGCGTTGGTGTGCACAACGATATTGGAATGGGTTGATTTAACCTCTTTGGATGGATTGATATATTGGCAGGCCTTGCAATGACCGCATCTGTATGTGCCTTTAGATTGAGAAAGTCAATTGGGTATGGGCGGAATGCATTCTATGTGACTATATAGAATATACAATTATTTCTCCATTTCCATTTCTCTGAAAAGGCATTGTTCACAATTGAAAGCCTGTAGGACAGTCTCTATTTCATTTTATTTTTCACCCAAAAACCTCAAAAATGCTAATTTGTTAAATATACTGTTAGATAAACATAATATATATATATAAAAAAAAAAAACTCAGAAGTGACGGCTCCCTTTCAAACTATCTTTTAATTTTGACTTTTAAACTATATTGTATGACATTGTAAATGCAGTATGTGCATTCAGCACATGCAGAAAAATAACCAAGAATCAAGAAGTTCCAACATAAAAGAAAAACAAAATAAATCGATTAGATGTCTTTTTGAAAACCTCAAAGTCACAACAACAAAAATCAATGACACCGAATAAGAACATGAGTAAAATGTACTTCTAGAGCTGCGTTATAAAATAGAATGAAAGCTTCATTTATTCACATATTAAAAGAATTGTACCTTCATTAAATTAACATGTATAGAATGGAAACTTGTCATGTTTTATCCCTGAAGGAATTTCCTTTTAAATATTTCAGCTGATATTAGTGTTTCAAATTTATTGCCCCAAGTTGTGACATTTTCATTGTATAGATGATTGTCAATCATTAATATAACATTTGGGAAATATATTATGCTCTCAACATTGTTTCTCGTCGATAATGAAACACAAGGGCGATAACTGAAGACAGAGTGAAAACTAGCAGGGGGTTAACAGAACTGGAGATAGATGTGTTTTGGATTTACAAGAAGAAATGCTAATTTATTTTGCCTTTGTGTTTAAATTATTAAATATCTCTGGGAAAAATAGATAGTAACATATTTTTAAATTCAAAATAGATCATTGAATGATGAGAATATTTTGTGTATAAATAAATTCAGTTTTTTTTTTAACCTGATTAAGGGCTTGAGAGATATAATTTTAATCGGGGCTTATTGTTTAAAAACAAAAACATAATACGTTTTCAATCTACTACAGTATACAGTATCTACTACATTATAGTCACCAGAACAACTACAGCTTGTTGTATTTGTTCTTGTGAGTATAAGCATTCCCTTCAGTTTTTTTGCAGTAAACATGGTCTTTTCAGAGATGGAACCTCCACTGGCCACTCCTCATATAGCTGCCTGAGGTACTTCCTGGTACACACTGTGCAGCACTGCCATCCAGTGTCTCCAGCCTCTGCATGGAGACACTGAACTTTCCTCATAGAGATGCATTGATTCTATGAGGAGATGCTGTTGGCCAGGGCTGTGTTTCCTGTGGGAAAGCATTGTGATTGGCTCAGATCACCACTTTTGATTATGTCAGCTAAGCAGGCAGCTCAGGGGCATAGCCAGCAACAGCAGACAGAAATAAACGTCAGATTTTGCTACATTTCAGGTGCCAGGGGTGCTAGATGGTGGTTTTAACACTATAGGGTCACGAATACATGTTTTATTTCAGACCCTAAAGCGTTCATTTAAATATAAAAAAGGAGATAAATAGACCACATTTATAGAGGCCAAATTAGAGACATTCTAGACCACATTTGTAATTAAATTAAATATTTCTGAGTGCTCCAATTTAAGCACTAGGAATTCATCCAGATACACTTCTGTAGATATGGTCCTTAAACCATATTTATTAAGATACATCATACTGTAAATCAACATATGCCATTGCAAGACATGTTTGAAATTAATTCTAAAATAAGGGTCTCCAAATGGTGAGGTGGAGGTTAATAACATTCAACATTAATATTTCATTGGTGTACATTTAAAGTTTGCTCATCTGAACATCAATCTAGACTTGATGAAGGGTGAAACGACATGCTTTATTGCAGGAGCTCAGATCCTTTTATACTTGTACAATTTGTATTCCATCGGCAGGGGTTGTTTAGTACAACAGAGAACAATTCCCTCCCTGGCGCCACCAACCTGGGGCAGATAACAGTTCATTAAATCAGTTCAGACTAATGGTATTACCAACTTGCTTTATCCCCCCCAGACAGGTTGCCAGGGAATCTGAGCCCCAAAACTCCCTTTTCCCAACATATAACAGCCATTACATATACCCGAATAGCTCACAAACTCTGCTGTGCACGTTAAAAGAACGCCTGGATCAGAGGCATCCTTTCCAAGTAATGGGGCATTAAAGTTTAACTGGGTTGTGGTCATCCTCCAACCCGGCAAGGAGTTACAGGCAGATTTGTGGCTTTTCCTGGTCAGGATTCAAGCAGTCCCCCGAAACCCCCAGTAAGGTAGCACCCCAACTCTTGGGTATTTCCAGATGCCCCTTCGATATCCACCCCAAAGAGTGCTTTGATTGGAGAATCAGTGCCCAAGCAGCAGTGTGTTGAAGTTTCACCAGGTCGTGGCTATTCTTTGATACTGCAAGGAGTTCTATGTGTGTGGCTGGTTGGTCCAGTCTCCCAAAATAGGTTCATGCAGCTCTGGGAAGAGAAGTGCCCTCAAGTCCCAGATATCTCCAGATGCCTCATCACCTCCCTGACATCCTCTCCATATAGCACCATGATTGGTGACTGAGGGACATCCGATCAAAGGTTTACTGGATCGTGGTACAGATCTGATCCGGTAAACAGTTTCCCAGTGATTCAAGGTATTTTCCAGTCAGGCACTAGGTGTGAGAATGGTTCCCGGTGATCCCTTGTTCACTTACATATAGCTGCAGACTAGAATAAGCACAAGGCTCCCCAATATACCACATCCCCACAGTGACCATAGCCTTTTATGTTAAAATGTAGAGTTAGATGTCATCGTGGGGGGGACACTATGACCACCGGTATTTTTACATTTTGTTGGACAATTTCTGCTACACAATTGCAGGCACAGTGCCTGCTAATGCATTCATGTGCAGAACACAAAAGCAGTTTAAAAATAAATATAACATCTATCACAGCAGGTGTTCAGTGGGACACACAAAATTTTCCTCTGGTGAAGTATATTAAGATATTGTTTTAGTAGTAGCTAAATAATAGTTTGTCTTATTTTATATATGCAATCCTTTTTACTTAATGCTTGAAAATGTTTATTAAGAATTATTATGTGCATGGTTTTATATCATAATAATACTTATTACACTTATGTATATGTTTTTTATGTTCTATTTGCTTAGATAAAATAAGGTTACTGTAGAAAAAGTGGCAGAATAATCACAACTACAACAATAACTTTATAAATTTGCCATGGTTCGACGAACCACATAATTTACTAAACTATTATATCTTACATTCACAGCTCTGGAATATGGGACATGTAAATCACACATTATTTTAAAGGACATAACACTCCAGCCAGTACTTTTTCCATAACAGGCAAGGAACACATTTCACAAGCACCCTATCAAAAAAAAATAAAAAATATATATATATGTGTGTGTGTGTAGATAGGAACACTTTGGTGTGAAATAATTTTTTACCAAACATAATAAAACACCTCAATTTGATGCAGATAAAAAATTGCTCATGTGCATCAGCTATAGATCTCAGGTTTGACTTTGGGAGGTCTGCCTTAGACACAGAGAAACCATGTTTCCACAAGTATCCCTGAATTCCCAACCTGACATGTAAATAAGCACAGATTTCACCCTGCATCACTGCACTGTTTTCAAACACAGGCTTAATTTTTTTTTATCAAAGAATGCATTATGCTAAAAAATGACCAGTAACCCAATCAGAAACCAGCCATTGACTGCATATGTGTATCTGTCCATCCATCCATCAAGGAAAATCTCTGTCATTCAGTACTTGGGTGCTAAAACTACAGCCAATACTTATTCACTCATGAAGAATTGTACTCACAATATTCGGTAAATGTTGCTATCAAAGTGCTTTTAGGAGCTCTCCAGAATACCATCAATTGCCTTTATTTCTGTACCATATGATAGTATGTGTGTGTGCGCGTAATACATACATATATATATATATATATATATATATATATATATATATATACATACAGACATAGTGGGACCTCGGTTAACAAATTGAATGCGTTCTCTGGGACGTCTTATTGCGAAAAATTAGTAAACCGAAACGCGGTTTCCCATAGGAATGCATTAAATACCAATTAATCCTTTCTGTAGGTCAGAAAAAAATCAAAATGAGCTGGCATGGAAACCAACCCACAATGCAGAAAACACAATAAAAGGCATGCAAATGACTAAGCTCGGCTCTCTACCTTTCCACAGCTTGAGAAATGTACCAAAAAGTCCCAAAACAACTGCAAACAATTTCCAGAATGTGCAAAAGCCACTCCACCTCCACACTTGACGCCACATGCTACCCACAGGCTTCGGCATGCAGGGGGCGGTGCTACAGACCTCCCAGGTGCAATGCTTCCTGGGGAAACTTGCTTTGTATTGCGACAAAAGTTGTAAACCGATGCATTATTTTCAATGGATTTTCATTTGTAAAACAAAAATTATGTTAACCAAGGCGTTTGTAAACCGAGGTCCCACTGTATATAAAAAGTGAAAATGACCACACTCCAAGGACTAAGTATTGGTAAAAATAAAATATAAGTTTTATTCTATATCATTAAAAAATATATCGACGTTTCAGCCCAAATACATGGGCTTTCATCAGGATGGCAGTCACTGTTATAATGTGTTTCATTGCATTTTACTATGTTGACATTTTCATGCAATTCTTTTGGACAGATGCAATCTGGAAAGTACGTGAGTTTTGCAATATGAACCTGTGAAATCATTGTAAATGAGAGGATGCAGATAAGACATTGTAAAATTCTGCAACTTAACAGGGTTTTTCAACCACAGCCTCCGCTAAGGTGTAACAAGCAGTGCTTTGTTGAAAAAAAAGTGATAAGACACAATCATTTACCACGAATAAAATTAAAGATTTACACTGTTTAAAGAAGCACAGTGGCATTAGGAATACAAATATGTGTTCCTAACGCTCAGTTCCCTAGTACTGGACCAGCAATGCCAGTGCTAAAAAAGGCGGTTATTTAATTTGTTTCATCAATATTTAAACAAGTTAAATATCGATGGAACTACCCGTTCACCTTAGCAGTTAGGTAACAAGCAGACATCTATTATATTTACTCCGATGGACATATTGGACTTCCTACAGGCACTGGGGCTGCCACCTATTGAGGTAGAGGACTGGCCGGTTCTATCTGGCTGCTCCATGGCACAGCTATTACAAAGGCCCAGATGGCAAAGGAACTCAAAGAATAGAAGAAGCCAGCCACCATCATTGGGAATCGAAAAGCCCTTCAACCCAAGAGATAAAGCTCCCTGAGGATTCAGATTTGAATGGGTGTAAATATACGTAAACATATATATCATTGATACTATTATTTGACGTGAGGCGGTGAAGGTACTTATGAGTTCCTTCCCTGGCTCTTTTAATGTTATTGCTTCGTACTAGTGTTTTTGCTATTTTTCATTTGATTAGCCGGGCTTTCGAGTCCATATGTTCCACTATTTTCCACTATTCACAGGAGGCATTGGCTCTTGAAAGCACGAGCCTCGGGGCCTAGTATAAAGTTTATTTTTAGTATTACTTGCCGGGAGCAGAAGTTAACCATTCCCTACCCTGTGCATACACGTATATACACATATTCTGATAGCTATGAGTTAACAAACCTGCTTACTCCCCTCCAGGAGATGTTGTTATGGCTTGTGGACACATTTGTGTCTCCCAATGGTGTGGCATCATAACCAATCTCAGTAGGAGAGAACACTCATACATTTGTAAATAGTTTGAGTCCCTGGTATGTATCCACTTTGTATTATAACAAGTACCTCCCTAGCCTGCCTAAAACTTTTTTTTTAACGAAATACCTTCTTGAACAAGCATGTCAAACTCAAAGTCTAGCACTGGCCAAATAAAAAAGGTTTAAGTTTATGTGGGCTGCAAACCCGCCCCCACCCCCCCACAAAAAAAAAAAAACCTCATAGAAAAAGTACAGTAGAAAAAAAAAAAGCCAGCATCCCCCTCTACTAAACTACAGCACCCCCTCTACTAAATCCCAGTCCCCCATACACTTAATCCCAGTCCTCTCCCTCTAGCCAACAAGCAGACCCCACTCATATTGCCGCTGCCAGTATGCGTTTCCGGAGTCCAGCCTCTGGTATACCTCAAATAACACCCCCTGCACCCTCTGCCAAAACGGATCCTCCCGCTTTTTCTTGAAACCCTGTGAAGGTGAAGCACGTCGATGCCACGTCAGAATGTGATGTGCTGTTGCGTGCCTCCATGCACCTCTAGATACTCCACTGTCCAACCACAGCCATCGCATCACTGACTGACACACACACAAATACACACTCACTGACACACACACAGACAGACAGAGACAGACACACACTCGCTGACAGACACATGCACACACACTGACAGACACACACACTCATTGACACACAGACACACACACATTTACACATTCTTGCACACACTCACATCATTCCCTGGGGTCCAGTGGGGATCTTCTATCAGGAGATCTCCTTCCTGCTCATCACTGCTCCCTTGCGCGCAGTTTAGCAATGCTGGGTGCCGGAAAATGACATCATATTCCGGCACCCCGCATCACTACAGACGTCGTGCGCAAGGAAGCAGTGAGGAGCAGGAAGATGGAGCTCCCTTGCTGCCACCAGCGTCCTGCTTCCTCCCCGGCCGGGTAAATTTTAGCAGAGTAGGCACCTGCAATGTGGAGAAAGCTGGTGCCTACTCTGCTTTAACACAAAGCATGTACTAGCACTTCAACGGGCCTCAAAGACGTCCATTGTGGTCCGCAAGTTTGACATGCTTATTCTAGAACATGGTGTCCTATTGACTCTATTCTTTGTCCCTTACATGGTCCAAATTAGCCCTATGTCTCTGAATGTTAGAGGCCTTAATTCCCAAGGAAAGCGGTCTACACTTGCGCAGGAGCTGGATAGACAAAAAAAAAAAAAGTTATATTCATTCAAGAAACCTCATTATAAAAGGAAATTGTCAACCAAGACTTAAAAAAATCAGTCAAACTTATTATTATTATTGCCATTTATATAGCGCCAACAGATTCCGTAGCGCATTACAATATTATTAGAGGGGGGATTTAACTATAAATAGGACAATTACAAGAAAACTTACAGAAACTATAGGTTGAAGAAGGCCTTACAGTCTATAGGAGGTGGGGTATAAAACACATTAGGACAGGAAATAGGAAACGTATTATAGTAACTATGCAAAAGGGAAGTCTAGAGGTGTGGCAATATTCTTGGCCTCCCACTTGAATTATAATGAGGTAGACAGCAAATATGACCCGGGAGGGAAATTTGTCTTTGTAAAGGGGAAGATTAATGATCAGACCATCACGTTAGCAAACATATATGCGCCTAATTTGGGCCAGGTATCCTTTATAAGTTCTCCTGTCTGAGAAAACGGGAAGGTTTGATTGTTGGTGGTGATTGGAATATGGTGTTAGATCATTCATTCGATAGCTCTTCACAAGCTAGAGTTACACAGCATCATCAGAGGTTGTTATTTTTAAACACATTGCATTCCCATCAAATGACTGCTGGTGTATTACTCACCCACAGGATAGGGATTACACTTTTTATTCACCAGTGGCAGGTAACTATTCAAGGATAGATATGTTTTTAATAAGTCACAGATATTTGCACTTGCACAAAGGAGCTTTAATTGGAAACATCACATGGTCGGCTCATGCCCCTATTTGTTTTAAACATGGATCTTCAAGGAGACCTCAGGAGGAACACCAATTGGCATCAAAATGAGACTCTCCTTGATGCCCATGGGTGATTGAGGACCTAAACACGACACTCTTTAATTATTTCATAGAAAATTGCACCCAACATGAATGACCCATGGATAAGGTAAACCCACAAGGGGGTGATTCGGGACATATTAATTAAATGGGGATCTTGACTTAAAAGGGAACAGCGGAAATATACTCTGACACTAGAGTAATACACTAGAGTAATACATGATGCAGAAATCAGTCATAAACAGATCCCATCTCAAGAGAATTTTCTACGCCTAACGCCAAATAGATTAAAACTCTGATCCCTTCTTGCACTCGAGGCACAGAGAGCGGTCCAGATGATTCAGAGCTCCTTTTATACACACGGAAATAAGAGAGTGGGAAATTATTGGCCAGGGCACTGAAAACAAAACTTCAGAAAACATATACCTAAAATTAAAAATAAAGATGGGTGCCAATGTAATACCACAGACACTATAGCTGCCTCCTTTAGGGATTTTTATCAGGACCTCTATAATTTACCTCACCTTGATCGTACCCACTTTAAACTAGAAGATTATCTCTCTATGAATATTCCACTTAAGGTCCCAGTCCAATAGTAGATCAATTAGAAGCCTAGTTTACCCCAGAAGAATTGGCCTCAGTAATCAAAACCATGCCAAAGGGTCTAACTGCACATTATTATCAACTTTTTCAGACTATCCTTGGACCTCACTTAGGACACCCAATGGACTAACCTCAGGTGCCCCCTTTCCACCCCCGATGTTAAAAGCAGTAATCACAGTTATATATAAAACAGGGAAGGACCCAGAGGTCTGTAGCAGTTACAGACCAATTTCACTTATTAACCTTGATTTAAAAATATTTTCCAAATTAATAGCAAAAAGGCTCAAACCCCTCATGATCAAGCAGGTTTACGGCCAGGGACAATACCACTAAGATCCTCAATTTGATACACAGAGCAACTATTCATAAAACTTCAACTATTTTATTGGTGATTGATGCCAAAAAGGCTTTTGACAGGGTGGATTGGTCCTATCTATTTACCATATTAGAGGCATTGGTGTTTTGGCCTAGATTACTGGATACAGGCACTCTATAGAGGCCCTACAGCTAGTATCCGCGTTAATGGCCAATTATCTACACCCTTGCCATAAGCAACGGCACTCATCAAGGGTGCCCGTTATCCCCTCTTCTTTTTGTTCTCGCATTTGAACCATTCCTTATGGCCATTAGGAACAATATACATATTAAGTGATACAGGTATACCGGTGGAGAGGTCAAGGTGTCCGCTTTCGCGGATGATGTTTTGTTCACTATTACAGACCCTTTATGCATGTTACCTTTAGCTCTAATAGAATTGGAGAAATTCGGAGCACTTTCAAATTACAAGGTTAATACAGAGAAGTGTGAGTTACTGGGGGTTTCTGTGCATACCAGATTGAAAAAGCAGATACAGAGAAAGTATAAATACAAGTGGATAGACACAGGTCTAAACTACTTAGTCGTGCAGCTGACGGTACAACATTAAGAGCCATATAAGCTAAATTAGGGAACACTCGTAGAAACTATATGTAAAGATCTTAAAAAATAGGACATGCTTTTTTTTTCTATGATTGGCAGAGTAAACATCATAGAAATGATGGTGCTCCACAAAGATCTTTAATTGTTTCAGATATTGCCCATATGGGTGTTCGGGAGAGTTCTTCCATAGCATGCGGTCCTTGTTTATCTTCTTTGTTTGGAGTAACAAACCGCCACGTGTAGCTTATAATACACTTGCATCATCCATAGACAGAGGTGGATTGGTCTTCCACACTTATATAGATACCATGTAAACAACACCGCCACATAGTATCTATATAAGGGTCTTCCACACTTATATAGATACTATGTGGCGGTGTCGTTTACACGTATAGGGGAGTGTACTGCCACGGAAAAAGTCATGGTATACTCTGGAGCAGAACTTTGCAAAAGCTTTACTACATACACTACCATGGCAAACATGCCATCAAAGAGTACTCTTACCACCACACACGCGCTCATATGCCATATTTTACAGACTTGGAGACGCTTTAAAGATATCTGGGGATTGGCCCAGGGTTTATCTATATACTTCCACATAGCTTTTAACTCTGACTTCCAGAATAAACAGGGTAGTAATTTATTAAGTAGAATATCGGGAGTCCCGGACCCGGATATAACAATGGTACTGATGGAGGAGGTCGCCCCTTAGATAAGGGACTTTTCCCAACAGAATAGTAAGGTGACACTTTTAGATATAATTGGAGTCTCTCAATTCAAATTTTTCATAAATCACTCAGTACTACCATACTGGCATTTGAGGGACAAAACACCATTTGAGTTTTTGTGTGGTCCAGAGGGAACACATAAAATAGATCTGTCCAGTATATATTGCCTAATACAGAGAGGTGCTATGGATGGGCGACTTTTGGAAACGTAAACTACTATGCATAAGGGGTTTCAGCGTCATTGATATCCCTTATAGGAAAGCATTGAATAATGATTTCCTGTGGGGAAATACTAATGTGAGCACGGCGGAGCAAAGGCAGACTCAGGTAAGTGACAAATGGGGTATTTAACCCCTTCTGCACCACAGGAGGGAGGAGGCACTATAGGGAGCTTTAGTGCCAGGAAAACAACTTTGTTTAAACTGATGCTATAGTTTCACTTTAAAAGGGAGCAGCACATGGCACATTGGCACCTAGACCATGAAGTGGTCTGGGTACCTATAGTGTTCATTTAACTGTTTTACTACATATTTGTTTAATTCAGATTTTATTTTATAAAATTATTTACAAATACTTTTTTTTTATTTTTTTTATTCTTTATTTTTGTAGTGCATGGAGGTATAACAAATGAGCATGTAGTACCCCAACGGCATTCCTCATGCTTTTCAAGTAACAATTGTAACAGTAGGGTATATGTTAATACGTCCACATTTTATATGTTAGGTTATTATGAAGCTTGTCAGTCAGATTCAACAACTTGGTAGTGTTTAGACAGGCTTAGACAATGTAAGAACATCTTTAACTTTATACAAATACTTTAATATACATCATCAAAAAAAATGAAAAAAGTTTCATAAAAAGGCAATACCTTTTTTCACAAAAAGATACAAATACAAACGAGTTTTCCAAAATATAAATATATATACACCCACACACATGCACGATTACACAGTAACCCCCTCCGGGAATATTCAGAAATAAACACGCCAGTTAATCACACTTTTGACACATGAAAAAAGTATTACATCAATGGAAACTTGCACATTATAGAATCCAGTTTACTTTTGAAGTCTTGAAAACATGGATTGTTTGACCTGGAGTATGGTAAGGTTTAAAAAGTATTTTTTAGCTTACGGTTAAAGATTGCAGGGGCGAACAGCTGGATCAGATGTCACATTAACAAATAATTCCGTAGCTGATGCGGTCATTGTAGACTCACACAATTTTACAATAACACAAAAGTAATATTCCTGTCTATAGGGCTTTGCAATGAAGAAAATGCCAGATTTGATTAGAAACAAATGTTCCATTTTCTCCGACATTGTTTCAACATTGCTATGCTTGCTTACATGAGGACAAAATTGAATGGCTTAGTAAGTAACCTTCCTAATATAGTACCATGTGCCTCAATTTTACCACAAGATGGCGTTGTATACACTATCCTTCCAGAGCAAACAAACACTGAAAATTATATTTGATGATATGTTTCGAAAGTAATCTAACTTGGCTATGATGTATAATATTTTGAGTTCTTCATATATTTCTGTCTTGCCTGAATGTTCCAGCTGAACACGCCAGTTTTACTGAACTATGTATTATTGATTTATGTGTCAGATTATGTTGAAATATGCTTAAACAATAAGGTGTCTGTTTTAGTAAAAATGAAAAAGCTGAAAGTAAAACATAAACCTTAGCTTCTGGATATATGTGAATACTAAGATAAGAAATGGTAGAAAAATCATGTTTTATGTCACTATAAATATTTTATTTCTCACCCACGTTCTCAAATCGTTTTGGTGCCCCGTGGTTTTATAAAGGGAAAAATGCTCTTGAAATTTTGTAGGATGCGGAAATTCACAGATTAACCCTGGCATTTCTTATTATACAAAGTGTAATCACTGTAACATTCTCTTTAACAGTACGTTAAAGGGGACATTAAGCACCATAATCACTGCATCTTAAAGAACCATGTATCTTAGTATTTTGTATACAATGGCTATAACTGCTGCATCTCAGTTTAGAGAGAGTCCTCTACTGCTCTTTACAAGGTTCTCAAAACTCGGTCCCTCCAGTTGTTGCTGAACTACAACTCCCATGATTCTCTGGCTCTCTATTTCAATCAAAGAATAATGGGAATTGCAGTTTAATTGTAGTCTAATTCCCACTTCATAACTGTAGATACACTTACATTTAAGCTGCACTATATAGTTATTATATTCAAGTGCCAAAATATAATTTTATACTTAAGGACTCAATTCTAAAAGTAAAAATCTCAGATCACTTTTTAAGCCTTTGCTGCTCTGTAAAGAAAATTTTTTTTCAAGCATATAGAGTTGCCACAATTTTTTTGTTTGTTTTTTGTTTAACATTGTGTGCACGCTGTACGGTCTCATGCACACGATTTAGTAGATCATGGCCATGAGATTGTATAGGGAAATCTGTTAACTTGTGTACACACTATTTCGTGCATATTAATTAAATAATTTGAGTGCACAAGATCTTTAATAGCTCATGCGTGCAATATAGTTAATTCATTCCGACAAATGACTAAATTATGCACATGAGATAACGATAACGTGTGCAGTACAGTAGGTGCTTCAATTAACACCTACCTAACTTCCAGTTGCCTTGGTCTGCTATGGTCCCTGGCTGGGCTTCAACATGGCATTGGTGTGCTGATGTCACTGGACGCACCTAACTGACTCCGCCGCCATGTTGGAGCTCACCTAGAGACTGACGCAAGCTGAGGCAGCAGAGAGTGAGGTAGGTGCTTACAGTGCTGGCCCTGCTGCCTATGATATTGTTATACTGTACAGAATAAATATTGGCTTAGGCACTTTGGGATAACAGGAATAGTAGCTTTATTGGGGAAAAAGTATCAACGTTCCAACCCTACCGGGTCTTTATCAAGCCCCCAGTAGGATTGAAACGTTGATGCTTTTGCCCCAATAAATCTTCTATTTCTATTATCCCGGAGTGCCTGAACAATTATTTATTCTGCATATCTTGGAAGAGAGACCTGGCCCGCCCTGGCTTCAGAACACCTGGGTTATTTGGTGAGTGCGGTATCCAGTACGTCTCTACTATTGTTATGTTGTGTGCATGATTTAGTAGAACTGGTGCACATACTAACTAAATCACATGCTCAAGCTATTAAAAGTCTTGTACTTTTAAATTATTTTATTTGCAGAACTAAAACCACGTGCACAAGATAGTCCAGCATGTACAAAACTTAATACATATATAATGATATAATGATTCCCTGAATAATAATAATAATAATAATAATAATAAAAAAGAATATAGAAGTAAACATGTAAACATGGGACTTCACATTTAGCTAGCTATAAATGTAATCAAATTCTGCTGTAAGATTTCCAGCCAATATATATATTAACTTAGCTGAAATTATTTATCCAATCAAGTTGCTGCGCATGCACCTAGCTGTGCTTCTCACAATTTTCAAAGAATAGTTTATGTTGTGTGTGCCTAATGTGCCTCAATTAATTATGCATATGTGAGCAATTGTTGGCTATTTTAGTCTCAAATCTGAAATTCCCTTTTATTTCCCAATAATGGGAACGTTATAGCACAGTGTAAAGATACAACCCAGCGTATTATAAAAATTTTCAGTTCTACATTTGCTAGCAATTTGGTTAGCACATCGCACACGTAATCCCCAGGGCTTTAAAATTCCACTACCATCATCAACGCCATCGAGAGAGACTTATAGCTAATAAAAGAGTGAAGTATTTTTAATTCAACTCTGAAATTTGGTTATTGAACAAATGCTCTTATTTAGAAGAGTATGAGCAGGGAACGTACGAATATTAAAATTCTCTGACATAAAACACATGGGAAAGCGTCAAGCCAAAAACAGCAGTGTGTATAATAAAAGGTATGCCAACAAAAATGTACTTTATAAATATGAAAGTGGCTTGTTATTTTTAGGCATATTTATACTTCATTTTTCTTCGACGTGACACAGATTGCATAAAAGATTGCCTAACCACATTATTTTGCTTTTCTGTGCTTTGTTAAGTAGCATGCTATCATTTATTAAACAATTAGGCATGAAATTTAATGTGATAATATTGTTAGAATTCACAGATTTACTACCAACCCAGCCTTCACTGTGCAGTTAACATTTTCTGAGACACTTACAATATATACAATTATTGCACTTTTTTTTTTTTTTTAAAGAAACATCATCACCTTGTTATGAAATGTAAAGTTCCAAGAAACTGCTAATGTGTTTATAGAAACCACTCGAGCTGCTCTCAAATGTGTGTTTTTTAGAATTATATTCTATAGTCAGGAATTAAATATTCTGCTCTCCCCAGCTCAATAAGATATTATTATTTTAGAGTTGTAGTTTGAGAAATAATGTTTAAGCTTTTGAACCAATAATCCTAATATTAAACTGGAATGATCATGCCTTTGCATACTACACTGAATAAAACATTAAAAATAACATATATTTATACTCGAGTATAAATACTCGAGTATATACTCTGGGTTTTTTTGTGCTGAAAAACCCCCACTCGACTTATACTCGAGTCAATGTCTGTATTATGGCAACCTACATTGCCATAATACAGACCAGGACCGCCAGGCTCATTACAAGCCCGGCGGTCCTGTTGGGGGCTGGCAGAGAGTTGTAACTTACCTTTCCTGCAGCTCCTGTCAGCTCCCTTCTCCTCCGGTCCGGTCAGCTCCCCTGTCAGCTCCACTGCAAGTCTCGCGAGAGCCGCGGGGTCAGAGCGTTGCCACAGGGTTAATGTGGCAACGCTCAGCGCGGCACTCAGACCACGAGACTTGCAGAGCGAGCTGACAGGGGAGATGACCGGACCGGAGGAGAAGGGAGCTGACAGGAGCTGCAGGAAAGGTAAGTTACAGCTCGCTGCCAGCCCCCCTCCTACACAGCCCATCCACTGGACCACCAGGGAATGAGAGCCCCCCTCCCTGGCCAGCTAACAAGCAGGGAGTAAAAAAAAATAATAATAATAATAATAAAATAATAATATATAAAAAAAATTTAAATAATAATTTTAAAAAAAGAATAAAAATGCCCACCCTCCACCAAGGCTCTGCATCACATACACAAACACACTCTGCATCACACATACTGCACTCATACACAGACACACACACACACTGCATTCATACGCACACACACTGCATTCATTATATACACACACTGTAAATAAATATTCAATTAATATAATTTATTTGGGACATAATTTTATTTAGAAATTTGCCAGTAGCTGCTGCATTTCCCACCCTAGTCTTATACTCAAGTCAATAAGTTTTCCCAGTTTTTTGGGGTAAAAGTAGGGGTCTCGACTTATATTCGGGTCGACTTATACTCGAGTATATACAGTACTTTATGTAATTTATTTATTTAATGCTCCATTTTCTTTTAAAATGCATATTAAAGTTGACAAAACCCAGTTCAATCCCAGCATATCTAGGGCACTCGTTTCTAGTCTCATTCACCACTTACTATGTACACTGACAGAAATACTCAGAGTTTATAACAACATGAAGCCAAGATGGAGGTACATAGTTCCTGCATAGACATATGGATTACTACCCTTAAATTCTCCTTCTTATGCCTCACAATTGATCAAACCTGCATATTTTGCAACCATTCCCCATTAGCAACCCCCTAAAAGATAACATACCCACTTGGTGTGCAGTGGTGAAGTTGAAGGAAAATATACTCACCTGAAGTTCTCTTTATGAGTGCTGCTATATTCTGTCTTCAGCTCCTGATGTTTAATCCACCATGATCACAGTACAGAAGTCAAAGGAGGATCTGCAAGGCTTAAGGATCCCCTGTAGACCAACTCTAGAGGTGCGCAGTAAGATGTAAGCTAGCTAGCCATGGCTGTGGTAATTGTCAGAACTTGTTAGCGGAACGTCCACCTTTTGTAAAGTTTTCTCAACTTCACTCTTTAACGATCCCTATTTTGTCTTCGGATACATTTCCCATTGAAATTCCAAAGCAGCCAGTATAAGTTTTTTTATCTAAAAACTCAGAAATTGATTAAAAATCATTTTTGACTGGATTAACCTGTATAACTAAGGCAGGTACCCAATGCCTCCTCATCCACCTGTAACAAAATTCTTGATAATTACATTCTTTTTTGCAATTAATTTCTGGATAAGATTTGCTTTTCAGTGGACTTAAATGGACCAAGAGACTGATATCACCCGCCATTATTAACTGATCCTAGAAGCGATGAATGATGTCCAAGGATATCCACTATTCGAGGTGTCTGAACGTTTGTTACTCTAATTACAATCTTCACTGAGAAGGCGGTTTTCGATGATCATAAAGTATAGGAATGTTTCTACGTACTCATTGCCTGTAGTGTTTACCAATCCTAGTCAATTAACCTAACCGCAGGGAACATTTAGTGTAGAAAACTGATAGGAAACCTTGAGCACTTAGCAATCTCATTAACTCTTACAAGAAAGAGTACTGGCCCCCTCCTGTATACATTTCCAGTGAAATGGAATAAAAGAGTAATATTATTATAGCGGAATTTTCTCCATGATATACTTTATATAAGAAATGTGGCAATCTATTTTTACTGACAAGAAAATTTAGAAATAAAATATTGTCCACAATACCTTCTATTAACCCCTTAAGGACCAAACTTCTGGAATAAAAGGGAATCATGACATGTCACACATGTCATTTGTCCTTAAGGGGTTAAAGAGGTTTTGTGTTTGACACTAGATAACAAAAGATATGAAATGACTCTAAGACAGCCTTCTCCATTATTAGAACAACTCAAGTGGGAAGATACAATAAAAATATCATATCATTTCATGTTTTCTGTTGTGCATTCTATATGTTCTCATTATACAGGCGAATGTATAAAATCTGTATTGTAGTCGGGGACAATAAGCCAAGTTATAGTAGTGGTATAAGTCGGTTGTGGTGTAGAAGAGGGCACACTAAGTGAATGCTTAATAAAGGGTGCAGTGGATGGGCTGAACCAGGAAGTCTTAGCCCAAAGGAAAGGGAGGCCTGTGAATTTATAGGCAGGATAAACCCCTCCCACAACTACAGGCTCCGCCTTTCCATTTGTAGTCGGGGACAATAAGCCGAGTTGTAGTAGTGGTATAAGTCTGTTGTGGTGTGACAATACCGACATTTAGGTAGGCCTGTAAAAGAGGGAAAAAAGTTAACAATTTAATCCTTAGTACGTGTTGACATTACATAACCAGTAATTTAAATGGCTGTTTCAGTTCCCTCTCCGTTTGAGGGATATCTAATGTATGCAGACGATTACAATGTCCCAGTTTATGATGTGTGCTGGAATGTTTATTAAAGGCTGCAGAAGCAGTGTTTATTCTAAAAGAATGACCTGAATATTTTTAAGGGTCATATCAGAGTTTTATGAATTGTGTCCTGATGTACAGGATGAATTTGATGTAGTGAGTGGTTACCGTATAACCTTAAAAGAGAGTGTGTGCCTATGTAGTCCTGTGAGTGTCGAAAAATTGGTCTAGTATGTTGACCTGGCACCATTTATTGTTGATAGAATGTAGGTATATGTCTGCAGGTGGGTATGAGATACGTTTACGTGTTTGTTAGCTAATTGAAGGTTGAGGTGGCAAAAGAATGTTAATGTCACCATGGTATCGATGGAATATGGATTGACGATTCGATATTCGGAAGTGAACTTAATTAAAAAGGCCAGAGTTCTGATATATAAATGGTTGGTATAAGCAGAGACAGTCGCGCGTGCCAACAATCTACCATGACCATGAGATGAGCTAATCCAGAATGAGATCCTGGAATGTAGGAGTTTTAGTATGTGGTTAAGCAGGCGTGTTTGGAGGAATACGTAAAATGGGATTGAGACAAGGCTTCAGCTGCTATGTTGTGACAGGCTGGTATGTGTATGCAGGCAAGGTAAAATTGCTGTGTTGCTGCCAGCCAAGTAACTTTGCATACTGCTGTGTTTGAGTAGTAATTGACAGACTTCTTCCCCCACAGAGACCCCCAGGCTTGTGCAGTGGCCACGATGGCGTATACTACAACGAGAGCTGAAGGTTACTTCATGTCTCTGCGGGCCATGTGTCACAAAACCAGTTGATAATGGCTGCAAACCCAGTCTAAAATGACAGGGGAAACGTTGGTCAGTGGGGGAATGAACCTTTGCCGATAAATGACTCTGTCTTCCCTGATACACTGGACTTTGCTCAGAGTTGACAATCATGAGTCTGTACAGCGTGGCTTCAGTACTGTTGTAACCGCTGCTGGTTCCTTTATTTACCACTATAACGTATTAAAGCATAGAACTTAGTAGGGCTAACCATACAGATATCTTAGCCGTAATTTTATATAGTTAGTGTAAGAGAACCTCTATTTAACATATATAAATAATTGAGAATACAATATAAAATAAGGATTTTCTTGGAAGCAATAGTTTTGTCTTTTTAGATATTTATTATATAAAAATATAAATATAGACATATAAAATCCATTATAGCAGAGTTAAGATTAAACAAAAGATAAGATTAAACTAAATGCTTGCAAATATCATTAATAGGTTAACATACCCTTCTGAACAAGTCATCATGTCAGCATCTCTGTCATTTTAAGATGGAGCAGCGTCTGTCTCCAAGTCTCTCCTCTGTTTCTTAACATTTAAAAGTACACCTATTTATACCTTAGGTGTCTCCATTCTAGGGTTACGGTAGTTCATATATGAAAAAGTAACTTTTTTACTTTATTCATTTTAGGACCTCCCTTAATTTGGCAAACATACAAGGCCATAACTAAAGGGTGCATACATCATGGAAATATTCCTGACTTAGCTCAAGATGGCATCTTAAAGTCTGAACATCCTTATCTACTAAGGTTACCACAGTATATTACGTACTGAAAGAGTCGTAGCATAGCCTTGAAGCTTGTTTATGCATTATTGTTATTGTAATTCGTCTGGGACAAAATGGCATAAACATAATATGCACTGTAGGTAGGTAAGAGGCTATTTCTTAAAGAAACAGTTATGAAAAACAATATGTTCAATTTCTAACACCTTGTCAGTTTGCAATATCTCTTAAAAACAAAGTACACAGTTTAAGAAATACAAAATTCCATTCTAAAACTTGTAATATTTGCATTTGCCCATAACACTGTTGCTGGGAACCGTAAGTCTTTATGCATGAGTTGACTAGAATACAAAGGACTAGGTGGAGTGGAGGGTGTGGCGGGGTACTTGGGAATGAAATAACCTCTTCTAGTTCCATGGTGAGAGCCATACTATGATGAATAAACAATGAGTAAATTTAATGGGCATCTCGATAAGAGTGTAGCCCTGTATCAACTGGCAGCTCGCTAAGTGGCGGATGGTGAAGAAATTAGCTTTACAAGGAGAAGATGAGGCCTTGCTAAATGCCAAGTGGCTCAGAGAGGGTCTAGCTATGACTTTGGCTGAGGGACTGAGGCCACCAAAAGAAGTGGCACGATTGTTGGCCTCTCAGTGGCAAGTAAGAGATTCGACTAAGTGACTTGACAGGTGAGGCCCTATCTAATAACCTGTAGAGGTTGGAGCGAGGCTCTGGCTATGAGTTGAGCCGATGGGTGAATACCTCCGCGTGAGGATGGGTGTTGGCCTCACGGGACTGAAATATGAACATACTAGAAAATCGCTTGCACCAAACTCTTTGCAGCCAGTTGATCTATCCCTAAGGAATGTAGGGGAATAGAAACGTAATGGATTGATAGAAAGTATGTTGGAACATGCGTACCATGCCCAACTAGTGAAGTTAAACTTGAAAAGGGAATATCATAGAGAGGAACCTAAAGAAACAATGGGAATATGTCCAGGATGAGGCAAGTGCTAATTGAGATAACGTACCTGTGCTGAGGTTAAGGATTAATACATCAACAACAGGTTGATAAGTAAGGATGGTGGGAACCTAGAAAAATAAGGGAACTTATATATAAGTACATACCTAGGCCAAACAAAATTAGTCAAGAAAAGAGATACGTGATTGAACTGAATCAAGATAGGAGTTCTTACTGTGCGTCCTTCTACTAGAAGGACCTGAAGTATGTGTGAGAAGGAATAGCCTAAGTAATTAAATACCAAAACATCTCTAACTTACTAGCGTGTTGCGAATTATGAGATCTAGTAAGCACCTTAGTTGAAGGTGTGGGTTATACTAATTTAAATAAAAGAGACTGATCAAAGAGGTCTGAATACCCATAATTGCATAATGAGGGTTTCTTGTGTGGGCCTAGCAAGGCAGTGTGGAATAGTAGAATGTGATATGAAAGGGTTGTAGTTTCCCCTCATAAGCAGGAAAATGTTGTATGTAAATGCTCAAATGGGGGGCCGAAATTTGATCGTACTTGTTTGCCCAAATAGGACCATATGTAATGGTATGGAGTGAAGGCCCAGTGAGGGCCACGTGTACAGGTATCGTAGATAAAGGCAGAGAGTGCCCAATGTAAGTCCTGAGCTGCAGGGTGGAAAAAATAGGGCTGTATGAGGGGTACCGATATATGGAATGAGCAAATGTGGAATAAACATATCAAGGTTGTAAGAGTTGTGTAGAGGCCAAGAAAGATGCCTTTGTTGTTTGAACTGGTCAATATGTAGGGAGAATTGTCATGAATACCAGAGTGGCAATGTTGTACGTAATGGAGGGCCGTCTGAGGCTGTGATCAAAGAATAATGATATAAATAACCAACATGATAGATTATTAAGTGTCTAGATGTAGGTGTCATATGTACCATTGAAAATACCATGCTAGACCGAGATGGCTTAATATGTGGAGTAAGGATAAAACTTATCGGCTGAGGATGGCCATATAGGTTGGGTTGGTGTAGGCCTAGCATATAATTGAACAAAGTAATATAACCCTTGTGAAGCAGGAAGGTATACTTATTTCAAGCCCAAATGAGGGACCACAATTGTGTTGTATTGGGTTGCCCATAGAGGGCCTTGTGAAGCGAATGTAGTGAAGGTCAAGTAAGGATCGTGTTTAAAGGTATTCTATGAATCAAGATCTGGATAGTATTGATGACACTCAATCGTTTGCAACATGTGAGTATATTTAGGCTGTGTCCTATGTAGGTGATGATGATCCTGCCTAATAGATACTGCTGAATCAGAGTGTTTGACATGGGGTAGGGACAACGTACGTGATGAAGGATACAGTTTCCCCAGGAGGATGACCTAGTGAAAGGTAAGGTATGATTAGTTTATCAATATTGTGTAGTGTGGTGCAACCCCTGTAAGTGGATGTTATGCAAATGAAAAGCCCAATGAAAGGCTGAAATAGAAACATAGTATGTTACCCACTGAGGGTCACATGAAACGGACGTTGCAAAGTCCCATTGAGGACTTTTTGCAAGGACCATGTATAGGAGGCTGAGAACAAGGCCAATGTAGGTCATGAGGTGCAGGGTGGCTATGATAAAAGTAATAGGGGGTGATTGGTAGTTCAGATATTGGTTGTAGGAAAATACATATTAAAAGTTATACAATACATACTTACTGAGCCAGTTGAACGGAGTGTATAAAACAGATTTTACAACAGGAATGAGGTGTAAACCAATAGAATGCAATAGTGCTGAATTGGTTTGAGGCCGTGATGGCCATACGCTAAACGTAGGAGGAAACAATTTATAAGACATACATTTATAAAACGTCTAGCTTGTGAAATGGATAACGTAATTTTTTTTATTGTTTAAAAAAAAAAAAAAAGGTTTTCATTTGGGGTTTATCTACTAAGCAGTTTTTTTAAATTGTATTTTTTTTTATTTTGGGGCAGTGGAGTGTCCCTTAAAGTATGTTTACTGATGACACCCAAGTGGTAGACCTGGTTCATGGCATGTCTTGATTGAAGTGTGACTATAACATTTAGATGAGGACCATGTATATGGCCGTATAACCATAGAACAGACATAATTATGACCGGCATAATTTTAAAGTACGATTAACTAAGCCCGTGCTGAGCCTAGAAAGGGCTAAAACAATGTAAGTATTGACAGACAGTGAAATAAGACAGATTATTGACAGGCTGTACCATTAACGCTAAACACATATACAGGCCCAAGCTGAGGCGCAACTAGAACCCACCGGGCTTCGGTGCGAAAATTTCCCTGTCACCCCTCATCTTTGATGTGTCATTCACTCACCTCCTTCCCCCCTCGGTGTCATTCCCATGCCCAGGCCCCCCATTTGTCTCATTTCCTTGACCACAAAGCCCCTCCATGTGTCTCATTTCCTCTGCCCCTCTATGTGTCCCATTCCCTCTCCCTCCTCAGCCCCTCAAGGTGTCCCATACCCTCCTCACCCCTAGCCCCTTCATGTGTCCCATTCCCTCTCCCCTCAGCCCCTCTATGTTTTCCATACTCTCTTTCAGCCCCCTTCATGTGTTTTATGAAACATAGGTCATGTCAAACTAACCTCATTGCAATCTCTCGAAGAACTAAGTAAAAGTATAGATCAGGGTGTTGCAGTGCTGATTATTGCTAATAAAGTTCTTCCTAATGAATTCCTGAATATTTTCCCTTAATAGCCCTTCAAATATTTTCCCAGTCACATAAGTTAAGCTCACAGGTCTATAATTTAAAGGCAAGGATTTTGAACACTTTATAAATATAGGAATGACATCTGCCTTCCTCCAATCCTCCGGTACAATACCTGAAACAAAAGAATCTTGAAATATTAAATACAGAGGTTCACTTATTCCCCACTAAGCTCCTTAAGTACTTGTGGTTGAATACCGTCAGGCCCGGAGCTTTATTTACATTAATTTACTTTAACTGCTGTAGCGCCTTGTCTCGCGTCATCCAATCACAAGTTATCTGCAAGTATTTTGCAACAATCATTTATATATCTCTTGCCACAGGATCCTCATTAATATATACTGAAGAAAAATAGTTATCAGAAATTTCTGCCTTTTCCTGGTCGTCATTAACAGATCAATCTCTTTCATTTTTTTTTTTAGAGTTGACGTACTTGACAAAAATATTGGGTTGGTGTTGGAGTCTCTGGCTATCAATTTCTCATTTTCTAGTTTAGCCACTTTAATTGCCTTTTTTTCAAGCATTATTGGCTTCCTTATATCTTAAATAGGATGTCTCTGATTTGTCCGACTTAAATGCTTTAAATGCCCTTTTCTTACTTTTAATCTCTTGCTTTACTTCTCTACTAAGCCACATTGGCCTCAGTTTGTTCCTTTTATATTTATTATCCAATGGTACATACTGAGAAATGTACCTTTCAAATATTTGAAGAGTTTCCATTTATTCCAGTCGATATGTTGTAGAGCTGCCCTAATCTTATTAAAATTGGCTTTTTAAAAATTATACATTTTAGTATACCCCATGTGTTTTTGCTTTTTTGAGTTTATTTAAAAAAATTACTATATTGTGATCACTATTTTTCCAAATGCTCACCTACTTAAATGTTGGTCAAAAGATCAACATTGTTTGTTATAACGCGGTCCAGACAAGCATCCTTTCTAGTTGGTGCTTGTACCAGTTGTGATATGAAGGTGTCATTTAACTCATTCAAAAACCTGATTCCCCTCTATCCCAATTTATGTCCTGGCGATTAATATTTCCAATTAATGTGTTACCCAGATTTGCAGCTTTCTCAGTTTGCTCTAACAGCTGTTCTTCCTCATTAATATTTACATTAGGTGGTTTATAACATATCCCAACCAAAATCTGATTTCCCTTCTTTTGCCCCAAGCAGATATTTACCCATAAAGTTTCCATATTTTCCTTGTCACACTCCACATGCCTAAGATTTGACTTTAACTCATGGGTGACATACAAACATACCCCACCATCCTTCTTGTTTTTCTTATCCTTCATAAATAACATTTACCCATTTAAGTTAACTGCCCAGTCATGTGTCTCATCCCACCATGTTTTTTATGCCTATTATATCATATTGTGTAGTGTATGCTATTGCATCTAGTCCCCCCATTTTGTCATATAGGCTCCTTGCATTAGTAAACATACATTTAATATCATCATGAGTCATTTGTACTTTTTGTGAATTTTTATCAATATTACATACCACCTCTGTTCTAAACTTGCCCCTCCCCATTTCATTTCCCCTTATGCTGAGCTAAAGCCCATCTCCTTTCTATCCTATCTCCATTTTCTAGAATGCTATGTGTCCCATTCCTACCTCTCTCTCTACCCCCTCCCCTCCATGTGTTCCATTGTTCCCTCTCTTCCCCTCCATGTGTTCCATTGTTCCCTCTCTTCCCCTCCATGTGTTCCATTGTTCCCTCTCTTCCCCTCCCCTCCATGTTTTCCATTGTTCCCTCTCTTCCCCCTCCCCTCCCTGTGCCCCATTCCTACCTTTCTCCCTTCCAGGACCAGCATTTCTCTGCCGCGGTTCCAGGTCTGACAGGGAGTGCTCTCTCAGTGAGAGACCCAGTCTGGTGCGGCTGTGCACTGGCCCATAAGTTAACCAGGCAGCCCACGGTCACAGGGGTCACAGCTGCGTCCCCTGCGTCCATGATAGATACGCCACTGGGCCAAAGTTTGGGCCTGACATAAATTTAGACAGTCGGTAGCAACACTTTGCCACATAATTACTAAACAGCGTATGCCCCATGAGTGCCTGAATACTAAGAGGGCAACCATGAAAAATACATATAGGTACTGAGGCCTGGTGAATATAAGTAACAAATGCTGTGTATAACCGAGGCCTTGTAGGCTGACAATAATAAGCTACAAATATGAAAACGGAATATGGCATAGCATTTTTTTATACAAAATAATGTAGAGTGACTAACTAAATTGCATATTATAAACTTTGTCCAAATACAGTAAGCATAATGCATTAACAGAATTGAGGCATTACTGTGATGCTGTGATTGAAATAAGCTGTATTTGCATTAATAGTGAAATTCGTCATATCCGAGTGAGGAAGGAATACAGACTGAAATGCTACTGCCATCCTAGTTAGTGAAAGGCCAAATGTTGGCTGAATACGTGTGAAATGTCAGTGATTGCATGGCCCATCACAGACCAAAACGAAAAAACATACGGTTTGGTTTAAAAAAAAAAAAAAAAAACACGAACACCAACAGGAATAGCTGCGACTGGGCCAGATGTGGCTTCGAGGGAGGGCTGTTTTTTTTTTTACTCAAATGAATACTTGCAAAGGCCTCACTAGGCCAAGACCAGCTTGTTTGTTTGGAGTTCAAGTAGTTTGTGTTGATGACCTTTGAACCAGAAGTAGATGGTTCTGTAATGAACCAGAAAGTCTCAGCCCAGTGGAAGTGGGGGGGCGGGCTTGTGAATGTATAGGCTGGATAAACCCCTCCCACAACTACAGGCTCTGCCTTTCCATTTATATGGTTTTTTTTGGGTGGATTCCCCTTTTCTCCCATTATATTGGTTTTCTTTAAAAAAAAAAAAAATGTCATTGTTTGTAAAAAAAAGAAAAAACAAAAAGTTTTTTAATAAAAACTATTTGAAAAGAAATTTAATATTTTGCTGTTCTAAATGAACACTTCCTTTTACAAAAGTCAGTTTCACACATTATGGATTGGGTGTGATAAAAAAAAGGCAAATTTTTTGGTATTTCTTAGTACTCAACAAACTATACAGATAGAAGAAAAATATGCAGTACATTCCTACATAACTGCTACTTTCTAGAAAATAATAACTAGGCTTATCAGACACAGACTCCTGCCTCTGCGAAAGCTGAATGCTTTCCGCACTGAGCTAGCCCAGGGAAGAGAGTCAGCTGATCTGGTTCAGGAAACCTAAAGGAAGCTCCTAGCAGTAGTTTCCTGCTCTGAGCACTAGAATGTGAGAGGCAGGTACTGGCACCATGTAGATAACACTTCAGAAGTTAAACATTTGGCAAACGGCTTGATTACGTACACTAGTGTGAATCAGGGCACTCCTGGCACTATAACCACTACAGCACTCTGTAGTGAGGATGGTACTTGGTATGTTCCTTTAAATCCCCTGTTCTTATAATTCTGAGCATATGTAGATTATAGGAGAACTACAAATCTCTCATTAGAATTCTATGTAAATTGTTTGAACAAATTGAAACAAATGGTTGAAGAACTTTCTAAAATATTAAACTTAATAGTGCAGAATATCAGTCCCACGGGCTTCTAATGTATAGATAGCAACCCTAAAATAAAACCTAACTTTTAATGAATAATCTTAAAATTACAAACAATATGTATACATAGAGAAAAACAACCAAGGGCTGTATAAATCAAAACAAAATTATGGACAAAAAAAAAAATGGACTAGTGAAAAGAACGGGGAAAAAAAGAAAAAAGGATCTGCATGTAGATTCTAGTGTGCCACCTAGACTAAATAAATAATGGAGTAGATAGTAGTACAGGGGTAATGGACACTGAATACAAATTTGAAGAGCCGGTTCAGGTGAAACGCGCGTCGGGACTAGTTATCATAGAGGATGGTGGAGATAGACAGGGACGATGCTGCAGCTGTGATACTTTTTTAGCTCCATATCGACAACCCTTTATATTCATTTTCTTGATGTATCGTACTAGCGATTTTCATTGATGTTACTTGATTTATTTTTTTATCTAGTGGACAGCGGACTTGAAAGGACTTAGGGGATTTGACTTAGTAGTATTACATTGGTAGTTAGTAGCAGGGAGACCCTTTCACTTTGGAGATTTTGGCCATTTGTATTCAGTGTCCATTACCCCTGTATTACTATCTACTCCATTTATTTATTTAGTCTAGGTGGCACACTAGAATCTACATGCAGATCCTTTTTTTCCCCCTTCTTTTCACTAGTCCATTTTTTTTTTGTCCATAATTTTGTTTTGATTTATACAGCCCTTGGTTGTTTTTCTCTATGTATACATATTGTTTGTAATTTTAAAATTATTCATTAAAAGTTAGGTTTTATTTTAGGGTTGCTATCTATACATTAGAAGCCAGTGGGACTGATATATTGTATCCTTTAGGCTTCTCTGTATTTTTTCCTCTCTCTCTTTGTCTGGAACTGTTATTCATTAGGGGTTACTCCCCAACTTTCAATAGCAACTCGATATTCTATTTCTATCACTCTCCCATCTTTATAATCTTTATAATTAATAGTGCAGAAGTAAAACTGTGAAAGCTTGCCAAGAGTAAAATCTCCGCTATTAGTGTACAATTTACTTTAGAGGCAAAGCAAGTCTTACAATACAGCCAGGGCTTTGTTACTTGATTTTGCTCAAAGGGGCCTATAAGTGATTGAATGACACGGCTAAGATTGCGTAGTGTTGAAAAAATACAGTTCAAAATGCCACAGGACTTTACCTTAGACGTGTATGGAAGCTCTAACAAAAAGAAAGTCAATAAAGGTATTGTATAAGAAAGCAAGAACTCGAACGACTTAGCAGAAGACTAGAGTTGTGGACAAGAGCAAAAAGAAAAGACCAGAAAGAAATGATCTAAGTATATAATTAAATATGTCAAGGAAATAGCTTAGTTGATTACAAAAATAAATAGATAGATAACTAAAAAGGATAAAACCATCCTATGGCTCTGCCGGGTAAATAAGAAATACTTCTTGATGGAATTGTAAAGCTAAGCACGAAGGGGATGACTTTAATGTTGGAGCAATGTAAATGTCAAAGCAACAGACACACTTGCGTAAGTTAAAGGACATTAAAGGTGTGTAACTCCATCAGATGAGCTAAGATGCATGCATGTGCAAGCATGGGTTGTTTTAGGTAATTCAAGTTTCGTCCATGTGACATTTCACAAAAAAAACTATTTGGACAAACCAAAATGGTGAGAAAATTCACCTATTACCGTACTACAAAATTTATAACTAGTGTGTGTGTATTTTGCAACACACTGGCTCATTGTCATGCCATTTGGTTCACAGAATAAATGAGAAGTACCACCCAGTAAAGGGACAAAAAGTAGGAGCAATAAAAAAAGATAAAAAAGTTTAGTAAATATAAAATGTATAAATATAGATTTTTCTTTTTTACTGCTTCTCCTCTTTTTTGGCCACGTCACACTTCATCTATGAATAAAATCAACATAGTGGTTCTCCCCAAACCTACAATCTTTTTTTTTTTTTTAATGTCATAGACAGAGCACAAAATCACAAAACAAACAACACAGCTTGTCCATTGTTCTTTTCATTTGTTTTGTGATTTGTCTATATGGCGATTCGGAGTTGTGGAAACCAAACAAGTCTAATATATCCAACAATTTGAAAAGAATTATTACAGTGTATATAAGCATGCACCTCATGGATATTTCCAGGTGTTGTGGTGTTACAACATGCAATTAAAATGCATGTTGTTGCGCTTATTACAGCATATCTAACACTTTAATGTTGCTAAACACAAACCTTGAGTAAACATAAAAGCAAACAGAAAAGTTCTGACTTTCACCTCCCTTAATATGAAACCACATTTCTCTTTCATCCCAATATCTTCAAAAGTCACATAATTGGATAGACAATATCCAGACAGGAACTGCACTCCATCTACAAATGTCAAATGGTACTAAACTAGACCGTGGGCTAGCACCAGTCCAACAGAAGAAATATCAATAACAGAGAAGGGGTCCAGCCTCTCCGATAGCTTTAAGCACATTTATAAGAACCCAGGGAACACACCAATGTTTACACCCGGAACTTGACAAATACCCAATTCTTGGTGGAAACCTTGCAGTGCCCCCTGGGTTCTAATTAGTGTGCCTTAAGCTATCGGAGTTGCCTGGACCTCTTCTCTGTTATTGACATAATTGAACAAAGTCCATCTTTGTGCAATTAAATGTCACAATTCAAAAGAATGACCCTTGCTTAGATATACTTTGGCTTTTAAGCAACACTTCTCTTTACCCTGGGGACACCACCACTGTTGGGAAGCATTATGTTTTGGGTATGCTTTTCAATTGGAGAGAAAGGGATACTGGCACAGGATTAGGAGCAGAGTGAATGAAGCCAATGAGCAACTCAACATCACTTCAGGTGGAAAAACTGTTCTAGTCTGCACTTAAGACTGAGGTGGAGGGTTTATCTTAGTTTAGAAAAACAACCCAAACAGAGATTTAAAAAAACACCACTGAATTTGATTAAAGGACAAGAACTTGTCTTGAGATGACCCAGTTCTCAATTTGATTAATGGACTATAAAAAAACCTTGAACATTATTGTTCACAATCCAACCTAACAAACATTATGTCAAAAATAATTGTTAAAAATTTGCAGAATTACCATGTACTGATGTTTGCACCCACCCAATTGTATTGTAACTCTGTGCTATTTTTGATGTATTGTATGCTTTTACTGTAATATATTTTAATTCCATGTGGCCAAACAGTAAAATGTGAAAACGTCTGGCAGGAGGGGAGAACAGAATATTTTCAATGGATTTTTGATACATTTAAATATTGTGTTTTACCTTTTCCGCTCACCATAGTTTCCTAAATGATTCTATAGAAGAATGAAAATACAGCTAACCAGGTTACTTTGAGATTTCATTTCATATTTTTATTAAAATGAAAGTAAATGATGATGTTTTTGTTTTCTCAAATTACTGCAGTCCAAACTACAGCTCATGTCTAATAAAATATTTCTTTAGAAATGTATCGATCCTTGGTTACATTGTTTCTCGTAGAGTATTCACGTTCTGCTTCTATATGCCAAAATGAAAATAAACCATGCAATGAATGATCCTGGAAATGTTGCTCTCTATATCCAGCTTCTATTTCTCTGAGTGAAATCATACATGCCTGGAGTTTCAGACTCTTTGGGGAAAACAAAAAACCTTGGGGCGGAATTAAGTGTACCCTGCATGCGTTCAGGTAATACTGCTATTAAAGCTCAACTTGTTCAACACTTGTTTAGTCAAGGTGGAGATCAAATATCTTTCATCAGTTGGCTGAGAGTCATCTCAGAAATTAAAGGTATACTTCATACACATGTCAATCAGAGAGCCAAGTAGGTCTCCTTCTTCAATTAAGTCCAGAGAGCATCAGGTATGTTGTGCCAGTGCCCACATGTCTACCCCTTCTTAATGAGCATTACATACAATCAGGTCATGTGCCCGAAGCTTCAGCACACATGCTTTGCAATGATTGGCAGGGAGGACTTGCAAAGGCTGCAGACAGCAGTTCTGCAGCGTTTGCAAGATTTTTTTAGATATACCCCAAAGACAAAATGGAGAAATACAATGCATGCATGTTTTCATTTGGGGTACATATGCTAAATTCTTTTTCAATGGGGTGTTGACTTAAAGGGAGACTATAGGTACCTAGACCACTTCCTGCAAATTATTTTATAAAATGCATTAATTAGCTTTGTGGGGTAACGCCATCCCTAGTTACTGTCTACTAGACAGCCACTAAAAGGATTTCCGGGCTGTTAGGCGACTTTTGGTGAGGACATCCAGCGTCACCAGAATCCTAGTGCAAGCATGGCCATTGAGGAGGCAGTCCAGAGTCAGCACTGGAGGACCGCAGGAGAGGGGAGGTGGGCACTATAGAGGCTATAGTGCCAGGAAAACAAAGTTGTTTCCCTTTATGTAATATCATCCATTAGCACACAGTTTATTTAAGCTTCCTTTCAGAATAAACACTGCCAACAAGGGGCACTGTAGGCGCCATAACCACTTCATCTCACTGTAGTAGTGTTGAAAGTCGGTAGGTGTCTTAATTTGTGGCTTTGCTGGGGAGAGTGTTTTGGTCAATCTACTCCAACATTAAGGGAGAGAAAGAAAACAAAACAAAAAAAAATAGGAAAAAGAACAGCTCATATTAACTTCTAGCACCATAACCACTACAATGAACAATTGTAGTTATGCTGCTTAGTGGGACTCTTTAACCCCTTAACCCCATGTGTGACATGTCATGATTCCCTTTTATTCCAGAAGTTTGGTCCTTAAGGGGTTAATGTTCAGACAGATAGGTGATATACAAAGGTCTAGAAGATGTACAAAGTTATTATGCATAGAGAAGACACATGCCTGCTTACATAGACAATAGTGATGTACCGAACGGTTCGCCGGCGAACGGTTCGTGGCGAACATAGCGTGTTCGCGTCCGCCGCGGACGGCGAACGCATGCGTGGTTCGATCTGCCCCCTGTTCGTCATCATTGAGTAAACTTTGACCCTGTACCTCACAGTCAGCAGACACATTCCAGCCAATTAGCAGCACAACCTCCCTAGCAGACCTTCCCACCTACTGGAAGGCATCCATTTTACATTCATTCTCAAGCTGCATGCTTAGTGAGAGGAGGGAAAGTGTAGCTGCTATTGATTAGATAGGGTTAGGCATAGCTAGGTTAGGGTTAGGGTATGCTTTTTTTTTTTCTTTTTTTTTCTGTGTAATGTAATTGCAGTTAGTTGTCTGCCACTGCTGCCAGCTTCTGTGTCAGGCTCACAGTGGATACTGTGCCCATTTCCCCAGTCAGTGCCACCACTTATATCTGGTGTCACAATAGCTTGCATTTAAAAAAAAAAAAATAATAATTTTTCACTGTTATAGATTGAATAGCAGTCAGTGTCCTTAAAGCGGGTGTGTTAAGCTCACAGTGTATACGGTGCCCAGTGCCACCACTCACTGGTGTCACAATAGCTTGCATTTAAAAACAAAAAACTTTTTTCACTGTTATAGATTGAATAGCAGTCAGTGTCCTAAAAGCGGGTGTGTTAAGCTCACAGTGGATACGGTGCCCAGTGCCACCACTCACTCATATCTGGTGTCACAATAGCTTGCATTTAAAAACAAAAAACTTTTTTCACTGTTATAGATTGAATAGCAGTCAGTGTCCTTAAAGCGGGTGTGTTACGCTCACAGTGGATACAGTGCCCAGTGCCACCACTAACTGGTGTCACAATAGCTTGCATTTAAAAACAAAAAACTTTTTTCACTATTATAGATTGAATAGCAGTCAGTGTCCTTAAAGCGGGTGTGTCAGGCTCACAGTGGATACCGTGCCCAGTGCCACCACTCACTCACTGGTGTCACAATAGCTTGCATTTAAAACAAAAAACTTTTTTCACTGTTATAGATTGAATAGCAGTCAGTGTCCTTAAAGCAGGTGTCAGGCCTCCTTCAGCATGTGCTCTGCAGACCTCTGCCTGTGTACTTTGCCACTCATATCTGGTGTCTCTGTAGCGTGCTTTTACAAAGAAAAAAAGGTTTCCAGTGTAAGCTAATAGCAGCCAGTCAGTGTCCTTCAAGCGGCTGTATCAGGCCTACAGCCTGTGCTCTGCACAACTGTGCCAGTGCACATTGCCACTCATATCTGGTCTCACAGTAGCTTGCACGCATAGTACCACTAATCCCCCAAAAAATGACAGGCAGAGGCAGGCCACCCCGCAGGTGCCATCGTGGTCGTGGTGCTGTGATTCCCTTTGGCCCTAGAATAATGCCCAGTTTTCAGAGGCCACGTACCCTGAACTTGAAAAGTTCTGAGGACATAGTTGACTGGCTAACACAGGACACCCAATCTTCTACAGCCTCCGCTCAGAACCTTGACACACCATCCTCCTCCAACTTAGCTTCAGGCACCTCTCAAGATACCACTCACCCGCCTGCCGCCACCACCAAAACTAGCACCACAGCCGCTTCGGTTGGTATGTCAGAGGAGTTATTCACACATCCGCTTGAAGAAATGAGTGATGCGCAACCATTATTGCCAGAGGATGTAGATAACAGGGATATGTCTCAGGCAGGCAGCATTACACACATGGACGCACGGTGTGATGATGATGATGATGTTGTACCCGCTGCTGCTTCCTTTGCTGAGTTGTCAGATACAAGTGAAGCGGTTGATGATGACGATGCGTCCATGGATGTCACGTGGGTGCCCGCTCGTCAAGAAGAAGAACAGGGCGAAAGTTCAGATGGGGAGACAGGGAGGAGGAGGAGGAGATGAGTTGGAAGCAGGGGGAGGTCGTCGCAAGGAGCTAGTGGCACAGTCAGACAGCATGCATCGACACCCGGGGTCAGCCCGACAGCACGCCAATCAACGCATGCTGTGTCCACCACCAGAATGCCGCCATTGCAGAGCTCAGCAGTGTGGAATTTTTTTTGTGTGTCTGCCTCTGACAACAGCGATGCCATTTGCAACCTGTGCCAAAAGAAACTGAGTCGTGGGAAGTCCAACACCCACCTAGGTACAACTGCTTTGCGTAGGCACATGATCTCACATCACAAATGCCTATGAGATCAACACATGAGTACAAGCAGCACGCCTACTCTAAGCCGCCATCCTCCTCCTGGTCCAGCATCTTCAGCCACGTCAACCACTGCTGTCCTCCTTACCCCCTCTCAACCATCCGCCACTCCGTCTCCCGCCTTGAGCAGTTCCCGCTCATCTGCCCACAGTCATGTGTCTGTCAAGGACATGTTTGAGCGTAAGAAGACAATGTCAGAAAGTCACCCCCTTGCCCAGCGTCTGACATCTGGCTTGTCCGAACTATTAGCCCGCCAGCTTTTACCATACAAGCTGGTGGAGTCTGAGGCTTTCCAAAAATTTGTAGCTATTGGGACACCGCAGTGGAAGGTACCCGGCCAAAATTTCTTTGCGCAAAAGGCAATCCCCAACCTGTACTCGACTGTGCAAAAGGAAGTAATGGCATGTCTGGCACACAGTGTTGGGGCAAGGGTCCATCTGACCACTGATACCTCGTCTGCAAAGCATGGTCAGGGCAGGTATATCACCTACACTGCACATTGGGTAAACCTGCTGACGGCTGCCAAGCATGGAATGCATGGCTCTGCAGAGGAGTTGGTGACACCGCCACGACTTGCAGGCAGGCCTGCTGCCACCTCCTCTACTCCTCCTACTCCTCCTACTCCATCCTCTTCCATAACCTCCTCGGCTGAGTCCTCTTCTGCTGCTGCGTCTTGCTCCACATCAACGGCACACCCCCAGCTCCCAGGTACTATTCCACATCCCGGATACGGCAGTGTCACGCCGTCTTGGGTTTGACTTGCTTGAAAGCAGAGAGTCACACCGGACAAGCACTCCTGTCCGCCCTGAACGCACAGGTGGAAAAGTGGCTGACTCCGCAGCGACTGGATATCGGCAAAGTGGTTTGTGACAACGGAACAAATTTGTTAGCTGCATTGAAGTTGGGCAAGTTGTCACATGTGCCGTGCATGGCACATGTGTGTAATCTGATCGTACAACGCTTTGTGCATAAGTACACAGGCTTACAGGACGTCCTGAAGCAGGCCAGGAAGTTGTGTTGCCATTTCAGGCGTTCCTACACGGCCATGGCTCACTTTGCCGATATCCAGCAGCGAAACAACATGCCAGTGAGGCGCTTGATTTGCGACAGCCCGACACGTTGGAATTCAACACTCCTAATGTTCGACCGCCTGCTCCAACAAGAAAAAGCCGTTAATGAATATTTGTATGACTGAGGTGCTAGGACAGCCTCTGGGGAGCTGGGAATTTTTTTGCCATGTTACTGGACGCTCATGCGCAATGCGTGTAGGCTCATGCGTCCTTTTGAGGAGGTGACAAATTTAGTCAGTCGCACCGAAGGCACCATCAGTGACATCATACCATTTGTTTTCTTCCTGGAGCGTGCCCTGCGAAGAGTGCTGGATCAGGCCGTAGATGAGCGTGAAGAGGAAGAGGAAGAGTTGTGGTCACCATCACCTCCAGAAACAGCCTTATCAGCATCGCTTGCTGGACCTGCGGCAACGCTGGAAGAGGATTGTGAGGAAGAGGAGTCAGAGGAGGAATGTGGCTTTGAGGAGGAGGAAGAGGAGGAGCAAGACCAACCACAACAGGCATCCCAGGGTGCTCGTTGTCACCTATCTGGTACCCGTGGTGTTGTACGTGGCTGGGGGGAAGAACATACCTTCAGTGAGATCACTGAGGATGAGGAAAAGGACATGAGTAGCTCGGCATCCAACCTTGTGCAAATGGGTCTTTCATGCTGTCGTGCCTGTTGAGGGACCCTCGTATAAAAAGGCTGAAGGAGAACGACCTGTACTGGGTGTCCACGCTACTAGACCCCCCGTATAAGCAGAAAGTGGCGGAAATGTTACCGAATTACAACAAGTATGAAAGGATGCAGCATTTGCAAAATAAATTGAAAAGTATGCTTTACACAGCGTATAAGGGTGATGTCACAGCACAACGGGAATCTAACAGGGGGAGAGGTGGAAGTCATCCTCCTCCTCCCATGACCACGCCGGCAAGGACAGGACGCTTTAGAGACGTGTTGTTGATGGAGGACATGCGGACCTTTTTAAGTCCTACGCATCGCCACAGCCCTTCGGGATCCACCCTCAGAGAGCGACTCGACCGACAGGTAGCAGACTACCTCGCCTTAACTGCAGATATCGACACTCTGAGGAGCGATGAACCCCTTGACTACTGGGTGTGCAGGCTTGACCTGTGGCCTGAGCTATCCCAATTTGCGATAGAACTTCTGGCCTGCCCCGCTTCAAGTGTCCTGTCAGAAAGGACCTTCAGTGCAGCAGGAGGTATTGTCACCGAGAAGAGAAGTCGCCTAGGTCAAAAAAGTCTAGATTACCTCACCTTTATTAAGATGAATGAGGGATGGATCCCGAAGGGACTGACACTGGGTGATACATTAGATTAAAAAAGGCCTGATGAGATGAGCTGCCTTGGGCTAAAAATGGTCCACACGCTGCTGTATTTTAGCTCTGAATGCCGGTTGACTTGCGCGTGACTTATCCGCCACCAACTAGGGTTCAAGCCGCCATGTTTAGGGCACTTTCTGCCTGTGAAACAAAACATCAATTATAGATTGAATAGCAGTTAGTTGTCTCAAAGGGTGTGTCAGGCTCACAGTGGATACTGTGCCCAGTGCCACCACTCACTCAATGTCATAATAGCTTGCATTTAAAACAAAAAACTTTTTCACTGTTATAGATTGAATAGCAGTCAGTGTCCTTAAAGTGGCTGTCAGGCCTCCTTCAGCGTGTGCTCTGCCAGTTTACAGTGCCACTCATATCTGGTGTCACAATAGCTTGCATTTAAAAACAAAAATACTTTTTTCACTGTTATAGATTGAATAGCAGTTAGTTGTCTCAAAGCGGGTGTGTCAGGCTCACAGTGGATACTGTGCCCAGTGCCACCACTCACTCACTGGTACCCGGACGAAATTTCTTTTCACAAAAGGCAATCCCCAACCTGTACTCGATTGTGCAAAAGGAAATAATGGCATGTCTGGCACACAGTGTTGGGGCAAGGGTCCATCTGACCACTGATACCTGGTCTGTAAAGCATGGTCAGGGCAGGTATATCACCTACACTGCGCATTGGGCAAACCTGCTGACGGCTGCCAAGCATGGAATGTGTGGCTCTGCAGAGGAGTTGGTGACACCGCCACGACTTGCAGGCAGGCCTGCTGCCACCTCCTCTACTCCTCCTACTCCATCCTCTTCCATAACCTCCTCGGCTGAGTCCTCTTCTGCTGCTGCGTCTTGCTCCACATCAACGGATAGGGGACGTAACAGGGATTAAACTGATAAGAATAGTACTACTTAACACACCACTCCTATCTGGTGGCACATTAGATTGCACGCGCAGTGCCCCAAATTTGTTGTGATCTGTGAGTAAGGTAAACGGTTGTCCATACAAGTAAGGTTGCAGCTTTTTGAGGGCCCACACCACCGCCATGCACTCCTTTTCAATGGCAGTGTATCTACTTTCCTGGGCAAAAGTTTACGGCTTAGATAAGCCCCGGGTTGCTCGCCACCATCTGCTCCGACTTGGCTCAGTACTGCTCCCAATCCAAACATAGAAGCGTCTGTATGGACGAGAAAGTGTTTAGTTGGATCAGGAGCAGAAAGTACAGGTGATTTAATGAGCGCCGTCTTGAGCTGTTGGAAGGCCTGTTCACACTCTGGGGCCCATACTATCTTGGGGAGGTTTTTACGCGTTCCTATATGGCACTTACTGGGCTTTAGGGTCAGTCCGGACTCCCTAATCCGGTCTAGTACGGCTCCTATGTGGGTCAGGTGTTCGGGCCAGGAGCAGCTAAAAATGGCTATATCATCCAAGTAGGCACAGGCATACTCCTGAAACCCATCCAGTAGCCGATCTACCATCCTCTGAAAGTTAGCCGGGGCATTCTTCATCCCGAATGGCATGACCTTAAACAGATACAGGCCAAACAAGGTGAAAAATGCCGACTTGTGGATGGCGTCCTCGGCTAATGGAATTTGCCAGTACCCCTTGCACAGATCTATTGTGGTGAGGTACTGGCCTCTAGCCATTTTGTCTAGGAGCTCGTCTATCCGGGGCATAGGATAGGCGTCTGAGGTTGTTTACATGGAGCATGCGCTTGCCTCCCGTGCCTGTGACCGCACCGATCACAAAGGTGGTATCACAAACCTGCTCTACCACCTTGTATGGGCCCTGCCAGGAAGTCTGCAGCTTGTCCTTGTGGACAGTGTCAATCCATATCTGCCAAGTGACCCTATGTAGGGGGAACAATCCCTATTCTGATCTGTGTCAGTGTGTATCAGGGGCTCTGAGGACAGGTGTCAATCCATATCTGCCAAGTGACCCTATGTAGGAGGAACAGTCCCTATTCTGCTCTGTGTCAGTGTGTATCAGGGATCCTTAGGACATGTGTCAATCCATATCTGCTAAGTGACCCGATGTAGGAGGAACAGTCCCTATTCTGCTCTGTGTCAGTGTGTATCAGGGATCCCTAGGACAGGTGTCAATCCATATCTGCCAAGTGACCCTATGTAAAAAAGGCCTGATGAGATGAGCTGCCTTGGGCTAAAAATGGTCCACACGCTGCTGTATTTTAGCTCTGAATGCCGGTTGACTTGCGTGACTTATCCGCCACCAACTAGGGTTCAAGCCGCCATGTTTTAGGGCACTTTCTGCCTGTGAAACAAACATCAATTTTTCTGGCCGCTGCTACAGCAGCGGCTGCAACAATACCGAATTTTTCAGGCATGTGTACATGCCTAATTTTTAGGCCCTCTGGTGCTGCACTGTGGCTTCAAAACTTTTTTCACTGTTATAGATTGAATAGCAGTTAGTTGTCTGCAAGCGTCAGAAAGTCACCCCCTTGCCCGGCGTCTGACACCTGGCTTGTCTGAACTATTAGCCCGCCAGCTTTTATCATACAATCTGGTGGAGTCTGAGGCGTTCAAAAAATTTGTAGCTATTGGGACACCGCAGTGGAAGGTACCCGGCCAAAATTTCTTTGCGCAAAAGGCAATCCCCAACCTGTACTCGACTGTGCAAAAGAAAGTAATGGCATGTCTGGCACACAGTGTTGGGGCAAGGGTCCATCTGACCACTGATACCTGGTCTGCAAAGCAGTGGGTACTTTATAAATGGCTCCACCTGCCACCCGTACAGCAACACAGTCTCCAGTTAGGAGGACCGACAAGCATCTTCTTCCATCTCCCTGTTACAGAAATCACTGCCGTGTACACGTCCACTGATAGGAGACGCGGAAGGTATTAAACTGATAAAAATAGTACTAAACACACCACTCCTATCTGGTGTCACATTAGCTTGACCGCGCAGTGCCCCAAATTTGCAGTAAGAGGACCGACCAAGCCTCTTCTTCCATCTCCCTGTTACAGAAATCACTGCCATATCCATACAAATTGTACATAATGTCCAGGATAGTTTTCCAGGGACAAATGTTGTCGCCTGTTGAACGAGGTGACCTTGCTCGGGTCCCAGGTGTGCGGTTCCTAAAATGGCTGCCATATACACGTCCACTGATAGGAGACGCGGAAGGTATTAAACTGATCAGAACAATACTAAACACACCACTCCTTTTTTTTGGTGAGGCTTTACAGGACAGAGTGCTTCTCCATGGGACATGTTAACTCACGGGCAGCTGGCTCATCAAGGAACCAGAGCAGCTTTCCATGTACAGGTAAGACACGTGCAGCCGGTAAGGGTTCAGGCTCTTCTTCCTGGAGGATACGCTGCAAGCCTGTTGAACGAGGTGACCTTGCTCGGGTCCCAGGTGTACGGTTCCTAAAATGGCTGCCATATACACGTCCACTGATAGGAGACGCGGAAGGTATTAAACTGATCAGAACAATACTAAACACACCACAAATAAGGTTTCTCTCCTGTATGGCTCCTCAAATGATGCTTAAGATTAGAAGCGGCTGAAAAGCATTTCTCACACTCCGAACAAAAATATATTTTTTTAACATTCTCTCCACTTTGAACGAAATGACGTTTGGGAAGAGATTAACATAATTAAACACAGGCAGTAAAAATACAGTTTTTAGCCATACACTGTAACTTTAAAACTACACATCCCATCTTCATAACAATCCATATCTGCCAAGTGACCCGATGTAGGGGGAACAGTCCCTATTCTGCTCTGTGTCAGTGTGTATCAGGGATTCTTAGGACATGTGTCAATCCATATCTGCCAAGTGACCCTATGTAGGGGGACCAGTCTCTATTCTGCTCTGTGTCCATGTGCATCAGGGGCTCTGAGGACAGGTGTCAATCCATATGTCAAGGTGTCAATATGTCAGGTGTCAATCCATATTCATTGTGATTTAGGAATGTTAGGTGATTTCTGCCCTTTATGGATTAAAACCAGACTCTGTATCAACTGTGTAATTTTCCATGGGAGTTTTGCCATGGATCCCCCTCCGGCATGCCACAGTCCAGGTGTTAGTACCCTTGAAACAACTTTTCCATCACTATTGTGGTCAGAAAGAGTCCCTGTGTGTTTTAAAATTCGCCTGCCCATTGAAGTCTATGGCGGTTCGCCGGTTCGCGAACATTTGCGGAAGTTCGCGTTCGCCGTTCGCGAACCGAAAATTTCGTGTTCGCGACATCACTAATAGACAAAGAGAGTGAGAAAGCAAAGAAGTCTTCCTTGTACAGATGCATGCACAAAATGACATATAGGCAGATACACACAGCTTGCGCATACCCACTGTACCAAAAAATAAATATGTTAAATTGGGTATTACAGGGTTAACATTTTTTTTTTTTAAAAACTGGAAAATGCCCACAGCCATTGAGCAAGGAAACATTCAAGCTAGTAAATGTACAGTAAGTGGACTCGTGACAATAATTATATATCATTACATCATTTCTGACAATACTGCTCTCATATTCTTTTCCCAACTTCTATTGTAAGACACAAGATACCAAAAATCCTTTATTTTTAAATCCCTGCCTCGCCCACAAAAAAAACAAAATACACAAACTAGCTCTAGCAGCTCAAAATAAAAATATTTTTTGAAGAGAACACACACACACATATATATATATATATATATATATATATATATATATATATATATTTATATATTTATATGGCCAGTTTCATTATTTCACTATTCTGTACAGTGCATTATCATAGAAAATTGCTGAGTTCTAATTAATAAAAATTGTGTCTTATATTTAGTATCTCTTATGGTTAAATGCACTCTATAAGCTTACATTCTTATGTTTATCTTAATTGCAGAACAGCAAATTGCGTATGCTAACATGCAATTTAATTTATAGATGTTTTCATCTAACAGACCCTGATTTCTTTAACTGTTGCCTGCCCTCAGAAGAATAGTGTTTCGTGTGCAGATCTTTCAAAAAGGTAATACAGGATTTTGTTTTTATAGTAAAGTTTGTTAATTTACAGGCTTATTCAAATATGACCACCTTTGCATATATCTTTTTATAAAAATGCTTTTCATACAGATTATGTGGAAGCAGTATGTATTCACTACTGTTCCCTTAGTGGAGCAAAGTCATTGACATACACACACACACACATACATACACTACCAGACACACACGCACACATACATACATTAACAGACATACATACACACACACATACAGACATATATACAGATTAGTAATACTATTAAAAATTAACTGCTTTTGGGAAAGCTGGCATGGATGGGTCCCTGGGGTCCAGTGGGGCTGCAGTGAGGCAGGCGGCTGTCTCCTTGTCACATGCGGCTAGGGAGCTGTGTCCTCTCTGCTCTGCTCCCTTGCGCGGGCTGTCTACTGATGCTGGGAGCCAGAATATGATGTCATATTCTTGCACCCGGCATAAGCATCGGTGCGCGAGAGAGCAGAGAGAACACAGCTCCCTCGCCGCATGTGACAGGGAGACAGCCGCCTGCCGGTGGGGGGTGGGTTAATCAGGTGGCCCCCCCATGACAGGGGGAACACAGGGCATTTTGGGGCGGCCCCCCTTTTGCCGCTCCCCGGTTAGTGCCTGCAGGGGGAACAGCGCAGGGACAAAAGTGCAGGGACAATGGATCAGTGCTTGGGGAGCAGCACATCTGAAGATAGGGGGCTCCCTCAAAACCCCCAAAAATCTAAATGATAAAAAACACAAATTAAAATGGGTTGCATCAAGAAATATAATATAATATTGAACATAGATAAAAACTAGCTATGACACTTTGAAACATAAGATAAGGCCATAAATCTGTAATGTAAAAAAGTCCTGAAACTATATGAGGAGATGTGAAATCAATACCACTTTAACCCCTTAAGGACACATGACATGTGTAACATGTCATAATTCCCTTTTATTCCAGAAGTTTGGTCCTTAAGGGGTTAAGGTAAGCAGAACACAGCAAAAATGTGCCAGTTGTTATACTATCCATCACAGATTTTGGGGAAACATTTTTAGACCTAAATAATACAAAACTCTTTTCTAAACTTGTGACTTCACTCAGAGAGGAAATTAGACTTGTTACGTTCTGAAAAGAATAAACACGTATATTTACTATAGAGAGCAAAAAAACGGGGCGCAAGAGTATATTGAGAATGGGCAGCAGCTGAAATAGCCTGCCCTTCGGTGGGTCCCCGCTCAGATCTCAAGCTGGTTTTAGCTCATCTTGTGCCATTACAGAAAGAACATATCAGACTGGTCCCACCCATACGGGCAGTCCAGATCCGAAATGCCAGCAAGTTCCCTCTGCATGAGAGTCACAGCAACCCCAGACAATCGTTCCATATATTTACTATACACACCAGAATTCTCAATAGCCATTTCTTCTGATTTAAATCACATTTTTGTGAGCTTCCTACCAATTGAAAAAGCTTTTCAGTTTGTCTAGGGGCAATTTTCATTGTCCAATTCATAATCAATTCCAGTTAGACTGTAAAAAACAAGAAATCTGCTGAAATATAAGTAATTAGGAAACAAATGAATGTTTCAAAGTTATTATAAAACTCCAAATTGTATCAAATGAGAATGTGAACAGGGAAATGTAACCAAAAGTAGCCGTGTTGTGAGCAATCTAGATTTTAAATTTGCTGCAATTCAGTGAATATATATGCTGAGTAAATGGTTTGCCAATTATTACATGGATTGTTACTGAAAAGATTATTTGCCCTTCATTACTTTTTGGGCCTTGTTGATAGAATAACTAAATGTCTGTCTTGCTGAATGGATTCAGAAGATATTTGCCATCAATGTTCTAGTGTTTAGGGGTTGCTCAATTATGGGCCCAATTCTGGTTCAATATCTATATTGATAAAACCTGGACTATTGGTGATTTTTAAACTCTTTTGGGGAACATTCCACATACCGTAACCACTACTGTGGGCTGTAGTGGTTATGGTACCATGAGTGTTCTACTATCTCCCCATTGTAAGCTTGCAAATCATTGGTACCTGGGGGCCACTACTCACCTCCACTACTTCCAAGAGATAGCCAGAAGTCCTTAAGTAAAAGAACCTCCGTTGCCTCTTCCATTGGCAGTTCATTGGGTTAAAGGTTCAGCAAATTGCTCATGGCCAGTGAGATAAGCACTGCAAAACTGGTATTAGCTCAGACAAAGAGCTTCTGGCTCTCTATCTGAAGTAGTAGTGGCTGGGAGCAGGGCCAGTGCAAGGATTTTTGACTACACAGGCAAATATGCATTTTGCTGCCCACCCTCTCACCCCACTCAAAAAAATGCATCTTCACTTCTGTCTCGTAGCCCCCCTTTTGAATTTCTTACCCCCATTAGTGTTTTATATCCCCTCTCTTGAATGTCTAACACCTTTTTGTCCCTTTGTGCCTTACACCCCCCTTTAGTGTGTCTTTTACAACCCCTCTTATGTATTTCTTACTTCCCCGCCAGCCCCTTTGTGTCTTTCTTCCCCCCAACCCCTATCTCTCTTTCTCCCCCCCAGCTCCTATCTATCTTTCTCCCATATAGACATAAAGGCAAAAATACATATATGCACAAAAACAAACATACAGACACACACACACACAACCATACAAGCACAGACATAGTTATTCAGGCACACAGTCACAAAGATATACAGTTATAAAAGGCACACAATCAAACAAACACAGTCATACAATCTACACATACAGGTACACTGTCATACAAACACAGAGGTACATTCATACAGACACAAGCACACAGAGAAAAACAGACACAGACATATAGAGACATACATCCTCAGTGATACAGAGACATACATACACAGACAGTCATACAGAGACAAACATACACAGTCATACAGAGATATACAGACTGTATGTCTCTGTATGACTGTCTGTGTATATACACAGGGTGGCTAAAAGATAGATCCCCATCTGTTGTGCAACTTCAACAATGCTTTGAAAGCTGGGGCTTTAATGATTCCCCATGCTTGCAGGATTGCATTTAGCATTGAGCAGTATTTGTGTGTTGGTATGTAAGCATGTTTTTGTATAGAGTATGTTTGTGTGAATGTAGGGGTGTGTTTGTATGTAGTGTTTGAATGAGAGCATGCATTTATGTGTAATGTTGGTTTCTGAATGCAGGGGTGTGTTTATATATAATTTTGGTGTCTAATACAGAGGTGTGTTTGTATGTAATGTTGACGTGTTCATATCCCCGCTCCCTCTGCACAGGCCGCAGCACTGCAGAGTGGAAGGCAGGCTGGACGGAGTTGCTGGCGCTTGACCACAATATGAGCAGTGACTGGCAGGAGAGGAACGCTGTGAGCTTCCCTCCTGCTGGCCACCCGGACATTTCCGCCCCCATGGATGATTGACGCGCCGGCCCTGGCTGGGAGAGATGCCGGCAAACACCAAGTAAGAAGTTGACCTGTTCTAAAACTGTTTGACAGCCTTCTATAGGGGCATAATCACTACGCCATGCATAGGAAAGCTGTGATAACATGTACATGAGCACAGAGACTTCCAAATAAGAAGACAGAGTCTGTGCCGGGGAAAGATGGGAGAGCTTGCAAATGCTGCGAAAAGGTTTCTGCCAAAAGTAATTTGAATAAATAAAATACAAAAAAAGATGCTATGTTACAACACACAAACTTATTTTTTTTTAAACTTAATTTTTCTATGTAAAATGCCCTATGGGACACTATTTACCAAGTCCCCCTTCCCCTATATTTTGCAGTAAAAGCTGCAAATATATAGTGTTTTACTTATATGCAGCGCTTCTTTCCATGCCTCCAACCAACGTCAGCAAGGGCTTTGCGCAGTCCATCAAAGGCTTCTAACAGAGAAGTCTTTGATTGGGCTGTTTCACCGGCACAGAGCACATGCACTCCGAGCTGGAAAAGGGAGAAGGTGGTGTGGGAAAGAGGAAGTGAGGGGATTTCAAATTTTAAAGAAAAAAGAAAAAGAAGCACTATTAATAGTAAAGGGGTGCAGGGAGGGCTGAACACAATGAGGGATGGTGGGAGAAGGGAAAAGCTCAATACATATTTTTTGCACAAAATTGACATTTAGCAGTCCGGAACAGAGACCGGGCTGACAATGTCACATACGCCGGGGACGTAAATAGCTCCCGCTACTAAATCACAGATATCTCAGTATGTGCAGTGTTTCAAGCAGAAATGATGCACATATAACCCCTACCACCATGACCACTTCTCAAAAGACAAGTGGTCATGGTGGTTGGAGTAACCCTTTAAGACTCACACTGGCAACAAATAAACTATAAACTGTTACTTTTAGCATTACCTACAGGAAACTGGTAGGTTGTTAGTAAGTGTATCCAAATGATACATCATGATCGAGACATGCAAGTGAAGAAAGGAAGAGAAAACAAAATTCAAAAACAAAACAAAAACCCACCATTAAAACAGGGTTGCCATATCATCCATGATTTCCTGGTCATGCAGGGGAAGATGCATCATGGTTAAACAGGTGCCATTGTGGGTGAAAAGTGTTGAGATACAGTCTGTTTCCGTGGTGATAGCGTCTTATTGGCCACTTTACTTCAGTATTGCACCTGCTTTGCTTTGATAAATCTCCCCTAAGATGTCATCATGTGAATTATGTGAATTAGCAGCACACAAGCATGCCGCCCTGTAGAACATAGCATTTATATGCTGTGGATTCCTGACTGATTTATCACCTGATTAACAACCTGCAGCATTTATATTCCAGCTAAATACGTTGCAGTTCATAAAAGTGGTTCTCATCCTGACCAAGTAAGAAATTAAAATGCAAACAATCAAGCAACCACATGTTCAATTAACTAGAACAGAATTCAACAAACACAGCGTATCCCCCATAGAGAATGTGAAGCTAAATTTGATTGCATTCAAAAATATGTGTCACAGATAACATACTAGCTATACCTCATAAAGTACGTGTTTATTTCTTATTTATATGTAACCCAGAAGCCTAATACAGAACAGCATATGATCAACGTGCATTCTGTAAATGCAGCCTCGCTGAGTTCAACATAGATACTATCAGAATACCAACGACCAATCTCAGATTATACCAAAGATTATATGGTGATTCCCAGAGTCGTAACTAGAAACCACGGGTCCCTGGTGCGTAAATTGCACTGGGGCCCCCCATACATCTACCTCCTTACCCACACATCCCCGCACACACATGCAGACACATACATACAGAGACACACACACACACACACACAGAGACCGATATGTAGAGACACACATACTTACAGACACATACACACTTAGACACACTCAGACACACATACACTTACAGACACATACACACACTCAGAGACACACATACACTTACAGACACATACACTTACAGACACACAAATTATTCATATTAAATGTCAGCCCAGCCTCCCTACGTGGATCGGGCTTCAGTGCGGTGGGCTGTAGAGTCCCTGTCAGGCGCGGTGAGGGAGCTGTGTTCTCTCTGGTCTGCTCCCTCGCCGGCTGTCTACGGATGCCGGGAGCCGGAATATGACATCACATTCCGGCTCCTTGCATCAGCAAACGGCGCACGAGGGAGCAGAGCAGAGAGAACACCGCTCCCTCACTGCGTCTTACATGAACTCTGCCGTCTGCCAGGGGGTCCATTAGGTGGCCAGCGGCCCCTCTTGGGCCCCTGTATGACAGGGGGAACATGGAGGAGGTGGCATCTAGGTGACCAATGGTCGCAGGGGTCGTGGCTGTGGCCAGGCCCTCTGCAGTGAGGGGCCCGGTTGCAGCTGCGACCGTGGTAGGTACGCCACTGGTGATTCCGAATGTTGATATAATTCATTCTTGCAGATACTAGGAGGGTTATAAAGTGTAAATTAGTAGTATTCAAAATGTATGTTTTCAATTCAAATTTAAGATTTTAGGCCAAAATAGCTGAATTGGAAAAATTCTTCAAACCAGCTATGGTTTTAGCTTTGGCTTTTTTGGCCTTAACTTTGAAGTTTATTTCTCATCCATTCTGAATTCCCACTTTACTGAATACCCATATGTCAATTTACAATGTGCTTTTCTTTTTAATCTAGTATTCAAGATCTCTGTTTTTCTGTCATTTTCTCTATGTTATATTAAAGGAACACTATAGGGTCAGGAACACAAACCTGTATTCCTGACCCTATAGTGTTAAAACCACTATCTAACCCCCCTCCCCCCCCAGGCTCTCTTTAATATAGTAAAATCTTACTTGTATTTAAGTGTGCAGCTGCTGCCTCTGCCCCTGATTTGCCCACTTCGCTGACATCAGAGGTGATTCTGTGAGCCAATCACAAAGCTTTCCAAGGACTGTGACTGTCAAGGTGGTAGATCAGGGGCAGAGCCAGGACAAGTCAAACACAGTCCTGGCCAATCAGCATCTCCTCATAGAGATACACTGAATCTGTTCTTATTCTTATTACTATGATTGTCCTGTACAATGTGATTCTATATGTGTGAGTATATGTGTGTATGTTATATAGCCTAGGCCCTCTCTAATCTAGTGAACTTATATCAACTAGACCTCTCCACGTGATAGCAACTATTAACAACTCTGCTATTTCTACCCTGTGATTAAGATTACATAGATAGACAGGTGGGCAGGCAGACAGACAGAACAAACAGACAGACAGACAGACAGACAGACAGATAGAAAAAACACACCCCACATTATATTCAGCAATAACGTTGTTGCTGATAACATTCAAAATCACAAGAAATACATTCCAAATATACAATGTGGCAAACTATATATGTATCTACCAATGCCGTCCCATAGAATCTGAAAAATATTTCCTTGTGTTATAACATTTTATTTCTGCAAAGGCAATTCCAATAGGTAACAATTCAACAACAGATCATTGAGATTATTTTAGAGACCTTTATTATTTATATTAGTGTGCAGAACCTACAACCAATTTCATGTTTTTTCTCACTTTTTCACACACTTTGCCCTTTTTCCGTTTGGGAGTTATTGCATACAAACTATATTCATTTGTCTCCTGAACGAGGACCGGTGTGCCCCATTAGAACGTTCACACCAGCAACTTAAGTGTAAAATGGAAAATGGAAGTAATTAATGAATGCTTCCCCTGGGTGGCTGCCATTTCATATAAATGAACGCACATGGTCAACAAAAGAATTGCGGCCATCTGGTCTCCTGAACGTGGGCAATAGCACTTGGTCATCGAGTGCCTGGAACTCTTTTTGGCTAGGCGCTCGCACGAACCTCTGTAAAGATTAGCCCGCTGCTCGTTCTACTTCCTGACCAACTATGAGAACGATGTTCGGAAGAAATTATCGAACAGGGGGAGCATTCGTATCCTGAAACTAAGAGAATCCCTTGCATGGTGTTCACACAGGAACCCCCGAATAGACACCTATTTCCCTGGAACTGTTTAGGGCTATCGCCTCGTGTCAGGCTGGTCAAAACGTTACCTCAATGGCATTCCTGTTTCACCAAACCAATCTGAGTAATATTTGGATATGTTATACACTCAGTTCGGGGCTATCCGGTGATGTAACTTTTGTGGGGTTCCTAGTTATGGTGGGGGCACTTTTGGGGTACTGTATATTTGGTGTAGATTTTCTGTACCTGAGAGATAATTGAATTATAGGTCTTTCTCATGCATTTATCTCTCAGGCACAGAGGATCCTGGGATTGAAACCCCTGTATTCTTGTATTGGATACCCCATGTAGGGGTCTGTGCATAAAAACCAGGTATGGTCTGGAATAAATCAGTTGACTTCCAGAACTGGGTTTCGTCTGGTTACCGGGGGGAATGGATGTCTGCTTATTTTAATGGTTCCAGAGTGGCTGAGTGAAGGAATTAGCGGTTACCCTAGGTCCGCTACAATTAGGTAGATCTCTGTTCATATATAGCACATTTAAAATGTGATATCAGATTAATATAAAGCTAATTGAATTAGAAAATACTGTGTAAGTCTACCAATGAATAAATGAATAAATGAATAGATATAGCTTTAGAAAATTTTGCAGTCTGCATCATATAATTATATTCTGAACATAGAGAATATACGTTTCATTTTTAGGATGTTTTCTTTACATTGTTAAAATCCAAGAAACCTTATTACTATTGAAAAACAGAGTATACTTAGCAAAAGTTTGATCAGTAAAACGACATCAAGATGATACATTTCTACTGTCACGGCTGATCAAACCTTTTAAAACTTCAAACGGTACAGATCGTCTGTAAAGATTTCAATTGTGAAAAATTATTTTCAAACGTATCCTTGTTTCACGGGAGATCAAGGAAATCTCTTAAACATTTCCCCTGTGTTGTTAGTGAAACTTACTTCACTTGGAGATACAGATTTTATTAATGATAGGGAAAAAAAAAATAACACATTTTTGTAGTTAAACTTGGAGTAACATTCTATCGTGTTTTGAGTTTTCTAACGCATTAGACAAAAATTAATATAATTCTTTAAATAAGACAGAAAATCAAATCTCTTGTTTGATTGCATAATATTCACAAAACAGTGGCAATTATGGCACGGAAAATGACAAATATATCTACTTTACTACGCACCTTTAAAGACTAATTGTACCTTTAAAAATAATCTTTATCCACTTTGTAGGATACTGTTAATTTGAGCAGTGATTTTATAGCGGATTTTCAACATGTGGTGATATATCGGCAGATTAAAAGTTAGATTTATGATTACAGTAGATGAATAAGGGCAATAAATATTGCTGGCACCTCCAATGCTCCTTGCTGAATTGGTAGCCTTGGTTGTGTGGCTACAATAATTTCATGTCCCTGCAGCCCATCTAGATATAATTGAGGCACAAATGACCTCCAGTTGTTATTAAGCTAAGTATTGGCCCAGCTTACACGTTCTCAGCTGTGCACCAAGTCATTACAAAGGTTTAAAGAAGCATGAACACGGATAAGTCCGATATTAAAAAAAAAAAAAAAAAAAAATGTGAATTACCATCTGGTTTCTGTGTAGACTCTTACTTTAGAAAATGTGCTATCAAACCTACAATTTATACATAAGCGCCAATATTCATATTTTGAGCAAGCTGATGAGAATAACATTAAGGATTTTTCACCTAGTCAGAGACAAAGCCATTTAGTGGATTTTAACATAATTGGCAGCTGTTACTCAACCTTTTTTTTTTTTTTAATCAAGCTTGGAATTTTAAAAGGCTAAATCAGCTCTGCTGGCAATCAGAAATACAGCGAGGAGGTTGGAGCGAATAGTACAATTGGAACAGTTAGCATTTGAGCTACCTCAAGGTGTACTTATGAAGTAAAGCAAGCAAAATGAATAAATATATAATGAAGAGTCCATCACAATTGTAGAAGTTACTTCTAGCACCAAGACCTTTTTAGTAATTTTAAGTGGTAATTGTGCGTGGAATCTGTATGGGCAAAGTTTAGCCAGAAATACAAGAAACTAGCCAGCCATAAAAAGAGCCATATTCTGATATACATGTTAAAATTGTGACTGGAATTGTCGCTATAGAAACATAGAATGTGACGGCAGATGATAACCATTTGGCCCATCTAGTCTGCCCAATTTTCTAAATACTTTCATTAGTCCTGGCCTTATCTTATAGTTAGGATAGCCTTATGCCTATCCAACGCATGCTTAAACTCCTTTACTATGTTAACCTCTACCAGTTCAGCTGGAAGGCTATTCCATGCATCAACTACCCTCTCAGTAAAGTAATACTTCCTGATATTTTTAAACCTTTGTCCCTCTAATTTAAGACTATGTCCTCTTGCTGTGGTAGTTTTTCTTCTTTTAAATATAGTCTCCTCCTTTACTGATAGAAAAAGGAGATAGAATTCCTGTTCACGCCCTGGGGGCATCTTTGAGGAGGGGGTAATGTCACGATCTCCATCGTGACATGTGTAATGCCAGCTGGATTTACCTTCCTGGTGTCTTTGGCAGGATTTGAACCCTGGACTCTGGCTTCTTAAATCCTGCTCTTTTGCCACTGAGCTATCCAGCCATTCATATACATATATGTAAGTTATATGTATGTGGTATTTGTATTATTATAAAACAAATTTGTATTATTATAAAACCCCAAAAAATAGCAATTTTTTTTTTTTTTTTTTTACTTTCCAGGTGGTCAATCTTAATTCTGTGCATGTGCCTGTCTGTCGCCCTTACACAAGAAGGAATGAGGTCAGCAGAGCATTGATATCCTCGTTAACAGACTATTTTTTGGTTGGAGTATCCCCTTAAAAGGACAGATAAATACCAAATTAGAAACCACTAAAACTTATTAAGATATGTCTAGCAGGGTGGCTGGTGATCTATCGAAATCCATAAATATTTGTGGACACTTGGATGATGGTGACTCAGGATATTGCCCTTGCTGAAGCATATCCCAGGTCAGATATAGTAAAAATTATTAAATGGGTATACAACTTATTTATAATGGATATCCTCTAGTTTTCCAGTGGGTTAAACTGAAAGTTTTATGATTGACACCGATGTTAGCCGCTTACACCACTTGCAGAGTTCTCTAATTATTCTACTGTCTGATTTCCATGCACCAGACTGTTTTTTTGTTGCCTACTTGAGCTAGTTATGTTGTGCAGTCAGGATATATTGTTCCTTTATATTTCAATGTCTTTATTGTATTTACAATGACAACTTCAATAAAAATTATACATAAGGAAAGGACTGATTCCCTATGTATATTTAGACAAATGGAGGTCATTTAGTTGCTCCAATGGCTGTGTGATACAGAGTAAATACAAATACAAAAAGAGAAGTCCTGCGCTCACTCCCATCACTACTGGGCCAGCAGCAATGACTATGGTACACATCAGTCCCAATATATGGTAAAAACCAAAGAAAAAGTTACCTGCGCTCTCTCATTTAGTTGCTCCAATGGCCATTGGGACAAGCGGGCATTCCCTCCAATGGCCATTGGAGCAACTAAATGACCTCCATTTGTCTAAATATACATAGGGATTAAGGAGAGAGCACATGTAACTTTCTTTTCTTTGGTTTTAGAACATCTTAACAATATCAGAAATACATTTGAAAAACAGTCTGTACCGGTGCATTGTAATAGTTGATCAAATATTAATCCTACTAAAAACTCCTGTATAGGTATTGAAAAGCGAGGAGGAGATCTCATGGTGAAGCAGAGGAGGATAGAAGAATTTTGGAGCCACAGATTACAGACCATGCATCCAAAATGATTTTTTTGGGGAGGCAATTATTTTTTAAAAGCTTTTTACATTTTTAGTTTATTTTTATATTTTTTTTCAATATTTTTTAAATATATATTATTTTAAATAAATTTAGATTACTCTTCTCCTCTGTTTCACACCAAGAGTCAAGTGAATTCCCCCCTTTTTTTGATAATTGGCTAATTGTGCAATATAAGGTAATGTTTTGTTTTTTTCTTTTACAAGTGGTTATTTTGTTTTTGAGGCTGGCTCTGGAAAGCAAATATGCCACAAATAGACGCAAATACCATGGCATCGAAAGTGTGGCTTGGAACATGGATATGATGACACCCGAAGCAAGGCCGGGAATGCAGAAGTGTTATTCCATCTACATCCATCGTCTAAAGAAATAGACATGAAGCAGATAAAACGCGTTGGGATATATGTTTGTACTTATCTATAGTTTTATTTTGTATTCACTTGTGAACATGTGGTACAAGCAGTGAAGAGTTTTTGTTGCAGTTGCAAGTGTTCCGGATCTACCATGTATTTATGGTGATAATCTCTTTGGGGACATATTTCTTGTAAGTGTAATATATTTTGTACAGTACACAGTTTGTTTTGCTCTTTCTTTCTATATTTGTATATGTCTGCTAACAAGACTACAAAGACCTGATGTTGGATACCCCAAGAGCAGAGACATGCCTGCTTACTTCTGAGATCCTATGAGTGCAATTAAGCCCTTCAGGACGGGTGGCTGACGAGGTATGTCATGGCGGGGAGACCCTTAACGCAGGATGACGGACCTCGTCCGGCACACGTTAAAATTAACCCCAGATCGCCACAATCGCGGCGATCACGGGGTTAACAGTGCTCCGGTCTGCCTCTGTATTAGAGGCAAACCGGGAGCACCCGATCACACTGCCCCTGCAGAAGTGCTTGCTCTGACAGGCTGTCAGAGCGAGCACATGTGCTGCAGGCACTTACCATCCGCCTCCCTGCACTTCCGGGTTCACTGTGAAGTGCAGGGAGACGGATCAGTGATGATCTTCTCCCTGTAAAAAAAAAAAAGTTAAGTTAAATTAAAATCCCACCCCCTTTTAAATAAAAATTAAACCCTTCCCTGCCAATTGATCACTGGCTACAGTGATCAATTGGCATGGTATACATTTTAATGTCATCTGATTTTTTTTCTTTAACCCCTGAGGGTCAACTTTTATTTTTTGTAACCCTCAGGGGTTAATTTTATTTTATTAATTAATTTAAGAATAGTAAAATGGTATATTTAGCTATCTGGGGTAGGTGGAAGTTAGTGGGGAATTGGGGAATTTGGTGTTAGGCTAGCTAGGGGTTAACGTTAAAAAAAAAAACTTTGAAAAAAAGTTTAAAAAGTTACAAAAATGTTTTAATAACATTTTTTTAAAAAGTTAAAAAAAATCCCACCCCTCCTTTACCCAGTCCTAATAAAAATTAACCCCTTCCCTGCCAGTTGATCACTACCTACAGTGATCAAAATACAGATCACAGTATTATACTGTGATCCGATTTTTTTTTAAACCCCTTTGGGTTAACTTAGTTGTTTTTTTAACCCTCAGGGGTTCAATTTATTTAATTCATTAATTTAAATATTTAAAATGACATATTTTTCTAGCTGGGGTGGGTGGAAGTTATGGGAAATTGGGGAATTTACCGTTAGTGCTGCTTACTGCTAGTTAGGGGTTAACGGTAAAAAAAAAAAAAAAAGCTTCTACAAATGTTAAATCTGTAAAAAAAGTTTTAAGAAAGTTTAGGAAAGTTTAAAAAAAATGAATAAGCAAAAACATTCTTTAAAAACTAGTTTTAAAAAGTATACTGTGCAAACTCACTTTGTGTGTCAAAAAGGCAGAAAAAGCGCTTATTACCACTACACTTGGTACAAGCTAGCGGAAAAATTATCTCACGCTAAGGTTCAAAATATGTCTTTTGAAATACCCTGGGATGAGTTCTTTAAGAAATAGGATGCCTTTATTGTGTAGTTGTAATATGTAGCCTGCTCAAATGCTCCAAAGTGGGACACGGACGCATCAAAACCCTCCATGAAAATTCACACTTAAAAACCTGAACTTGTCACGTCTCTTTTACAGCACTGCAACTTCACAAAATAGTGTCTAGGTCATACATTGGGCATATTGTTTTACTCAGAAGACTTAGCTGAGCATAATTTGGGGGGTTTGAACTTAGTGGCACATATGAAATATACAAAATGCCCAGCAAAAATGTAGTCCGTATTTAAAAAATGCCCAAAATAATTTACCACATACTTTGGCATATATTGGTGAAAAAATGGGGGCATGTTAAGGCACAATATGCACCATATGAGATACCCTGGAGTGTCTACTTTTACAAATGGCAGGCCTTTGTGGGGTTTGTTTGAACAGTTAAACTGCTATAATACCCCAAATTGAAGCATAGGCCCATTAAATCTGTCTCAAAATTCTACTGTAAATACTGAAAAGGACAGGTCTCCTATATGGCACTGTAGCTTCACAAAATAGTGCCAAAGACATACAATGGAGGTATCGTTGTACTCAGCAGATGTAGCTGAACACAAAATAAAGGAATAGCACACACCAACTTTACAAAATACACATGAGAAGTTCTTTGTTATAAGTTTGTGTGCTAAAAAACAAGAAAACCCCAAATTTTACTCCAATATTTAGCAGAGATTGGCGGTGAAATGGCTATGTAGAAAGTGTCAAAACAACTTTAGGTAAATAGCCTATGATGTCTACTTTATATAAATATATACTTTTGTTTGTCAATTTTGTTTTCTTTTATGGCTATTAAGCTTACAAGATAAACATACCAAATTCTAAAATCGCTCCACATTAAAAGTTTATTTCACCAATATATGATAAAGTATGTGGTAAAAAATTATTTTGGGCATTTTTTAAATATGGATTACATTTTTGCTGGGCATTTTGTACATTTCATATGTGCCACTAAGTTCAAACCCCCAAATTATGCTCAGCTAAGTCTTCTGAGTAAACCAATATGCCCAATGTATGACCTAGACACTATTTTGTGAAGTTACACTGCTGTAAAAGAGACGTGACAAGTTCAGGTTTTTAAGTGTGAATTTTCATGGTGGGTTTTCATGCGTCCGTGTCACACTTTGGAGCACCTGAGCAGGCTACATATTACAACTACACCATAAAGGCATACCATTTCTTAAAGAACACATCCCAGAGTATTTCAAAAGGCATATTTTGAACCTTAGCGTGGGATCATTTTTTCGCTAGCTTGTACCAAGTGTAGTGGTAATAAGCATTTTTTCTGCCTTTTTGACACACAAAGTGAGTTTGCGCAGTATATTTTGCAAACCTTATGTGTGCTACGACTGTATAATACTTCATATGTTGCTCAGCTATGTTGGCTGAGTACAGCAATACCCCCCGTATGTACCTTTGCCAGGTATATGTGGACATTGAAGGGGCACATTTGAGACACAGCCATTCCAGTTTTTCTCAAATTTTGCATTTTTACGCTGTGTCCATGTCTCATTTTAGAGTATTTTACAAGGCTATATAATCCAATCACACCATAAAGGCATACCATTTCTTAAAGAAGACATCCCTGGGTAATTCAAAAGGCATATTTTGAACCTTAGCGTGGGATCATTTTTCCACTAGCTTGTACCAAGTGTAGAGGTAATGAGCATTTTTTAATGCATTTTTTTACTTATTAAATGTTTTACACTTTTAATTTTTTTTTCTAAACTTTTCTTTTACCCTTAACCCCTAACTAGCAGTAAGCGGCACTAACAGTAAATCCCCCCCTTTCCCATAACTCCCACCCACTCCAGCTAGCAAAATATATAATTATAAAATATTTAAATTAATTTAATAAATTGAACCCCTGAGGGTTAAAAAAAATAAATAAAAGTTAATCCTCAGGGGTTAAAAGAAATGAGATTACAGTATAATACTGTCATCTGTATTTTGATCACTGTAGGCAGTGATCATCTGGCAGGGAAGGGGTTAATTTTTATTTAGACTGGGTAAAGGGGGGTGGTATTTTTTTTTTTTTACTTAAACGTTACTAAAACATTTTTTTTAAAACTTTTCTCTTACCTTTTTATTTTAAAACTTTAACGTTAACCCCTAGTTAGCCTAACACCAAATTCCCCAATTTCCCAATAACTTCCACCCATCCCAGCTAGCTAAATATATAATTTTGAAATATTTAAATTAATTAATAAAATAAATTTAACCCCTGAGGGTTAAAAAAATAATAATTAACCCTCAGGGGTTAAAAAAAAAAAAATCAGATGACATTAAAATGTATACCCTGCCAACTGATCACTGTAGTCAGTCAGTGATCAATTGGCAGAGAAGGGGTTAATTTTATTAAAGCAGGGGAAAGGGAGGGGTGGGATTTAACTTTTTTTTTTTTTTTTTTTTTACACACAGGGAGAGGAGGATCATCACTGATCCGTCTCCCTGCACTTCACACAGAACCCGGAAGTGCAGGGAGGTGGAAGGTGAGTACATGCAGCACATGTGCTCGCTCTGACAGCCTGTCAGAGCGAGCACTGTGGCAGGGGCAGCACGATCAGGTGCTCCTGGTCTGCCTCGGATACTGAGGCAGACCAGGTGAGTGTTAACCCCGCGATCGCCGCGATCTGGGGTTAACTATAGTAAATGACGGAAATTTTCCATCAACGGTTAACTGAAGGACAAGGTTGACGGAAAATTTCCGTCTGCGGTTGGGAAGGGGTTAATACAAGATACACACCAAGAAAGAGCAACAAGACATGACACATTGTGTCACTTTGGTATCTCAATAACTGAAGACAAAAAAAACGACAGGAGAATAAAATACAAAGAATGGATTCTTAACTGCCAATCAAGTTAACAAAGGAAAAAATACTACTATAGAACATAAGTGCATTTTTTCTATTTTTTATTTTTTCTTCTTAAATTTAAACAGTTATTTCAATTGCTTGGCTGAACAGGGACCCCGAATCTCTGTCAAAAGGACAATAGGGAAATATGACACTGTAATGTGTGTCCTAACACATTTTTAGAGAATCAGGGTTCAGGGAACCAAACAACACTGGCAAAATATGATTGCAGGACTTCAATGCCAATATTCACACAGTATATAATAAAGCATATCGCATTGATTTATAAAAAGTTTAACAGAAAAGGTCCGTGACACACATAAAAGTTGTACCGCACTGGTCTACTGGGAGATATCCCGGTGAGCTGCCTCAGTTGGGGCCGGTAAGGCTACTAGAGTCTCCTCTTTCAGTAAGCAGGTTATACTGGGGCAGATGGCAGAGACCAAAGCTTGTTTGCTCCCTCCACTGCTTGTTTGGCCCTGTGCTGCCAATCACTTTCCTGAGTGTCTCTGAGGAAGGAAGCAGTCTATGGACTATGTTGCTGCCTGTGGATTCCCTGCAGAGGAGTGTATGGTGATTGGAGTGCCCCCCTTTAATTTTTTTTTTTTTTTAATACTATAAAACTGCAATGGCAATTGTTTAAATGTTTTTTTTTATTTGTTTTTTTTTGCAATATGTTTTAAAGCATGCATATTTAGTGAATTTTACATTAGAATGATAAAACTTGCATGACGGAAATCACAATTCATCCAAATAGTAAAAGTCTAACAATTATAACGCTGGTTTTCTTACCATGAGAAAAAAAATATGTTTGTGGTTATGGAATAATATTGTGATTTAAAAATATTTAGAGATATTTGAAAAGAGATTGTATGTGCAATATCTTAGAAAAATCAAACCGTAGAAAAACAACTAAAGTTCAAGTTTAAAAAAAAAAATAAAAAAAATAGCAGCAGAGTTTTCTTCCCCTCAGTTGTTTAAACACACTTTGAAAGAGAAATGTTTACTCAAAACCATAGACAAAGCAGTTGAAAACCATGTATTTCATCATTTCGAGGAATGTAAACAACGTTCGATAAAGAGCAAATTTACTGTACTTTTGACCTGCAGACATTTGCAGTTTTCTTCCTGGATTTTTAGGGACATTACTGAAAAGCTGTCACCATACTGGTATTTCAAGCCAAGGTAGTTTTGTAAGGTTATTTAACCCCTTAAGTACACATGACAGAAATATTCCATCATGATTCCCTTTTATTCCAGAAGTTGTGTCCTTAAGGGGTTAATTTTGTATGCTACCTTCCAGTAATGAAGCAGTAAAAATAAATAATTATTGCATGGTAAAATACTCCCTTAAATCTTGATGAGAAATAATCAGAAAGATTTCACTTTTGCTTTGTATGAGGCTGGAAGTAAGAGTAAATTATACCCTACAAAGGATCATGTTCCAGTAAAATTGATCCCAGTACATTGGAAGAGTTATTCACTAAACTGTGAATTGCTGGAAACTCATAATGAATTTTAAATTTGACGTCAAACAGCTGTACTGAAAATATAAATTGCTGGGGCGCGTGGGGAGGGGCTGGAGCCAGCGGCCATACTGACAGAACGCATTACTGTCAAGCTCTGAGCAACAATTAATAAAAAACAGACAAAAATATAAACGCTAATTTCCTGATTATACTGCATTACTGTTTGCTGATCCCATCTCCAGACATAGAGCACCAAAGTAAAATGTAGCGTGTTGACAAGCTTCGGACTACTGTGAAATAGGTAACCTGCTAAAGAGGCCGCAAAATTCCCGAAGGCTGGTAATGGTGACAGGCGTGCCCTTGCAAAAGCTGTACAGAAAAAAATTGCCGGGGGGGTGCGGAGGGGAGGAGTAGGAGAAGCCAGCAGTCATACTGACAGGGGATGGGGACGGGCACACTCTTGCAAAAGAAAAGAATGACAATAAAAGTTATTTGCTCAAACTCTGTTATTGTGCCCCTAAACACTGAAATTCAGTTTGAATTCTTCACAATTCAAAATTTACAGTTTTGTTCACTAATGTGTGTATTGTCGGAAAGTCAAAGTGAATTCAATGTGAATTTTACAATCTAAGGTCAAAAATCAATAAAATGGTAACATTCTCAAAGTGAGCTAAAAAAATGAATTCACTTTGGATAACTGACAATTCTCACTGTAGTTAATAACCTTTTGTAGTGGATAACAGTGACACTGTTTAATAGCCAGTAAAGAGGTTTAAAGAAATACTATTTTTTTTTAATTCCACAAATGGAGTCTTTCATGATTTAGCTTTACAAAACCAACAAATAAGACAGCACTAGATTTAAAAAAACGGTATGCCAAAACATAAAACGATAGATGGTTATAAGCCTGTATACTATATGTTGCCAGCCGTGGCTCTAGGCTTACATTCTGACGTCAAAATAATCATCCAGCACGTGCATTACTATTATATTAGCACCATTCAAACTCATTATATTCCCATGACGTGAAACAAAATAGATGTTTTTCCCCAATATTTCAATGTCATTAATTGTACTTCGTTGTGTTATGATGATGATGTTATTATTGCAGATGATAGATCGACAGATGATGTTGATTTATCATTTTTAAATGTAATCTTTCACATAAGAACGTAAAAATAAATTAATCAAAACCCCCCAAAAAAGCGCTTCTTAAATTGAACAGCTCTTTGAAAACTACCCTAAATTCCTGGCAAGTTGCAGCATGTGATAACCACCACTAAAACGAAACACTAGTGATCCTTTTACAAAGTCCATTCTGGGTCCAAATACTAAATCGGACAAATTACATTGATTTTAGAGTAGATTGCTCTACATGTAGCCATTTCCTCCCAAGAATTATTCAAGTTTGAAGTTGTATGAAGTTTCTGAAAATACATTTAGAGTCTACGCTAGAAGCATTGGTGCATTTTTTTTTATAATCTGCTTTATTGATGGTAATTATAAAGACTACCTCGTCTAATTTTTTTTTTTACTGAACAGCCATTTAGAAGCATATGTTGGGAGGAGGGCTGGAGAACGTTATTATATTACATCACTGCTCTATAGACATATAGGGTTTTTCCAGCAAGCTTTGGCCGTGCAATGCCATTTGAGATTGAGATGGAGCCAGTGGCTTCCAGATGGACAGTACTGAATAATATTGAACATATTTGTTTTATTTCAACAATTTATTTTACCGAATTTAGATGCCAACAAAAATATAAAGCTAGCTTAAATTGAAGGTTGTAAAGAAGTGCTTAGTTTTATTCACATATCCTTTTTGTTCCACCAGTGACATAAAACCCAAGTTAGTAAGAGAAAGGTACTAAATTGTCTTGATACAACAGCACAGATACTTCACTTTATCCGCCTGGGTGGCATTCACAAACCTAGTTCATTACCAGATGTTTACTTTTGTTTTGCGGAGGGAAATTAGTTCCCACAGAGGCTATAAAAAGCTTTCAAATCTCACAGTTTACGTTACTCACTAAATATTTTGGCAAAATAATGCATTGAACAGATTAAAGCATCTGGTTACAAAGCCTCCCAAAAAACATCGTTTCATTATCCTGTTAATCTTGTCTTAGGCACAGTTTGCCATTTTATATTGATGGCTACGACTGCTACAAAGATTTAATGTAATACGGTAAAAAGAGAAATCAAGATGAAAATTAATAGGAGGCTATGTGATTGTTATTGCTCGGAGTTGCTCATTTCTATACGAATAATTTGACAGTTAAAGTGCCGGTCTTGATTAAATAACCTCAAAGGTTTGATTTAAACCTCAAACTCATTTCTGTGTGATTTGGATAAAATTAATACCCTTTCAAATTCCCTAGTAATATGCAGTTATTATCGCTACAGTTAACAGTGGCAACAGATGTGCCTCATGTTTACAAAGTTTAAAAAAAAATAAAAAATACAAATTGAAATATTTAAAGTCATTATATTTAAAACCACAGGCTCTTTTTCTTCTGCAATGAAAGGCTGAGTTCCTAAAGTGATTTTATTACAGATTTCATGGTTTCATTAGAAGACAATGATATTATGCTTAAAGGAACGCTTACAAACACCTAAAGCACTTAATTAACCTTGTAACACCCACCTGGATATTTATCAGATAACTGGTCCTGTTACTTCCTGGTTTGGTTAGCTCAGTGGAGCTAAATTTAAAAGGCAGGCCACTGCACAGAGCACCCATTTTGCAAATACTTCTCAATGAGCTAGTCTGGGATGGGTTAGAATGGAAGGGCTTGCACATGCTGCAGTCTTTGCAAGCTGTATTTAGATGTACCCCAATGAAACAATGCATAATTAATGCATAGCTAAACAGTGGTTTTTTTTCTGTACTTAGGTATGGGAATGTCCCTTTAAACTCTTTCTTTTACTCCCTAAATCAGCAAAGAAAAATATAAATAGGGCAGCAAATATATTGTTAAGAAAACGACATACATTAAATGGGTTTGAGTTAGGGATTTGGTGAAGTGCTAATGAGGCATGAAATGCATTCTGCCTGTGCTATTTTCCCTGCCATATCCGAGCTGAGTGTCCTGATCAAATAAAGGCATTTAAATCTTTATAAATGCTGGTTTGGAGTTGGAAATCTTCTCCTTTATTTTGTTGTTGGTTTGTTCATATTGAATGTTGATGCAAGAACAGAACCTGATACACACTCCTAGTTAAAGTGTTTTGCTCCAACACTGCAATTGATTATGAATTGACCTCTGGCAGACAAATATATTTCATTTGAGTTAGAGATAACTGTAAATGATATGGATTTGGGAAAGACGCTGAAAGTCCTAATGCTTTCCTATGGGCGGTTTGAATGCCACGCATGCGCATTCGGAGCTGAGAGACGGATCAGGGTGGAGAGATCCCCAGTGCCAAAGGCACACACTCTCATGAACAGATGCATACACACTAGCTAACAGACACACACATTTACTGACAGACACACACTCACTTACAAAACACACTCACTAACAGACGCACACAAACTAACACACTCAGTAACAGACACACACAGTAACACTCACTGACACACTAACACACACTAACATTAACACACACAAACACACACTCTAACACTAACACACAGAAACACACGCTAACATTAATACTAACACACTCTAACACTAACAAACACACACTCACACTAACATTAACACACACAAACTCTGACATTAACACTAAAACACACACACACACACTTTAAAAAAAAATATGTAATCCCCCCCCAGCCTCCCTACCTTTGGGAGTGCTGAGGGGATTCCCTGGGGTCCAGTGGTATCACCCAGCGGGCTGGCAGGCCGCCGGGTGATACCAGGGCCAGCCTCGTGGGCACTGAGGTGGCCGGCTCCTGGGCCCCCCAGGAGAAGAGGCTGGCCACAGTGGGTACATACCGGGTCGCAGGGCGGCCGGGCCCCCTGGTGGACCAGGCCGGTCGCAGCAGCAGCGACCCCTGCATGTACGCCACTGGTCACATGATCAAAATGTAAGTTTACATCTGTATAAATCATTGATAAAACCCCACCCTGATGTACCCTGGTGCCCAAAATATGCAGTGCAATTTTGGGCACCAGTTTTAAAGAAAAATATTGCAGAACTAGAACAAGTGCAGAGGCGATCTACAAAATGAATAAGGGGAATGGAAAACATTATGAAAAAAAAGTTAGAAAAACTGCATTTGTTTTCTTTTAGAAAACAGGCAACTCAGGAAGGATATGGTAGCACTGTACAAATATAGCCAGGGTCAATACATACCATTAGCAAGGCTTTTTAAAGTGAGAATGCACTTACCTCACTATACTGAATAAACTTACAGGTGTTCTTTAGTAGCATATACAACAGACAAAAGGTCATTCATTGAGATTGGAAGAAAGGTATTTATGTTTACAGTAGAAGAAAGGGTTATTTACAGTAATAATAAAGAGGTGGAATTCCCTAATCAATTTGTCATATCAAAGCCCTGTATAATTTTGTTTTGTTTTTAAATCATAACATTCAAGGATATAATTAACATGCATGTGGGCTGTTGGTCCAAGGATGTTGGTCCCAGGAGAAATCCGATTGCCATTATGGAATCAAGATGGACCCCCCAAACCTTTTTTGTGGCATAATTGATCACTTCAAACTGGGGTTTTTGCTTCCTTTTGGCTCAATAGCATAAAAAGATGGACTGGAGTCTTTTTTCAACCTAGGTTACTATGTAATTATAGAACAGGAACATAGTACAATATATATATATAAAAAGGTACTTTTTTCCCGTGCTATAGTTTTATAGTAATCTAGGTTGAAAAAAAACCTCAAGTCCATCTTTATATATATATATATATCTTGTGGCTTTTCAGCACCTATTGTTTTGCAATTTACAGCAGTTTACAATTATAAAATGGGGATATTTGACAATATGTAACTGACCCGAAACAATAAAAATGAGGTTTTAAAAAAAAAAAGCACTATACAAACAAGCTTACAATCTACATATCAGTTTAATTAATTCAACAAGATTGTTGATGGCAATATTTGATGGAGCAGGATATTTAGCTTCCTATAGTTTTTTTATGACCAATTTTTGGATGTTCATTTTTCTAGCAAGATTTTAGAACTTGTATTGAGTTACTGGGCAGGACAGCAATTTGTAGAGTTTTGGTATTGGATGTATACAGATTGCTCCAGTACTCAAACTATTTAGGAGTATTGCTTTGGCTTAATCATTCATAAAGAATGGTTTTTCTTTGTGTTTACGACCAACAAACTTTATTCTATTATAAAGCTGTTTGGAGTTTTATTTTTGTCCTTATTAATTCTGTAAATAATCAGTTCATACTTTCTGTATATACATATTTTTATTTGATTGTATACAATTTTTTTTTTTTGCCTCAGTCGATTTAGAATGTTTATTTTTTTTCCTTGTAATTTTCTTTTTTTTATCTGCAGGCACAGTTTTCTGGGATTTTTTTTTAGACACTGTCAGCTACTAAAGAGAAAGTTAGTGCTTCTACTTGCAATATAAATAAGAATGATTCAGTTAAAAGGGCAGTATGTTAATTTTAATTACTCCAATTCAGCTGAGAAAGAAGAGCGGCCTTATTTTAAGTTTTCCAATAAATTAGATGCAGTCTTTTTTTTGGGATGAATCACAAGTTACATAATGTTTCATCTGTGGATTTGGATTCAGAGTTTCAGCCCTGGAAACAGATTGGGAAAATACCATTACCATGTCAAAGCACAAAGCACTGATTCTATTTTTTCTGAATAAAATACTGTGCTGGATCAGTCAATTTTTTGGAAATCACTGATCCTAAACTGGGGACCCTTTTTTAATGCAGATTATAGTTGTCACTCTAGTTGGTTAGAGTGTAATCCTTTGGATCATACTTCTAAGTATCTGCAACACGGTATCGGGTATCAATTGGATAAAGTAAGCAGAAACAATTTCCATGCTCAATGCCCTGTGTTCGAGGAGAAGTGTTCAACACTCCCAAAGTCATCCAAAAAAGGTTTCAAATTCTGAGCAAGCAGGAGTTTGATCATTCCAAGTTAAGGTCCTTGAAATCCTAGGTACATTGACAAAAAAATAAATAAATGGATTTAATAGAGGATGCTATCAAAAAAATGATCTTCCAGTAGATCTTTGGATTTTATAGGCCAGATACAAAAGTGCATTTGTGTAAGGGCTTTATTGAGAAGTTTAACACTTGTGAAGAAGCATTTACAACCTTGGAAAATGCTAAAAAAAAAAAAAAAAAAAATGTATTGGGAAGGTTTCTTCTAACAGAGGCAACTTCATTTACTCCCAATGGGGAGAGAACAAGAATACATGGTCTCTGCGTACCTTGTTCCCACAACATCCCTGTTAGTGGTAATAAAGAGGACAAAAGGGAAACATTGGAAAACAAGACATCCTTACAGTAGGTACCCATTCCAGTCAAATGTTTTCTCAGCGAAAAAGTGTATGGCAGGCCACCCAAAGCCATGGCCTCCTGGTGATCACTATACTATATTCAAAATGTAAAAACAGGGATAAAACATTTGATAGGGAGCAAGTCAAGGGACATTTACCAATAGGATGATGAGGGAAGATATTTACTTGTTTATGGCAGTGGTGATGCCAACGGTTGAGACATTTGCTGGAAGAGCCTATGGAAGTCCTTGTTCCAGTCCACCAGACCCCATATATGCAATAGTGTCAATGCCTAAAAGAGACAATTGCATACAATGCATAGGTTCTGTAGAACTGTTAACATTTTGTTAATCTGCTTGGAGGAAGTGTCATTTGTTGCTGCCTGTAGTTTATATGTAATGAAAATGAAATGTACCATCTTACACCTAAACAGGGTTAAGCATTGCTAAAAAAAATAAAAAAAAATATGACATTCTGATTATACATTGTTTTATGGCAGCTAAGGTGTTAATTTCAAGACACTGGAAACAAGTTCCTACTCCAACAAAAGATCAGCTAAAAAAAACTAATGTTATCTCAGCTGGAGATGGAAAAGCATATTCATTTTTTTAACCCTTATATCAACCCTAAGCATATGTCCACTTATGATAATTTAATTGATTTACTCAAAAGGCTATTAATTGAGATCTTGATTAGACATCTTAATTTATACAAGTTTTTAAGATGTAAACTTTTGATAATAGGCCATGAGGCTCCACAACCGTGATAGCTGATGTATGTATTTTATGTATTAAGTGTTAACTACAAGATAATTTTTGTTATATGTTATCAGTATGTTTATGTCAGGTTTTTTTTTTTGGTTTTCTCTGTATTATGTGGAAAAATTTGACACAATAAAAACTATTAAATAAAAAAAAAAATGAAATGGTATTTATTTTAGTTAAGGGGTTACTCCAAGCACCAACACCACTTTGGTGTTTTGAAGTGGTCATGGTGCCTGGAGTCTGTATGTGCAATGTTTTGCTATGAAACCTGCACACACTGAGTTTAACCCCTTTGCTGCCAGAGGTGTAACTCCAGCAATAGTGATGTTGCGATCCGTTCGCGAACTTGCTGCGAACTGTTCGCGGTGAACTCCGGTCAGCTGACACATCCCTGCCAATCTCCGGCAGACCCTCCCTCCCAGACCCTCCTACTTCCTGGATAGCATCCATGTTGAAGGCAGCTTCAACATGGATGCTGTCCAGGAGGTGGGAGGGAGGGTCTGCTGGAGATTGGCAGGGATGTGCCTGCTGACCGGAGCTTGCCGCAAACGGTTCGTGGCGAACCGTTCGCAGCAAGTTCGCGACATCACTATCCAGCAATGACCGCGTCATTGCGGCATAATGAGCCAGTCTATATCAAGAGGGTCTTTGAAGGGACAACATAGGTTGCGAGTGCGTAGCCCCGGTGAAACCCTTATTTACCAACTATTAAACCTACATAGCTTTACAGCTGGAAATATACAAAGGGACCACACCTGCACAGACTGGAGTCCAGAGATCTTCAGATAATTCCAAGGAGTATTTTTGGCCCCACAACTAACCACAAAGAAAGGGGTGAGATCTAACTATTAGAAGTTTCTAGAGAAACTAGTATATTGATTTGCATTATTATTATTTTGTATATATACAAAGGACTGTTTTTCCATTTATGTATTTTTTATTACTTCTCTGAACTTTGACGGTACTGACCTTTTGGAATAGGAAAAGTCTATAGTACGATATTTTTTTTTAGGTGGATCCGCCTTTCATCAATGAAGGTCTCTTGTGCTAGTTACTTTGACTGTATTTATATGTGCATATTATTTCTCTCTGTTTTATGTCTTTTCTATACATTATAGGAACAATTATAGATGTACATAGGAGAGTCTTAAAGAGTGGTTCCCAAACTTTTAAGGTTCAAGGCACCCTTCATATTTCAATATTTTTCCAAGCAGCCCCAAGTCAAAACAAATTTCAAGGTTGTATATCTGTACAGCGCTGCGGCATATACTAGTGCTATAGTGAAATGTATAATGTTGGTGTTTGAAGGGGTACTTGCATATAATTTTAGTGTTTCCATACAGGGGTATGTTTGTATGTAATGCTTGGGTTTGGATCTCAGGAGTGTGTAATGTAATGTTCACTTTTAAATGCGGATGTACAATTGTGTGAAATATTTGTGTTTGAGTGAAGGGGTGTGTTTGTATTTTGTGCTGGTTTTTGACTGCTTATACACTACTACATACATACAGACTTACACAGCCATACATGCACATTAACACAGAGATACATATAAATACACTGACACATACACACAAATTCATATAGACACCAACACATATACACACACGCTGACACATGCACACACTGACATATAAATGCACATACACAGATGTGTGTGCACACACTGACAGAGATGCACACTGACATATATACACACTAACACACACACTGACATATTTACACTAACACACACACACACAGATGCACACTGACATACACATAGATGCACACTAACATGCAAACTAACATACACACTAACATACACACACCCTGACACACAACAGGACATACACGTACATGTCGATTTTTTTTTATATCTCCAGCCACCCTCCTGTTAGCTTTTCTTGTGTGTCCAGGAGAGGGGCTTGGAGTCCTGGTTCTACTGCTGCTGGTGTGAGTGAGGGGTCTGGAGCAGCTCTGGAGTGCTGAGGCTACCTTCTTTCCCTCCCACACTGCGCCCTCTACAAGAAGCTGGGAGGAAGTGACAGGCTGTCACTTTCTCCCAGCCGGCCGACACTACACGGACACCCAACTGGCCCGTGTACAGCAATAATGTTTCCCTGGTGCCATAATCATAACACCGGGAAAACATTTTGCAGCACCCCTGTGTGCCCCTCGCGACGCCCCAGCACACAGTTTGGCAACCGCTGGTCTAGTGGATGGGTATTTGTACAGTTAGATAGCATTGTTAATTGGTTTCCATGCTCAGGTGCTTAAATAAATTTTTGCCCACACATGCGGTCACATAGAAAACCTTAGCCTGTTACATTACAGACTCATCCCAGTCACATTTGTCTCAGTTTGTTTTGGCTTAAATGCATTTGCCTAGTGTATCCCTAAGTTAAGTCTTCTTCAGACATGGAGCCATGCTCACTCTTCTTAGAGGGAAATCAGCTACACAACATTGTACTAACATTGTACAAGTACTAAGGAAGCAGATACGATTCTATCTCCACCAAATACTTATGTTTAACACAGTGGTTTCCAAACTATTTAGGTTCAAGGTGACATTAATATTTCAATATTTTTTCAAGGTGCCGCAAGTAAAATAAATTTCTAGGTTGTATACATGTGCAGCGCCGCGGCATATACTGGGCCCCTATTCAGCAAAAATGTTTTCCTGTCCGGGGCGGATCTAGAACCTAACCTCGGGAGGGGCACTTGTAGATTATTTAAAGCACTAAGAGGATGATAAATAATGGGAATTGAAAATAAACCATTAAATGTAAAATGATCCAAAACAAGTAGAAACAAAAGCTATAGTATAATAAAGTTACGCAGACTAATCCTGCCCTGCAAATTGCCAGAAGAGAAAAGTTAAACAAAAGCAGATAATTTGCAGCAGGCCAAGGAATGATGAGAGTGACCAGTAGAAAATGGACCAGTTATAAAGGAACTCACACTTGTTATGGTCATTGGAGATCCTGGGCACAGTATTACCGTAACAATTTCATTAAGATGATGAGTTCCTTTAATGAGGTTATACAAGATAATGCATATTCTTTTTTTACACCATTACCACCTCCCCTTAATTCTGACCATAGAACATGATGAAAAAAATGATAAAATGCTCAAAAACGTTTCTGTTCACTGTATGTATTATTAGACACATTCAAATTATACTCTTCTTCCAGAAAGGTTTTAGCATTGCTGTATAATGATGGATGCGTTCTTGATTAAGATTTTTGGAAGATGATATCTTTGGACAGCAGTAGGTAAAACACAATTTTATCTTTTGACATATTATTGCAATCAAAAATACAACCTTTTCATTTAGTAACTCCAACAATATCTTTGGCAAAGGTACAAAGGAGGTTTTTCACATAAAACCGAAAGCATCACATTTAATTTCCAAGGAGGAAGAATAACTTCTCTTATTCTTGGTCTAATATTAGAAATGGCTTTAACACTTTTTTTTTATCCAGGAAATGATTTGCAATATTTAAAAATCCAATAGTATGAGTATGTACTTTTTTATTTTATTGAGGCATTTGAGTAATTCACAACATAAAATAACAGTAGGAGTGATGGCACATGAACAATAACTACATAATAATAATAAGAATGCATGTGTGATACATGAATAGGTAAGAACATAGGATGATCATATGCACGAAGATTAAATGTGATTGAAAAACAATGAAAATAATGAAAAGCATAGTGCATATGTGATGCAAATAATATATGAAAACAGTGCACGATCATAGGCACTAAGATTAGCTGTGACTGAAAAAAAAAAAAAATCACTCTTCGGAGGGCCCTATAACCAGTGAACTGAGTCCCACAGAATAAAAAAGAAAAATACAGCAATAATAACGTATAATTGTGACTCTTTTCCAGGAGTAGAATGTTCCTCAGTTCAGCCTAGAATTCAGCTAATGCCCCATTGGGGGAAGACAAAGCCCCACCTCAAAAGTAATATCCGATTACATGGTATACCGGTTGACATACCGGTCCTTAAAATTTATCTCCAAATTCTGGGGGTGTTTCTGTGCATAGATGGGAGTCATACTTTCCTTCTCCTCAGTCTATCACCCTCAATTTAATGGTGCTGCTGAAAGGGTGTTTCAGACTGTGGAACTTGTGCTGCTTTGCTAATGAACTTCAAGATAATTGGTCTGGTCTACTCCCATGGCTTAGTTTGCTAGAAACTCTGTCAGTCATGTCTCTACTGGACTAAGTCCTTTCATGGTGGCTTATGGTATTCAACCAAGCATCCTTCCTGGTGTATTTTCAGATAAGGGAATACCCGCTTTGGATGTGCACCTTGCTACTTTGAGGGAAATGTAGGACTATGCCCCGAAAGAGATTCGCTGAGCACCTCAGGGCTGCGGCTCCTAGCAATGCTCCGGGTGGTAGGGTTTGGGTATCTACGAGGAATCTATGTCTACGTGTTCCTTTGATTAAGCTGGCACCTAAATATATAGGTCCTTCTAAGGTTTTGAGCTAAATCAATCCTGTCTTTTATTCCTTAGAATTGCTTTCTTCCCTGTGCATTCCTAACACCTTTCATATGTCCCTTCTCAAATCGTTGCTGTACAAAAGGTTCACTAAGCCTGTTGTTCGTCCTGGCCCCGTCCATGCTGCCTCCAATGAGGAATATGAGGAACACTCTTTTCAACTCTAGGTTTTCTCATGGTGCCTTACAGTATTGGGTCAACTGGAAGGGTTATGGTCCAGAGGCACGCTCCTGGGTATCTTTTTCTGATGTGCATGCGCCTTGTTTGATGAACGCTTGTTATGCTCGTTTTCCCCTGAAGCCTTCTGCTTTCCACCTTCCTGGCGGCTTTCTGCCTGCTTACCGGTCTGTACGGCTCCGGGTGCCGCGATCCCCTCTGGCATTCCGCCTGATGCTGCACAGCGTGTGTGTATAATATATATTATATATTAATATATATATATATATATCCAAACAAACTAACCAATTCGGCGTTCGCCAACCTGAATGCAAAAATTCAATAGACGGAATTCAGTGCATATAAATGATGTCAGAGGACAGATTAGGAAGGTCAAGTACCTTCCATGAATAGTGGTCAACTCCAAGTGGAATTAGATCATTTAGAAGTAGGTGATGCCTATTTATACTTACCTCTTCCATTCCTTGTTGCCCTGTATTTTCTGGCTCTTGTCTTGCGTTTATACTGTCTTCTGTACTCCTTTGATCGTGGCTTGTCTATACGATATTCCAGTCTTCTCTACTCCTTTTAACCTCGGCTTGTTATACTTACTCGGTTTGTTCATTAACCCAGCCATTCTAAGGTATACGGATTCTCTTTTAGTGATTTTGTCTGTGTGTTTAGGTTCCAGCATATCCTTACACCCGGGTGCTGGCCCAGAAGCCCACATGAGTTGGAACAGAAAAGCACAAGATGATGCTCAGGCAGGTTGCTTGGGGGCCACCTGATTTTGCCTGCGGCGAACCCGATCCAACAAGGGATGGAGTACGGGTCAATTATCTTGTGGCTCCTGTGCTTTGAAGGGCCCTTCACCACCAGCCTTAAGATAGGCCTCTGCCTGCGTTGACAAGCCATGCGGTCACAAGCAGGAGAGGGGCCACCCACAGTTACCTAAGCTTCACTTTGTGGGTTTCTAGGCACCGCCGAGTCATAGACAGCTGCGGATTCCAGGCGTGCTGTTCGATTCATTAAGAAGGCATTGAAAATTAGATTCAAGTGGTGCAAGACATCATTGTGCCTTCCATGAGTGTAGGAGAGCATGTGGTATCCGCCATCTTGCAGGCCTGTGTCCCCTTGCTTCCACAGTATGCATGTGGCATGAGACAGTAGCCTCCAAGGGCCAGACCGGGTTAACCCCCCCACCCCCCAGTCCAGAGGGGGGAGAACAGGGCACCAAGCATTAACATAGTACTGAAGTGGAGTTCGGCCGCCACTCCATCTCACCAGATGCCCTACGCCTCCAGGCCAACTCTCATTTGTCCAACAACATGTTTGGAGTAAAATCATGCATAAATCATCAGGGGTAACCATAGTCGGTTCTGGAATATTGATAAGGTAAGTAGCTTTGTTTGTGGGGTACTGTAAACAAGATTATAGCTTATATTGGGGGTCGAGAGGTTCTCCAAGCTGCGTCTGTCCGGCATGACAGTCAGGCCCAGCCCTGAGTTTGTACTTTCATAAAGCTTTGGCTAATGTATTTCTTGAATTTGTAAATTCCAGATTTGAGGGACTGATGCCGATCACAGATAAACCCAAGAAAAACCTTCCAGATTCAGATTCAATGGTAATCTCTTAATCTCTCCTGGTAGAATACGTTTTGGCCCATAGTAGCATTTAAATTCAGATACATTAGTAATACCCCTGTTATATTAAACTTGTTAAGGAACACTCCAGACACAAAGAATTCAGATTGAATATGGATGTTTTGCTGCTAGTGCATCTATTCCATTTTCCTTCTTCAACAGCTTGGTGGCTTTTGTAACTTAATTGGAAGCAACATCTGAGAGTATAGAGATGGCAAGGACATTTTCTGTTCTAGTATTTCTGTTTGGGGAAGTCTTACATGTGCCTTTGCCCATTTCTCTATGTGAATACATTGTGTCATATACTCCAGGAACGTCACAGTGGTTCTGATGGCTTCTTCAACAAAGATACTGCTGTCAGTAATTTTTCTGTCTACTCCAGAGGCAGGGATAGGAACATGTATTCTATATCTATGATTAGACCCAAAAAATGAATGATATTGGTTGGAAACAGAGAAGATTGTATACAAATTTATAATCCATGCTCTTTTAAAATGGAAATAGAAATCTGAAGACGATACCTTGCAATGTCTCCCAATGGATCATTTACCAGCCAAATGTCTAAGTACAGAATTACTGCTATTCCTCTTCTTCTTAGAGCAGCTGCAATTAAAATAATAACATTCGCAAATACGCAAAGAGCTGATGTTAACCTAAGGGGCAAGGCTCAGAACTAGAAGTGATATCCTCTTGGGAACCAAGGAAATATTTTATTCCAATTTTTTTTGTGTGTGTGTGATTTCCTACCTATTTAAGTTCCCAGCATGCCAGCCTATCACATGACATATCACTGGAAAGCCCAGGATGGTCCTCTTTAAAATACAGAAGGTATTGATAGAGTAGCTCAAAAGAATAAAAGAAGATGCATGTGAACGAAATGTCCAGTACAGAAGACACAAAGTAACAGGAAGCGCCTCTAATTGCTGCCTGGTAAACGGCCTCTAAAGGCAGTTTTAACTCTGCAATGTAAACAGGGCAGAATTAATTTCTAACTTCCAAAGTAGAGTCTCTTCCATTGTTACGGTTTTGACAAGAAATATATCTTTGTAATTGAGTTAACCTTTCCAAAAATTGTTCAGCTGTTTTGCTTTTTTTAAATTAGCAATTTATATCTGGATGCATATTTAAATACAAGGCAATAAAATAACTAGCTGTGAGAAACAGTATGGAAGACTTAACAGAAACGTGAATGTGGAAATATTCTTACCATTAAAGAAAGGAGACAGAGGTATGTTTTTCCACTGTAGGTAGAAAGGAAGACGTTTGGGTATGCGATAATCTACTCCTACAAAAAATAAAGTGAGCAACACATGGAAAAAAAGTAAATGTTCAAGCATGCTTTGTTACATACAGATAAGGGAAAAAATTATATGAAATATAGGGTAAAAAAAGGGTTCAAAATTTTTTTTAGAGGAAGCAAAAGAGAAAAGACCATGATGTGAAACCATGCTGAGGGAATATAGGGAGAATCATTGTGTATTACGAAGTGTTAAAAACAAAGGAGGTATATTTGAATGTCCAGGTTTCTAAAATGTTCATATATTGGGGAACTCTGTTGTGGATTTGAGCGGTCAATTATTCCATACCCTTCCATGCTAGTTTTAAATAGAGCTTTAATCTTTTGTAAGTTTTGTTCAACAAGACCAGACATGTGGACAAAGGTTGCCTATAGAAGAGCATGCAAAGTGAAAAATACTTCATCTTGAAATCTCTAAAAATATAGAAGTATGTGCCCCACTGCATGTAACAAGGTTGAGTATGTCCAAGATAATAAGGTCCATATACCAACTTAATATGGTCCCTCAATTTCTCTTGTGACAGAGGCTGGTCACTGTCTCTTTAGCACAGGGTTAGGAAGTGCAGTAGTTGTCAACATGTTTATGACACAGACTTTGTAGCATAGCAAGGTGTTTCACGGCTTAGATTAAGAGTTTTACAGCAGTTATCGTGAATACCTTGAGTCTACGAATTCTAGAAGGTGGTTAAGCAGGATGATCAAGTTGATCTCCAGAGTTTGTGCCTTGGTATTGCTATTCACATTGACAGGGAGATTTGGGTGTAGCTACAGAAGTACAATTTGAGCTTCTAATATATATATATATATATATATATATATATATATTTATTTATTTTTTAATTTCTTAAATTTTTTTGTAAGAAGAGAAGAGGAGGGATAGTTTAGGATGTTTTTTTTATTTTTTATTTATAGAATGTGGTTTTGTAGGGATGGAGTGGTTTAAGAATCAAAAGCAGTTCTTGAACTGTAACTTCCCTGTCCAAACATTCCCTAGAAAAGTTATTAAACTTTAAAACAGACAAACCAATTCACTGACTTGATATGGTTCAACTGTTTTAACCCCTTAAGGACACATGATGGAAATATTCCGTCATGATTCCCTTTTATTCCAGAAGTTGTGTCCTTAAGGGGTTAAAGTCATATATATACACTTTTGTGTTGTAATTGTTTTATTCTAGTGCATACATTAATATTTACCAGAATACGTGGGAAAACCTATTGTGGATGGGACTGTTCATTTTGTATATTCTTTGGCTCATAGCTGGCATAGGAAATTGATTTATTTTTAATAACTATGTTATGATTTAACGCAATATTAGCTAGTTTTTGTACTTTATTATTTTTGCATTTATTGCTGCCACTGCATATACCTGAAATAATGTATTAAACATCAACCAGAGTCTTATAATTACTATTGCTAGATATCATTAAAAAAACATTAACCTTTGCTTACTAACTCTGTATCTACACATAGCTGTGTAATACTTCCTATGGATTTGGAGTGGAACTCAACTGCAGAATTAAAATTAGGAGAACCCTTAGGTTTTAATAGAATAATTAAGAGAGATAGAATAATTCTTAAACAAGGTTTATTTAATAGTGGATTGATGACAACAGTCCCAGTAATGTGAAGAACACAAAATGAAGATAATTTGAGTTCGATGAGAAGGGTTCCTGTAGTCTTAAGGAACACAATATTTAGAAAGTTGACGAATAGTTCCTGTAGCTTTAAGGGAACAATATGAAGATAGTTTGATGAGAAGAGTTCCTGTAGCTTTATGGAATACAATATAGATATAGTTTGATGAGAAGAGTTCATGTAGCTTTAAGGAACACAATATGAAAGTTTGATGAGAGAGTTCCTGTAGCTTTAAGGAACACAATATGGAGATAGTTTGATGAGAGAGTTCCTGTAGCTTTATGGAATACAATATAGATATAGTTTGATGAGAAGAGTTCATGTAGCTTTAAGGAACACAATATGAAAGTTTGATGAGAGAGTTCCTGTAGCTTTAAGGAACACAATATGGAGATAGTTTGATGAGAGAGTTCCTGTAGCTTTAAGGAACACAATATAGATATAGTTTGATGAGAGAGTTCCTGTAGCTTTAAGGAACACAATATGAAGAGAGTTTGATGAGAAAGTTCCTATAGCTTTAAGGAACACTAGTATAAATTTAGTGACTTATTTTTATAAGGAAAGTTCATAACACGAATCCACATGTATAAATTCATGTAGTAAATACAATTCTAACTTCCAATTAATCTCAGTAGGTAGACACGTAGTGAAAACTGAAGTGTCAATTGAAAGGTAATCATCCAACAATATACCTTGCGTTAATGATAATGAGCTTTACGAAGCAGAGAGAATCCAAAGGTAATCCGAGTAAATTGGAAGGTGAATGGAGATCAGCGGTTACAACAATCCAGGTTCGGTACACGTAATTTGTAGAAGAGAGAGCTTGTTTGTAGCCGGTCTGCTTCAAAATAATCAAGCAGTTTGAATCTGGCACGGTTCCTCTATGTAGCGTGAGGGAGCTGCGTCAGAGGAGGCGTGTCAATAGTCTGTGAACCCGGAAGTGTCGGATCGCCGCTAGTTAAGTTCTGACAGTACCCCCCCCCCAGGAGCACACTCAGGATGCTATCATTTAGGCTTAGATGGGTAACGTCTATGGAAGGCCTCAACCAATCGGTCAGCATGAACAACAGAAGAATCCTCCCAAGTATAATCATCAACTCCATAACCTTTCCATCTTATAAGATATTGTAACGAGCCCCGGTGGATTCTAGAATCTTCTGGATTTCATATTCCTCTTCACCCTGAACAATGACTGGATCAGGAGTAGTAATTACATCCCTATGGAAGGGATCAGGAAGATGAGGTTTCAATAGTGATACATGAAAAACAGGATGAAGTTTAACTGTGGGAGGAAGTTTCAATTTGACAGCATTGTCATTGATTATTGATGTGATACGAAACGGACCAAGGAAGAGGGAACTGAGTTTCTTTGAAGGACTGTTAGTAGCGATGTTCTTAGATGAAAGCTATATGAGATCAATGATTTTATATTTAGCAGGAGGAAGCCTTTTAGCATCTGGAAACTTCTTGTGGCTCCGTAGTGAGGACTCGAGGATTGCTTTTAATTTGAGGAACAAAGAGGACATGGAAGAGTTCCATTCACTGACAGCAGGACTAGACGTAGAACAGATGTCACCTGGAAATGAAGAGGGATGAAACCCGTAATTTGAAGAAAACAAAAAGGAGTAATTTTAGTACTGGTGAATTTTTGTAGTTAACTCAGCCAAAATAATCAAGCAGTTTGAATCTGGCACGGTTCCTCTGAGTAGCGTGAGGAAGCCGCGTCAGAAGAGGCGTGTCAATAGTCCGTGAACCCGGAAGTGTCGGATCGCGGCAAAGCAGCTAGTTAAGTTTTGACAAGCTGGAGTTTGTAAGCTAGCATTTGGCAGTTATGCAAATGTATAAAATAAATAGAAAAAAATAAAACAATAAAAAATTAATAAATTAAAACATGTATGTTTATTTTTGACTTGTTGAACAGCAATCTATATAAGAAACTACTTTTCTGTCCTTAACAAGCTGTAATATGTATTTTATATTGGTTTCCATGGAAACAGATCCCACATTCTGGTTGTGAAAGTGTTTAAAGGGGTACAATTTGTAGTAGATATGAATAAGTAAAAAAAAACATTCATTGAAACAAAAGTCATTTTCAAGTTTTTTTTAAAATTAACAGATATATTCATTATCTATTTTACAATGCGTTGAAAAGTTTTACAGTATTTTATTTTATTCTTTTTGTCTCCAGGTGTTTGTATCAGGGCTACAAACTCTGTTACAAAATTAATTTTCCATTAAGAAAGGTGAAGAACTAATGTTCCCACTTTCCCATATAGTTCTGATCATGTTCGTGTGTTTAATAACCATGAAATACATGAGAATTGAATTGTATTATGCATTACCATATGCACCGGGTAATTAATAATCTAGAAATATAAATACTGTAACAAGGAATTTGTTACACATCCAATCAAGCAGATTTCAATTCAGTGAAGAATGGTTTGGCATTGCAGTATTCAAAAGTATGAAAGGCAGCGTTTTTCCCCTTTATAAAGAGAAGAAAATGCGTATAATAAAGGAGGCTCTCCACTTAATGCTAAAAACAAGGAATTTTAATAACTACCGGTATTTGTTCCACATGTTAGCTAACCATGGTACAGAAGATGAAGTATCTTTATTCATATCTAAATTAACACAGCATTAAGAATTTTCTATAGAGATTTTTTTTTATTAATAAAGGATACTTTACTTTTACGGTGTTAAAAGAACAGTCCCCTGTCTAAACTAAAAAAATATATATTTTTTAAAAATCTATATTTGGTAGTTGCACTTTCAATAAAAACATGCATTTAATTATAACCCCAATGAAAAAAATGCATATCTCAAAACAGCTTGCATAAGTTGCAGAACTCTTGCCTGAAGCCTTTGCAATTACCCCCCACCCCATCAAACCCAACCATTCAAACCAAGCCCAAACTTTCTGTGGCTGTCCAATCACAGACTTCACATTGCAAGGCAGGTGGCTCTAAGCAATTGCTGCCTATTGAGTTTATCTTTACTAAGCTAAGAAACCAGGAAATAGGAGGGCAGGTTGTATGATTGACAGCCATGTGGGGTGTTACAAGGTTCATTTATAAAAGTGGCAATTTCTATTGAAATTGGAAAAAAAAATAGATGACACTCTTTACACAGAAAGCACTTATGGCTATTAATTCCATTAGTACAATATGCAGACCTAGGTATCCTTAGCATATCTAGTTTTTGATTTTGTCAATTTTCTTGGACCCGCAACCTCTAGGACACAATAGCAGTAACCAGTTAGATGTGTTCCTTTCATAGACAGATCTTATTTTTTCATGTAGATTTAGACCTTTTTGAAGCATTTAAAACTGACAATTGTGTATTACACATGTATATTATATAGGACTCGTTACTATATGCTAGCTCCGATTTTAATGTATTATATTTTTAAGCAATATAGCAGCATGTAAGCCGTACAAGTCTGTCACGGTTTCATTGTTTCACTGTAGTGTGTTTTATTCACGGTCACTTTAATCACTGTTTGATCATGGTCTATCACAGATTTTCACATAGATTGGGCTTTACATGCGGCTACCTTACTACTACTCAATATTGAGGAATATAATCCTTCTCTTATAAATGTATATATAATTTCTTTAACGGATCTTTCCTCCTACTGATACATCTTTTACACCCGATCGCAATTTTTTTGACATTCACTTTTTGTTGATGGTAACCAGGGTAACCACGTTCTGCCCCGCTATGCGTCCAACAGCGTGACATCACACGCGGCTTCTCTGCACTTCCGCGTGTTAAGGGATGGTGGGACTTCACATTATTGATTGGCAAGTGTATTTTTCCTAATTGATATTTACACACAAAAAAAAAAAATAATGTAACTGTAACAGTTAAATAATGAATATGGGCTTAACGTGCAGTCTCAGCTTTAATTTGAGGGTATTGACTTCCAAATTGAAGGAATGGATTAGAAATTACAGCCCCCTCTTTTTCAACGGTCCAAAGGTAATTGGACAATTGACTCAAAAGCTGTTTCATGGACAGGTGTGGTCTATTAAGTCATTATTTCTTCTTCAATTAAGCAAGGAAAAGCTCTGGAGTTGATTCAATTAAACAAGGAAAAGCTCTGGAGCATTCTCATTTGGAAGCTGTTGCTGTGAACCCATAACATGCGGTCAAACGAGCTCTCAATGCAATGAAACAGGCCATCTTTAGGCTAAGAAAAAAAATCCTTTAGAGAGCTAGCATAAACATTAGAAGTGGCCAAATCAACAGTTTGGTATAGACCTGTGCAATTCGTTTTGTTCCCGAATGTGAATTGCCGAACCGAACCGAATTGCCAAAGTGGCGAGGTGCTTCGGATTTCTGAAAAGTGGCAAAACAAGAGAGGGAGGGAAAATTATGTGAATAATGACTGGTAGGGTTAGGGAGCCCTACAGATGTTCCGAATGCCTAAGTTCCGAATTTCAAAGTACTGAACTGAACCGAATTACCAAAGTGCCGAAATTTTTTACTTAACCGAATTTCCAAACCAAATTGTTTGCCCATGCACATCCCTAGTTTGGTACATTCTGAGGGAAAAAAATAATGCACTGGTGATTTCTACACAACACCAAAAGGCCTACACGTCCACGGAAAACAACAGTGGTAGATGATCGTAGGATAATTTCCAGAGTAAAGAAAAAACAATTCACAACATCCAACAACATCTAGGGTTTACCACAAGGTCCAAAGCATTCATAAACCTCAAGAATAGAAAGGCCAGATTAGACTTAGCCAAAAAAGCCAGCCCAGTTCTCTAACAGCATTCTTTCAACAGATAAAAACAAAGATCAATCTGTACCAGAATGATGGGAAGAAAAAAGTATGGCGAAAGCTTGGAACTGCTCATGATCTGAAGCATACCAGATTATCTTTAAACACGGTTGAGGCAGTGTGATGGCACGGGCATGCATGGCTTCCAATGGCACTGGGTCACTAGTGTTTATTGATGATATGACAAAAGCAGCTGGATGAATTCTGAAGTATATAGTGATACATTATTCTGATTCAGCCAAATTCAGCGAAGTTAATTGGACGGTGCTTCACTTTATATAAAATAATAACCTCAAACATACTGCGAAAGCAACCCTGGAGTTTAAGACAAAGAAGTGGAATATTCTGCAATGGCAGAGTCAATCACCTGATCTCATCCTAATCGAGCAAGCATTTCACTTGCTGTAGACAAAACTTAAGGCAACTTAAAGAAAATACCCATGAACAAACTACTGAAGACCACTGCAGTAAAGGCTTGCAAAGGATCTCAAAGGCGGTAACCCAGCGTTTGGTAATGTCCATGCATTACAGACTTCAAGCAGTCATTGCCTGCAAAGACTTCTTGACAAAGTATTCAAAATTAACATTTTATTCAAGATTGCATGAATTTGTCCAATTACATTTGAGCCCCTGAAATTAGGGGACTGTGTATGAATATGGTTGCAATTCCTAAACGTTTCACACAATATTTTTGTTCAACCCCTTGAATTAAAGCTGATATTCTGCACTTAATTTGCATCTCGGTTGTTTCATTTCAAATCCATTGTGGTGGTGTACAGTGGCAAAATTATGAAAATTGTGTCCATATACAAATATTTCCGTACCTAACTGCGTCTGTGTGTATATATATTTGATAAATTGGTGCACAAAACTTTTAAATGTTCTATACACGTCATAATCTATAACATGTATCAGAAAAATAGAAACAATGCGGGGACGGGGACTGGCAGCTGACCAAGATGGTCGCAAGCAACTGGAGCTCATTGCGATAACCTTTTACTTTTCATATGTAACCCCTATTTCACTGTTTATGAATGGCTTGGTGTCATCAAATAAACCAGTATGTGGTGCCTCACAGACATCAGAGTATTTGTTTAGAATGGGAGAGTGGAACACATTCTGTTTTTTTTTTTTTTTTTTTTAACAACTAGTACCACTTATTGGCTATTTTGTTAAGGTACTTATTGCCCTGAGGTAAAGGGAACCTTTGCACTCATTAGCTGCTCAGCAAGTATAAAACACCACTCTTATATTAGACAAGGAAAAGAACACCCTAACATCACGACCGAGGACGGTTCAGGACCGTCATCGGCATTTTTGCCTTGCAGACCGATGACTGTCCTGAACCGTCCTAACGGTTTAGTTACTTACCTGATCGCCGTCGTTCCCCCGGCGGCGATCAACGTTGCTCCGGTTGTGGGGAGACTGCCTGCAGCCCAGACAGTCTCCCCACACTGACTTAGGCCCCCTGTGGCCATGTGATCGCTGAACACAGCGAACACATGGTCACAAAAGGTGTCCATGTGTCTGCCTGCAGGGGGACTGTCTGTGCTGACAGGCAGTCTCCCTGCATGTGTAAAATAAAAATAAAAAATAATAAAGTTAGTGTTAATAAAAAAATAAAATAATTATATATGTGTATATATGATATATATATATATATATAATGTCATACTAAGTGTATTTTTATATTAATATGTACTTATATTAATATATATTATATTAATATAAAATACACTTATAATTAAATTACACACGTATATATAATAACTATATATATTGTATATATTATTATAAAATATAAATAATAAGTAATTTCAATTAAATAAAAAATTTTTAAATAATAAAAAAATTTAAAAAATTATATATCTATATGAAATTTTATTCTAACTGTATTTTAAAATTAATATATAAATATATTTATATCAAAATACACTTAGAATGAATTTGTATATATATCTATGTATATATAAATAAATAAAAATACGAAATATACATATGTCCATATACAAAATTACATAAATAATTATATAAATATACACGTAGACTTCAAATATATAAATATGCATATATATTTAAATTCTACGTGCGTATTTATGTAATATTTTTACATAATTCAGTAATTTTATTGATTGCAATTTGAGGGACCTGCCTGCCAACCCAGGCCGAAATTCCAGAGAATTTAATTTGCTAGCACTGTATTTTACCCTGTAACGTTCTACGACACCCTAAAACCTGTACATGGGGGGTACTGTTTTACTCGGGAGACTTCGCTGAACACAAATATTAGTGATTCAAAACAGTAAAACATATCACAGCGATGATATTGTCAGTGAAAGTGACTTTTTTTGCATTTTTCACACACAAACAGCACTTTTACTGATCATATAATTGTTGTGATACGTTTTCCAGTTTTTAAACACTAATATTTGTGTTCAGTGATGTCTCCCGAGTAAAACAGTACCCCCCATGTGCAGGTTTTATAGTATTTTTGAAAGTTGCAGGTCAAATATATGGGTCAAATATTTTTACATTGAAAATGGCCAGGTTACGTTGCCTTTGAGAGCGTATGGTAGCCCAGGAATGAGAATTACCCCCATGATGGCATACCATTTGCAAAAGAAGACAACCCAAGGTATTACAAATGGGGTATGTCCAGTCTTTTTTAGTAACCACTTAGTCACAAACACTGGCCAAAATTAGCGTTCAATTTAGTTTTTTTACTTTTTTCACACACAAACAAATATGAATGCTTACTTTGGCCAGTGTTTTCGACTAAGTGGCTACTAAAAAAGACTGGACATACCCCATATTGAATACCCTGGGTTGTCTACTTTAAAAAAAATATGTACATGTGGGGTGTTATTCAGAGATTTATGACAGATAATAGTGTTACAATGTCACTATTGATAAATTTTAAAAATTTATGTTTTGAAACCGCAATATCCTACTTGTACCTATAGCCCTATAACATGCAAAAAAAAAGCAAAAAAGCACGTAAACACTAGGTATTTTTAAACTCAGGACAAAATTTTGAATCTATTTAGCAGTTTTTTTCATTCGCTTTTGTAGATGAGTAAAAGATTTTTCAAGTAAAAGTCAAAAAAACATGTATTTTTTTCAATTTTTCATCATATTTTTTTTATTTTTTTTAAATTAAAATACATGAGATTATATAAATAATGGTATGTAAAGAAAGCCCCTTTTGTCCTGAAAAAAACAATATATAATTTGTATGGGAACAGTAAATGAGAAAGCGGAAAATTACAGCCAAACACAAACACCACAAAAGTGTAAAATATGCCTGGTCGCAAATGTACAACATCGCAAAAACAGTCCAGTCCTTAAGGGGTTAAACGCAGATTTTACCATTTCAAAAATTGCTTTTTATTCAGAGTATGCATGTATATTTATAAATGAGTCAAATGTTACTTGTGTTTCTAGGTTACTGGAACAGTTACTTTAAACAATTAAACAACTGACTGGATTAAATTTGAAAACTTTACAGTAATTATATTACATGTAAAAATAATCACACCATATAAACACAGCACAATTCCACTCACTTGCAGAATATGTGAGTGCCCACTCACCTTCTCTTACGTCACCCAGATTGTCCATATCAGTCAATTGGAATCAGTGAGGACTGAGCAGGCATTCCTGTTGTCTCTATGCCCACAAACTCAAATACATTTAGCGTTACATATGTACAAACAAAGGCAAATTATATAGTAAAGATAGCTTCTGCAAAGAGAGACATAACAGAATTGTTTAAATTTTTCTCTAAAGTAACTGAATCGCCCACACAAGTATTTGTAGCAAACAATGGCATCATAAAAAAAACATACTAAAACTGCAAACATTCATCTCATACAGATTTTATTTCCCCTCATAATGATAGATACATAGTTTAGGTAATGGGTAGTCAACCTGGTTGGGATTTCAGGTGGACGGTGGTGGGTTCTGCAGAAAACTCCTGGTAGGCCAAGTTGGCCATGGACCAAGGCCAGGAGGGGATATCCTTTCATTTCCTCTGCCGGCCCATGCAGAGTCAGCCTTACTGTAAGCCCTCTCACACACACAGCCCCCTTACACACACACTGCCCCCTTCACTCACATAGCATCCTTCACACATACAAACACACACATCACTCCAACACACACTGCTGAACACACAGAGAAAAAAAAAGTCAAAAAGAAAAAAAAAAGGTAAATATTTCACCTTTCAAAGAAATAAAAATACAAAAAAGTCATATTTGTGCTATAAAATTTGTTACTGCAGCACTGGTTGGCGGTAAGGAAAGTTTACCATCAACAAAGATACAAAAGTGGGCGGTAGGTATTAAAAGGTTGATACCCCTGGTTTAGGTAAACCAAAAACCCTGAGTTGTAAACCTCTTATTTACGAACTACATTTCCTATGATGCATAGCCAGTCACATTAACAAAATAGGCTTATAACATATTTCCTTCTCAATCCAATTTTAAAGTTAAAAATAATTTGGTACAGCATTTTAGATAGATTTCCTTAAATGAAGCAAATAAAAACCAATATTTAGCTATTATAAGAAATATAAAATAGTTTTTAAGACAAGGCTCAACAAATACTGGATGTCAGATTACTTTGTAATAAGGTAATGCACATTGACACCCAGATATTCCTCTCCCATCATTTTCATACATACATTACACTAACAGCATATTCTAGTTCTTTCATTCAGAACAGGGCTTCAAAATACAGTAACTGTTTTTATTTAATTAGCACCTGGATTATCATTTATGAAGCTGCTTGCTCTTCTGTGCCAATAGCACTGAGTATGTAGATTGTCAGAGCATTGCATATCGTGATATAGAACAGAGTTGTTTTATACACCCCAATCCAGCAAAATAAATAAAACTGGCTTAAAGGACCACTATAGTGCCAGGAAAACATACTCGTTTTCCTGGCACTATAGTGCCCTGAGGGTGCCCCCACCCTCAGGGTCCCCCTCCCGCCGGGCTGGATGGAGAGGAAGGGGTTAAACTTACCTCTTTCTCCAGCGCCGGGCGGGGAGCTCTCCTCCTCATCTCCTCTTCCTACTCCCTCTTCTCCTCCTCTGATTTTCACAGTGAGAAGCACGCAAGTGCCTCTAGCGGCTGTCAAGAGACAGCCACTGGAGGCTAGATTAACCCATTTATAAACATAGCAGTTTCTCTGAAACTGCTATGTTTATAAAAAAAAAAAAAAGGATTAACCCTAGCTGGACCTGGCACCCAGACCACTTCATTAAGCTAAGTGGTCTGGGTGCCTATAGTGATCCTTTAAGGTTTTAACTTGTGTAGCGTGCCAGGCAAAGTTTGCTTTGTTCAAATTTACCAATTCTTTAAAATGCACTACAGAAATGTAGAAAGTGAAAAATAAAATAATAAATAGGATATTCCAATATTTTCTGCTGATTCTTCAGTTACCTCTCAAATCTTTTATTGGTAACAATCCCCAAGAGTTTCCACTTGCCCAGAAGTTACCAAACTAGTAACTCCGGAAAATGATACCATGTCTCTGAAGTGTGAAATTTCTAAACAAAGAGCAGGTGCTAACCACATATTGAACAAGAAAAACAAATCCCAAAATGAATAAAATCTTACTTCCACGAAACAAAATACATCTCAGTTTATTTTCAACTTGAAATGCTATGTAGAATTAATTACACATTGCAGTCTACAATTCAAATTGCTCATCGGAGTGTTCTCTATGGAATAAAGATAAAAAAACAAAAAAAACTGTAAAAAATTTTGGAAATAGTTACAAGATTTCAGTTATTCCAGTAATTATCAGGTTATTAACTTTTGCTAATATTAACAGCAGTTATACCTAGAACATCTATTTTTTTATATTTTGCCATTAGATTATTTTAAAATGTGAACTACATTGTATCCCATTATTGATTCTAATGATTGAGAAGCTTCAGTTAAGGGCAGCGTCGGGCAAGAAGAATTCTTCCTCTGATTCTACTTAAATTGACATTTTATGTTCATGTTCTCAGTGTAATTACAAGGCAGAGAAGACTGCAAGCCAATGGCTAATGACAGGAAAGAAACACTTTGAAGATTAAGAGTCCAGGTCTTTTTTTTTTTTCTGTCCAGTGTATTTGAGAATTCTTATACATTGACTGAGAACATTACAAATAACAGGAGGATAAGACTGGGATTAAAATAATAAGCCAATTATTTTATGTAACAATTTACAAAAGTACATTTTTTTTCTTCCATCTGCACTGAACACTTTGTAGCAAATGGCAGTTAATTTGGCTGTGTATTTTTTTTCCAGGTTCATTGTCCAATTGGAAATTTAAAAAGAAAAATATGTAAAAAAATAATATAAAACAGATAAAAATTAGGTCATTCTGGTAAGAGACGCCATGATCGAGGGTCCAGTCTCTCTTTGATGGACTTTTGCCTTGGGGTTGGTACTGGTTTTACAGGTTGTTCATCTTGTGTTTGAATTTCATTCTTGTCCTCCGTAGCATCGCACTTTTCTGTTAAAATAGGTTTACGAGGCGCTGTTGCTGGTCTCTGGAACGGGTGCATTAGAGAAGATAACTTTGAATCAAATGACTTGCGAGAGAAACTGGAACGTGGCCAGAAGTTCTCTTTTTCAGCAACGTCTGAATGTTGAGACTCTGCAATGTACGGTGCTCTGTTGGGTGGGGGAGGAGGAGCTCTTCTCTTCTTACCTTTACCATCGATGGGATTCATGACCTCGTCTACTGAATCTGGAGGCATTTTGCTTTTCTCAACATGTAGGTCATGATTACCATCAAATAATGCAGCCCATGGAGGTTGCACACTTTCTGGTTGTCCAATCAGAAACCTTCCATCTGTTTCTTCTATTTTCCTGTGCAGAATGTCTGTTACACTTTCAAATTTAATTGGGGAGCCAATGCCTAAAAAAGGGAAGTAATGCTTGGTAAATTATTTTAAAACAAATAATGAAAAAACATAAACACACTCATTGTTGCTGGCTGTGAGGGACGGAGGTGTGGGCAATACTATAGGACTTTTTTCCCCCAGGTCTTTTGTCTCATCCCCACACTAAAGTGAAAGAATGTCCAATGTTGTTGAACAGACTTTGATCAGATATCTCTGTTCTTACAATAATAAAAAAAAAAAAATCCTCATAATCAGACTCGGAAGTGCTTTTAAAAGAGCTCTCTCTGTGCCTGCATTTGATTGTAGCAAATTAAAGGGTTGCACACATAGAAAAATAAAATTATATAGTGAAAACATGTACACGTGATCAGACACACTCAAAACTATTGGAAAAGTGATGCATTGAACAAAACAGTATTTTTTAAGAGAAGAAAGGGGAACAATCCACTAAATATCAGCATTTCGCCTACACAATTATTAGCTTTGGTTTGTAGATTGTCCCAAACTCAAAACAAGTGTAAGTGAACGCCCTATGAAGAGACTGGAAACGTCACAACGTGTCTAAAATGCCATTGTAGTAGACTGCAAGTACTACAGGTGTAGCCATGTACTCCTACTTTTTCTAACATGGGAGGGAGTTTGTGTGTTGTCTGAGTAAGACTAGGAAAAGGAGATGATCGCACATCTGATGAAATAACAAAACTTAATATTACTATATGTTGGGAATGGATCATGGAAACGGCCAACCAATACCTCATTATTTTTGTGTAGAGAAAATATTGAGCAATCAACAGTTCTCGAACCTTGAAAGCTTTCTTATTACAGAAAGTAGAACACCATAGGATACTTTGTAATGATTTATAGGACAGTGTAGATGCCATTATTCGACATGACTATTTGCACATCAGGAACACAAGAATACTAGGTCTACTACTTGACTTGTAAACATTTCTATTTACACTTACAGGATTATTCACTAAACTGTAAATGGTCATATAATCACAGGAAGTTGAATATTTTTTCCAAAACAGTGGATAGTGAAGAAACATTGTGGACATGGGAAAATATGTCAAAATTTGCTATTTGGGTCAGAAATTTCAACATTTTGCAAGTTTCAGGGATCAACCAATAAGCCTGCTTGTTTTTAAAGAAGGTTGCAGTATACCACATGTACCGTGAATACAGATAGAATTGGTGAATGTCAAAGCCAACAAAAAGAAAAACGAAAATACATTATTTTTCATCCCTTACTGTCCTTGTGAGCACATTGTATTTTTGCAGTAATTTTAGTTCCATACAAACATCATAAATATGTAAAATTCTTGGAAACACATTGTATTAACCCAAACAGATACAGACTCCTAAGATTAACAGTACTTTTGTCACAGAATGAATCACTTAAAAGTTGAACCAACAATGGGCTCTCACTTGTGCGTGAGAATATTCGGTAAAAGGTTTGGGTTTGTGTCTTGCATCCAGGTTGGACGCAACAAGTACCATACGCTACCAGTAGCCACTACCAGCTATTTGGCAATATAAATCTACCATGTCTGCTCTGTCTATTCGCTTACTGACGAATTGCCTTGTTTGCACAGGCTGTTTCACATTCTTGAGATAACCACTGATCATCCTTAAGAAAGGTAAGAAGAATCACAAGTAGAAGTAAAATTTACCCAGATCCCGAACAAACAAGAGCAGTAAACAAAAGAGGAGCTGTTATTTTTGTAATGTTTAATATGGTGAGTGTTGACACACAAAAAATTAAGGTCAAAATTGACTAAACACAAATTAATACATGAAATACTTGCCAATACAAATTTCACATATTTTACCCAATTAATCCAAAGAATAATGTAACTGCAAACATTATGTCTATATTTGGCATCTCACTAAAGCTTGTCTTTTTTTAATAACTCTAAAAAGTTTGTATTTTAATTAAAGTGTCATTTTTGATTTGATTTTTGATTTAATAAATAAATAAAAAAAACCTATATGAGCACCCCTTGATGATAAATGTGCGCACATGCGTTTTGTTATAATCAATCTAAAAGTAAGTAAAGTAAGAACATGTCTGGATTTTTAAGAAAGTAAATAAAAAGCTAATGAAAGGAAAAAAAACAACAAACACTGAGTTAATGTGTTAATTTAATGCAAAACAATTCATAAAATTCTTGTTAGTATGTTATTACAAAAATAGCAAGAATAATATTGAAAATAAAATCCTACTTACTCATATCATGGTAAACTGAAGCTGCCTCTTTTGTCAAAAATAATGGTGGTTTCCGTGGTGACATAATCTCTATTTTCATAACGTTTTCTGAACAATGCTGCCATTGACCTGTAAGGCAAATAATTAAATGAATGGAGGGACAATGATTTTAATTTATAAGTTATACTGTACTGCACAAACTAGATTTGCCTTTTGAGGCTGTTTTGTTTTAAATTCAATACATCATTGAACAAGACGAAGCAAGGTTTTTAAAACCATGAAAGATGCATTTAAACACTTGAATGCTCAATCTCTCGAGACAGCTCTGAATTTACTAGCCCCATATATTAAAAATAGTATATTTTACTCATATTGAACTGTTGAAAGCTGTCACTGATTGTTATTAATGCACAATACAGGCTTGAAAACACAAGTTAGAATGATTATGGTAAAAATTGGCTAATGTACGACATACATATCTTAAATCGGTCCATCTGGAGGACAAATATTGGATGCAGCTTCCAATATGAATCCAATGCTGAATATTCAATAGATGTGCTAAGTGTTCTTGGATTTAGGAAGAAATATGAATGAGCTGCTTAATGAAAGCATATGCACAAGTCAGGAAAATAACACATGCTCAATACCCACATCAAATTATCTGCAAACACAAACATGTATTGATTTTGGGTAACCTGATATAGACATAACATGATCTAAAAGAACATGTAAAAAAAAATAAAAATAAAAAAATAAAAATCGCATGAACACACATGACATTGTTTGACAACACAAATTTAATGCATTTCAAAAGGATTCTGTCTCAATAATATGCTGAAATTTTTGCATGTAAAACCTTTATAGGAAAAAGAACGTCCTTATCAGTGTGAGTACACAGTTTAACCCTCGATAGCATGGTTTGTGCTAAACTGCTGAAAGTCAATCATCCTGTATTAAAAGAAGATAACTCCTAAGCAAACACATAGCAAGGTATGTTTGTTATATGTTACACAACAATGTATTTCTAACAGTTTGAGGGTTGGTTGTAGCTGTGGCCATGGCTTTAGATTGACCCAGAAGGACTGAAGTACAATTTGGGGAAACAGGTTTTTGAACTTGATAAATGACACATTCTGTCCCAATTATTAGAAGCACCAACTAGACTAGATGATTGTACGATAAATGTACAAACACGATGAAAGGGATCTAACACCGAGTCCATATCGGTTGTGGGGTAATTAGGGCATAACCCAACATAGAAATCAATAAGAAGATTAGTACAGACTAGTGAGAAACAAGCTCAATACCCTTGTCAAAGAACTAGCCCAACATTGGAATGAGAAAACCTTAAAAATGTATAATTCGAAAGGGGGGGAGTGAAGAAAGAGAAAAAAAATAAAATAATTTTATATATATATATATATATATATATATATATTAAAAAAAAAAAACACACGCATAACCACAACCCCCCAGGGAGAAGAAGAGTGGGTAGCAGTGGCAGTAGCTAAACCCTCCCCAGTCCCATAACAAAAGGGCTGCAAAACACTGGACTGTGGATGCGAGGCACAGACCCCCCAGATAGACTTGCCTGATGAGGAGTAAGACCAGGCTTTAAATACCTTTCCGCACCACCCCCTCCTCTCCTTCACGGCTACCCCCTTCCCCTCCTTCCTACCTCCCTTACCTCGCCCACTACTGCCTACACCTACCCCCTCCCTTTCCCCGTTGGGTGAGGCGACAGGCTCTTGTAAGAGACTGACACAAAAACCGGACCCAGACATACACCATCCCTCTCCCAGACCGACAGACTCCCCCCACACACCAACATGACTCAACAGATTATATCACTTAATGTTAAAGGGCTCAATGCACCCAGGAAATGAAGGCTCCGCTGCGTGAGCTCAAGCGACTAAACGCGGACATAGCCTTCATAAAGGAAGCACATCTCCCACAGGGAACACACGTGGCCCTCAGAGACCAAGCTTTTAACACAGTGCACGAGGATAGATCCTTCAGGAAACGGAACAGAGTAGCCATCTTGGTACACAATAGATGCCAGTTCCTGGTAACACAGACCATGACTGATCCAGAGGGACGATACATAGTGCTTTCAGGAACACTATATTCACATGTGACACCTTGTAAAATGTATATGCCCCAAACGAACCCAACCAGACTTTCAGGGAAACACTGACCTCCCTGATAAATAACCTCCCCCATGGCATGGTGATAGCTGTGGGAGACTTCAATGCCACCTGTTGCCCAGCAGTGGACAGGAGCGCGGCACCAGGTCATGTGCCCACGCACAATAGGGGAGCACAGGGCAGACTCCTTCACCGCTTCATTACACACCGGCCTCACAGACAAATGGAGGGCACAACACACAGGTTTAAAGGATTATACCTACTATTCGGCACCTCACCAAACCTAATCGCGCATTGACCTATTCCTCATTAACGACACAACGGTCACCAGGGTCGCCAAAACAAATATTGGCTCGATCACTTGGTCCCACCATGCAGACATCTCCCTTACCTTAGATAATCTATGTAGGGCTACGCCCTGGAACTGGAAACTGAACACGGCCCTACTCAGGGACCCTGAAATCGTTGAGGAAGTGAAATCAGAGATCCAAGAATACTTTACCCTGAACGGGGTAGCAGATACCCCCCAGCCATGGTCTGGGCAGAACATAAAGCGGTCATCCGCGGGACCCTCAAAACTAGCCACTCGTAAAAAGAAGCTTAAAATGCAGAAGCTACGCAACCAGCTCTGTGCACTATGCACAGAAGAACAGAAACAAGACCCCACACCACAAACCGCACAAAAGCTAGCAGAACTCCACTTAGTGGTGAAAGACACCTTGCTAGAAGATATGGCCAGGGCACTGACATGGACCAGACGAACATACTGTCAGGGTGGCGGTCTGGTGCCCGGGACCCAGACACTGCCCGGGCAGCGGTGCAAGGACCGGGAACCAGTATGCCTGATGATAAGTGGGAGTCTTCAGCGTTAGAGTGGATAGGTCAGGGTCTGGTGCAGGGTAACCGCATGCCCCCTGGTGTTGAGCACCAGCGTTTGTGCACCCACATACCAGAACCCTAAATCAGCTTATGCGGATCACAGGAACTAGGAGCAAGAAATAAGCAGACCTCCCAGGAGCTGAAATAGGGAGGTACTGCAGCAGGAATGTATCCAGTACAGAAACAAGGCAAGGCTAGAAATAGGCACCAAACATGAAAAACAAGACAGAACTAATCGAACCCAGAACCAGACAAGGATAGGAAGCTAAACCCAGAACATGTACACAAGACATTAAGGAAACATGAACATAACATGGGCAGGACAGGACAGGACTGTACATGGACTGGGTATACAAACTAAAACAAGACAAGATAAAATAGGCAAAACAAGAGGAGAAATAACTAAGCACTATATGAAAATCATGGGGATTTAGTCACATTGATTGATATGATCATACATTGCATAAGCCTGCCAACAACGCCAATGTACCCTATATCTGGCAGGTCCTACTCTGCCTAATGCAAGCTAAACCAACCAAAGAAAACACACACAGTATTTACCTGCAAGAAAGGGCAGAAGACTTGAGCAGCTGCCTGCAGGAACACTGAAACAAAAGGAATGATGGAAAACAAACGGTGTGGCAACATAAAACAAACATTTAAATGAATCCAAGAAACTTGGAAATCCAGGGACGGAATAAAAGGAATGAACCCAGAACCCAGCATAAAGAAAACCAGACATGGAATAGAAAACCAAAAAACCAAGAAAAACTAAACAAGAATTGTAAAAAGAGTACTGGATACCAGAAGCCATTGCCAGAATGACCCGCAGCTAGGAACAGGATGTGACACATACTATGAAAAGGCTAACAAAATGGACTCCCTTCTTGCAGCCACCCTTTGACCCAGGCGGAGACATGCGCACATAACCAAAATTCGAGATGACAACAGAAAGATACAAACTGCACCGACGGACATAGCCAGAGTTTTCACAGAATTCTATAAAAGACTGTATACAACCATACGCCACAAACCAGAGACAGAGACTTAGAGGACGAAAAGGCCACTCATACATATTTAGACTAGATAGGCTTCCTGAAATTAGAGGGAGAAGCGATAGAAGACCTAGGGAGACAAATCACAGAAGAGGAAGTGGGCGCAGCTATATCAAATCTCAAGGGGGGGAAATCTCCGGGGCCAGACGGATATGACAGTACATACTTTAAGACGTTCAGAGAAGAACTGATCCCATTTTTTTACACAATGGTTCAATGGCCTGATAGGGGGCGGACCGACGGACAGAGAGATGTCCCTAGCAACCATTGTTTTAATCCCGAAACCGGGAAGAGATAATTTAGAACCTGGAAACTACAGACCTATCTCAATTCTCAACCATGACGTGAAAGTCCTGGCCAAAATCCTTGCAACCCGGCTGACCCCACACTTATGAACCCTGGTCCACGCAGACCAGGTGGGGTTCGTCCCATGCAGACAGCTCTTTGAAAACACGAGACGCAACATAGACTTGATACGGAGACAAAACGCGACGGGAGAGGCATCCCTGATCCTGTCTCTAGACGCCAAAAAGGCGTTTGACAGGGTTAGTTGGCTTACCTGTTTGCACTCCTGAAATGGATGGGCTTCCCAGTACCATATATCTCCGCCATCCGGGCACTTTACACAGATGCCAAAGCACAGGTCAGAGTAACTGGCGCCCCAAGCATCCACTTCCACGTGAGAAACGGAACGAGGCAGGGATGCCCCCTGTCCCCGTTGCTATTCATCTTAGCACTAGAACCACTACTCACAAACATAAGAGCCCACCCGAATATACTCTGGGTAAAGGTGGGAGGTGAACACTTCCAGTACTTCACGATGTCCTCCTCACGCTGACAGAGCCCAACACCTCCATTCCAGCATTAGCAAAATATCGGGATATAAAGTTAACCTCAGCAAATCCTGCGCCCTTCCACTAAATATGACGGACGCAGACATAAACGAGATCACTGCAACACACCGAATACAGATCTCGGGCACCCACATTAAATATCTAGGCGTACACTTGACAGTAGACCCGAAACAACTACACACACAGAACTACATTCCCATGTTTCATTCACTGATGGAAGACTTAGACAACTGGGTTGACAGACCGATCTCATGGATCGGAAGGGTAAAAATGAACCTACTCCCTCACCTCCTTTTTCTATTCCAGGCACTCCCGATCCAGATCTCCAAAACGGACCTCGCCCCACTACAAAAAGCCATTGGCAGCTTTATATGACATAATAAAAACGGCACCGTGTCTCCTGCAACACCCACTACCAATCAAAACCCACGGGAGGACTGAGGCTGCCTAACTTATTTTATTACTACTTGGCCGCAAAGTTCGCGCAGGTGGCAATGTGGCACGCACCCCCTGGGGAGAGAAAGTGGGCAGACCTAGAAGCGGCACTAACGGGCTCAGATCTCCCACAGTTTTACATTTGGCTGCCCAAAACTCAGCCAAAGAGAGCTTTCCTACGCACGGAATGCCCGGCAATTCTTAACTCCTTGCGGACATGGGATAATTATGAACAAAGATACAGGCTTACTAAGATCCCCTCCCCAATGATGCCCCTATTTAGAAATAGAGCCTTTCCCCCGGGGTTAAGGGCCACAGATTTTAGAAACCTGGAACAGACTGGGCTACAAAAACTATGTCACATATACACAGGCGAAAGGGTGGTGACGTTCGACGAGCTAGCACAAAGGGGGACCCTCAGACCAGGGGATTTCTTCCGATACATACAGCTCAAGGATTACGTGAGCAAACCACAGATCCAAACAATCGCGACAACACATGACGGGATTTGACCGCATATGCCTCAACGAGGCCACCCTCCGGGGCTTGATCTCCTCTCTATACTCACACTAAGCATCAACAACAACCGAATAGGGCACACTAACATACACAGAGAGATGGGAGGCGGATCTGGGGGAGACACTGGAGGGCACAGACTGGCAAGAGATCTGGGAGGCCAACACAGCAGTTACTATCTGTACCACCCTCCAAGAACAAACATATAAGATGATGTTCCGATGGTATGTGACACCACTACAACTACACCGCATGGGCCACAACCCAACCGACCTCTGCTGGAGGCTATGCAGGGTAAAAGGGACCTTCATTCACATGTGGTGGGAATGCCCAGTGGTGGGGACCTTTTGGAGGCGGGTGGGGACACTGGCAGCGAAGGTTTTTCAATTAAATGAAGATATCGACCCATGAAGATATCGACCCATGAACATTCCTCCTCTCAAGGCCCAAGGACAACTGGACCAAACCCGACCAACGACTGCTACACAAACTCACACTGGCAGCCAGACTCGCCATAGCACAAAACTGGCTTAAACCCGACATGCCAGCAATGGCTACGGTAATACAGAAGACACGCAAAATATGCCTCATGGATAAACTGCCTGCTATTACAAGAGAATCCCTGAAGAAATTAGAAAAAACATGGGACTGGACCGAGTGACTGGACAGGACCCCCTCCCCCCCTCAACAGACTAAGAACAACAGGTCCATGATGGAAGACCTAGCTTGTCCTGCCTCCCCGCCGCTCCTCCATCTGCCTCTCCCCCTCCCCACCTCCCCCACAACCAATACGGTTTTCCTTTTCCTTCTTCTTACTAACTTAGACTCACCACTTTGTACATCATTGGTAGAACAACAGCAACAAAGGGCATGGAGGGCCACCCCAACTAAAACCCCACCGGTACCTACTCACAGGGTCCCCTCCTCACAAACTAAACCCCCTTCCCACAATTTCTTGAGTAGACACACCATATGCGAAAGACAACACCCAAAAGGATACTCACATGAAAGGTGTTAGAACACAGGAAAAGTGACGTCTACTTCATAGGTCAGAGTACGATGGGAATGCATAATACAAAGCGCATACGCCATAGCGATAGCCTAGTTAATTAGAGTGAGTGAGGCCACTACAACCAGCCAGGCGGCTGGGCGACCTCATAAGTTCACGCCAAACACCCAGCGGTACACTACCGACTTCAAACGACCACAAGAGATAAGGATGTTAATAAACCTAGGTTTAAACAACACGCCAAACAGACCAGAATGGAAAACAGCAGAACATAGTTAGGTTGATGTATCTATGCAGATGTGTTCGGCCATAAGGCCCATTGAAAGAATATGTTATACCAACGTCGATGTACTTCTATACCTTGACAATTGTTCCTACCCCTTTTTTCTTTCTGTAACCCAATCCATGTTATGACTTCAAAAAAAAAAAAAATTCTATAAATAAAGAAAATATATTAAAAAAAAATAATTTATAATTCACAACTATTATTAAATCCCTGTAAGGATGATACAAACACACACAAAAAAAACAGTGCCAGAAAAATGAGATAAAGTGAAAAAATAGAAAATAAATCAAATTGGACAAGCAGATGGATCCTATATAGATAGAATGATTTCCCAGCTTGGAAATAGACTAGAAAGCAGTTGAACGTAACCTGATACTATGTTGCAAAAATGCATACAAATTGAAAGCACCCAGCTAAGTCTGATGAGCTGCTGGGGGCTAGGAAAGTCTGATATAGTATCGAATATATAACAATAAATGTAGATAAAGAATAGCAGATTGATCATAAGGCAGTGTAATGGATCATAGGCAGAAATTGTAGAGTAAAGAAGGCTCTGTATGGTGTTAGCCAGTGACTCTGTCTTATTAATCAGCTTAACTAATCATTAAGAAACCATAGAAAGAAAAGGAAATTGTAATATACGGGGTAATCCAAAGCAGTAAACCCCAGGCTGAGAAACTTTAACAGCTGGGAAACCAACAATTAAATATGAAATTGTCCCTAGTAGAATATCCCTTATGGTCAAATGCTCAGAGCCAATATAATAATATAGATGATAGACAAGTATGCAGACCTAAATTGATCCGCTCATAAATTAAGGTACAAGTAGTCCCATACAGGATACACCCTGAAGATACAGAGATAAGTCAATAGTATAGAAAAGATAGATAAAAAATTAATTAAAAAGAATCAGTAAATAACTGCTTCAGGGTAACCCCTCATAAACTAGATATAGCCAGTGTGAAATAAGCTAAACACTGCTGCTGCAAGGCAGCCTATCATCTACCTAAAAGAGCCGATACCAACTCATCTACTACTGCCTAAAAATAGAAACTACCTATTTTCCCAGGGAGATCATTAAGATTTATAGTAAAAGCAAGTTGCTAAGGCATGCAAAAGGTGTCCAAGTATTAAAAATGACCAGTTGAGCGTCTGCTCAGACTAGATTATTGTCTGGATCTTGTAATAACTAATAATGTTGACCTATTTTTTAGGGAGCATTTGGGAAATAGTAACCATAATATTGTATCATTTGAGATTAACTAAACAAAACAAAAAAATAATAATTATATGGGCTGTACAAAAATGCTTAATTTACAAAATGCTAATTTCGATGGCATAATGACATTTTTAGAAAAAAAGAATGGCAGATAAGAACCATTCGTCCCATCTATTCTGCCCAATTTTTTAAATACTTTCTTTAGTCCCTGGCATTAGCTTATAGTTAGGATAGCCTTATGCCTATCCCACGCATACTTAAACTCCTTTACTGTGTTAACCTCAACCACTTCAGCTGGAAGGCTATTCCATGCATCCAATATCCTCTCAGTAAAGTAATACTTCCGGATATTATTTTTAAACCTCTAATTTAAGTCTCTGTCCTCTTGTTGTGGTAATTTTTCTTCTTTTAACCCCTTAACACCGGAGGGCGCACTATTATGTCTTATTTTAGGCGGCTCTAAATGCCGCCGGGCGTAATAGTACAGCCTCCGTTTTTGTTTTTTTTTTACTCACCCGGTCGCCGGCGATCCCACGCGGCACGTCCGACCTCCTGCAGCCCCACGGCCATGTGAGAGTGAGGTCCTTGCAAGGACCTCACAATCACATGGCCGGGTTAGCTGGCTACTACATTGCCAGCAGGGCGACTGCCTGTAATGACAGGTAGTCCCCCTGCTGGCTGAATTCAAATAAAATAAATGTTAATAAAGTGTAAAAAAAAAATATATATATATATATACATACTTAGATCATATATATATATATATATATATATATATATATATACACATATACATACACACATCATACACTGTCTAGGTGTATTTTACTATATATATATATATATATATATATATATATATATATATATATATATATATATATATATATATATATATATATATATATAAATTTTATATATATATTAATATCAAATTACACGTAGACTGATACTGATTAAATATATATATATATATATATATATATAATTATTGTTATATATCTAATATAAAAAATAAATATGTAAATACGTTAAATTAAAAAAAAAATAATTTAAAATATATAGATGTATGTTATTTCGTTCTAACTGTATTGTATATATTTATATCAAAATACACGTAGAACAAAATAATATATATCTATATACATAAATATATACGTATATATCACTATATATATATTTGTGTTAGGTGCTTAAGATAGTACAGTATGAAATACCATGAATAAGCGTAGGATGATAAAAGGAGCAAGTCGGTTGTGGTGTGCCGAAACCGACGATGAGGTAGGCCTGAGAAAGAAGAGGGCCCACCCAGGAAAAGAAATAGAAAGGAAATAAATGTTAAAAGTGGTGTGGTGGGAGGGTCATTCAACGCTGACCTCGAACGGTAAGGAGCAAGGTAAGGGGAGTGCCTTAAGTAGGCTAGGGGTAGCAAACCAGCACCTCCCACCAATGCAGGCAAATTGCCTTAATACATACATATATATATACATATACACACACACACACACACACACACCTATATATAAATAAAAATATTTTTAAAAAATTATATATATATATATATATATATATATATATATATATATATAACATACACACACACCTATACACACACACACATATATACACATATATTAATTCTACATATATATTTATGTAATATTTTTACATAAATTAGATATCTTAATTAATTACAATTAGCGGGGCCTGCCTGACAACCCATGCCGAAAGTAAAGGGAATTTAATTTGCTAGCACTATATTTAACCCTATAAGACACCATAAAACCTGTACATGGGGGGTACTGTTCTACTCGAGAGACTTCGCTGAACACAAATATTAGTGTTATTGCTGCGATACCTTTTACTGTTTTGAAACACAAATATTTGTGTTCAGCGAAGTCTCCCAAGTACAACAGTACCCCTCATGTACAGGTTTTATGGTGTTTTCAAAAGTTACAGCGTCAAATATAAGGCTTGTGTTTCATTTTTTTCACATAAAAATTTGCCAGATTGGTTAGGTTGCTTTTGAGACCCTATGGTAGCCCAAGAATGAAAATTACCCCCATGATGGCATACCATCTGCAAAAAAAAGACAACCAAAGGTATTGCAAACGGGGTATGTCCAGTCTTTTTTAGTAGCCACTTGGTCACAAACACTGGCCAAATTTAGTGTTAAGTTTTTTTTGTGAAAAATGCAAAAAACTAATTTGAATGCCAAATTTGGCCTGTGGCTACTAAAAAAAACTGGACATACCCCATTTGCAATACCTTGAGTTGTCTACTTTTGCAAATGGTATGCCATCATGGGGGTAATTCTCAAACCCCCCCCTTGTTTATTTATATATATATATATATATATATATATATATATATATATATATATATAATATATATAATATATATATATATATATATATATATATATATATATATATATATATATATATATATATATTCATATACACACACACACACACACACACACACACACGTGCAATTTTATGTATATATTAATAAATAAAATACACTTAGTATGACGTTATATATAAGATGTATATATATACACACACACACACACATATATATATATATATATATATATATTTTTTTTTAATTATTATTATTGTTATTTTTTTATTTATTAAACTTTATTTAATTTTTTTTACTTTTTTAAACTTTTTTCCACCAGCAGGGGGACTGCCTGTCAGTTCAGGCAGTCCTCCTTCTGGCAGCACTGTGGACACCTATTGCGAAAGCCTGCCTGATGGCCTCCGATGCTCTGCCTCACTACCGGAAGTGATCGCTCTGGGGGGGAGGGGGGGGAAGATCGATCACACTGTGTTCACCGGTGGCTACCGGCAGTAAGGTGGGGTATTGCAGCGATGCCTCAACATTGAGGCATCACTGCAATACCATTAGAGCTGCTGGAATGATCATGATCGCTTCCAGAGCTCTAATTACCCACGGACGTATCAGGTATGTTCTTGGTCGGTAGGTGTTAAACAAACTTTACAAAAGTACATGTTTCAATAAATACGATTGGGAAACCAACATGAGTTAGTAAAAGGGACAGTCATATAATATACCATAAAAAAGGGCATTCATAACATTTAAAATCAGAAGGGTCATTAGCATCCTAAAAAATATATAAGCATACCAATAGGGTGATTAAATGGGCTAAACTAGAAAATGTAAAGCTCATAGCCAAAGAGGGCATGACCAACCCCAAAGTGTTTTTTTTTTGTTTGTATGGTTTTTTTTTTTAGTAACATTGTTGTCACAAATGTTAAGAATGAAAGTGTTGGTCCATTGGGAATTTTTTCTTCAGTATATAGGTAAGAAGATTCTAAGGCTGTAGGTTTGCAAATCCCTGTTAAAAAAAGCCTAACAGCAAACAGGTTATTGCCCAACACAGGGTAATGTGCAACAGCAACTAAAATAGGTTAATGTAAAAGACCCAGGACCAGGTGGCATTCACCCATGAGTACTTAGGGAGCTTAGGGTAGAAATATCCATACCATTGTTTTTGCTCTTTCAGGAATTCTAACAGATTTGGAGAAAAGCACATGTGGAGCCTATATTTAAAAGGGTTCAAAAGCTCAACCTTGAAAACTAGAGAACTGTAAGCTTAACAATTGTGGTTGTGAAATTATTTGAAGGGCTGTTATTTATTTTATTTATTTATGGGCTGTTAAGGGATAATATTCCGTAATTCATTTTGAACAACAATGTGATTAGCAGGAATCTTTTTTTTTGTTTCATTTTTTTTAAAGAAAGGTCATGGTAAGCTTAAAGGACCACTCTAGGCACCCAGACCACTTCAGCTTAATGAAGTGGTCTGGGTGCCAGGTCCAGCTAGGGTTAACCCATTTTTTTAATAAACATAGCAGTTTCAGAGAAACTGCTATGGTTATGAATGGGTTAAGCCTTCCTCCAAAGCCTCTAGCGGCTGTCTCATTGACAGCCGCTAGAGGCGCTTGCGTGATTCTCACTGTGTAAATCACAGTGAGAGTACGCAAGCGTCCATAGGAAAGCATTGTAAATGCTTTCCTATGCGACCGGCTGAATGCGCACGCAGCTCTTGCCGCGCGTGCGCATTCAGCTGAATGGGCGGAGAGGAGGAGGATCGGAGGAGGAGAGCTCCCCGCCCAGCGCTGGAAAAAGATACGTTTTAACCCCTTTCCCCTTTCCAGAGCCGGGCGGGAGGGGGTCCCTGAGGGTGGGGGCACTGTCAGCGCACTATAGTGCCAGGAAAACGAGTATGTTTTCCTGGCACTATAGTGGTCCTCTAAGTTCGTGGAAAATTAGTAGAAATATAGATTGGTTGTTTCAGTGGATATGATCTACTTGGATTTTGCCAAGTCATTTCATACAGTTCAACACAAAAGGTTAATATTGAAATTGAAATCAGTTGGTTTACATGAAAAATCTAATTCTTGGATAGAACACTGGCTTAAAGTTAGAGTGTAGGGACTAGTTTTAAAAGGAAAAGTTCACTTCTCTTCTATCTATCTATAAATGATCTTGAAATGGGCATTGAAAGTCATTGGTCAGTGTTTGAAGATAACACAAAACTAGGTAAGATAATACAGTCTTAACATGATATAAAGTCTCTACAAAGGGATTTGGATAAATTGGGGGACTGGGCAGGCAAGTGGCAGGTGAGATTCAAGACCAATAAATGAAAAGTCATGCATTTTGGAATTAGGAACCTGTGGCGGGACACCCAATCGGCGTCTTGCTAACAGCCTACCCTAGCTACTTAGGTATAGTGGGCATGACAGGGAAATCGTATTCAGCCTGCTGGAACTCTGTGCCAGATTGGGTGCTAGCCACATCCCGCTGAACTTTGGACTTCCACCTAATTTGGGCTAGCAATATCCGATATGGGGAGCTTTTTGGACACACTGGGCGCTCCAGGAAGACCTTTCTGGGGATGTATGGCATGTGGGGGTTCTTATATGTTTTCTATGTGTTTTGTCATGCTGACAAGAGATTCAAGGGCATGTCGTGGTTGACTGTACCCTTGCTGTGTATATAAGTGGGCCATCTGGCCATAATAAAATCAGTCTATTTCACCCTTCATGAAGTCTTGACTAGTGTTTGGGTGATACCACGGTAACCTGTGCAAGAAGCTATGATCACTGTGGAGCTGATCACAACTGGATAGGGCGACCAAGCCGGTAGTAACCCATCTTCAGGAGTGTTTACCGCCAGAGAATCCACAAGCCACAAACATTAAATGGGCTTGAGTTAGGGATTCTTGGATAGAATCTTCGTAGTCATGAGGATAAAAAGCATGCATCCACAAAAACCATATGTGGGTTCTCTCTCAGCAGCTAATTTTTAAATGAGAAGACTTCGAATAAGAAGCATATGTATATGTTTAGGTTTTTCTCTAATTGACTTGAATGGAAAATGAACAAGAAGTAAATAAAAGACATTCAGAGGACAGTTTTACTATCACTTTTTTTGTGCTAAAACACCGCAGCTTGAAACCTGCTGAATATTAAATAGATGTGCTAAGTGTGGACAAAATATGAATAAGCTACTTAATGAAAACATATGTTCAAATCTGGTAAGTAACACATCTTTAATGCCCACAATAAATTAGTCATATACACCTGGGCACACTTTATTACATTGAGTGCCAGTCTACTTCTCGAGATACAGATATGTGTATAAATGTAAATATGTGAGATTTCTTTTTAAATATATGTATTTATTTTAAATGTATAAAATAAAAAATGTATTTTTTAATTGCACATGCCTTGATGATAATCCATGATCAACCCTCAAAGTAAGTAGATATTTTAGAATACCGTAACACCTCCTGACTGCGCAAATCTGGAATCCATTATGTTCCGCACATCATTATTTCTATAGAATGAATGCACATTTCATAATATTGGTGATCATTGGAAAGAAGAATACATGTACATCATCTGCACAGGATGACAAACCCCTTTGTCCAAGTGCTGTGCGTGACAAGAACCAGTGTAGTGTGCTAGGCAGAAATTGAATTTTGAATACATAGTTGTTTCATGAATGAGCTGCAACCAGCTGTCATGGAATGTCAAGAACTTGTGAAACAGCTGTTCAAAAGCAATTCATATGGAGCTGTCAGCTGCTGATTCTACTTTTTAACACACTGCATTAATTTCTTACTTTGTGTAACCGCTACCAGACTATTATTAGACTGTGAAACAAATACAGAAAAAAACAGAATAAAAACGAAAAATCCCTTAAGCAAACATTACAAAAACGTAACGGATAATGTTTGGAAAAACAAAAAAATACATAATCAAAAATAACACATGTATGACATTTTTCTAAAGTATTATTTATACCTTACACTAGATTTATGATCAGGAAAAAAATAAAATAAAGATAGACAAACTTATGCCTCATTTCCACTGAGCGGTATAGTCCGGGTCGGTACTGTTCGGAAGGGTTAGAATGGTCCAGCCTATTCAGGTTAGCATTTCCACTGCAAGTCGGACCACCAGGAAGCATGCGGGGTTTAGACCAAATGCCTAGCGTGCCATTTGTTGTGAGAATTGACGTTTTCCTGTCCGCCAATCATTGGATTGTATAGTGTGACGCCAGTAGCTCCGCCCTAACCATACCGCAACATTTCCTATGGACCTATATCTTAAAGGGAATGGTGCGTTTTGGTTGTATGGGCCACTTTCATAATGGAAACACTTAAAATAGCGTACCAGACTGTACGCTCAGTGGAAACAGGGCATAATTAACTAAGTAACTAACTAAGCAAGTAACTAACTAATTAATCCACCCACTCAACTGTCATGTTACATACTGAATTATAACTTTAGGAATTATATATGTATCTGTATTACAATATTTAGACCAAAATGTCCAAGTTTGTTAAATTCTCCAACTCCAAGCTATTTTTCCCAACTGCTATTTTGGTTTAAAATTTAGCAATTCGTATGTTATGAATAGAGACAGAGACTTTTACGCCAAGTTTAACCTCTAAGGAACCACACAATATTCCATTCAGTTAAGCAGCTCAGAGTTTTAATGTCCACGGAAGGCATGGACCGATATGCTTTTAATGTATCAGTATGGCTAGATCTCTGTGGCTCCCAGGGAGACCAGGGGATCACACGCTAGCTGGGGCGAGACCTAGTTGCTCCACACTGACTTTAAAGCTCAAAGTGTGTGTTCACACAGCCCTTCAAATCACCGTGACTGTCATTTGACCTTATTCATTTCCCCAACAACTTCAAAGACTCCAGATTTGCATTCTACTGCATCTAACAACTGCAGTAATACTCCACAGGAATATATTTGTGAAGTAGTAAAAGGCAGAAAGCCTCTAAAACTTACAATTAAAATTCAATACATATGTAAAAATAAATAAAGAAACTTAAACTCTAAATCTGGCAGACATTCGTAATAAAACAGACATATGAAAATACTCCAAATGTCCCATATTAAATAGACTAAGTGGTCTCTTTGGGAAAATGGTATGCCTTGATGATCTTGAGCAGTTGGAGGTTGCTATGTTGTCCCAAAAACTGACATGGGTTAGGTAAGTCAATTGGTGAAAATGAAAAATTTCAAATATGAAATTGGTATGGCTGTAAACTTGGCCCATAACTTGTAAAAAAATAAATAAATCAACAGGATCTACAGCAAAAACATTTGTGAGGACCATGAACTTGATGGACGCAAGTCTCTTTTCAGTTATGTAACTATGTAAACTAAAAATAAAAAATTGCAAAGATCTACGTGGTGGATTTTATTGTCCTCGCGAGCAGAAGTACAGTACAAACATGGTGCCTTTGCAGTATGTGAAATTCCCCAACAAATGTAGAAATATAGAGTGTGAATAATAAAGAAGCCTATTTGTAGATCCTTCAGTTTGCAAGGATTATACATATAATATTTACCTTCGTGTGATGGTTTCATTTCCATCCATCTCTGTTCTTTAAGCCTTAATCCACACCCCCCGCAACAATTATACTGAATCTCTCAATTTTTTCTCCACACTGTGTCTGTGTATATTGTACGTTTTCCCCCAATTGTACAGCGCTGCGGAATATGTTGGCGCTTTATAAATGCTAGTAATAAATAAATATGATCTGAGCAAGCAGCCTTCAAGACCTTCAAAATGGTTTCCTGGTGTCAAGGATCACCACGCAAACCTGATCACACAGATTTAGAAACACAAAAGATACACTGCCACCAAAGTTTGTAGTCATTCGTTATTTCTTTTTCTTGTCCTATATTTTGGTCAATAAGAAATATAAAAGAAAGGATATGGGCCCTTTTGTGATTGCATTATCAATCCCAGTGAAAGTGCGAGGAAAGAAATACAAAAATCTGCATTAAAAAAAATGTTTTGAAAGATAAAATAAGTGTTCAAACTCACAGAGGTATGTTTGTGCAACTCTCTGTTGCTGAGAATGTAAAATCTGAATTTCAGAAAGATGAAAAAATAATAATGCAATAATTTTTTATATATTCTTTGTTAGTGCTCTGTCAAAAAAAATAAATAAAATTAAAAAAAAGCCGAAACATGATAATTAAAATTCATAGAAAATGGACAATATTTCATTGTCTGTTCCTTAAGAAAATGCTTAATTAGACATGCTTTAGGGAAATGGAATTTAAACATGGCTTGGGCTAATTGCACTCACAGGACAAATTAGCACAATAGAATGTGTGACAGGAGCTGGAACAGAAGGACTTCACACTGACTATATTAATAAAATAAATGAAAAAAAATGTTTAAAGGATTTTTTTCAATCTAATTTATAAAATTTCGTTTTACACAATAGCCATAAAATCTATATTATTTTATGTTCATTTAAATGGCATGACTTATTTAATTGCAGAACGATCAAGCTCATCTAAAACCCAGATGAGAAAAAAAAACTACCTCATTTGCATGGGCAGACATTATTGCAACTGAATACGATTTAGAGGAACGCAGCTGCACCCGCAAGAACAATTTTAAAAAGTTCCTTGCACTTCATGCTAGTGCATGTATGATTACATCATGATGCACACACTGAGCAATGTTGCCCTGTGTTACATCTTACAGATAAGAGATCGTTGATGCTGATCCGTATGTTTCAAGTGCAGAAGTGAGAAAGGCTTGCCCTCCACAGCAAAGGAGATAATTTTTGAACCAATGATCTGTGTAATTAACTGAAAGATATACTAGTAAACTAGCAAATGCTAAATATTTGCTTTCTTGGTAATTAAGAGGGTATTATGATTTGCTCCAAATCAATTGTATACAAAATCTGCTCTGCTCGTTTCAGGGGAAGTGTATGACTGTCAGTAATTAGCTCTAGATTTCACAATACCCAGGATATTTCTGTTCGATGAATTCCTAACCTAATTTATTACCATTCAGTCTGGCTCCCGCTTGCAACACAATGCATCTAATGCCAACAAAATGACACCTGGAATGTAAAAACTAGATGGCAAGCATGTATCATAGCCTGAAGCAAGAAAGTGGTTTTGTGACCAAATATAAAATTGTACGACTTTTGAAATAATGTAAGTCAGAGACTTGGAAACGTGAAAAGGATATTTACAAGTGTCTGGAACGACTACAAGTCTGATCGGATTTATCCACAAATCTGCTACAATTTACATTCTTTTCATAAACCTATTTGTCTGAAGCCTAGTTCATTGCCATTAATAACTTACTAAGATTGTAAAAATGCTGCCAGAAAACCTCCATCCACTTTTGAAGTTCTTCTCTGCTGTCAGCCGAGAAGATTTTTGTAACCGCTTCTCCAGACACGAGGTTGATAACAGAGAAGCTGTTAGTTCTTTTCTTGGAATCTTTTTCTACTGCTCGAATTCTTGTGTCCTGAAATGCAGACATTTAACAATGCTCAAGTATTTAAAGAAAAATTAGATGTGAATGATGAGAGAGAAAAAATAATATAGAATATATTGTATTTACACTACAAAGTCACTCTAAGCACCACAACCACTACACAGACACTTTTTTTTTTTAAATTCCATTAAGATTTTGATGACAGGAGTCCCCTAGCAGCTTTCTACTGTTGACAGTCAAACGTACACTTAGCTAGCTCCCCCAGGTATCTCAGCCAATGAATTCCATCCAAACTTGGACAGAAATGAAATTACTCAATTGGGAGGGAAACGTGAGCTTAAGTGATACCGGTGAAGAGGTGGCAGGTCACAGGCAGCTAGGGGACACAGGTAAGTGTCAAACCATTCAAAAATCACTAGGCTCTTAACTCTGTGGTTGTACCAGGGGACTCCATTTCACACCACTTCATTTTTTTTTTATTTTAACAATTTAGTCACTATAACCCTAATATATATTTATGTTTTTCTGCATGTTTTCTTTGTGGGTATATGAAAAACAGCTTGCAAAAGTTACACATCCTACTGTCTGCAGCCTTTGCAAATAGTCCTGTTTCCCTGATAGGGACTTTCAGTCTATTTCAGGGAAATAAATAATTAGAGACTTCTATTGGGGGGAAAATGGCAACAAATGAAATTGGAGGAGGGGTGGGGGGAGGAGAAAAAGAAATAAGCAAAAAATGAATCTCATAATGTGCCAAAATGAACCACTTATACAATAAAGCCTGAAGTGGTTTATTTTTAAAACTGTGCAAAAATACGCCAGAATACACCTTATGTGGAAAAAGAGGGCAGGTGGAAAATAGTTTTCAGTTTTTTGAGGAAGAAATTTACCTTGTTAATAGGAATATTTAAAGTTGGCTCAATTTTAGCTTCAATTTCTTCAGGGGAATAATAGCAGTGAAGATTTCCACCTCTCAGCACACAGTGTAATCTGATAAAGGTACGCAGTCCTCCAACCAACACCTAGAAAAGTAAATAAGAAACATTAAAAGGAATGATTTTGTTTTGTTCCTTCAACTAGTGTCTCTTTGGTAGTCTAACAATACACTTTGCCTTCAGGCTTCCTCAAATAAATAAATAAAAAAAATAAAAAAATAAAAAAGACTTTCCAAACAGATTTTTAAAAATAATAATGGCACATGCTGTAAATGCTATCAAGCTGTATGTACAGCAAGATATATAGCCACAGTAAAGGTAAGCAAATGGCATAACTGAGTGGCATGGGCCCTCACCACAGAGAAGGTGAGCGAAGGGAAGTGAGAGGAGTGGGAGCATGGATATATACATCATGTGGCAGAAATGCTGTGAGAATATAAATGGATACATTGTTTATACTTAATTTATGATAAAAGGCTACCTGCGGCGAAATACTTTAAAGGACCACTATAGGCACCCAGACCACTTCAGCTTAATGAAGTGGTCTGGGTGCCAGGTCTAGCTAGTGTTAACCCTTTTTTCTATAAACATAGCAGTTTCAGAGAAACTATGTTTATGTTAGGGTTAATCCAGCCTCTAGTGGCTGTCTCTTGACAGCCGATAGAGGCGCTTGTGTGCTTCTCACTGTGATTTTCACAGTGAGAAGACGCCAGCGTCCATAGGAAAGCATTGTAAATGCTTTCCTATGAGACTGGCTGAATGCGCACGCGGCTCTTGCCGTGCATGCGCATTCAGCCGAAGAGGAGGAGAGGAGGCGGAGAGGAGGAGGAGGAGAGCTCCCTGCCCGGCGCTGGAGAAAGAGGTAAGTTTAACCCCTTCCTCGCCCTAGAGCCCTGCGAGAGGGGGACCCTGAGGGTGGGGGCACCCTCAGGGCACTATAGTGCCAGGAAAACGAGTATGTCCTTTAAAAGACCACTATATGTTAGGGCCACTATAGTTCCAGGAAAACATACTCGTTTTCCTGGCACTATAGTGCCCTGAGGATGCCCCCACCCTCAGGGTCCCCCTCCTGCCCGGCTCTGGGGAAAGGAAAGCGGTTAAACTTACCTTTTTTCCAGCGCCGGGCGAGGAGCTCTCCGCCTCCGATCCCCCCCTTCGGCTGAATGCGCGCGCATTCAGCCGGTCTCATAGGAAAGCATTTACAATCCTTTCCTATGGACGCTTGCGTGTTCTCACTGTGATTTTCACAGTGAGAATCACGCAAGCACCTCTAGCAGCTGTCAATGAGACAGCCACTAGAGGATTTGGAGGCTGGATTAACCCTCTTATAAACATAGCAGTTTCTCTGAAACTGCTATATTTATAAAAAAAAAAAAAAAAAAGGGTTAATCCTAGAGGGACCTGGCACCCAGACCACTTCATTAAGCTGAAGTGGTCTGGGTGCCTAGAGTGGTCCTTTAAGTTCTGTTTTTGGCTCCTGAAATAAATCTCTCTGGATAGATGTGTATATGTCATCTGATAACTATGGTCATTTCTGAATGTATTCTGAAAATATATACACAGATTATTGGCTTATTAGACCTTTTCAAAACTATAATTTCTATAAAACCTATTCATAAATACATGGTATTGTACACCTATCACATACATCAAGATTTTTTTTCTATTTAGTAATGCTGCCCATTGTCGGCGTAAAGGATCCATAAATGTAAGTTAAGGCTCATTTCGAGTGCCTTCTCTGGTTTCACATTAAGATACAGAAGCCATTAGTATAACCACTAATGTGTTTAGGCAAGCAACCCAATGCTATATTTATAAGCAGTTCCATTCATACAAAATATGAATCATGCTGAGAAGTATGTTGAAATAGTACGGTCTATTAATTTAATATTGTAGCTGTAGATATGAAAGACATGCTACATTTGCAACTATCCTCACATAAAACATTTGGGTAGGAGGGATAAAAAATGACAATGAATTTGAAAAAAAAAAAAAGTTAATATATTAACTATATTTTAAAATTTCTATTTTATTTATCAATGGTTCGTGATTACAATTTAGAATAGAAATGGCATTTAATACCTTGAACTCACAGTTCATTGTGTTTAATTCTTTGCCTCAAAACATTGATTGGCACAGATATACGTCAATGATAATAGCACTTGCTGAACATGTTGTGAAGTGCTGCGTCATTCTCTTTCAAAGCCTTTATACATCAATCGCTTTGTGCAACATTATGTAAGAAATAACTTTTACCTGTTGGTTTAGGTATCCAGTCATGACTTCGTCAGTCATACAGGATGGCTGCGCAACTAAACGGCAGGAAACGCTTCCATATACGGGTAGCCAATACGAGGATTCCTCTGTAAAAGATAAAATTGAAATATCATCAAAAACAAATCTTTAAATTAAAAATATAGATCTATAAAAAAAAAAAAAAATTATATATATATATATATATATATACATACACACACATACACACACACACACACACATATATATATATATATATATATATATATCAGTCTGTCTGTCTGTCTGTATGTATTTATGTAGCGGAACACTAGTCCTAGCAGGGACTTTTCTCTGCTGGATCACCAAGAGTAGAATCAGGAACAAGAAAAATGACAAGAAATAGCCCACCTATTCTCCAGCAACTGGACGACACACAGTTCTGGGAGTACAACTGATTTTATTCCTGCCACACCGCTTTTATGCAAAGCCCCTAGCATGGGGTTTCTTTCCCAAAAGCCTTTTTGTTTCGGAGATAATGGAGTTCAAATTAGGGTAACTCCATTATCTCACACAGAAACTTACATACATATTTTACAATATACAAAAGAGACATAAACCAATACAGGAACCTCATGAAAATCATATTCCCGATTAGCCCCAATCTAAGTGCATAACATATCCAAAAAGCGCTCAGATCAGTTTGGTAGAACAAAATTTATTGTTGAGCCAAGTTTTGACCGACCGGCTACAAGGTGACAGCCCCAAACCGTTCCAGAGAATTAGGCAGAAGGGCTGGTCGGCTTTCGGGGGTTCCTGTGCGAACACTGACAAACGATCACCCTGGCTGCTATGTAGAGAATGCTCCTCCTGTGATGCCCAATCCTGCGCTTCCCTTAGGCAGGTCATGTGGTGTGGCAATTCAGCACCGCATAGTTCTGTCCATCTGTGTTTCCTCCTATGGCGTCACTGACGCAAGCCGCTGTGGCTATGCATATTTCTATGACACAACACTTTGGCACTGATGTCATCATGCCTGTAATGCTGAATTAGGTAATTTATGAGGTCCTCTTACATTTTCGGGGTGTGGCTATGATGCAAACAGCATATAAATACAGGAGTTTTTCCAATATTCACTGTCCTGTTGTGGTTTCTATATTGATCCCAATAGCGTTTTATATTCATTGAGTATCCTCCTGCCGTATATTACATTTATCTGGCAATTCTAAGGACTGGTAATACGTTCTGGGTTTAGTATTCTGGAAAAATTATATTCTGCTTGTGAGGGTGCTGATTAGTGACAAAGGATAAATGGCACAAGGTTTCTCCCTAGCCTTATGTCATTTCCCCTACTAGAGTATAATGCAGTACCAAATTAACCCCAAAATCCTACCAACACCACCCTAGACACATTTCCACCACCCAAGAATTTTTACTGCAGCACATTTTGGGTTAATCTTAAGCTATAGTGCCACTACAATATAGCCTCCTTTAAATCTTCAATTTTGCAGATCTCTTCATTGAATGCATCTAATGCTTCTCTAAGAGATTGGCTGAGTTGCAGCAATAGCTGTGGATGCACTGTATATTTTCAGCACTGCTTTAGGAGAAGCATCTGATCTCAGAGAACTAGATAATCACCAGGATTGATGATTGCACCTTATGTGGTCCACGCTGCAGAGAGTGACCATCTAGGCCAGTCTGAAGGAATTTCAGTTCAGAGATGTTTACTTACAGAGAAACAAAAGAGTCAGTAGAAATTAGGTTTGGTTAGGCCAGGATACAATATCTGAACCTCAATCTTCTCAAGTAAGACACCCCTAGATCACACGACCAGTTTACAACTCTTTCAGTCCAAACTGTGGGTAATTAATATGAGCCATAAGTCCAACAATTAGTGACCCACTAAAACATAATTGGGACAATTTTGGGTCCTGACCCAGATGTTAAGACCCACTGTTTAACAGCTATGTAATGTGGTGTGTATTTATTAAGAACAAAATTATACATTCCAAAATTGTTTCAAATATAAGAAGAAAAATCGTTATGAAGGTATTGAAATATTTTCTAAAAATTATTACTATATATTAGATCAGGGATAGGCAATCTTTGGCACTCCAGATGTTGTAGACTACATCTCCCATAAAGCTCTAACAGCCATTATGCTGGCAAAGCATTATGAGAGATGTAGTCCTCCACATCAGAATTGCTGAATGTTGCCAACCACTGTAGTAGATGAAACAACTGAGTAACTACTCACCGTGACCTGTAATTGTAAGGCTATGAGTGCGGAAACTGTCCTCCGTATTCTCCAAAGTGAAGGTAATATGGGCTAGTAAGCTGTATTTTGCTCCTCTACAAATCAAAGGAATGGAATAGCAGTTAGAACTATTGACAAAACTAAACATAACCCAAGAATAACCCAATTACATTCAAATAACTAGTGGCAGATTCACTTTCCAAAGTACGTGCTATCTTTCTTCAAGGTCTTTATTCAATCACCTTTTTATTTTTAGTTCTAAATAGCATTTCACTTTCTATTGACACATGATAAAGAAAGAACACATTGTATGATATAAAATAAAGTATCAATTAAAAAAAAGTAAAAAAAAAAAGAAACGGGTGCGGAAGCTAGCAAGCAACTCAAGCAGACGTGCAAGCACTGAGCTCCGGGAGAAATTCCGCTAAAAAAAAAAAAATGAAACAGGCAGATTAGGAAGCCCCTCTTACCTCCTACACCTGTCCGAACATAATGGGACGCAAATCAAAACAACTACGAACTGAGACAACGTCGACTTCTAAAAATATCGCCGATTTTTTCAGGGCAACACGGCGGCCTGCCAAGATGGCTCCCACATGGGAAGCCTCCTACTACTCCACGGATGACAATCAGGGTGAGTCTGCCAAGGCACCAGCAAATGGAGGGAGCATCAGGACGGAGAGTACTCCACCTCCTGAACAGATGCTGGTGAGCAAAGCAGATATAATTAACCTGCTCAAGGAGCTTAAAGGAGAATCAGCAGCTAAAGTTGCCTTAAACAGGAAAGATTTGAACGCCGTGATGGCCCGCATACAGGCCATAGAGGTAAATGAAGCGGCTACAGTGGACAAAATTGAGGCCCTACAGAGGGAAATTACCCAACTAAAGCAGACAAGCACTACTTTGGAAAACAAAGTGGCGGAACTGGAAGACTCTAAACACCAGTGAAACCTCAGGATTCTGGGGATACCAGAGTAAGTGCAAGACCCTGAGATCCTACACTACCTACGCAGATTACTGGCCTCCCTTATCTTATCAGCTAAAGCAAAATCTATTTTGCTGGAGTTCCATTTCTGAGTACTTAAGCCTCCAAGAGCCCCAGCTGAGGTCCCATGGGACTTACTTGTTCGTTTTCAATCGCTCCGGGGCAAGATGCTAGTCCAAGAAGCAGCCCGTGAAGCAAACACCTACATGTTCGAGGGTTCTGACCTATCCTTCTATAACGACCTCTCTAGAGCAGCTGTAACTTTGCAACACTCCATGAAAGAAGTAACTCAGCTCCTGAGGGCCAAGGGGATGCGGTATCACTGGGGACCAGGGTGCAGGCTGTCAGTCAGGAAGGCAAAAGAGTGCACATCACACAAGCAAGTGACTCTAAGACGTTTTTTCAGGCTTTTGGCATATCTCAGGAGGCCACTACAAGCAATACCTCTGTAGCACCGACACCAGCGACTACCTCCAGGCTCTAGGACGTTAAGAAAATTCAATCATTCTTCCCAAGAGCGAGCCGTGTTGCGGGCTCACCTAAACTGACAACCTGAACTTTACAAGAGCTCAGGCGTCCCGCAAGTGCATTATGAACAGGAATGCATGTTGTAGGCTTCTGTTCCTTATGCTATCGTTTTACATTATCGTTTTATGATTGTTCCCATTTATATTATTCCTCTAAAGCTGGCCCATCAGCAAACATGTTACTATAAGTTATTGATACATTAGAGAGGGTTCAGAGAAGGGCTACTAAACTGGTTCATGGATTGCGGGATAAAACTTACAAGGAAAGGTTAAAGGATCTTAACTTGTATAGCTTGGAGGAAAGACGAGACAGGGGGGATATGATAGAAACTTTTAAATACATAAAGGGAATCAACACAGTAAAGACTATATTTAAAAAAAGAAAAACTACCACAACAAGAGGACAGTCTTAAATTAGAGGGACAAAGGTTTAAAAATAATATCAGGAAGTATTACTTTACTGAGAGGGTAGTGGATGCATGGAATAGCCTTCCAGCTGAAGTGGTAGAGGTTAACACAGTAAAGGAGTTTAAGCATGCGTGGGATAGGCATAAGGCTATCCTAACTATAAGATAAGACTAGGGAGTAATGAAAGTATTTAGAAAATTGGGCAGACTAGATGGGCTGAATGGTTCTTATCTGCCGTCACATTCTATGTTTCTATGTTACTAACATATATCGTTGGAAATTTATCCTCCAACTTGCTCACACACCCCAAAAGAAAGATGTTCACAACAAGGAAATGCAAATTTTACCATTATGCAATCTTACACTAGTAATTATTTGTATATCACATCACAGAATATATGCTCTCCCTAAGCTCTTATGTTCACCTGATATATGTCGTACTGTATGCAAATGTTGCTTTTAAAATGTAGCCAAATGAATCGAGATGACAAATGTTCACATTGCTATACTACAATAAAAAATTATAAATTAAAAAAAAAAAACAACCAACAAACATGTTGATGTATTCATGTAACCATGTTAATTAAATATTCAAGTTTTCTATATGCACGTTGATCTGCTTGGTTAAGAATGCAAATGCATTAAATGTGAAATGCACTATATATCTATACAGAACGAATATTATAACAATGGTTATTATAGGAGTTTGAATGAGTAGAAGTAAAATTCAACACAGCAGTTATCCATAATTTTAGGTAAGGAACGGATAGGGGTATACAAAAACTTTTTAAAAAATAAAATGCACTTGATACATATAACATGCAACTAGTTTTTCAGGCTTGCCCATATATGTGTTCCCTTTCTTTGTTTTTCGGTACATTTTTCAAAGTAAACAGATGTAACTGGGAGCCATAAAATGTTTTTGTTATGTTGTTAATTTACTTCTTATCCACATCCACAGACAATGTATAAGTTATAGATACACACACGCACACGTTAAAATTCAGAAAAGTACACCAATTATGTAATAAGTATCAATATTTCAAGTGCATTAAAATAAAATAACAAAAAACAACAAAAATCTGTAACGGTTTCTCACTGTAAGTAAAAGTCAGAGATGGCGAATATCTTTGAGACACTGAATACCCAAAATTTGTATGCACTAAATACAGAGTTGTAGTAAACTGCAACAGTTAAAGGAACTCTAGAGGCACCAAAACAACTTTAGCTTAATGAAGCAGTTTTGTTGTATACATCATACTTCTGCAGTCTCACTGCTCAATTTTGTGTCATTTAGGAGTTAAATCACTTTGTCTATACAGCTAGATACACCTCTTTTGCATGTGATTTGCACAGGCTTCCTAAACACTTCCTGAAAAGAGTCATCTAATGTTAAAAATTCCTTTATTGCAAATTAGCTTTACTTTTGAATTTGTTAAAGGGATACTATAAGTGCCAGGAATACAAAGCTGTATTCCTGGTACTATAACTCTCTCAACCTCCCCCCTTCCTTGCACCTCCCCCCCCCCTCCCCAAGTTGGTCAATAAAGGGTTAAAAACCCTTTATTTACCTTACAGCAGCTCTGGGTTCTCCTTCATCCTGCGACATGTGGCGCTAATGCCACAAGGGCATTAGACCGCGCATTATTTTTGTTTTAAAAAAAAAAAAGGAAAAATCTGACGCTGGATGTACCTCCACCTTCAGTGGCTGTCTGCTGGGTGTGGCTAGAAGAGCAAAAAACAAACAGAATTGATTTAACTCATAAAAGTCAGATAATTGAGCAGAGAAACTGCAGGGGCATGATCTATACACCAAGACTACTTCATTAAGTTAAAGTTGTATTGGTGACTATAGTGTCCCTTTAAGCTAAAATTACCTATAATGATTATAAAAAAAGTGTTCGAAAAGGTTTCCATATCAGCAAATGTTCCCTAAAAGTCTGCAATTCGATACACAGTGTCTATTATTCTGCACAAGTCGAATAAAAAATAAAAAAACTTACACTTCATGCTTCTCTCCCCCATCCTCTTAATAAAATCCCCTTCCTTAAAAAATAAAATGGCTATATGTAACACTATATATAATATATTGATGTAATACAGGATATTGGCACACCAAATGAGACTGATGGAAATTGTAACTAAATTAACAAAATAATCAGTAAAAAAAAAAAAAAAAAAAAAAAAAAAAAGTGCTAGCACTTTGCAGCACTTACATGTCATAGTCTTCTAGAGGTTAAAATGTCTTTACTTCCTAGAAAGTTAATAGTTTAAGAAAAAGGAAACTCACGGCATGTGAGGACTTGAGAACAAAAAGCCTTCTGGCTCAGCTTCTTCAAGATCTGAATTGAATTTCTTTCCCGCAGATTTGCCAATTGAGTTTCTTAGCTTCCGTGCAAGTTTCTTTGGAGTGTTGGTTATAGAAGAATCTTCCATGCAACAACTATAGACTTCTAACTTTAATTCAAAGTCTGGCCCTGCTTCACTGCTGTAAAAATAAGTAAGCACATGTGTTATGCTGTAAATTAATCTGTTAGAGGGGAATATGTCAACAGTAACAAAATCTGAACAAAGTTCTCAAGTGCCACGAAACTTATTTACAATTAAGCACTACAATTAAGTCCTGTGAAAACATGGTACATTTCTATACAGTACTTTTCCTTTTTGATTTTTTTTTTCTTCTTTTTTTAAACACAAAGACTAACACTAGCCCAAGAGGTAGAAAATTTAGAAATACATTTACTTAGGCATCTTAAATGAAAATAAAAAAACAAAAACAAAAAAAAAAAAACAACTTAAGTTTCATATACTGTATTATTAAGAAGGTCAATACATTACTTGTCCAACTAAGGCCTACCATCTGACAATTCCTACTACGCGGGTTGAAAGATTTATGCTCTTGCCTTGGACTCCAAATTTGTAGTCTTTACTGTTATGGGGATTATATAACCGTAAAAGCTAAAATATATATTGAAAAAAATAATAAAAGCTTTCCATAAATAAAATGGAAGAACATTTTAGCTATGCAATTGAATGCCATTGGGTTAGCATTATCTGTCAATCAAAACACAATCATGAAATCATGGAATATATGCATAATTATTGTATTTGTACTTTTGCAAATACACTTTTATGTTTAACACATACACGGCAAAAATGACAAAATAGCTATTTTCCAGACATTTAAAATACACTTTTATCAAGGGGTTGCACTTAACCACAGTCAAACAGAAGAGGAAAATTTAAAATAAAATTTAAAATAAATTCTAAGATATACTCACAACACGATCAGATTTTCAAAACAAATATCTGTCATTGATTTGTCCACAATAACCATATCAGTGTCAAAAATCTCCTTTCCCAACTTCAACATGCAAAAAACAGCATGCCGCTGAGATTCTGTAGATGAAACGAAAGGCAATTGGTTAAACATAATTTACATTAGTGTGACATTCTAGAAGATGTAGGAACATATTTCAAAATCACATATTTTAGAAATCAATTTTAAAAATGCTTAAATGTTTAGCAGAATTATTCATGCAGGTCAATAAATATTCAGAAAATCCAGTCTAAGTTTACATGGACGTCATCATATGTCTTAGTCCCTTAAACATTGGCATGGGTCATAAAATGATGAGATCTCAACATGCAAAATCTCAAGTAAGTCCATTTTCCAGGTACACATGGGGGGAAAAAAAGCAGACTTGGATACTGGATCTTCATCACAAGCCAGAAGATGCATTTTAAAAGTCCTCCATCCTATTTTATGTGCATGAAGGCACTATGGCTTATTGAATAAAGGGAGATGTTTTTTTTCCCCAAAACAGAAGAATGGGCGAATTTCTGAGTAGCCACAAATAGAATTGTTCAGCTGCTAAGGACATGAGCTAATTTCTAGACTTGCCCAAAAGGTTTTGCCCATAAACAAGTTTTGTACAAATCAAAATCCTTTTACACCGAAATGATCAATTCGTGTGTAAATAATTTATTTTCAGAATGAATCAATTTGCTTGGGTGAGGAAAATTGTTTTTTATTTTGATTTGAACGAATGAGATTAAATTAGGGGAACATTAATTTCCTTAGCCATTGATACTTTCAGTTTTGGACAGAGGGGCATTATCTTGTTTCCATAATTTAAAAGGAACAAGTACCTACTCAATGAGTTACTCCCAGCCGTAATACTGCAGGCCTATCAATGCGACTAGTTGTCTATCGTTCAAACTGCAGGGACACCACGTATGTTCTCCATTTACACCAAAAATAATCAAACAGGGTGTAATTAATAAAATAAGAAATTGACAGCAACAACAAACATACATAGTGTACAATGCCAATCACCACCATCAAGCTAAAATGTTTGACTGGAAGATCATGCTGGAAACTTAAATCAAAATACACTTCTAATATCAGTATCATTGATCATTCTATTACAAAAAAAAAAAATTTAAAAAATAAAAAAACACACACACACTCACACTTTTTCATATGAAATGATGAGACAATAAACCAGAAAGGGATATGCCTTCATCTTTTCTTTGTACCAAAAAACGTACGCTGGAGCCAAAATACAAAATGTGGAACAAAGCTGTAAACCCATTTCTTGGATTATTACCTGCTTCACGCTCCAAGAGGGGTAAGTAGGGTCTGACCTCATATGTGACCCCAAGAAAGTGAATTTGTGTCTCCACGGTCAGAATATTCTTAATTACAAATGACTTCATTTTTACTATTCGTAGAAATATAGCCATGACTTGAACAGTGTAAGTGGTCTAAATGTTAGCAATATGCACTCTCTTTTCTAGAGGGTTAAAAAAAAAAAAAAAAAAGGATGTAACACTAAAAAGAGTCCAAAACACTAATTGATTGTACTTGTTTGAAATATGTGAATGAATGGGTTGAGTTGAATATTACAACTTGTCTAAGTGAAGCTGGTAATCAAGACTGACACGGAACGGTAATATTGCTGATATAATATAGCTAATTTAAATGATATATAAAAAAAAAAAAAAAAGACAAGCTTGCATTAGTACAGTTCTCCCTTAATGGAAATATTTTCTTGGCGGTATTAAGAGATTAAGTCTGCCGGCAGTGTATAAAAAGCCTATTACAAGGGAAAGCAGCTTATATAGTGTAATAAAAGACTATAAATTAAAAACTTTAATTTCTCAATTAAAAAAATCTATTTCTATTTGTTATAAAAATAAAAAAAATCACACAAAAAAAAAACTAAAATGGTTAAAACACCTTAAGCATTTAAGTCAGTATTAGACAGCGAGTCTTGGATATTACATTTTTATAAACAAAGTGTGTGTTAAAAGAAAAGAAGAATGAAATATATGGAAAAAGAACTGCCTGTCAGACAAAGATATATGTAAACAGATTCCGATCAAGAATGAAGAAATGTATTTACTTAATGCCCGTACGCATCATCTTATAAAGACAGCTACATAATGTAATGTATTGTAGACATGTGCAATTCGTTTCAGTCCGAATTAAAATTCGGCCGAATTTCGGGTAATTCAGACATTCCGTAATTTCGGGTAATAGCTGAATTGCCGAGTCCTGAAATTACGGAATTTCCGAAGTGTAGTAGTGATGAAGTTCCGAGGTGTCAAAGTGCCGAAGTTCCAAAGTTCCGAAGCACAGTATTGCCTAAGTACTAATATACTTACCCAGTGAAAGAAGAAGAATGTTACACTGTATACAATTTCAAATAAAAAAGTATACAAACAAACAGACAGGATTCAGCTGTAAGCATTTGCAACACTTACAACAATCAAGTAACATACTTTCATATAAAATCCCCACGCTGTGTAATTTGACTCATAACACTCCGATTGGTGGATTAAGTAACCAATCAGAGTGTTATGAGTCAAATTACACAGCGTGGGAAAATTCCAAATAACTTTCCCACGCTGTGTAAAAGGACACAGAGCACTCTGATTGGTGGATTTCAAACCAACCAATCAGAGTGCTGTGACAGGTAAATGTAAAGACTTACCTGTATGTCTCTTCATTTACCTGTCACAGCATTCTGATTGGATGGCTTAAACCCACCAATCAGAGTGCTCTGAGCCTAATTTCAGGGCGGGGGAAGGTTTTATAAGCCTTCCCCCGCCCTGCAGAACTCAGTCTGCGCTGAGCCCTCGCCGGGTGAAGATGGATTTTTTTATTATTTTTTTTTACACGTTGGTTATTATGGATTTTTATTTGGCCTTTTTTGGGGCTGAAAAAAGAAGATTTTAGAAGAAAGAAAACATCAAATGGTAAGTTTATGTTTATTTTTACGGGTACTTAGTTAAAGGTCCGCCCTCATTATTATTAGGGTGAGGGGGGTAGGTAGGGGTTTATTCTTTTGGGGGAGGGGGTGACTAGGGGTTTGGGGACCCCTAGTCACCTGGGGGGAGAGTGGTTACATTTTCATTTAGGGCCCCCACCCACCGCTCAGGGGTGGGGGCCTGGGGGAAGGACATTTAGGTCCCCCCCAATTTGTATTTAGGATCCGCACCCACCGCTCAGGGGTGGGGGCCAGGGGGGAGGACATTAGCCCCTCCCCCCCAATTTTTATTTAGGGCCCCCACCCGCCGCTCAGGGGTGGGGGCCGGTGGGGAGAACAATAGGTCCTCCCCCCTTTTTTTACTTTAGGGCCCCCACCCGCTGCTCACTGCTTACTAGACATGCCCCTACTCGCGGTATAGGGTAGGGGCACAATTTACTAATACTAAGTAATTTTTACTTAGTATTAGTAAATTTGGCTGCAAGACCAATTTAGGTCTTTCAGCCTTTTGGTAGATAACTCCCTAATACCGTGGGAATTAGGGAGTTATCTACCTAGCGGCTGCAAGAAAAGTCCCGAAATGCCGGATTTCAGAAGTGTCTCAGATAAGAAATGCCAAAGTGCACAAGTGTCGAAGTGCACAAGTGTCGAAGTGCACAAGTGTCGAAGTGCACAAGTGTCGAAGTGCACAAGTGTCGAAGTGCACAAGTGTCGAAGTGCACAAGTGTCGAAGTGCACAAGTGTCGAAGTGCACAAGTGTCGAAGTCCCGAATTTTGGAATGCCGAACCGAGCCAAATATTTTCCCCATGCACATGCCTAATGTATTGTATACATTATTATTATTGCCATTTATATAGCGCCAACAGATTCTATAGCACTTTACAATATTATGAGAGGTAAGTGAGGCGGAGGGGCAGAGAGGCAATAGATCAGGGAAGTGAGGCAGGGGGGCAGAGAGAGCCTACAGATCAGGTAAGTGAGGCATGGAGGGCAGAGAGAGCCTACAGATCAGGTAAGTGAGGCATGGAGGGCAGAGAGAACCTGTAGATCAGGGAAGTGAGGCAGGGGTAAGAGAGAGCCTATAGATCAGGGAAGTGAGGCATGGGGGTGCAGCCTATAGATCAGGGAAGTGAGAGATGGGGGGGATCCACCTACAGATCAAGTAAGTGAGGGATGGGGTGGGGGGAGAGACAGCCTATAGATCAGGTAAGTGAGGGATGGGGGGAGGCAGCCTAAAGGAAGCGTCAGCAAGGAGCAGGAAGGGTCAGCAAGAAGCAGGAAGGGTCAGCAAGAAGCAGGAAGGGGCAGAATGGGTCGGCAAGGAGCTGGAAAGGGCAGCACAAAAGGTAAAGTAGTAGAAGGTGCACAAAGGAACATAAATGAGCAGCAAGGAGCAGGAAGGGTCAGCAAGGAGCTGGAAAGGGCAGCAAGGAGCAGGAAGGGGCAGCAAGGAGCAGGAAGGGGCAGCAAGGAGCAGGAAGGGGCAGCAAGGGTCAGCAAAGAGCTGGAAAGGGCAGCACAAATGATAAAGTAGGAGAAGGAGCAAAGGAACAGAAATGAGCAAGCGAGCAGCAGAAGGCAGCCAGGAGCAGGAAGGGGCAGCCAGGAGCAGGAAGGGGCAGCCAGGGAGCAGGAAGGGGCAGCAGGAGCTGGAAGGGACAGCCAGGAGCTGAAGGGACAGCCAGGAGCTGGAAGGGACAGCCAGGAGCTGGAAGGGGCAGCCAGGAGCTGGAAGGGGCAGCCAGGAGCTGGAAAGGAGCCAGGAGCAGGAAGGGGCAGCCAGGAGCAGGAAGGGGCAGCCAGGAGCAGGAAGGGGCAGCCAGGAGCAGGAAGGGGCAGCCAGGAGCAGGAAGGGGCAGCAAGAAGCAGGAAGGGGCAGCAAGAAGCAGGAAGGGGCAGAAAGGGTCAGCAAGGAGCTGGAAAGGGCAGCAAGGAGCAGGAAGGGACAGAAGGAGCACAAAGGTAAAGTAGTAGAAGGAAGAGAAATGTGCAGGAAGGGTAAGCAATGAGCTGGAAGGGGCAGAAGGAGCACAAAGGTAAAGTAGGAGAAGGAGCAGAAGGAGCACAAAGGTAAAGTAGGAGAAGGAGCAGAAAAGGGTAGCAAGGAGCAGAAAGGGATCAGAAAGGAGCAGAAGGGGAAGCACAAGCAGAAAATAGCAGAAAGGTAAAGGAGCAGAAGGAGCCAAGGAGGAGAGAAGACAGTGTCAGAAGAAAAAGAAGACTGTGTCAAATGAAGGAGAAGAAAAGGAGATTGGAGCAGGAAGGACAAGTGAAGTGAACCCTCCACTTAATTCTGGACACCACATCATAAGGCTTTGGTACCTGGGCCTGGCAGGGAAACTTTGGACCTTCTCATCTCCCCAGGTAAAAATAAAAATAAAAAAAATATCAGTGTTAATGTGTTCACTTTTATTTACCGAGTGTCAGAAAGCACAGAGTGCCGCTGGGTAGGGGTATCACTGATTGGCTAGAGCGGTCAGCTGGCACTCTAAGCCAAATCAATAGCTCCCCATTCATAAAAAAAGCAAAACATTTTTATGAACCGGGAACTAGCGATTGGCTTAGAGCGTCAATTGATCACTCTAGCCAATCTGCAGCACCCATTCCTGACGTCAATCTGCACCTCCTGACACTCCGTTTCAGAAGCCGAATACCACTGCACGATCTGGAGCTGGAGGAAGCCTTTGGGGTTAAACCATTTGTAAAGTAAAGAGAGCACCCACGGGCTTCCTGGCATCATAGCATTTTAATTTAGATGACGTTGTTATGGTGACCAGAATGTTCCTTTAATTTGCTTAAAGGAACACTATAGTGTCAGGAATACAAACATGCATACCATAGTTGTGAAAACGTTATTCACCCTGGCTTTATGTGATCATGACTATGCTCCTCCCTTCATGACACTGTCAAAAAGAGACCAAGCATGGATGTCATTACAGTTATGCCCCCCCTGTAGTTTTACATCCACGACCACAACAACTTTTTAGGAGGATGTTTATAGAGTTGTGAAGTATGCATGCGCAAACATGCTTTGCTCCCACCATCAAAGTCCTTAGTAGCTTTAGTAGGTCAACTTTACATGAGACTACAGGTGCAACTGGCTTCAAACATGAACAACCGTGAACAGCGCTATTGGGTAACGTAAATGGAGCCAAATCGCGGCTTCTAAAAATGTGTGCAGCACCTTCATGCAAAATTTTCATGAATTTAAGTACTGCACAGCAATGAAGTATATGGAAGGCAATATGTGAATGCATGAATGAAAAAGTAATTTCTCTACAAGTTTGCTAGCACATGTAGAGATGACATAGTATTCTGGACATTGAGACATCAAGATATGTTGGACATAAATGGTGCCCATTAGAATTCTGAAGTTGTCCTCCAGAGTGGTGTTTTTGTTTTTTTTAATTGAATACAAGCAAAGAGCCTTTATTCAAAACAAAACCACAATCTCAGCCCCAAAAATTAATCTGCTTAAACACGAGGACTAGATTAGAAAGCCAAGCAGAATGCTTAAAAACATTTTCTCAGTGTTGTAGGACTTAGGATTGTTCTAGGAGCTATTCTATCCCAAATGGGGTTACTTGTCTGTAGTACATAAAATAAATCTCAAGTTCTATGGCCTCATGTGTTAGAAACATGATATTTGTATTCTAAATTATGAATCTTTACAATAAACCTGTTTTGGAGGGGTAAGAAAATTGTGTTTCACTCTTTGGAATAAAAACTGACAAGGGAGTTAAAAGTAATTAAGGTATAAAATGCAAACATATTACTAGTCTGCTTTTCTTTCTTTTGAAATCCTGGACCAGCTAAATAAATTAGAGTAATAGGGACATTAATAGCACAATCATATAAATAAGAGTCCCACATTACTTTAATATCAGACTTTTCAAAGGATAACCAAGGTGAGGACACAAGCAGAGAAAAAGTCAATGAAATTACAGTACAAACATTTGTTTCTTAAAAGAAGGCTGACTTTATGTGCTCAGAATGGGTAACCGTGGAGAGGAGCAATGTAGGCAGATTTAGGTTTAATTTCAGAGTCAACCATTGCTTTAAGATGTGAACATTTGGTGTTAATGATAGCTGAATAGATGTTGTGGACTACAGCTTCCCTAATGCTTTGCCAGCATAATGGCTATAGGAGTAATATGGGAAATATATTTCACAACATCTGGAATACTGAAGGTTGGTTGCCTAATCCTCGGGTTAGTGATAACGTTCCACCATACATATTAGGTGTAAAAGTTAGATCTATGGCAGAAATTTGGGACTGTAGAAAATAAAGTGAACCTGTAAGTCAAAAATCATTTGACTAAATCCATAACTCTCTGAAGGATAACTTAAAATTGCAAAATCATCAGCAAACCTACAGATCAAAAACCACTGCTCAAAAACACAAGGGAACACAAAAAGAACATCCTAGATCTGAATGAATTAAATATTCTTCTGAAATACTTTGTTCTTTACATAGTTGAATGTGCGGACAACAAAATCACACAAAAATAAAAAAAATGGAAATCAATTTTTTCAACCCATGGAGGTCTGGATTTGGAGTCACACTCAAAATTAAAGTGGAAAAACACACTACAGGCTGATCCAGCTTTGATGTAATGTCCGTAAAACAAGTCAAAATGAGGCTCAGTAGTGTGTGTGGCCTCCACGTGCCTGTATGACCTCCCTACAATGCCTGTGCATGCTCCTGATGAGGTGGCGGATGGTCTCCTGAGGGATCTCCTCCCATACCTGGACTAAAGCATCTGCCAACTCCTAGACAGTCTGTGGTGACGTTGGTGGATGGAGCGAGACATGATGTCCCAGATGTGCTCAATTGGATTCAGGTCTGGGGAACGGGCGGGCCAGTCCACAGAATCAATGCCTTAGTCTTGCAGGAACTGCTGACACACTCCAGCCACAGGAGGTCTAGCATTGTCTTGCATTAGGAGGAACCCAGGGCCAACCGCACCAGCATATGGTCTCACAAGGGGTCTGAGGATCTCATCTCGGTACCTAATGGCAGTCAGGTTACCTCTGGCGAGCACATGGAGGGCTGTGCGGCCCCCCAAGAAATACCACCCCACACCATTACCGACCCACTGCCAAACCGGTCATGCTGGAGGATGTTGCAGGCAGCAGAATGTTCTCCACGGCGTCTCCAGACTCTGTCACGTCTGTCACATGTACTCAGTGTGAACCTGCTTTCATCTTTGAAGAGCACAGGACGCCAGTGGCGAATCTGCTAATCTTGGTGTTCTCTGGCAAATGCCAAACGTCCTGCACGGTGTTGGGCTATAAGCACAACCCCCACCTGTGGACGTCGTGCCCTCATACCACCCTCATGGAGTCTGTTTCTGACCGTTTGAGCAGACACATGCACATTTGAGGCCTGCTGGAGGTCATTTTGCAGGGCTCTGGCAGTGCTCCTCTTGTTCCTTCTTGCACAAAGGCGGAGGTAGCGGTCCTACTGCTGGGTTGTTGCCCTCCTACGGCCTCCTCCACGTCTCCTGATGTACTGGCCTGTCTCCTGGTAGCGCCTCCATGCTCTGGACACTACGCTGACAGACACAACAAACCTTCTTGCCACAGCTCGCATTGATGTGCCATCCTGGATGAGCTGCACTACCTGAGCCACTTGTGTGGGTTGTAGACTCCATCTCATGCTACCACTAGAGTAAAAGCACCGCCAGTATTTAAAAGTGACCAAAACATCAGCCAGGAAGCATAGGAACTGAAAAGTGGTCTGTGGTCACCACCTGCAGAACCTCTCCTTTATTGGGGGTGTCTTGCTAATTGCCTATAATTTCCACCTGTTGTCTATCCCATTTGCACAACAGCATGTGAAATTGATTGTGACTCAGTGTTGCTTCCTAAGTGGACAGTTTGATTTCACATTAGTGTGATTGACTTGGAGTTACATTGTGTTTAAGTGTTCCCTTTTATTTTTATGAGCAGTATATATACGTAAAAGCAAATAGTGTAGCGTTTAAGATGCTATGTTTCACGGTTTAAGACTTAGAAAACTTTTTTTTTTTTTTTTTTAAACAAACTGGTTTTCTTTGGGTCCACCGGTGCATGAAAGATTGCTTCCTCTTCACTTTACATGGAGTTCTGGAATGCAAGAGGCTGCATGGTGACCATTTAAAAGGGAATTCTGAGCAACCTCTACCTAGCTGATTCTCACTAAGTTCCTATAACACAAGTGTGGCATTATTTCTGGAATGTGAGTTTAAGCACGCATGTTTTCAGTTGTTTATTGTGGAAAGTATTGTGATGAGCAAGTAATTCCTACATTTCCTGATCGTAAAAACACATTTTAGACGCACACGATGGGCCTCAAAGTGGCCTCTGCCGTCTGTATTATAGGATTTGCTTGCTTATCACAATACTAACAACACAAGGTTGATAGGGGGAATTATATCCCTCACTCCAAAGAGTACTCTGCTAAATTATTAACTTTTATATGGATTTGTATTTCCATGTAACAGCTCAACAAAATATTATATTTTAAACTGATTTTCTGTCTATTCTAAGATATAAAGCCAAGATGATCAATAATATGCATTGGTTTATATGACGATGATGTAAGTGCTATAGGTTATCTATATTGCAGCTTTAATTTGTGTCACTAACAGAACCACAGTATACGTCAGGGAATATATTAAAATTTGCCATAAAGATAAGATAATCAAATAATACAAACAGCATGATCCAAGTACTACTCAGATTAACAGAGATACAATTTTGAAGTGGGTTCTCCTGTTACATATCCCACACCTTTTCAACTTGCCCCCTCTTGCCCTATGCTGCGGACAGCAATGACTGGCAGGGTTACCCCAAAGTCACACTTTCCCCCCCCAATTCTCTATGCAACCACTTCTTTCAATGTCTAGAGTTAATTTATTCTACCATTTTCTCTCATTTCTCACTCCAACCACCCTTACTGGTGTTTTAACCTCCTAAAAGTCTCAAACTCTCAATCCATGTATCCAAACCATTCTCGTATTTCCCTCTAGTGTTTCAAATCAAAACTCTAATATCTCAAATTACCAAACACTCCTTTCTCGAGAGAAGCAAACTAAAAAAAAAAAAAAAAATGCAGGCCATGCAAATGAGAGAAAGAGAGACATGCAGCAAGTACATCATACTGGTTTTATTCTCTATCTCATCTACCTACATTTTCACAAAGGCACGACGCCTTCCACATAGTGGAGACAATGACATGGTGCTTTCTGACTAAACCAGTACTTGCAATTGTTTTTCTGATGTTTGGACTCTCCTGAAACGTTGAACTCCGTGAGCTGTTTAAAGTGTTTATTCATTACATTACAAGATCAGGCTGAAGTACAAACATGACCACCGTGGAGACTTGGACAAAGGCAGAACGAAAAGGAAGTTAGTAAGCTGGATTCAAAGACCTAGAAAGAACAAGGATAGATCATGGCTACTGAAGAAATACAAGGATATGCCAACACCAGAGGCATTGGAAACAGCTAAGCAAAAAACAGACAGCTCTGGCAACCAGACTGAGCAGATACATCATAGAAGCAGAGGCTAAAAGAATAAATGCCCTGTTTATCAAATAACCATCCAAAGTGTATGCACAGCTGCACAGTACCCAAATATCCACGAAAGGCCCACCTACAACATAGGGTGAACAGTACTGGAAAAACAACAGGAATAAAAAGCATCACATAACACCAAGGCCCAGTGGCTACTAGACCTGAAAGCAGACCACTGCTTTCTACCAGAAGAGGGTACCAGTCACCATCACGGTCAGAGATATCAAGCAAAGAGTAACCTACATGAAGAGTTAGTCAGCCCCAGGACCTGACATGATCCACACCTACTGGATACAGAAGTTAACAACGCTGTGTGAACACCTAGCAGCACAAATGAACTAGCTACTAGCAACAGGCTCCCACCCTCACTGGCTAACACAAGGCATAATAAATACTGGTCATAAAGGACCCTCACAAGGGAACAATACCTTCTAACTACCGACTAATTACCTGCCTCCCCACAACACGAAAGGTCCTTTCAGGCATCATAGCCTCCAAGATCGATGCACACATAACTCAGTACATGTGCAATACTCAAAAGGGGAATGGAAACAACACCAGAAGATCAAAACAACAACAACAACAACTACTGGTAGTCCAAGCAGTCACGCCGGATTCTAAGACCAGACAGACCAATTTGTGCACAGCCTGAATTGACTACAAAAAAGCCTATGACAAAAATACCACACACTTGGATACTGGAATGATTGGCTTCATACAAGTTCAAGAAAATAGGAGCCTTCATTAAGAACTCTGTGGGCAAGTGGAAAATAACGCTAGAAGTCAATTTAAGGACATTAACACAAGTGAACATCAAATGTGGCATATACCAAGGTGGTGTGCTATCCCCAATGATGTTATGCATAGGCCTCAACCCCCTTAACCAGATTATTAAGAAGAGTGGATACAGATGCACATTCAAGAGTAGAGCCAATATCACCCACCTACTGTACATGGACAACATCAAGCTGCATGCCAAGAATGAGCGGGATATTGACTCACTAATCCACCGAACGAGGGTAATTTTTTTAATGACAAGTTTTCGGGAGTACCTCCCTTTCTCAAGTCTGAGCAAGTCGACACATAGAATTCAAAGTTGAGTTGTGATACAGGGGTTAAAGTGACAGGAGTGCAGATAAGACACAGGTTTGATAGAAAATAGACACCATTCTGGAGAAGGGTTGTGAAGTTCACAGAGTGAGGTAGGAGAGAGAGAAAAAACAAGCAAACAGTGCAGAAGTTGGTGCTAGAAGGGGAGAGTAAAATCATAATTACTTACAGTAAGAATGCATGAATTCCCATCCAAGAGTTACAGGATATGCATGAAGGCCTATATCCAGCATACACAAGTAGTGTATATGTACAAGTATACACAATATACATATAAATATAATCAAATGCCCAAATATATGTTCAT